>CM033117.1:491505-1691505 GCA_019321725.1 Paulownia fortunei | reverse complement strand
TACATATAAATATAAATACGCTTTAAAACCCTAACTTGTGTCGTATTCTATTTTTAATTTATCTCCATCAAGACTTCCACCTAACCGAAGCCTCATTCATCTTCTTCAAAGCCAAAACGAACTAAGTTCCATACAATAATTTTATAAATCGATGAACCCATGAAAATGGAAGGAATATCTAAACTTTTTAATGAAGTTTTGTGTTGCTTCTTGAATTTTAGATTTATTCTTCTTTTTGGGCAATTTAAATGTGAGTTTTCCTATTTCTTGTTCTTTCAACGTTGTTCCATATGTTGTGATTTGGGTTTTCGACAAAGTTAGTATATTGTTGTTACATAAGTCATGGGTATTTCAAAAATTTAACCCCTTTATGTTTTTTTATTTTTTATATATTTAGAAGTGAGGGGGTATGATGAGAGGGAATAGAGGAAAATCAAATTTGTAAATATTAGTGCATTGTGAGGTGTGAAAAGAGTTAAGGATATATGGATTTTCTTCATTAACCAGCCAAACAACAAATTATTTAGGAGGTGGAATAACCTACCAAACATAATATTAGGGGGGTCTTGATACATTCTAAATCTCATTTCAAATGTATCAAATTTTATCCCATCAAAACTATCAAACAAGCCCTCAATATTGCACTCGTTGGAGGATAAAATTTCCTGGTGTTATATCCCCATCAATATTTTAGTCTTTATGGTGAAATACTACACCTACTTACATAAAATGGACAATTTGATTTACATTTACATATTCTATGTTGAAATGTCTTGTATTTTTTTACATTTTAAGTACTCATTTGGTTAGTGGTTTTGCATGTTTTTCAATGGACAAAATTGAAATTTAATTTGTGAAGTGGAGAGAGTGGAAACTTGGGCTTGATAGGCCCCAGTTCTAAGTATTAAGGAAAATAAAGCCTAACGAGGACCTGGCTCGTTTTTATTACAACTTTTGAGTACTTGAATTGCATGTGTCTTTGCACAAGGGGACTGCAATTAGGATTTGGAGGTGAGAAGGTTGAGCGTGAGCATATTAGCAATCATTAATGTGATTCCCTCTCTCTGTTCATTTTTTTTATTTTTTTTTGGTATAGAATTGTTTTTCATTAATTTCTCTTGATTTTCTAGATGGTAAATCATAACATCTGGATTGAATTTAGCTAGTCATATACAAGAGAATTATATCTTTTATGCAATTGATGTATAATATAAAGAGTGATAAATCACATGACAATTTTATTAGCATAAAAAAAAATTGACATGTGATTAATTTGGACCAAACCCATGCCAAACTAGTTTTTCCAAGTTCATAAAATATTTGCGAAGAAATACACTTGGTTTACAAATTACTATCCCCACTAGATTAGGTTTACAAATTACAAATATTGGTTTACTTAAGTGAAAGTAGCAGCATTAATCGGATAGAAATACATTTCTTCTTCAACACACACACACACACACACACACACACACATATATATATATATATATATACATACATATATATATATATATATTAAGTAGTTCAAAAAGAATTTATATTAACTAATAGTCAACGGAACAGTAAAAATAAAATGGTTCCACTTGGTTCAAGACTAACTCTTGGAGAGGACAGTCCCCAGGTAAATACGGTAATACACACTATTCACGCTTGGATCGTACCTCCAAATAGGTTCCAAGTACCCATTCTTAAAATTATACCAAAGCCTCCAAGAGATACCAGGCATCCAAAGTGTACCACTTAAAGGCCAATCCATTTCTATCAATTCCAACAGCAGTTATGGACCCAAAACCATCAAGGAAAGCAGAAAAATGGGGAAAAAATAATTCATCACAAAGATTTGATTCTAGATTTAGGCCCAAATTTGAAAGTAAGTATAAAATTCAAATGCCATGGGTTGAAATTCTCTCTCAAAGAATCAATCTACTGTCAAAAGCCCACACATACATCTAGAAAAGAGAAATTAAAACAGCGGAACAAAAGAATGCATGACTAGTATAAAAATGGGCAAAGTAGCTATTCACATTTCTGCCATATCAGACAGCTCCATTTCTAAGCTTGCAAGTCAATCGAAAATCATGATTTATGGCCACCATTGAAGAATATGAGCCCGTAACCTGGACAGACAATGTAGCGTGTAGTTGTCCCCGTCTAAAGCCCATGAGTAGTACCAAACATGACAAACTGGAAGAGGGGACGGGGCCAGGGGGTGGTATACCAAGTTATCAACTCCATATGTTTGTAAGCCCTTCGAGGGAATTCTATAGAAAAACTAGTATGTGAAACTGGTAAATGCAAGGAAGAGTTGCAAGACATTCACCACAACACTATGCTGCTTTGTCCTAAACATAGCACGCTGATGCAAAGACATAATAGCTCAGTTACCTGTACTATGTCTGATAGAAAATACTTTCACGTGTAGTAACTTTAAAGCGTAACACAAGAAGACATCTTCAACAAAGGCAAACATGCAATACGATTGTCAAAAATTTACATTCAGATTTTATGCGAGTGCAACAGATGTTGACAAACACATCCCTCATAAGAGGAAAGCTCTTCCTTTGCTTCCTTTGCAATATGTGGAGATTAGAACCTGAATGAACTTTTACACTGATTGCACATCGCGAGCTTGTAAGGCCTGCTGAAGGCATTCTACTGCTCCGCTATAATTTAAAAAGCCCATGTACCAAAATTCATGGTTATCAACAGATATGACCTGGATATATTTTTCAGCTGGATTGGTTCTACTTGTTGAAGGGTTAACAGCTTTTAGTTGATGTAACGGGATAACAACCTGTCAAAAATGTTGGGAAAGAAAGATGTAAACATTACATGATTCATAAGATTAACAAAAAATAATAGCATGTGACAAACTGATGAGTCAAGCGCAAGACATACAAGAGGCCAGCTGCCTCAGCAATCGGAGATGAATAGATTTGGTACCACTCTTTCTTTAGTTAAATCAATTTGATTATCATCACTTCAAACCATATTAAACACAATCTCATGTTGTTATTGTGGTTATTTATAATTATGACCTTTTTTCTTCTATAATTGAACTAGATAATTAACAGTGGAGCACAAGAGGGGGTGCCAGGATGATTGACGAGCTGACATAGAACAGAACGGCGACAAATGATATCTACCACAAACATGTCCCTGAAAAATTTATATAAGACACAGAAAACACCCTTCTCACCTAGAGGACTGAGAAAAAGAATACTACTAAATTGTCCAAAAATTGAAGCACTGTGATTGCCCCCTCCACATTAATTTCAACCAGTTGGTAAAAAACTCAAAAAAGGACTTTCATTTCTAAGGAATATTACATATAAACATCAAGATTGCATTTACTGCTGGATCATAAAATGACTTCTTCCTCTCATTTAATCAAGCCAATAGCTCTTATCTGGTCTTTGATTTGACTTACCTTTCCTTACCTTATACTCACTTTTGCTTCTTTGTTTTTTTTTTGTTTTTTTTTTTTTTTTTTTTTTTTGTGGGGGAAGGGGGTGGGGGCAGAATATGGTTCGTCTGCCTTAAGATATTCTATATGAACCTACTGTTACTTAACAGAAACTCATGAAAAATATAAATTTCACCAATATTAGAAACCAATTTAGAAAAATGGCAAGACCTTGGAAACCAACTTAACAGGAAACAACACTTGTCTGCATTCTGACATTTTGCTAAATCCCTACAGTAATCAGATTCATGTCTAAGACTTATAAGAGTAGCATGCTAAGGAAAGAGTAATAGATAAGAAGCCTTCTAACTAAAGGAACACAATCCCACTAACTTTGACAACATGGCTTCAGAGACCAGATAACATAACTAGTTACAGACCAAAATTTACTGACAACAATTAGGTAACCGCATAACTAAGGGAGAGAGAGAGAGAGAGACAGATATTTGAGTAAAAGAAACAAACTTCATGGCCAATAGAATTTCCTCAAAATTTGGATAAGCAAAAATATTTAGCTCATGATTTAGGAAGTTCAGTATCCCAGTCAACACAATCAAATCTTTTCTCCCTATTTGCTATAAGTCGATTTCCATATTAATCTAACCAATGGTTATATTTTTCCATCAAATATTCCCTTTCCAAATATTGCAGAATCTAGATACAGGAGTTCCTGGCCATAGGAATAAATATGATTCTGCAGGTTGATGGTGATGCCAGGAGATGTAACAAGGAATTAAAGAGATAAAGAGAAGGAGATGGAAGAAGGCAGAAAGTCCAATTGTGAAGCAGTAACCAGTCGAATATGTTGGTCACATGTTTTCCTATGTCTACCACATTTTCTCATATTCTAAGGTCCGAGAATAGTCTAGTCAAATCACAGGATGAGGACCTTCTACAAACTTAATCGATTCAGTACAAATTACGAAGAATAAACAATGATGTAGTATACATCACTCTAGAAAGCACATCCAGGCATACCTTATAATAGCTCCATTCAGTCTTATCACCAGCTTGGTATGAAAGTGGGTTATCACTACAAAATGCAAGCTTTGCAGTAGAGACGTACAAAACACCCATGACTGGACCAGCTGATGTGGATAAGTAACATGCAAATGAATTTTGCAGTTGCTCCTCTGGAACTGTCTCAAATGTTTGCCGAAATATTTTGTCATAACCACCTTCAGCTAGAACCTTTGTTCCTTGTGCAATTCTTCCTAGGGCAGCATCCGCCAGACTAGGGCTTGTTTTCACTAAGTCAACCAAAAGGAGAAAACCAAAAAAAAAAAAAAGAAAAAAGGAAAGGAGAGAGAACAATTCAGAAACTATTGAACTCGTAGAAAGCACAAAAAGAAAAAAAAAAAAAGGAAAGAAAGAATGGAGAGAGAAGAGAGCTTGTGTCTTGTATGATTATCTACCAGGAATAAAACAAGTATAAAGCCGAATAACTACCCAAACCTGTCATACCACCACATATATTTCTGAAAAAAAACAAATAAATAAATATATGATAGGAGCCCCCAAAACTGCACTGTATGAGCCTCAGGCTTTTCAATATGGAGTAAGATAGGTGGCAACAAGGAAGAAGATTACCACTATATTTCAATACAGGCATCAGTATCCAAATAGAAATGTCTAGTCAAACCCAGTAAAAGATTCTCTGAGCAATAAACCAAGAGTTCCCCTTCAGTAATAAAAGACAAGTGAATTTATCAAACTGACAAAACGGTAGAAAACTGAACTCCCTCTAGTATCTGATTGTCAAGAAGTATTTAGCCATTCCTCTTAGTTTAGTAACTCATTGCAATTAAGGTCTCAGAAGTGAAGAAAGTGTCACCTCTATAAGGTCAACAGTACCCTCAACCAGACGAAACTGCAATTAATTAATTAAATAGTGTCTAAAAGTAAACATTCTTGCAACAAGGAAGTAAAAAATAAACCATTGTTTCAGTATTACAAAAGTAAAAGACCCAATTGCCTGGTTCTGAAAAGGACAGGGAAAAAAGGAGACGAAGGATTGCTAGCAGGTAAGCAAGCAATTTCCTTTCAACCTTTACGTTTCTTTGTGGAGCTTCTTCTTTTTCTTTTTCTATTTCTGCCCCTTTCCTTTTTTTTCTTTTTTCTCTCTTTTCTTACTCTGGTTCTCTTTATTTATTTTAAATATGAAAAAAAAAAAGCAAGCAGATATACTGAATTTTTATGAGGTAGCTCTTGATGCCACCTAAATTGAGCAAATTGATGCCAAATTTGCATGGGATAACAGCAGCAACCAAAGGGATGGAACTAATGCAATAACACAGAGATAGAATATATCAGTGGCACAAGGGCTTCATCATAAAAGCTAAACATTGCAAGAATGGGCCACCAAGATGTTCAAGCCCATCTAAACAAAAGAATCACACCTATGTCACCACGCAACAGTGTAGAACTTCCTAGATGCTCAGCCAAGGCTGTATGATAACCCAATAAGCATATTAATTAAAGAAAACAGAGGTCCTTATATTTTTCCACCACTATAAGGCAGGGCTCTTCTCCTCAGCAGGTACAATAAAGACCATAGTGCCTTGCTCAATAATTTGAAATATTCTTCGGCTGCCTTGATATTATGAATTCACTTAATGTTGTCTCTTAAGAAGTATGTCAGAGTACACTATTTTGCTGATTTCTTAGAAGTGAAGGTGAGTTGCTCGAGTGCACAAAAAAATAGATTAAGCTTATGAGCTTCCAGCTGCCGACGACATTCTAATATCCAGTGAAGACGGGTAAATGTATACTTTTTGCCATTAATTTCACTCAATTGAGCAAAGAATTGCAGATTGCAAAGTGATGTTGTATGGTGGTGTTGGAAGGTATTGGTTTACCTTAGGATGGTATCCTCAAGGTGGTAGAGGTGACAAATTGACTGAATAACGTGGTGTCCATTTGACAAAAGAGCAATATATATCCATACACAGTGCCGAGTTTTGGCTTGAGAGCGAGGTGGCTCACAGGAATTTTTTGCCATGATGGTGGTAGAAGATAGCATGTAAAAAGAAAGGGTATAAAAAAAATGGAGGTAAGATGAGAAGTAGGAGAGAGCAGGGACAGGACATGAAAATGCATAAATGAATTTCTCTTTTTATTTATATCACCTGGTATTGCACCAATAATTAAGGAAAAAATTTCAGAAAACTAAACAAACTTAAAATGCAAAGTGTGCTTTTCCATGGGTAAGTAGATCTCAAATGGATATATTCGATCAAAAATACTATGTGAAATCTTCAGTTTTTTCCTCTTCCTCTATCCCTATCCCATAGGTACATAGAGAACCTTTTCTTCTGAATGAATCGATATTATTCCATTCCAATTCCTTCCGATACCTCCCAAGGAAAATATCGAATTGGATCCCAAATTGACCATACCCATTTCTGGTTGGCAACTAATGGACATCAATGCAGTGATCGGTTTACTGTGTGAAAATGCTTACCAAATGAGAGAGTCTAAAAGCATGAAAGAGTGGATTCTTGCATCTGTTTTTTGGCATTTGGTTGGCAAAACAGTTGCTATTCCCTAATACCAGATGTTGTGATTTTACAGTTCTCTTAATTTAATTGACTAAAAATATCATCCATTTCTTTCATAAATCTCAATAAGTATCCCAGATAAACAGGGAAATTATCATAACCTTTTAGTGGTAAATAGCCAAAAGTATTCACATAAAAGAATGTGAACTTTTTTATTCCTAAGAATCCACGGATTTCAAAACCTATATATGAAAGCCATTCCCCACTCCTCCACAGCCACCTCCATCTATGCTCTGACAACCTTGCAGGCCCTGTACCAAACCTCACATTTCAATTCCCACCACTACATACAACCGCATTCCACCCATTTCTGTCAACCATGTGCTTTGGGTTTATGCTAAGGTGTACGAGTATAAAATGCCATCCATCAAATTCCAACTTCATCTTATAAGGATCTTCCCTCGAAAAGTAAAAACAATTAATATGCACCACATCAATAAGAGCTCATCATTCATCGCATTCATTAACTGTACATGAAGTAGATAAAAACAAACACAAGGAACTGCAAAAAAAGAAATGCTTACAGTGCTGCCAAGTGTTCCCCGCAAGATCCTCAGCCTTTCGTGTTGCTTCTCCCACCTTCTTCCCCCATCTCCCCAGCACGTCCTTCACACTACCCATAGTTTCTGAAAACCAAAAACCACAACATTCAATCTTCTGTTTACCACACACCACCACTAAAAAATTCAATATATTGAATAGCACACCAAATAATTTTATCAAATCAGCTTCAAAAGTCCTGCTTTAACACCAGCAAAATCAGCCCCCTAAACTTAAAAAACAGAAATACAAAAAGATTGGAAACCCGCTGCAGTCGATCACAACAATGAGAGACAAAAATCGGAAATAGATGAATATACATGAATAGAATTTCGAAGGGGCAAAAGAAGAAAAAAAGACCAAACCTTGCTCTAGCTCAAAGTCCAATCGCTCTATGCCTGAAACTAAATACTAATGAGACTACCTATGCAGATTAATTCAGATATATCAACACTCAAATCCACTTTTTTGAGCCTACATCGATGCATATGTGTATATATATATACAGACATATATAATAAAATACAATCAACCTCAATTCCATCGAAAAGAACGAGCAAAATCCAAGAAGAAAAATCCAAATCTTTCCATTCCAATCACGTATCTAACCCTACATGCACAGAAAAACTCTGACCTTTGAAATTGAAAGACGGGGGATTGGTGGAAGGCGCGGGCGAGTAATTGACGTAGGGATTGCTGGATCCGCGATCGGAATCCCTCGGAACCGGCGACTCCATCACCAATTCCTCGCTCCACCGCACCGATTTCTTCGTTTTCAAACCCTCCGCCGCCGATTCACTATTATTCTCCTCCGCACAACTATTATTCTCCTTTAAATCTGTATCAGTACCATTACCACGAGTATTAATATCGACATTATCTCCTGGCTTTAATGCACCGCCATCGGGCTTCGGGTCAGGGTCGGGTCCACGATTCGGGCTCGGATCTTCACGATCCGGCTGTAATGGTACTGATTTCATTTCTTCAGCATTTTCTTCTTTGCTGTTCGTCGGCTGCTCCATCATTTTCACGAAAATGGAAAATATTTAGTAAGAAGAAAATAAAAGAAAATTTTCTCTATAAACGGTGGCAGCGCGTGAGATGGCGCGTGGAGTGATGTATTGCCAAGACCTCGTAGTTTGTTTATCGGATGTCTGAATTAAAGACAAGGTTACCGGTAATTCCGGTGGCGGTCTAGGGTCAGTGAGTTAGGAGGTGACCGGAGAATTTAACGCGGGAAGGGGAAATGAGTGAGACGGTCCAATGATGTCTGAGTTTCTTTTTTGACTTAAAGGGCAAAGTTAAAGGGTTTGCCTTCTGAATTGGGAAATAGATATTCCTTCTCTTTTTTCATTTTTTTAATTTTTTTTTTCACTTTATCATTTTAATTTTATAGAAAATATTTTAAAATTTAAGTCTGTGAAAGCTTATGGAAAAATATTTTCACAATAATATATTCTAGTTTATATAATTTTAATGAATAATTATACAAAAAGTACTACATCCGTCTCAAAATAATAGGTTTGAGAGATATTAAAAAATATAAATTTTGTCTGATTTAACACTCTATTGCGCTTAAAAATTAGTGATTGAGAGCTAATAATTGTTTCGTCAGTTATTTAATTAAAAAAATAATTTTTTATTTTAAAGAGATAAAATTTTATTTAATAATATTTAAAAAATAAAAATAATAAATTTAAGGTATTGCTTTAACTTTTATAACGGCTTATTGTTGTGTGCCAAATGTCCAAAAGTGATTCTAATTCAGCATTAATGTCTTGCCTTTTAATGTTGTCTTCAAATAATGAAATTTTAATTCACTTAAATCAAAACATTAACACACAGAAAAATAAAATGCACTATTCCGTGACTTCATTTTGGGATTTTTTGAGTCTTTATAAAATTAATTTTTAATTGATCAAGGTAGGCCTCATATTATGCTTAATTAGATAATCCATTAATCCAGGCCATAACCTTAACTTTGACCCAAGAAGTCTGAAACAATTACGTAAAAACCATTTACATTATCATATCAAAAACATATTAAAATGCTGTGCGTTGGAATGCCTTGTTCAATTAGTGATTGTTAATTTCTATGTGATGGCCATTAAGTCAAAATAGATTCAATAGATAAAGTACAAAGATTAGCATAGATCTTGGATTAAATTTTTCTAAAGTCCATTAGACTAAGTGCAAAAATTAAAAAAAAATGACATGTTATAACTTAGGCTAAGCCCAGAAGATCCAACCCCGGCGTGCTCGTAAAATCTAAATTATTTATGCATCATACTCTATAAAATTACACCTTTTTGACTTTATGAGTATAAATAGAGTGTAAATGAATTGAGTTGGGTTAATTAATATTGTTCAAACTCTTTTGAATTTTTATTAAATTTAAAAAATTGTATTTGAGTTTGGTTTGATTATTAATTAAATTAAGTTCGAACGAGTTTTAATCGAATCAAACACAAATCGAGTTCGAATAATTTGATCATTTTACATATATTTTTTTTATTTTTTCGCTAATTGAGTCGAGTTTCAAATCTTACCGAAATAAAAAATGTGTTCAAACTTAGTTTGTTAAGTTAATGAATTGAATAAAAATGAACTTTTAACAATCGATTTTAAGTGAACTATCAAGTAGTTTAGTTCATTTTTCAGTTATAGATGTAAATACACAAATTTTCTGTCATTATAATAAGATACGTCAATTAATATTTGAACATTCATTTTTTTTAAACTCTATACTGATTTAAGTGTTGGCGGATTAATACGAGAATTTTTAATCATTTATTTATATCGCAGATAAAAGTCTACTAAAAAATTGATCGTTTATAAGAATAATTGACCACATGTAAGAACCCCTTTTAAGAATTGATACGCGTGAAACATAAACGAGTTCCACATCACTATGAATCATATTTAGTCATAATCATGCTACAATACCATAATTTATGTCCATATTGTTTCACAAAAAAAAGACAAACATCAAACAATTAAAAATTATTGATTGGAAGTGAGAACTTGATGATTAAAACTTCAATTACATTTGGATCAAAAGATTTTAAGTTAAGAATTAAAATGATTTTAATTTAAGTGAATTTAAAATTTATCCTAACAATTGAAAAAATAACTCAAAGTCATTATTAAATTTTCAAATCTACAGTATTTAAGAAATATTCAAATAAATATAAAAAAAATTATTATTATAAATTTAAAATTATTTATATCTCGAATTTTTCTATCTAAAATGAATGCAAAAAAATACTTAATCATCACCGACTTCTATAGTAAAAAGGTTTATTCTTTATGCACACAAGACATTCTCCAACCGCAAAAACAACACAAGGCATTTTTTCAGACCAAGTGAAATTTAATTTCACTAATTGATTAATAAAGAAGCTCCAAAAAACGTAAAAAAAAAAAAAAAAAGTCAATATATTTAATTTTTTTCGGTCGTTTAGAAGCTTTCATTTATGCTATAATTTTTCAAAACAAGCTTTTTGATTTATGATACTATATAACTCAATAAAATTTAAAGCGTATGGTGTCGCACAATAGTTTGTAATGAATTATTTCACTTGTAATGTTATGATCATTATAAGCTCACAAATTCCTCATATTCGTGGCAGTCGGATTGTTATTCCTGTTTCTTTATAGTTTGCATGAAATAATTATTGTAAGAAGCTAGTCAATATGCTGACAACTTTGCACGCCTCTCACCCTTAGAATAAGAAAATATATCATTTCTAAACAAATTGATGAATTAGGGTTTTCGTATTTTAGTTAATGTCTTTTTTTCGAAAAGGAGAATTGATAATTTTCAACATCAAATCAAGTTCCAAGTTTTTCAAGGACCGTCGTTTTGGTTTGTATAGAAAAAGAGTATCGTGTGGTTAGTAGGTCATCAATCAAGACTATTTTCGTTGAATGCACAATTTAACACACTGCACGCCAACTGATATGTTGCAATCACATCCGAAAGTGATTATTGACGCACAGTAAATCGAGAATAAACTCATTTTTTTATAATTGAAAGTAATTTACAATATAATGTGTACAAAATATAGATCGGGAATGATGAGTTGTTAATCGTCGTATTGAAAAATAGAAAATTCGACCACTGAATCTACAAAAGAACTCAATAATGCTTTAACTTCATCCTTCAAGAAAATTAAGCTCGCCTGAAAACTAGAAAATAATAGTGATGTGATTAAAAATTTGTATCAAATAAATTTACCTTTTTAGAATGATTTACATTGCGAATTTGGGATTTCATGAATCCATGATTTATCCTATAATATGTAAAACATCAAAGAGTTAAGAGGGACACTGAATTCCCCTAACATAGTCCCTCAGAATCACTCCAATAATGCATTATGTAATGCAGATATGAATAAAACGTAAATCATACCTCTTTTCCCTCTATGAAGGGGAAGAGATACTTGGATAAAGAGATAAGTAGTTACCTTATAGGATAAATCTATTTTTGCTTTATCATATTAGAGTATCAAATATAATAAAAAATTATTTTTTTAAAAGCTGTATATCAATAGAACTATGCTAATTATAACTCTAAAACAATCCATATTTGTATTTAAATTTATTATAATTATTTGGGCTTAACTCATTCATAAATAACTCGTTTTGCCCCAAAACACATAGACCCAGTATACTAGAACTAATTTTTGTCACATCAAATAGATTAAATCAATTTCCTTTCATGTTGATATTGAAATTATATACTATTTGGTCATGATATAAGTTTACAATTTTGATCAGTTTTATATGGAAATCAGAAATGATAGACGAACTTACAATAAACTTCACCTTAAGTTACCATGGTTTGAACTTTGAAAATTGAAAATTATCTTTAAGGAAAGCAAATAAGATCACATATTAAAAAAAAAAAAAACAAATAGATTTGACTATAACCAAACACATAATAATTATCGATTCACGTATCTTGAAATTAAATTTGTCTACAATATTTCTTTAATATTACTACCTCCAATTCCATGCTTAGAATGAATTTATTACTCGTTTATTCAGATATTTACACACCTTAAATTCATAAAGTTTATGATGATGCTAAAAATAAAATAAAAAATACATAGAGACCTTGTTTACTTTGCCCAATGGAGCTAAATTAGCTATTTTATCAGGTTCAAACCCATGTGTATTTTATTTGATGAGGCTCGTTGGATATCATCCGGCCCAGTAGTAATTTGAAAAATAGGCTGGATTGCAATCCTATCTCAAGCGCAGGATCCAAATATTATTATTGGCCCAAAACATAAATTATAATGCGAAATGTTCATTTTGTCCTTAAAAGTGAATACTAAATTACAACTGATACCCTTCACTCATTTTGGAAACCCTCTACAAATCCAAATCCAAACTTCTGCCCGCTGGTCGGTGGTGGCGGTGCGGCGGCGAAAATGTTAGGCCAAGGAGGGAAGAGAGAGAAATAAAAAAAAAAGGAATAAGAGATTTGAAGAAGAAAAGAGAAAAAAATGAGAGAAAGAATGAAAGAAAGGAAATTTACTCCACTTGTCCTATGAGGGAGGAAAGAATGAAAATAAAAAAGATAAGAAAATTGAAAATAAAGAGGAAATAAGAAACATGAAGAAGAAAAGAGGAAGAATAAAAGAAGAACGGAGAAAGAAAAGAGGATTGAAAGAAACATTGAGAAAGTTATAGAAAAAAATGGAGAAGAAAATGACGAGAGCTCTGTTGGGTGGAGAAGAGATATAAAGAAGAAGCATGAACAGTTAAAAATAAAAAATAAAAAATAAAAATTTATTAAGAGTATATTAGTCATATTACAATTATCTTACCAATTTATCATACAAAGTACACATTTGACAATATTTTGTATTATTATATCATTCTTACAATCAAATAAAGTATACAAAAAATTTATTAATAAATCAATCCATATTCAATAATTTATCATATTTTTTATCAATCATTTTTTATCTCAATCAAAAAAATAAAACGATCCTAGAGAGAAAAAGGTATAAAGAAGAATATAAAAAGAATTTTGTGAAATTAATATTCAAAGCACTAAAATCCAATCCAATTTCCAAATAGAAGCAAACAAACAATGTGTGATAGAAGATCTTATGCGGGAAAAATTAATTAAAAATTTGGATTTGGGCCGGGGCATCAAATATCATAGTTATAACCCAACACTCATTTTCTTTTATTTTCTTATGGAAATACCTGTAATGTGGAGGGATGGGCAATGGACCCGAGAAATGCATCAGCACCCAGTTTGGGTAGCCCAAACCTAGAACCCAAGTTCCTTCATACTTCAGGTACTTTCATTTGGGCTGTGGCATTAACAATAATGGACGAAGAAGAATGGTCCACTTGGCCTCCAAACTCCATAACTCCTTCATGGCCCTTTGATTCACGCAACAAGAAGTGATTCAAAATGTTATCACTTGATGCACTCTCACAAATCAAACACATGGTCTCTACTTATTTAGAATTTTAGGGATGCAAACGAATCGAATTGAGTCAAAGTAAGTCAAATATGTTCCTGTTAAAGTTTGTTCGAATTTTCACATATCTTAAAAAATTATATTTGAATTTGGTTTGGTTGTTAATCGAATCGACCCCAAATAAATTAACTTTTTTACACATATTTTATTATACTTTTATTAATCGAGTTGAACTTCGACTATGTTTTAGATTTTATAAAATGAAAAATATGTTCAAAATTAATTTGTTATGTTTAATGAATCAAACTTTTAACAATCGATATCAAATCGAGTACTGAGTTTAGGATATCCTTCGATTTTTTAACATATCTATATTTAATTAGGATGTATTGATACGCAATCTTCCACAATATATTCATGACATATCTGTCAAGTCCAATTCTATCAAACCAAGCAAACGAGGCCTAAAAGCAAACGTGCCGAATTAACCTTGAACTCTTTTATTATAAATAATCACACTTTAGATGGGCTAATATTTGACCCATTGAAACCCAAGATTTATAGCCTAAAGGTAAATGCCATTTGTCCCTCAATTCTTTCATAATTAAACACTCAAGCCCACCAAAAGTACATGCTTATATTAATAAATAAATAAATAATTGAAGGTTTTAGACAATTTTTTAGTTCTCATTTGACATTATTTGTCCTTTTTATTTTTTTTTATGGCTGCTGAAGTTTGTTAGTATGCTTGAAACTTTATCTCACATTTGAAAAAAGGAAATATTTGCTCAATTATAAGGTAAATTTTGAGAATGCAAACATATATTATGATTTACTCTTGAAAAATATTGCATTCAATACATTAACTTGTAATTTCTTATCTTATAAAGTCTAATTCAAATTTTTGGACTTTTAATGAACCATTACATTCCCTATGTTTAGTATATAATAATCTCTATAATTCTCTCCCTCCTCAGTTCTACATTAGTTCAGATTAAAGCAAAAAGTTAGTTAATTCCACAGCAAAAAATAAACCTATGATTTAACTTGGGACAATAATTCTATAATTTGGGGTGTAAATTAGTGGAGTGGAGGGGAACACCTTATTATTTAAATCTATTTAATTTTTATCGAATTTAAAAAATTGTGCTTGACTTTGGTTTGATTGTTAATAAAATCGAGGTTGAACGAACTTTAATCGAGTCAAACAATAATCGAGTTCAAGTAACTTGATATTTATATATATATTTTACTAGTCGAGTCGAGTTTTAAATTTTATTGAACGAAAAAATATTTCAAATTTGATTTTTTAAGTTAATGAATAGCTCAAATAAGTTTTAAACGGCCGATCTCAATTTGAGTATTGAGTAATTTAGTTTGTTTCTCAAACCTGTTTATAATATTTCTTATATAATAGGTCAATTAAAATCTCATTTACCCTAATTAGAGGTTAGTATTGAGTCTCTACACATTATAGATCTAATATCCAATAGATATGTTTAGAGCATAATTAATAAATTACTTATTCGCTTCTATTAAATTAGACAATGTATATATAATATAATTGTCACTTAAATATGTAAGCGCATATTGAAAAATAAAATAAAACCCAATCCCAACACATATCAGATATGCTGATTTTGTATTATTTTTTGTATTTCATATAATGTATGCATATATGATTAATTTTAAACATTTATTCAAGGAAAAATTATGTGTTATGTGAAATATAAAATATAGTGCAAGGTTGAATAGAAAATCTAAACTAGCAGTATATATAGGTACAACAAGTTCATGGCCAGCTAGTGTTTCTTATGTGTTGTTTGGAGTTCAGAAACATAGTGTCATATATTCTTTATTTTCACAAAAAAGATTATTTAGCATCAATTAATTGTATGGCCACTTATTGAATTGATTACATATCGGAATAATTCACTAGCAATAATAATAATAATAATAATAATAATAATAATAATAATAGAAAGAATGAGCAATGGCCTTTTCCAATGGTGAAGGCAGTATGCATCTTCCATTTTGTTTTATTTTTCAAAATTTACACCTTATTTTTCAATTTTATTTCAAAATCTATATTTTGTTATTCAAAAGGCTACACGCAAATTCAAATAAAAAATAAGGTTCTATTTTAAAAAATGATGGATCTTGAGCCCAAAATAAAATCAAGAATCTAAGTTCATGAAATCCGTCTGGATTATGGGCCAGAACAAAGTTTTGATCTAATAAAGCAAATCCAATAAAATAATTTGAATAGGTTCATATGATAAGTTTAACTCAATGGGCCTAAAAGATTCATTTGGTGAATGTATCGCTCCACACAGGATTACACTCTCTGACCTTACAACTATAAATAGTCCATCATTTCATAATTGAAAGGTACGCAATCAATTAAATCTTAAGTACTATCTAGTTTTTGGTTTAATTCACCTACTCACCTTACTGACGTTGGAGGGTCTTCGTTGGGCTATCTCGACACTCCTAATGCTTGTTCGTGATGCAGGTAATGACTCACTAGCTTCCCAACTCTGCAGCTTTATAGCTCTGCAGCCTAGAAGCTCTACAACTCTGTAGAAGTTTTACAGCTCATTAGCTTCGTAGCTCATCAACCCTACAAATAAAAGGTGATTTCACATCATTTTGGTGCTGTCTGTGGGAAACTACTAGCTGATCATTAAGAAATGCAGACCAGACCTAGAGCAGCTCGAGAGGCTCCCACCTAAGAAAGTGCTCCACCAGTTGGGAGAGCTCGAGGTTTTGCAAATGACCCCCCGGCTGGAGACGCCTACAATGATGGTGGCGCTCAACGACCACCACCCAACAATCATGAGAACCAACCTCCACCACGTCAATGTGATCTAAGGATACACATCACTGAGGAGGCACGTAAATGTTAGGGCAGCTATTGAAGCTGTGGCCCAATTTGCTGCAACTTATCATAGAAAACGCTCTCCAGTGACCCTCTAAGAAAACCGCACTTACTCTTCCATCCTAGAGCGGGAGGATTCACGGCTTGAAGCTCCACAACATAAGGTCTCTGAAGCGCAAGAAGAGATGAGCAGTCGTGTCTCCTAACCAGAAGAAAGAGTCAAGCAACGAGTTAACACCCAGACAACACACACTGTGCTCCAGACTCACCCACCAGGATCGCGCACCCCCTACATGCGACCAACTTTTCCACTCGGATTGCGTACTTTCGTAGCCAACTAGTGAGAATTTGTTCCCCCGAAGCGCAACCATTTTCTACGGCCATCTTAGAGGAGTGCCTCCACGCAAGGGTCAAGATATCTAACTTACCAGAGTATGATGGAACTGGTGATCCTCAGGAGCACCTCGATAGATTCTATGCGAAGGTGGACCTATATGACTTGAGCGATGCCACATACTGCAAAATCTTCAAAACTACATTGACCAAACAAGCTTTGACTTGGTTCAATCAACTACCTCGAGGAACAATTACTAGCTTGGAGTAACTTACACAGTCATCCATCCATCGATTCTCCATTAATCGCAACTATCCAAAGACAGTTGGATACCTATTCTCGATTGCCTAGAATGAAAAAGAGTCCCTCCGAGACTATGTCCAACGTTTCATGGAGGGTATCTACGAGGTCCCCCATGTCAACCATGAGTTGCTGGCAGGGATAATGTAACAAAATCTACGTCATGGAAGGTTTAACGAATCCATAACTGGAAGGCCTCCAGTAGTACTAGAAGAATTGTTGAAACGAACAAAGAAGTATATCCGTATTGAGAAAACAACATGACTGACTGCTACTGGAAAGAGAAAGCATCTGGAGGATGAAAGACCAGAAGGAAGGAATGAGCTTTCAACTACATATACCTGATTTGCTCCCCTCAACGCCCGACTATCAGAAATTTTGGTGGTGTCTGAGCAACAATGCTTAATTCATCCACCTCACCCATTGAGAGAAAGTTATAAAAGAACAAAATCTGACAAGTATTGCCGCTTCCATAAGGATAGAGGGCATACTACTGATGATTGTAGATAAAGCCCCCGATCACCGCCACAATTAGCATCAACATGATGATCCTAAGAAACAAGCAACATTTAGAGCAAGATGGAGGAAGTTGCTAGAGCTACTTTACTTAATATATTTTCAACAAATTTTGCCTCTTTGAAGGCCTATGTTATTTTTTCTTAGACAATATGCTGTTATTATTTTTTAACATGAAGGAATAAAAGTGACGAGTTTTTCACTTTTCTTGATGTTCCCTACATTGCACATACTTGATTTAGCTAAAAATGTCACTGATCTAGGAAGTCGATGGAGTTCTTGAAAGGTCAATCATGAGCTTGGCCAACTCGACCCCAGAACCCAAAAATCGATTGTCCTCGAGATCATAGGTAAAAGCACAAATCCTTGGAATTCCCTGCCTTTCTTTGAGGATAGCCAAAAGTCTAACCCTGGATAGACCTTGGGAATCCCCTAAGATAAAATCTTGGGAGCTTGATCCACTCCTAAGTACTAAAATATCAAGTATGAAAGCAAAAGTAAAAATGAACAAGCCTCAAAGCAACAAAGATAAACTCAATAACCACGACATGAAACAAGCTAAATATACATCTCATAAAAACAAACCAAAGTTTCGCAACAAATAACAAAAGACTATTGTCTGAACCTACTAATAAATCAGCAACAATATCTAGAGCTGACAGTGAAATGTCCCTCTGGAGAACTCGTAATCCTATCACCTACCCCGAAAGAAGAAATTTATAGTGTGAAGGTAAATCGAGTCCTTCAAGTAGGAGTTGAAGATCATCGACGAACATAAGAGTATCACCCCCATTAGAATATGAAGACTGACCATCTAAAAGAAGCTCTCAAACCGCTTCATCTAATTCTGAACCAAGTTCATAAGCAGGGGCCTCCTCCACTTCGTTGTATTCACTAGAATCCGTAGAGCTACCCCCCTCACTGGACCCTTTATCCCACCATCGCAAATTGAAAGATTAAGAACACCCTTAATTATCTCATAGAGAGCCCCTTCTAAGTATTGAAGCTTGACATAACCTACTATACTAGAAAACTGACGATGACAATGCTCGATTCCAGGCATCGCGACTTGTCGCATGATTACTAGCGTGCAACCTGGCAGCTCGCTGAACATACAAGCTGCTCCCCTAGCTCACGCGGGCGCACTAGCTGGCTGCTCACTGGGCATGCGAGCTGCTCCCACAGCTCGCGTGGGCTGGTAGCTCGCTGCCCATCCAGTTCAGCTCGTACGGAAGCACGAGCTAGCAACTTACTGCTCGTGCGAGCTACTAGCTCGTACACTACTCGTTGTTGAGCTCCAGCTCACATCTCCGACATGAAGAGTATGAAAAAGTGACATGCACCAAGCTGCTCACCTCCAAGAGAAGCTCATTCACCATCACGCTTTTAAGGGAAGCTTGTGCTATTGTATCCATAGGAGCTCACGCTCGTGCCTACAAGAAGTTCTACCAGTAGAGATGAGCCACCGGCTCACAAGTATGAGAAGTCATATCGACTTACTCCATCATGAGAAGTATAAAACAACAATCATTGCATAAAACGAAAAAAGGCTAAGTGAATGGACTAAGCATAAGAAAGAGATAACAACTCACCTGGCCTAAATCCCCTAAGGGGCTACGACCATGAGGACTGCGAAGCGCTGCGACTACGTGGACTGAGACTAGGAGAAGGCGAGCAACCTCCCTCGCACATGAAGAAGGACTACTCCAAGTCAATCTAGGTTGAGCCCAACAAGCTCGACGCGCATAACTAAAAAAAAGAAGAAAAAAAACTAGGTCGAGCCTAGCAAGCTCAACCTAGTCAACTCGCATCGAGCACGGCTCGACCTGCATAATATATCCTGAAAAAAAAGAGCTCTTGTACCAACTATAGCCGATGTGAAGAAGTTTCGCCAACAGAGTAGAATTTATTTACTTAGAAGTCTTTTCAACACAGTTTACCCTACCAAAGGATCTAACGAATGCGTCTAGGCACCCGAAAGACCTAATAAACTTGTCCACCTACAGATCTGAGGACTGCATTCAGGCAACACAAAAACCTAGCGAATGCGTTTAGGCACCCAAAGACCTAGCGAGTATGTCTAAAAGATGAGCTTGTACGCCTTCCCACCCTCAGAAAAAGCTCACACACCTCTGCGTCCCTAGGAGGAGCTTACACAACTTCTCGCCCTAAAAGGAGGTCGGTGCTATTATCTACCCGGATAAACTCGCGCACTATCATCCCTTCGCGTCCCAAGAAGCGCTAACCGTCTATGTACCCCAAAGAGGAGATCTCGCGTTGTTGTCCCCCAGGAGGAATTCGCATGCCTTCGGATCCCCAAGAAGTAGTGATCCTCTAGTGGCACTTTAACAGGTTGCCCTCGAGTATCACCAACTACGTCACATGACAATGACCTTTGCTCATTGCCCTTTCGAGGGGAGAAGAAGACCCCGCCTCACTTGCGCCGACATACGTCACTATCATATACATTAGTGTCACATCAATCATCACCACTCCCCTTACCTCGAAGAGGTGACACATTCTTTCCAACAGAAGGGTACGAAAAGTCGATCTATGAGAACTTGCGCAAATGAAAAGTATTAGATGCAAAAATGAAGTGAAAGCATTAAAAATGCTAAGTAGATCAACCATGCACCCAACAAAGCAAGAGCAAGAAAGAGAGACTGGAAAAAATCCAAGTATTTCCATTATCTACACATTGAAAATTTGTGCAATTCCTAAAATAGGCTATGCATTTTTTGGGAGCAACATGAATCACTAAGTTCAGGTCGAGACTTAAATCGACTAATGACAACAACCACAAAACCCAACCAATAACTCAATCTAAATCTTTGTTGATCCTCAACTGTGTCCTCGCCCACAGTGACAACATGTAAAGATGTTGACAATGATGATCCCTCGCCAACACTCATCATTCTTTATAGTCTTTGAAAGCTAAATTACACATTAGAAACAACTCTGTGAAACTATAAAACCAATAAAACTATTGTTAGCCACACAAATGAAGAAAAAAAAATAGCTCTGTGAAATAGGGGCTTATGTTGGTCTACCTAGCCGGCAACTCAACAAATAGATATCAAGGCGGAGATATTCTAAAGTAGACAATGAATGCAACCCGAAACTACTCACCTCAAGAGATGACCTACCCTAAACTGCTTACCCTAAGAGGGGATCTGCCCCAAGTTATTCACCTCAAAAGGTGATCATTCCAATGTTCTCTACTCTTGATCAACCCTCCCTACGTGAGGTTTGATCGAGAGTGGGGGGCTTATAATAGGTTTTGAGTCCAAAATAGGTCCAAGAAGCCAATGTCCAAAATAGATCCAAAAAGCTAAGTTCATGAGGTCCATTTAGATTATGGGTCGGAACAAAGTTTTAATCCAATAACAAGCTCAATAAAATGATTTGAAGAAGCTCATATGATAAATTCAGTCCAATGGGTCTAGAAAATTTATTTGGTGTATGCACCACTCCACACAGGATTACGCCCTCTGATCTTACAACTATAAATACTCTCTAATTTCATAATTAAAAGGTACGCAATCAATTAAGTTTTAAGTATTCTTTAATTTATGGTTTAATTCACCTATTCAACTTACTAACTTGAGCGTTGGAGGGTCTTCGTCGGGTTATTCCGATGCCCGTAACACTTATTCGTAACGTAGATAGTAGCTCACTAACTTCCCAACTCTACAGCCCTGCAGCTCTATACCTCTGCAGCCTATAAACTATACATCTCATCAGTTTCGTAGCTCATCAATCCTACAAATAAAAAGGTGATTCACTTCAAAAAAAACATTCTTAATTTTGCATTTGAAAACAATTAAACCATAAATATTGTTCATATTAAAAATGTTAAACCAATCTGTTGACTCAATTAATCCAACTTTACAACTCAAAAATATTTCTACAAAATGAAACCAAATATAGTCTTTTATGATGGAAAAAACTCACAAAATGTGCAGGTTTAGTCCTTTTTCATTTATATTAGCATATATAATCACATAAATTATGAGCAGATGGTTACTTTGGCAATAGCTGAACTGATAATGTTAACGTGGATCTTAGATGAGAACACTGAAATAAATTATAGTGAGTTGAGCACCAAGCTAGTAACTTCCATTCATATTTTAGACCTTTCAAATTCAATATAGCATTAAGAGTTAGTGTTATTAAGCCTCTGAGGTTAAATTAATATGGAGTTTTGCTTTATACAGAGATGCTTTATATTCTATATGGAGGTTAATTTGAACTTGAGATGAATTTTTAAATTTGTAAACAATTTCAAGGTGGATTTTTTTTTTTTCAAATTTGTCCTTCTCGATCTGTCCCGTTTAATTTTTTATTTATTTTATTTTATTTTATTTTAATACATATACGTATTTACATAGTATTATTAAAAACACATTTTTCAAAATATTTTTATGGTGTTATTTTAAACATATATATTATATATATTTTTAATATTATAAAAATAATTTAATAATTTATTGGGTCTAACCCGAATGCAGTAAATTTAAATTTAAGTTTTAAAATTTTTGATGGGTTAAATCTCAAATAAAATTACCCGTTGCCATCCTATTCATATGCTTTTAATGTGAAAATTGACATGTTTTTTGTTAGTAGTAACTAGCTGGGAAATGGCGACCATGATAGTAACCTTAAGTGGACACGGTCACATATTCCAATCCCGTCATTGTAGAATATTCTCATGGAATTATAATTATTATCCAAAGAAAATACCAAGTAGAGTTAATCCCCCACCTCCCAATAGAGTAAATATTTCACAAATTACTATAATAAATGGGTTTGAATTTATCACTTTCCTTTTTTAAATAAGACAAGCTGAAAAATGATGACATTATCTTTAATGCCATTGTAAAAAAATAATTAATCTTTTTAAAGATAATGAACCAATCCTGTCAGGACAGCCCACACACGATGCAAAAATTGTTGGCATCTTTATGGGAAAAAAACATGAAGATGTTGGTTGTTTTCCACCAAAGAGGAATTAGTTTAATTAGTTTATTCTCTATCCCCACCCCCCACCCCCCACCCCCCACCCCACCCAACCCAGTTATATCTGTCAATTAAATGCCCATCATACAGCTAATCAATATACATTCTTACAACCTTTTTTTTTTTGTTGTTTCTCCATCACAACACTCTGTCTCCATCATCTCTGCAATTATTTAAACACGTGTGCTTGGAAGCCACATTTGAATCAGTCATTAATATATAATCCCTTGCTTAAATACAATTAATCAAATAGGCACCTAAACCGTGTCTTAAGCAAGGGTTAATTAGTAATTATGAGCTGATTAATTACATTTTGGCACTATGTAGAGAGTTAATCCGCGTACGCGTTATCTATCACGAGATATCCAAGTTGACTAGTTAATCTTACGAGGAGAGTAGAGACAAGAATTAGGAATTAAGTTGTGAATGCTTGATATGTAAATATATGAATACTAATGCGACACGGATTTAAATCTCCATAGCTCCTCAAGAATTGTCAATTTTTGGGTAGGTTATAAGTAGTTAGAAAATTGAGTTGTTTCGACGAAAAATTCACCATACTCAAAACGAGATAAAAAATATAAAAATAGAAAACTCAAAATTGTAGAGAATTACACAAATTGTAAATAATAAATTTTTAAAATAATATGTAAATATATTTATAAGTATTTAATTTGAGACTTGAGATTCATTGATTGTTCGCGTGTTTGGACTTCGTAGGTTTATACGTTTTATAAAACTTTGACCTTAATTAATATATCTATCATTTATTATTCGCATATTTGGACTTCGTAGGTTTATACATTTTATAAAATTTTAAGCTTAATTAATATATCTATTTTATAAAACCTCTAAAACTTGTACACTTGAAATTGATCTCGTATTATTATTATTAGGCATATAAGATTTTATTGATATAAGCAATTAGATTTTAAATAAATTTAAATTTGTATTCCAGCTAAAGCTGAATTATAAATAATGATGCAGCACCGACAACAGTTGCAAGTCTGATTTAAATTTATGTGTCTTGAATAAATTCAGAATTGATATGTGTTGAGATTATTTTGAAATAAAAAGTAATTATGACAATGACTCAATCTATAAGTCAAGACATGACGCATCAACAACTTATAAAGTTGTGTTATATGGAGCATACGGCTTTTTATTTAATTTTGTATTGTCCATACTTTAAAATAAATAAATAAATAAATAGAAACAATAAGTCAAGCAACAATATTGATGACCAGAATAATATCAAGAATGGGGTGTAAAGTTGCCATTGTTGATAATAGTGACAAAAAAATTATTTATACAATTAATATTAATTATCAATAATGATATGTTAGATTCATTTTTTATCATTATTAAATTTTAGAATATTGTAGTAAAATAAAAAGATATTTTTAATAATAATTTTAATATTATTACTTAATATAGTATCATTAATATTATTTTTTTTTGTAATCTTTCTCCAATAATTTTTTTTCTTTCTCCAATAAATTTGACTCTTTCTCGTCACACAAAAGGGTATACGAGGACAGTCTGTCAAAGGCTGTCCGTGGCATAACTTCTATACATTAATTAATGAAAAATTAAAACATGATTCTGTCAATACACAAAATTATGCACAAATAGACTTCATTAATTAGAAGATAATGACATTTTACCAACCCCAAGAAAGTGACTTAAGCACAACTTTTTTTTTTTTTTTCTGGGAATTTGTTTAACTATCTAAAGAAAGTAGTAGCAAAATTTGAAGAAACTTCATACCCGAGACACAGTTCAATTGGTGGAATAATTAATTTAAATTTGCTTCCATCGATATGATGAGAAATTGAATCTTGGTGGGAATTTGCGGATGCATTTCAGTATGAAACAATCATTGAACTGTCAATGGGACCCTGCGACTAAGGTATTTCCAGCGATCATTGTGGGTTAAGCTGCTTATGTGCAAAAGTGTATAGCTCTTATTGAAAATTTGGATGTTGGTTGAGGCATATCGTACAATTTACCTCATATTAGGTGTTAGGGATATGTGTAGGAGGTTCAAAATTAATTTGACGTAAATTGAAATTTTGAATTATTAAAAAAATAAAAAAATTGAAGAAACTTCAGAGAAACAAAGGACATAGCACCTACCCAAAGTCCAAAAAAGCTGTAACCCTTTTGACAAAGTCTACAGCTCATTCTTGAATCATTCCGAGTTTCCTTTGCCCAGTTGTTTTACTTGGCTTTTCTTTTCATATTCCCATTCTTACATGTGTACTTAGAGCTACTCTTGTAGTAAAAGCAAAGACATAAGGTGTGATGATGGCTATAATTAAATTTTGTGTAAATGAATCGAATCGATATGAATTATATTTTGAAGATGAATATCACTTATTAGATAGATATATAAAAAATTATTAAATCTCATATAAATAAATTATATCGTGCGAAATTAGGTTTTAAAATCGAGAATGAACTATTAAACATGCATGAAAAGAATTAAATCTAACTAGTAATTCTAATGTGGGGTAAATTTAATCAGGGAGTTGCAGAAATAGTACTTAAAAGATCCATTAAGTGTACAAAATCTTTTGTTCTTCCTTTTTTTGGGTCGAGAATAAGGATTTGAAGCCGAGAATAATCTATTAAGCAGATTATTACATGCACTAAAGCATCATTAATTAAGCATCATTAATTAATCATCATTAATGATGTTTTGAATCAACTTGTTCACTTAGCTGTAGAACTAGTCAATATTACTTGCGCCAAAGCATCATTAATTAACCAAGTTCAACTCTCACTTATAACTTAATTAATATTAACTCTCCAAAATCACTACAAGTACTTCAAATTTATGATTTGTTAAAAATCAGTAATGTATTTTAGAACGCCAATATTAATATCAGTTTGCATATAAACCTCTAAGTTTGGAAAAATATATAACCCTTTTAACTTAATTAATTAACCTCATAATTGAATTTTAAAATAAAATTTTACTAAAAAAAACAAATTAAATAAATTAATTATGGAAGGGAGGAAACTTCTCCTCATTCAGACCACATGCATCTGTACATGTTTTGTGTTTAAATCCTTTTCAAGGAATCTTATCATCATTATTAATCCACTAATCTCTCTCTCTCCTCTCTCTTTCTTTATATATATCTTCACTTTCCAATCTTCTTTTCACTACCATCAAAGCTGAAAAGTGAAAACCCTATTTCTCCCCACCTTTCCTCATCTCAGACAAAGAACCTCTCTCTCTCTCTCTCTCTGCAAAACAATGGCTTCACCATCAGGGCTTAAGCTTCTTCTCCTCTTAGCACTGCTTGCCACCTCTTGCATGGCACAAGCACCATCAGGTGCACCAACGGTCTCCCCCGCCGCCACCCCCACACCAGTCCCGGTTGCGCCGCCCACCCACACCCCGTCTCCCTCACCAGCTCCGTCTTCCCACGCTCCAACCCCAGGCCCCGTCGCGTCCCCCACCCCATCACCCGCCCCTGGAGAGACCACCCCCGCCCCTGCACCAGGCGCTGTTTCGCCTACTGCACCCTCCCCCGCCGGCCCCACACCTGGACCCACCGCTGATCAGTCACCGCCCGACGGTTCCAACGACGGGTTTGTGAGCAGGGCAGCCATTGGCGGCACCGTTCTCACGGTAGCACTTGTGGCGGCGGCCTTGATGTAGGTTTTCCACGTGGAGGCGTAGATATGTACCTTTTTATGGACGGATGAGATTTGTTTATTTTGTCATTTCGCTTTTCTTTCTTTTTTGTTTTGGGTATATTTGTTTGTGTTTGTTCATTTCATTTTATTTTTTTTGTCATTTGTTGGATTATTTAATATTATTATTATTTGGTTATACATGGCTCTTGCCTCGGCTTGGCTTGGCTCAAGGACATTTTTATATATCTAAGGAGAGTCACGTGTACATGAAATCAATCAATAAATTGAGCTCTTATTCTTTCATATACATATATATATATAGTTGACCAAGTATTAACAAATTTCTACAATGGATATTAATACATTCCGAATATTGATTTTTTACATTATTTTTAAATAACTACATATAATATGAAAATTGACGATTACAGTGTATTTATTATATCTTGACATATTCATTAATTATATGAAAAGTGCAATAATATAATTTATTTTGTAACAAATGTTTTTGCAGTGGTTGTACATCATTTCAATAGATTATGCAAGAATACAATATTTAAAACTCGGATTTTAATTTAATTATAAATTGATGTTTGGTTTCTATCAATCAAAAAAGCAAAAATTCAAAAATTCATTGGTCCGAAAATCTAAGAGCAAAAAATTAAAAATTTGGTCAAATCAATTAAAATAATGATGAAAATAAAACTAAAAATTGTTCAAAACTAAACATTTTTGTTTCTCTTTTTAATTTTTAATTTTTCAAATATTTTAAATTTAGTATTTGATTAAATATAAAAAATTATGATGTTCTATGATACAAGAGATTTAATGTTCCAAACTCTTATTTTTTTATTCTGGATCTCATTTCTTTCAATCTCTATTTTTTTTATATGGTATTGGCATGTACCCTCATTTCATTCTTTCACTGTCGTTTGAAAAGGTTGAAGTTATTCTATTAAATTTTTTTATAAATAATTTTTATTCACAAAAAAAATTATATTTTGTTATATGTATTTTTTTAATTAATTATTTTTTTTATTTTATACATAACAATTAATATATTATATTACCACTTTACATAATATAATAAATATACATAGTCGATTTTCATCAGATTGGTCGAATCGACGGTTGAATTGATTTGATCAATTGAATCGTTGACTGACAATAAAATTAATTTAATTATTGATCCGATTATAAAATTATACATTTAATACCCATAAAATAAAGAAAAATGTACATTTAATGGAAGCAAACCATTTGGAAATTAAATGCCAGTAAATCACAATTTGATTGTTACGTTTGATACATGTAAAGAATCTATTAATACAAGTCTACGCTCACCAATATTGCTATTTTGGCATTAGAACATGTTATTATTCCATTCGATTCTTAAAATGAATGCCCTTTGTGTCAACTCATGATTTTGCTTTTACAACATTTGGTAAAAACAACTAAGTATTGGGACGAATGTCATTGGATGTCTAGATATTGGGCGCTCCACTACCTACATATATTGATTACTCATATATACATTCTATATGCTCCCAACTTTTTCTTAAAAGCAATTGTGCAACACATATATATTAGTATTTTTATCGGTCTTGTTGTTGTTAGTCATTGATATAATCGATAGAATAATCGTGCACACGATCGGTTTAATAATAATAAAAATTCAAAAAGATAAACAATTAATTAAAAAATACACATAACCCAAAATTCAAACATAAGCTTTGGAAAAAAAAAATGATTTAGGCCGATTTTTGAATTGATTTAATTGAATTTTTAGTTAAATAAAGTTAATTGGACTGAATTGACACTATTGAGAGGTTTTTCAAATTGAATCGATCAATTAAATTTAATTTTTAAAATAATATAATTGTTTAATCGATCGATGTAGATCGATGTTTTAAAAAAAACCCATATATGTACATATGTGTATATATTGTGTTTATATTTTTTTGGGATGAGAAAGTGATATGGTGTGACATGACGCCAATGAATTTGGTGGCAATAGAATCTGTGGCACACGAACCACCGACGGTGCCGCTGCTTAAAAAATTTATAAGAAGAAACAAGAATCCCGGTTGCCTTAGTTTCTCTTGGGAAAGTGTGTTGGAATTTTTTGATGGGCAACATATAATATTGGATATTGTCTAATTAATTGAATAATATTGTTAAACTCGTTATGAAAGAAATTAATAAATAAAATAAAATATTAGGCCTAAGACATATTTTTATGAATATTGATATAAATTTTAAGGTTTAGAGATCATAATATTTTATTTTATTTATTATGATGGCCATAACAAAAAAAGCTATAACAGAGGTCCCAATTGAAACTTATATATAGTGTTGTTTTCTTATATCCCATCATTGTGAAAACTAGGGGTATACAAAGTTCGATTAACCGATCGAAGCGAACTGAAATTGAAATTTCGGTTTGAACCGAATCGAACCAAAAAATTTCGATTCAATTTTTAAATGTTTTTTTTGAATTTTTGTTTTCGATTCGGTTTCGGTTAATCGAACTGAACCGAAAACCGAATTACTATTTTTATATATTTATATAAATTATTTTTATATTATATTTTTGTATTTTTTTTTATTTTAAAAATTAAGTTTTTATATTTGTTATTTGTTTTCATGCTATTTTTTATGTTTTTCTCACCCAAATTAAAAAATAATATATAAAAAATTATATTTTATAATTTTATAATTTAGTTTTTATTTTATTTTATTTATTTTTTAAAAAAATCGATTAATCAAAAATTAAACCAAAAAAGAAAATCGATTATAATCGAGCCGAATTAAAAATTTCACTTCGATTTTTGGTTTATGATTTTGCTCGGTCGAACCGAATGTACACGCCTAATGAAAACACACAGTAGAATTTGACTGGAAGACTAAAACCTTTGAAATCCTCCAATTCCAATGAATCTAGTACACTTCCAATTTAATATTCAGTGCATGTTTGATAGCATTTTTGAAATAAAAGTCCATCTATAAAATGGACTTTTTAGTATGGACTTTTTTAAAAAATGCTTATAAGTATTGTTAAATGTTTGGTAAAAATGTATTTTAATGCCTATTTAGTAGAAATGTAAGAAAAGAAATTCAAAAGTCACAATTTTGCACTTCTTCAAAATGAACTTTTGGAGAAATGACTTATTTTAAAAGTTCATTCAAAAATAATTACCAAACACATAACTTTTTTACAAATGGACTTTCATATCTAAAAGTCCATTTGGAATGGGTTTCCAAACACCCTCTCAGTCTTTCTCGAATGATTTAACATGATAATCCTGTTTGGCAACATATTCTTATGTTTAATTCCAACGTGGTATTTTTAACCACTTTGAGAACCGATGGAGGTGGAATAGCCCAAATTTCTGCAGCCCAAAACATTAAGGCATGTTATGGGAGTTGAGTTCTGTAATGCATGGATACAGATACGTCGATTTGAATATGAACTAAAAATATAGAAATTTTGAACAGTCGGAAACATGGCTGTCGAGATATTCGATTTTGGATTTTAATTTAAAACCATATATCAAACATAATTAGGCTCTATCAAGAAATTTAAATTTGCACGAAAACTATTCCCTTTGACAAGGCACCACAACTTTGGGCCCATAGAAAAGCAAAAACCTCAGGCTCCAAGGACTGCTCATTCTTGATTTCAATTTTATAGTAGTCTTATATTATAGACAAAACAAGGTCTGACCAAATTGAATTTCCCATCTTGGTCCATCATTAAGAGGGCCGAAGAAAAGGATCATTCGCCAACTCAATTGGTCCAAAGTGGCCACATTGTGTTTCGCCACCTCAATTGGTCCAAAGTGGCCACATTATAAGTTGTATACAATAAAGTGTCTTGGCTAATTATTAATTAGATGAAAAGCATTACAACTTACGATCTCCATCAACTATCCATGTTTCAAATTTTGGACTGTCAAAGTGAGACACCATATCAGCATTTGTCACAGATGACAACGGAATAAGTTTAGGAAGAGTTTGACAAAATTCAAGAACAACTTTTTAAGGTTTTTAAAAATTCGGACTCGTCTCAAACTCGTTGATTTTGAGTTAAACTTGTTTTTATTAATTTTAAAATATTAATAAATATATTTTTAAAAATAACATTACTAAAATTTTCTAAAAATATATTTTCTAAAATAATATTACATAAATATATGTAATAAAATAATAAATTAATTAATTCAACGGGACAGATTCGGGGCTTGGGCAATTTTTTAAAATAAAAAATCAATACTCACCTCAAATTCATTTATAATTTTAAAAATTCACTCAAAGCAAAATGGGTTCAAGACGGTATAAATTTGAACCTACCCTATTATCATCCTTAATTATATCAAGAAAATCGAATAGGTTGTAGGGTCTGTGTTAGCTTTTGTCAGAATAAGTTCATACATATTTAGCAAGTAAGCATGGCATGTGCCTTATCACTTTATATCTTCTGTAATAATTTGATGTTTTCATCTACTATTTTATTTCATAAAGTGTATATATTTCATGTCAAATTTATATTTATAAAAATATTTTATACACTCAATATATATTTATAATGTCAAATAAAAAATAAAATTATTAAATTGAATAAGAGAATGCCATATATGAGATGGTAAGTAAGGAGGATCATCCACTTACATGGTCCAAAGCCTAGATTTATTAGATACCATCCACTTATATATTAATCAAATGGAGTTATGAATCGTTTAAATTATATATGATAATATCATTATTTTACTATATGACCTCATCATATATACATCCAACGAGGAATATCCAAGTGAAAGATATAAAATCTTTCCTAGAAACTAGTTTGAAATAGAATTCTTAGTTCCTATGTAGTATAAGAAAAAAGAATAAAAGTGACATTATGCAAGCTGTCACTAACTACATATGTTTCATGATAAGACTTTTTGATTTTTCATAATAATCATTTTATAAATTTAATAGTGATAACAATTTATGCTTAAGTTGTCAATATTGTCATTATGCATATATCACTAATTATTAATAGTAATAACTTAAGTCACTAATTGTCAGAACAATTTAAACATCAATTCTCATACTATTAACCTTGTGATACGTATGATTATAACAATATAATAATTATTGTCATTTAATATATATTATTAGTGATAATTTTTAAATAATTATTAATTTCTTTTTATTAATATAATGCTAATAGCTCTCACTTGTCAAAATTAATACATTAAAATTTTAATCATTAAACATTAGGCAGCCATAAATCGAAGGGAAGATGATTAGGTGAAATTTACAGTTGCCACTCATGGTCTTGGCAGATTCCATAAAAATTAAAATATAGGAAAAATACTCTTGTGATAGAAAGAGATTACCAAATTTGATGTAGGAAATAAATGCCTTGGTCAAAAGGACCAAAGTACCCCAGTATCACATTATAGGACATGACTAATGTAATTATTTGTGGGTCGTATTCAATCCAAATTTGACCCGTCGTCTCAGTACTCAGTATTATTACCCACATAAAATACACATTATACATATTCAAAGAAAACCACATGTAATATTTGAGCACTATAAATAGGAGCAAGTTGAGGCGTTAAAAATATACAATTAATCTAACATTAAATTTTTCTTTTTGAACTGTTGATCCCATCTAATCTTTCAATTTTAATTTAGATATCAAAAAATTATCATTGGATCGTTCAAACAAATTTAACAATTCTCTTTTTTTTTTATAATAATTATGGATCAAAATACGCCTAGATTTTCATTATATTGTAATTTATCGATATTGAGATATTTCTGGTACTCGATAATATTGTAATTAGCACATTACTTCACATGGAGTCGTACTCGATAATAGACAGTAGATAGAGATGGTTGAATGGCAAGCCATTCTTTTCGTCGTCTCTTCTTCTTCTTCTTTTATTATTATTATTATTATTATTATTATTATTATTTTTTGGCATATTAGTTTTGCTTTCCATTTTCACTTAAAGTCTTATTAGGTTGGAGGAAAAAGTTATCGTGGCCACACTCAACCAATCACAACAAAAAGGGATTTACGCTAGCTTATGTTTTATAAAATAAATTAATTAATATGAATTACTAGGACTTTATATTGGGTTCGCTGTAATCGTAGGGGTATATGCAGCGGAAAATTAAATTTTTTATCAAAGATAAATTTAACCCATTTGATTCGAAAACGATTTTAATGATCGCGCTTATTCAAGTGAATATATAAATAAATTTAAAATCAAATTATACCTTTCATGCACTCCGCTTGTTGTAGGGAATAAAACAATCAATTGCTTATCCTGGACTATCAGAACTCGTAGGGATCCAAGTGTCTCCCCTCTATCAGGTCCACGATACGAAAAACAACACCAATCAAAAGGATTCGTTAGTATCCTTTTAATTGTTTACTAATTTAAAATAGGAGTATAATTTCAAGAACAATAAAAATTGATTCTTTAAGTTATTGAAACAATAATATAAAGAGAATAATAAGAAACTAATTTTCTTTTTCTTTCTTTTCTTTTCTTGGAGAGTAAAAATAGAAGACTTTTAAACAAAATAATTTTTACTAAAAATTTTTTGAATTTTTTTTAATTATGTAATTTTCATCCCTCATATATATAGGGCTGAAAATTTTAATCATTTTCCAACTTTTGGAAAGTTTTTCAATTTTGAACTATTTCAAAATCTTATCTTGGAAAGATTCCAAATCTTCCAAAAACTCTTCTCTTTTTCTCTCTTCTATTGTATGTGAACTAATTTGAAACTACATTAATCATTAAAATTGTCTACATACATTGTTGATATTAATTTGAACTTTTCAAATAATATCAAGATAGATATATATCATATATATATATATATATATATTTATATATATACTATAATTATATTTATACATAAATTAAATGTTAGTGGCCTATTTTATCCCATAAAATTGGTCACTTATATTATTTATCTATAAATATGTTAATTAAATAAATCATATTTATTTAATTTATTCTTTTCATACTTTAGTGGGCTTCTTAAGTGATCCACATTTATTTTGAGTTTGGACTCAAAAATTCTCAAATCAATTCAGTTGATTCAATCCCAATTTAATCAATCTAATTGATTAATTTAATTTACTCTAATTGGGCTTTCTAATCAAATTAGGTCCAATTAAATAATTCAATTACTTAATTGAATAATTTAATTTAACTATTAAATTAAATAGAACCCTTAATTAATTAATTGATCAGTATTAATTAATTAATTTCCAACCATTGGATAAAATCTAAAATTAGAAATGTTACTTTCCATAAAGATGTGTGACCCTCTTAGGTTCACTACTAAGCTAGTAGTGGGTTTGCAATATTTGCAACTTATGAATAACAATTATTCCAATTAATTAATCGAATTAATTAATCTGCTTGGAATCAACTCCTTAATTCTAAAAACCTCACTATCCATGAAAACATCTAACAAGTAATCATGGCAAACTAATCTTAGGTGAAATAGCGAGTAAACCTATTTCAGTTGCGAATGCCATACACGTACGGTCCTTTCGACAGCTAATCTCCTGATTGAATCTAAGACATGAATTATAAGTCGAAAGCCTAAATGATTCAATAACTGTGATCCCATTTCAAGTTTCAATAATTGTTGATGAATCACAATTTATACTGCATTGACCAAGGTTTTTGAATCACGAACTATGAAAACACAGAAGATTTTCTTGTTTAAAAAGACAAGTGTCGAATTCTATGTTGGCCATTGACAAACCTCCATGCACACCAATGCAACACCCAACATACCCCCTTTGTGATTGTCAAGCAATCAGAAGATATATCAAAATGCTGTAGGATGTACACAAGGCTACCATCATGCCTCAAGTCTAAGTACTAGTCGTGTACTATCGCAACACAGAAATTCTTATTTCGACGGGCAAAACCTCCAATTAAGAATTTCTTGCGGGCCATATTCGGTGTACTTGTTCTCTAACAAGCACCCACATACATGCGCTTACGTCTCTACGCTAATGCCAATAGAATGTGACATCCTCGTCTCACGAGCATGCATTATATGTACGAGTCTTACTGAGGTATTTGATATCCCATCTCAAAAAATTCTCGACTCGGAACTTATTTAAGACCAAAGGCTTAGAGACATGTTCCATGATCGGCATCATATGTGCGACCATGCCCCATAGCTAAATTTGGTCTAAGGACTTTATTTAATGTGCAAAAATAAAAAATGCAAGATATAAGATAAAGAAAATACCTTTTTATTAATATAATTTTTAATAAAATTATCTTTACAAAAGCAAAAAAGTATAATACAACCAATCTAATTGGGCGTTGGCCATCCTAATCTAACACTTTAATCACTTTAAATATGACCACGCTCTGTGTTGAAGGATTGGTGGTCTTTTAGTTGGAGAAAATTGGAGCATGATTAGGAATTAGATGATACTAAACCTTAGGGCTTAGACTAAGAGGCTGTTCGGTTAGATTTATTTAAAAAAATTTAAAAACTCCTTTATCTAATATATTTTTGAAAACTTACAAGATACTAAAATTTATTTTAAAAATAATTTATTTAAATATTTAAGTAAAATAAGATCAAAATGAACCCGTTAAGATATCTGATGATAAATTTAAAACTCCTTAAATTTTTTAAAGGAGCTAATAAGCTTAGAAGCTCATTTTCAAAATTTTTACTAAATATTTAAAAATATTTTTTAAATTTTTAAATATTTTATTAAAATATTTTAAAAAATTTATAAGTTCATGTCTAAATCAAAATAATTAAAAATACTCGATAATTTATTTATTTATTTGTCTTTAAAATTTTAAATTAAAAAAATAATAAATAAAAATATCTTTTCATGTATGATTGATTTCAGTTGTCCCAACCATACTTCTAAAGTTTTGACAGTCTCCAACAATTTGTTACGTGGCAACCACGTATACATACATGTATATGACAAATATGCGTTCGCAATTGCTTACGTTAGATTTAGTCAAAACATACATTTCGATTCTTGATGACAAAGGAACTGGAGATATTGTCTAGGGTTCACTAAAGTTGACTTAAATAATTTTGACTTGAAAGGATCATCTAACCTAGATCACTCATCTTGAATGTATATAGAATCCCTTATTAAAAAATGTGTCTATTTTTATTTTTATTTTTTTTCTTTTCATATTGTATTTTTTTAGAGGTGGGGGTGGGAATTGTTTTTGAGTATCTGAAAATTATTGAATTTTGGAATGAAAATTTAAGAAAATTTAGGAAAATTAAGTTTCGGGTTCAGAATAATTTATAATCTAAACGTATTTAAGCATCTATACGTATTAAGTGATTATTTAGCTAATCATTAGTATATGTATTCCTATTGTTTGTGATAGAGTTGTGCATCTAATTATGAAAGAAAGTGAATTATGAGATCGTATCTAGATATTTAAATTAAAGACATTTTTTCACAAAAGAAAGTGAATTTATGGGATTGATTAATTAGTTTGCTTTGTATAATTAAAATTCGTATGGTTTGACTTAAAAATAAAAAAATAAAAAAATAAAACTCGAGTTTAGTTCAAAAAGTCAAATTTGAAACAACAAATGATATACATCAATTTATTAGAAGAGCATAAAACGTGGAAACAGTTTCTAGTTAATACTAAAAAAAAAGACTTGATCGTCAGGGTTTCTCCTCAAGTCTTTAATGGCGGCCTTAAATTTCTCTTTTAGTTATTATTATTAGTTTTAATCTCCATTACTTACAATATATATATATATATATTATTAGACATGAAAAGTTCAATATTGAATAATAAGTTGCTTGGTATGACAATAGCTCCTATTTATATGATTGGATTGAAGTTTAATTATTATAAATTTGAACGACTAAACAATGATGAATTACGGAAAAAAAATTATTATAATAAAAAAAATTTACACAAATTTTGCAATTTTACGACTTTAGTGATTGAAATAATCTTTTTCTTCCTCCTATGAGGCCAATTTATCCCTTACATTAGGCGTAGTTGTATTGAACTATAGGAGAGAATCAAATTGATTTTTGATACTGCAATTTATCATGTGAGATTAATTAAATTGTATATATTCAAAAAAAATAATTAAATAATATTACTTTGTACATCCTAAATTTATTACATATATATATATATATATATTCTTAGAATTGAAGGAATAAAGTTTAAATTGATAGGTCACTGTCACGGCCAAAGGTGGTCATACTGATGTAATTTGTGACTGCCAATTTCCCAATTGCCAAGAAGCTGCTGGCATTGCTGCTCTTATCTGATGCGTTTCTCATCAGAAAGAATATGGACACACAACCACTAATATAGTAAGCACTTAATCCTGAACACAATAATCGCACGCGTCATGTAGATTTTAGTCCTTCCAATTATGCGTTTAATAATCACATAAAACTGCCAAAAAAAACATTGGTATTTAACATATATAGTATTTAAGAAATTCAAATTGGAATTGAATTTAATCGTTTAGTGTATCCATGTAGATTGGATATTTTCTTTTTTAAATTTAATTTTTGAAAATAAATTTTATCTAAACTCATTTATTCAGACGATGATAAATTTAAATTTTGGTTCATTTATATGATACGTTGAGCACGTATGCGAGTGTTAGAAATTGAACTTATCTTATATCGTTAAATTAATGAGGTGATAAAATATATATATATATATATAGAGAGAGAGATTAAAATACCCTCTCCATACAGCTAGATTTTGGGTTGAGTTCTACTCAAATTTATTTATAGTGTATAGTTCAAACAATATTTGAACAATTTTTTTTATAATCATAATAATTTTCATGTCTTTTCTCGGCCTTTTTGGAGTTACAAAAACGACACTTAAACAAGAATTTTTCCTAATCACAATAATTTTCATATCTTTTTTGAGCCATTCTCGAGTTATAAATACAACATTTAAACAAGAATTTTTCGTAACTATAATAATTTTCATGTCTTTCGGGCCTATCGAATTATAAATTCAACATTTGAACAAGAATTTTACCTAACCATAATAACTTTCGTGTCTTTTCGGGCCTCTCTCGAGTTATAAATACAACAATTACTTACCACAAGGTGACTGAATTAGTTTTTGTGAGATATAAAGTGTCCAATTCAAAAAGAATGATCACTCATATCATAAATATAATTATATTTACTGTATAATTATATGATTTTGATACGTTGAATCTGAACAAGAATTTTATCGTACCCATATGATACTCTTGTCTTTTGTGGGCCCTTGTCCAGTTATAAATACAACTTCTTACCTCCCACATGAGATGTTCTTGCTTGTCTTGCAAACCCTGTCGGAGCCCCTTCTTGTTGCTTGCCCTCTCTCTGTAGCCCTTCAATCCATTCAGCAAGAAAACCCCCAAAAAAAAAAAAAAACCAAAAAAAAACCAAAGGGGTTAACCAGAAGAAATTAAAAATGTCAAATAGATGTGAAAATGAAGAAACAATAACAGCACCCTTATTAGACTACACATCCTCAGATGCCCTAACAAAGTATATAGAAGAAGACGATGAAGAAAAAACTCTTTGCCGAAGGGTTTGGATTGAAACCAAGAAGCTATGGCGGGTCGTCGGCCCCGCCATCTTCAGCCGTGTGGCGTCGTATTCCATGTTCGTCATCACCCAAGCCTTCGCCGGCCACCTCGGCGACCTTGAGCTGGCCGCCATGTCCATTGCTAGTAATGTCATCATGGGATTCGATTTCGGTCTCATGGTACGTTGATGCAAAATATATTATATTAATTGACCACATAATCTTACAAATTTTTTAAATTTTATTTATATATTTTCAGCTTGGAATGGCAAGTGCACTGGAAACACTATGCGGGCAAGCATATGGGGCGAAGAAATACTACATGCTCGGAGTTTATCTCCAGCGTTCATGGATAGTTCTCTTGTTGTGCTGTGTGGTGACGCTACCCATGTTAATATTTGCAACGCCGGTTCTGAAGCTGCTGGGGCAGCCGGCGGACGTGGCGGAGCTGTCGGGGGTGGTGGCGATGTGCTTCATCCCTCTTCACTTCAGCTTTGCTATCCAGTTTCCTCTGCAGAGATTCTTGCAGAGCCAGCTGAAGAATAGCGTGACTGCTTGGGTGAATTTGGGGGCACTTCTTGTGCATATACTTCTGAGCTGGTTGATTGTGTACAGGCTGCGACTGGGACTGGTGGGCACGGCGCTGACGCTGAATTTCTCGTGGTGGATTGTAGTTTTGGGGCTGTTTCTGTACACTGTCTGCGGCGGCTGCCCTCTCACCTGGACTGGATTTTCCGGCCAAGCGTTTTCCGGTTTGTGGGAGTTTCTCAAGCTCTCTGCTTCTTCCGGTGTCATGCTATGGTGCCCACCTCTCTCTCTCTAGAAAATACTTGTTCAGTTATAATATTATCAGATTATTGATCTTGTTTAATTCGATAATAAATTAGATAACATCAAAAAATTAAAATATCGTGGTACTTTTAAATTAAAAATTAATAATTAATAATTAATAGTGTTATATTAGTATTTAAGTGATAAATAATTTTAAAAATAATATTTTTATTTTTATTTTTAAAAATGGAATAAATACTTTCCTAGGAAGAATACAATGACTACTTAGTCTGAATTAATGATTCTTTCTTGTTTTGGACATGTCCAGTCATTGATTCATGAATCTAATTTCCATCCTTTTCAAAATGGAACAGCTTGGAGAATTGGTATTACAGGATTCTTATAGTGATGACTGGTAATCTCAAGAACGCCAAAATTGCAGTGGATGCCTTGTCCGTCTGGTAAGCTAACTTCTGAATTTTCAACGATTCAATTTCATTTCAATATTACATCTGGATTTGATATTTCAATATCGTATTTCATATTATAAATATATCTTAAGTATATTTTTTTTAAATATATATTTAACGTGTGTATATATAATGTGAAATATAAAATATAATATTAAATTAAAATAAAAGATTTGAATCATGGCAGTCTCCAATGTCTGCCATTGATGAATTTCCATGCTTAATACTATTGATTAAATATATTTCCCTTGATTGATCCTTCACGACTTAGAGCCCGTTTGGTTTTATTTTCAAATTTATTTTTATATTTTCAGTATTTTTAAAATTAAAAATATTTTTTTTAAAATTTTTGTGTAAGAATAAAAATATATTTAAATTTGATATCTTTCTATACAGTTTATATAAATTAGAAAGTAAAAATATATTTGTTTTATAATTTTTTTTTTGTATAAAAAGATATGAAATATTAATGAGTGCATGAAAATATGTTAAATATTAGTAGGATTGAAAATGAAAGCAAATTATACTTCTAATAAAAATAGATAAAATGAATGCATTTTAGAGTTTTAAATAGTAAAAAATGAAAAGACGTTTTGTGGACGTAGGCTGAGATTTAAAAATTGGTTTCTTGTTTAACAATTTTGGGTCTGTAAATTTCGTCTTCAATATGCCTACGAACTCTTGATTTTTATAAGTATATTCGTGTCATTTTCTGTTTGTCGCATTTCTCTGTCTTATGTGACTTGGCAGTTTTCTTGTATGGCAATAAATTCTTATCAATGCATGTCATTTTCAGTGTTATTGTATGTTTTTAGAAGTGCCCAAATATGTGTGTTATTTTTGAAGTTGTTGTTTTCGAACATTTTGTATGTAATAATATTATTCTAGTAAAACATATTGTGTAGTTGTGTACTTAAATATTTTTGGTGCCTTGTGTAATAATGCAGCATGAGCATCAATGGTTGGGAAATGATGATTCCTCTCGCATTTTTTGCTGGAACTGGGTAAAATCCCTGGCTCCATTCATTATATTTTGGTTTTTGTATTTCAAATTTGAATTTCTTTGTCACCATTTTCATCAACAGTATACCAATTGGACAAAAAAATTGATAATTGGGTTGGGCCGGACGGATTCTTTTTCTTACACGTCAAGAAATATAAATGAATCGAGACGAGAGTAACCCCATCAAAAATTACAGGAGATGGTTCCAAAAAGTATTGGACCTGGTCACTATCAAGACCTCATTCATCTATATCTGCTGTTTGTGGCTTGCTTTCTTGAACAATCTGATTGGTTGGGTTTTAGTTTTTATATATATATATATATATTCCCTTTTTAGGGTGGTCCTAGTAATATGCCAACAGTTGATCAGGCAAATTGAGGTCCATTGAAATAAATCTATTTGAAGGGTATTTTGGTAAAATAGTAAATTTTAAATTACTTGCCCAGAAACTAATTATAGTGTTTAATGAAGCAATAATCACCTTCCTACTCTCTCTCTCTCTCTCTCTCTCTCACACACACACACACACACACACACACCATTTTCTTGTTCAATGAAAAAGCTCTATAATTAATTTGAAGGGTATTTTGGTAAATTGCTGTCTTGGTATGACATGTACAGAGTAAGGGTGGCAAATGAACTGGGAGCAGGCAATGGGAAAGGAGCCAAGTTTGCAACCATAGTATCAGTGATTGAATCTATTGTGATTGGTCTGGTTTTTTGGGTGCTGATAATGTTTTTCCACAATGAACTTGCTCTGATTTATACATCCAGCAAACCTGTCCTGGAAGCAGTTAGCAAGCTCTCTCTTCTCTTAGCTTTCACAGTTCTCCTCAACAGTGTTCAACCTATCCTTTCAGGTAATTCAATTTTCACTTTTTTATGTCTTAATTTCCTTTTTTTTTTCCTTTCTTAAAAAATATCGTCTAATGAACACACAAATTTTTAGATAAGAAAGATTAAGACATCTCTCGTCTCTAATAACTTTTCAATAAAATGGTCATTCAATACAGATTAAAATCAAATCAATTGTAGTTTCATTCGAGGTTGATAATTTTATAAATTGGTTTAATATCAAAACAAATGAAACTTGATTTGGTCGTGCTTACAATACCCGATAAACAAATTTATAAAGTTATTAAGCTTCACTAGCTCAACCCGATCAAATTTCTTTGAAGAATATTGATCAAGAAATCGAGTTCGACAAGAGTTGAATAAGTAAATTCCTGCTTGTACCTGTAAGGTGATTTTAGCTATATAAAGTAATGGGATTGTCAATTATCTTGATGAGATGATATATAAGTGTAATATATATATATATATACTAAATTTAACCTATGTTTTCTATTGTCATAATGTTTTTGAAGGGGTGGCTGTTGGTTCTGGATGGCAGTCATATGTGGCCTACATTAACCTTGGTTGCTATTATTTGATTGGAGTCCCACTTGGAGTTTTGATGGGATGGGTTTTCCATCAAGGAGTTATGGTATGACATTTTACTATTAATTTACATATGATTTTTTTTGTTCATGCCAATTTTTACTCAAAATTAGGGTCTACATTTATTTTACTTTGTTTGTTCAATCAGGGCATCTGGGCTGGTATGATTTTTGGTGGAACTGCAGTCCAAACAGTGATACTGGCGATTATTACAATACGATGCGACTGGGAAAATGAGGTAAGAAAATCGATTATTTTTTTATTTTTATTTTCAAATTTCTTGTACGTTTTAGTGCAGGAAATTTACTATCTATGTTTCCAATATTAATAATTTTCGATATGAAATTTTGAACGAGAGTTTGTTTGTAATCCTAAGCTCTCGATAACAACTATCTTATTCGATCAATAATTTCGTGTTCGAAATGCAGGCAACCAAGGCAACTATGCATGTCAGAAAGTGGTCGGATTCGAGAAACAATGCATGAAGAAATGAAATGGATTAAGGGATACAAATATAGATAATGATTTTGATTTTTTCTCTTTATCTTCTCGCTGGGAAGTTGCAAGGTGTTAACATTTTTGTTTATTTGAAAATGATCCCAAATATTTTACAAAATGTACTATTATGTGATGAAAAGTTGATTTCAAGTTTCGATTGTACTTTGTTTTTCTTGTATTTAATTATGACCCAGAAGTTGATATAACAGGGAAATTATATTTAGTAATCTAATTGATTTAGTAATCTAACAAGGAAATTATATTTTAGGTGGCTTCACAATTTTACTTTGTTTTTGTGTCTCTCTTTTTTAATCACACAGCAAAATGTCACAAATAACCATAAAAGCACAAACATTAAAAGAAAAGTCACGAATTTCATAAGCCCATTTGTGCCGATCATTCCACCCACACTTTTTACCAATATTTTTATAATTGAATCAATAATTAAATTAATTTATTGTTGATTAATGATTCAATTAATCAAATCGATTCATTCAATCGATCTAAAGAAAATTATTTATATATTTTTTATATTATGTAAAATTATAATATAATAAATTAATTATTATATAATATATTTTTAAGGTAAAAAAGAATAAATATCCAACTAAAATCCAACTAAAGAATATATTTAATAAAATATAAAATTCAAATAACTATATATATATATATATATAACAAAATATCAAGTTTAAATATTTTTAAAAAAATAAAAAAATAAAAAATTAAAAAATTAGTTTTATCGGTTGAATCGAGAATTTGATTATTAGAAGGTAATCGAACTGGATTGATCGTTGGTTCTCAATTCAATTGACTGATGCGATTCGATTTATAAAACAATGCTTTTGAGTACAAGCACACAATTTTATGACATATTATCTTGTTCAGTATATAAATTTTTGTTTTCTCTTAGTCTTGAAAAATTGCAATATTTCTCTTTACTTTTGAGAATATGCCTATGGACAATTTGACCCTAACCTACACAAGTGAAAAAAGAACTTTGATGTCGTAAAATACACAAAATTGTAGTTTGAGCCAATGTCATGAACATAATGCACTAAGTCGAATAAACATTATAACATAATGATTTGATCAATATTTGACAACAAAATGCATCGATAAAATTGCACTTAATCGATCAACGTAATTAAAAAAAAAGAGAAATTATTACTGATTACAATTAGTACATGAAAAATTAAGGCCTCAAAATAGATCGCAAAGCACAAATTTAAAAAAGAAAATCATAATCAATATTTCATGATAGTGAAAAGTGATTAATTGCCAACACCCCCACCTACCATTGCCAGTCCTAAAACGTTGCAGAGCATCGCAGCCACTCATTGTAACCACCCCACACAACAATACTTATGATGTCTCAAAAACCTACTAAGTCAAATTCCTACTTTCACTAGTTTAATTTTGAAGCCTGATATATCATTTAACCAATTTTTTGTAAATCTACCTTAAACTACAATGTGGTATTTTGTTAATTGTTATTTTAGTGAATGGACTTTTTTTTTTATATTATTATTAGATTACATTTCATTGAAAACAAGAGAATTTGGATGACAAGCAAATTGAGGAACAACCCAATATAAGAGAGCTTCCTAGGCCCGACTCTAAGTTTGACATCTTACTACTCTTCCTGTGGGTTGGACCTATTCTTCCAAACATAATGCAAATATGAATTATTCCATGGTTAACTCACAGTCAGACTGTACTTCGTTGCCCGTCTGAAAGTTGGGGAGCTGTATTATTATGTGATGATAGTAGAAATCAAGTTTCAATTTTACTTTGTTTTTCTTGTATTCAATTATGACCCAAAGTTGATATAACAAGGAAATTAAATACACAATCTAGTTGATTGGGCCGTGGCGAGGTTTTAAGTGGTTGTGGGTGCAAACACAACTTTTGGATTAGATTGTGATTGGATCTCAGTTGACGCTTACTTGATGGCTACATCAATGCTGATATGATAGGCATTTTTGTTTAATAGGCGCTGACTAGAAATACACTTTTATTTGATATTAAGTGGATAGACATATATTGGTTCGAATTGTTAGCAGATATCACAAAATGCCATGTGTCACCTTCTTAATAGTTTCACTTATCACGCTCCTATTGAAAAAAATAAACTAAAAATAAAAAAATTAAGTGAACTCTTTTCGGGCGATGCATTTATCTATATATTAGAGATAACCATAAAACACAACATTAAAAGAAAATTCACGGATTTCACAAGCCCAATTGCAACCTAGAATGCTACTAACTTTTGAGTAGACCTGACTATGGGTCGGGTTAGAATTGGACCCGGCTTGTGGTCAACAATCCGAAAATCGTTGACCATAGGTCTGCGGGTCCGACCCTTAACTGACCCTTGAGTCCAAGGGTCGGTTAAGGATTGGAGTTTACCTAACTCATGGAACCGTCATATCCAATCCAATAATTTATTTATTTATTTAAATTATTTTTTAAAGATCAACAACCAATTAATAGTGGCCGTTGTGGCCATGCCAGAATTATCGCCAGATTCCCCCTTCCCCCACTCTTTTCTTTTATTTTTTATTATTAAAATTAATTTCTAAATCTGTAAATACCCTCCAAATCCCGTTAATTTTTTTCTCACAACAAATTAAATTCTCTAAACTCTCATCTTTGTCTGAACTTCAGTGTATTCTGCTTTGTTATAAATTTGCTTAAAGTATGCTGATTTGCCTTCCTGTCCACGGCTGATCTCTTGGGATATTATGCAGCACCGAATGTCAGATGGTTATGAATGTACTCTGGACAAGATTGACTGAGACTGGCAAGAATTGGCGTTTTGTCTACAAGGCAGCAACTGGAATTTTTTGTACAGCAAATATTTCCTTCATTTTCAATTCTATCAATTATCAATGATCAATTCAAGTTCAAACAACAAAAGTAAAAAAAAATGACTTTTTTCAATTTTGATTCAACACCTACGTTCAATATGAATTATAAAGTGAGAATAAGTGATAATGAACAACCTAATATATTTTTAACTCAAAAAAGTATGAGTGATGCCAATATTCGAGCTACTCATACTCTAAAATCTTCTATTTTCATCAAACATTTTGTGAAAGTAAAATTTTCATTCAAAGAGATGCGAGCAAAATGTAAGTTTTGCTTTCAATCATATAAATTTCAATTTAGATGCAGTTTTGAATCGTTGATAAGATATATAGAGAAGAAACATCCGGTTAAATATGGGATTGAGAGTTCTCAAACTCAAATCCTAGTGTACCTGTCTTGTGGTAGATGTAATGATTCAAACTTTAAACATTTCAATGTTAATTATAAAGAAAGATTAGTTAAATTTGTTGCTTTTGAACATCTTTTTTTAGTTTTGGTAATAAAATAACTTTTAAAGATTTTTATCAAAATGTATTAAATCCTGCTGCTAAACGTATTTCATGAACCACACTCACACTCACAGTAAAATAAATTTATAGTAAAGGTAAATAGATTTAATTAAAGTATTTGCTAATGTAAATATTAAAGTTTTTTTATATTCTGATATTTGGAGTGACCATTGAAAAATACATTTATATATGAGCATTATTTGTCATTAGATTGATGATTTTTAGTCAATTCAAAAAAGTTTACTTGCATATAGAGTGTTCGATAAAGTGCATACAACGAAGAACATTTCTCAAATGATATTATTAGTATTAAAAAAATATAATTTATCTACTAAATTTTTTCAATATCATTTGACAATGTTATTTCAAATATTTCTAGTATTCGAGATCTTAAAGTTGTATATGAGCCATCAATTGATGGTAAATTTTTTCATATTAGATGTATATATTATGTTTTAAATTTGCATGTACAAGATGGATTAAAATATTTATAATTACAACTTAGGCCCATAAAGCAAGCAATTGCTTACTTGTGGTCATATCCACAAGTTATGAAAGAATAGACTAAATTTTGTAAGGTCAATGGTATGATGCCTAAAAGATTTTTACGGGACGTTCCAACCCATTGGATTCAACATGTTTTTATTACAAAAATCTTTTGATTATAAAGAATTATTATATATATTTTTTATGCAAAATGTTAATAATGTGCATTTATTTCCAAACCTATGTGAAAAAAATTATAATATTTTAAATTTTTTATTGACACCACCTTACAATTATCGGAGAGTTTATTACCCAACAACCCATTTAATTTTAATTAATTATTGTAATATTGCAACAATTTTAAATGAATACTCTAATAACGAAATTTTAAAATATTGTGTTGAAGTAATAAAAACTAAATTGAAAAAATATTTTTTGAACATTCCAAAAATTAATATAGTTACTATTTTTTTACCCTAGGCTTAAATTAAATAGTTCACAAGACCTATTAACAATGTATTATGATGCTTTAATTTCTATTAAAAATGACTATTTTCTTAATCCCGCATTAGTTGTACATAATATTAGAACAAATTAAAATAATTTTTATAATGAATATAGTTTAAAATATGGAGGACAAGTTACTCAACTTGAAATCCAAAATACTACTAGTAGTAATAGTAGTTTTAAACTTACTAAGACACAACTTTTAATAAAAAAATGGACAAACCATCCGAGAGGATTCTCAAGTTCCAGCAAGAAATTTGAGAATTATTTTAATATTGTTTTTCAGTTTAATGAGACAAATGACGATAGAGAATTCGACATTTTGCAATGATGGTCGTAAAAAGGACATACTTGCCCAGTTATGTCTGTGATGGTGAATGAGGTTCTTGCTTGTCCTATCTCAACAATTGTTGTGGAGTAAGCCTTTAGCTCGGGAGTTAATATATTAAGTGAAAAACACTCAACCATATCTCTCGAATATTTAGAAGTCCAATCATATCTCGACGATTGGATGAAAGTTGAAAAATGAATACAAAATATACAAAATCGGATGACGAACAAGATCATATAGATATAAAAGGAACAAACACGACTATGAAAACAGGTGAGAGTGATTGAGTCAAGCTACTCTCTAAAGCAATAAGGGTAAAAATGTAAGAGAATTATGTGGATTTTTATTCCTTTATACCCTAAGAGGATAGACAACTTAAATTTAAGTTTAAATATTTTTTTTTTAAAAAAAATTATAGAGTTAAATTTTAGTTAATAATAATTTTTTTCAAATTTAATTTTAAATTAAAAAAAAATTAGACCAAAAACTGCCGGTTCTTGACAGCCCTTTGAAGACCAAGGGTCGAAAAATTTCAAACCTTGAATCCGACTATTTATAAATAGTGGTCAGGTATAATTTTGAGTACAAGTACACAATCATGTGCCATATTATCTTGTGCACTAGAAGAATTTTTGTTTTCTCATATTCTGGAAAAAGTGCAGTAATTCCCTCAACTTTTGAGAAGATGCCAATTCTTTTTGGCCTCCCATTTGAACATAAAATTTGAATATCCATCCCAAAAAGTTATTTAAGTTGATTATTGAAGGTTAAATTAATTCTATTTTGACCCCCTTAAGTTTCAAAAGATTGACAATCACAAAAATTGGTGAAAAAAAACACTTTGATGTCATAAAATATACAAAACAGTAATTTGAGCTAATATCATGAATATAATGCACTAAGTCGAATAAAAATGACAACATATCGATTTAATCAAATTATTTGACAATACAATACATCAGTAGAATTGCACCTAATTTGTCAACTTAATAAATAAAATTGATGGAATTTTTCTTACCATGTGGACAAAAATGGAGGAAACTAAAAAGACAATAATGAGATTGGTGTCAAATATTTGAGTACTTGTAAAGGGAAAATCCATCGGGTTTGTTTATTTTCCCTCTATTGTCCACATAATTAACACTTCATATGATTTTTCCTCCAATCCAAAAATTCTCAAATTGATGTTCAACTAAACAAGTTCTGAACGACAATGTTAGTAATCACCGGCTAAAATTGATTTTTTAAGCAAATAAATAAATAAATTAAATGTGCCAATTTTTAAAAGATAATGTACTAAAATCAACATAGAACAAATTAAAAGACCAAATACCTAGCTAGATCAACTCACAAGATGAATTTTATAATTTTCCCTGGATATTTGTGTTGACTATGAATGGTTCTTGCCGTTTGTTTAATCTTGATAAGTCTCCTCTCTATTTTAACCACTGTGTTCAATGTTTAAATAAAACGAGAAAAACAATTTTCAACGCCTTACGAAAAATATATTGAAGGTGTTATTACAATTTACAATCAAGTAAGAGGCCACACATATACATTAATACATATATATACATATATATAATACACACACACACACACATATATATATATATATGTGTGTGTGTGTGTGTGTATTATATATATGTATATATATGCATCCAAAAGTTGGTAAAGCCATGGTTGTTTACATAATTGACCTTTCGGATGATGAACATGCACTGAAATTCAACAACATTAATTGCTGTGGTCTAGTTTTGTTGAAAAGTTGATGTCTAATATATTGTCTAGTTGCATGAATCAATTCAACTTGCTGATGTTACATAATGCCATGTACACAATTAATTTTAGTTGAATTATTTATAACGCGCACACCTCAATTTTTGAATTTTGTGGGTATCTACTAAACCCATATGATAAGACAATTTACCCTTCTGTTAATACTCTCAAGCTACCCTTTTCACCTGATAAATCTTTGAATTTGCTCAAGATAAACATAAATTTAATGGCTTCCAATAAAAAGAAAATTGTTGTGGTCGTATATCTAACTTCTATTGAATCTTCGAAATTCGTCTTCTCGTGATTTCTTGTTTCTAGAAAGTTCAAATAAGGTAGGTTCATACCTCTAATACGAATAAATAATTAAAGATTTTTGAAATAACTTCTAACGCTTAAGTTAGTAATAGAACGAGAGAAAATAAATGTTCTAAAATAAAATACGTAATTTTAATTATTGATAAATGATAGTATCATAGATGAATGTCGAATGATATAACCCAATGCAATATGGTGCATAGGTTATTGGAGTTTCGTAAATTTATAAATCCGAAATATTCTTGTTAGGCCTTGTGGACTTAACCTTTAGGTCTCTTGTCAAATATCTATATTGGACCTCATGCCTTACCCTTCGGCTTCCATTAAATTATGTCACATAAACAACGTAAACATGGATTTAAGCTTAATGATTGTTCTAATGCTGGTCAATGCAACTAACAAATGCACCAACTTTTACCAAAGGAAAAGTGAGGGGGTTTTTCTCTTTAAATATATATTAGGAGTTGACAGTCAGTGTAATGTCCCATTCTTTCGGTTGGATAATGATATACATATTTTAGTATTTATGAAGGAAATTAATAATCTAACACATTAGATTCATAACTTCATGGGCCCAAAAGGAGGTCATTACTAGTTCTCTTAGACAGTCTACCCATCCCTTTTATAATTACCATTGAAAAGTTTACCCATTATAATTAACTATTAAAAACCTTTTCAAATTGATCTATTAAGTGCAATGTAAAAAATAATATTTGTTATTATATTAAATTTAATAGGCACTATGTAAAAAAAATGAATATTAGTGATAATTATTAATTGTATGCATTAAGTAAATTACTTTTGTTTTGTCTAATACCTATCAAAAGTTTAATAGTCACAACAACTTAGGATTAAATCAAGAAAATTTTAATACTTAATTTACGTAATTAGTAACAATTTTCCCATTATCATTAAAATATTTTATTATGGATATTCTTTTTTCTTTTAGTAATACGGACACCATCATAAAATAATCTTGCGTGTTCATTAGACTTGTCTTAGTATTTGATAATTGCTAATCATTAGACTTAATTAAACTTAAGCAACCTCAAATTCACCAAAAGAAACAAGCAAGAAGCTATCTTCGTTCCCACTCTTAAACTCCTTTTCTTTTCTTTTCTTCCATCTATGGGAAGAATTACTACTTTCAGAGATCTTGTAGGACTCATCAAAGACAAGGCTTCACTGTCCAAAGCCGCCTTACTCTCAAATCCAAACGCCTTAACCCTCCGCCTGGCCGTCCTACGCGCCACCACGCACTCGCCTCCCGCCCCGCCCGACGACCACCACCTCTCCACCCTCCTCTTCCTCGGCGACAGCTCACGCGCCACCGCCTCCACCATCATCACCGCCCTCGTCGACCGCCTTCACCGCACAGGAAACTGTGTTGTTGCCCTCAAGTGCCTTTTGATCATCCACCATATCATCAAGCGGGGACCCTTTATTCTCCAGGACCAGCTTTCCATTTTTCCTGCCACCGGAGGGTACAATTATCTAAAACTGTCGGCTTTTCGTGACGGCGCCACCGCCGCCACGTGGGCTCTCTCTGCATGGGTGAGGTGGTACGCTCGTTACCTGGAAACCCTGCTTTCCACTTCCAGGGTTTTGGGTTATTTTCTCTGCTCGTCTTCGTGCAGCATGGTTAAAGAAAATCAAGAACAGAGAATTTCGTCTTTCTTGAACGTCGACCTGATCAAAGACGTCGATTCTCTGGTTCTACTGATTGAAGAAATATGCAAACTACCCGATTCTCTCCTAGTTGAAGGTAACATCATAGTGAAAGACATCATGGGATTATTGTCAAATGATTATTTAACATCAGTTAACGAGGTTTTATCAAGACTCGGCGAGTTAAAGGAGAGACTGAGTTGTCTGAGTTTTGGTGACTCGGTCGAGTTGGTGTGTGCTTTGAAAAGATTAGAAGATTGCAAAGAAAGGATATCGGATTTGTATGTAATGAGAAAGCCATCAACTGAAATGTTGTGGGTTTTAGTTCAAGAACTGAAAGATGGGGTTGGGATGTTGAAAGTGTGTAAAAAAGGTGGGAAATTTCTGAGTTTAGGCAGACGGGAGAAGGCGAGTGAGTCAGCTCGGTTTTAAATGGGCGAGTTATGAAGACTGGTGACTCGGTCCAATCCCAATCGGGAAGGTTTGGCTTGAACAAGTTCTCTTCTTCATTTTTGGTTGTAAATCCCGTTGAATCAAATTTATTGCTAGGATATTTAGATTTTGATCATGGAAAAGTAATCAATAATCAACTTTTAATAACTACTAATAATTTATAATAAACTAATATATTGCAATTAAAGTAGATAAATATATATACATATATATAAGGCTCTAATCTATAACTTTTTGACTATAGCGTCTTGGAGCCTTACCACCTAAGTACTCTGTTCTTAAGTACCAAATTAATTTATAAGGTAAAGATTGGAATTTAGTTGTTGGTTAGTGTAAATATATATAATTGTTAAGAGTTATTTATGTTATATTTTATTTTATTGGTTTATTGGTAAGAGTATATTAGTTCTATTATTTAGTTTACTCATTCGTTGTGAGTACTTTCATATTTAATTTTGAAGCCATTGCAAGTTTTCTTTTTCCTCATATATGTTATCTCTAATTCTACGATTTGTTTTTTACATTGAGTAATTTAACATTAATATATCTGAATTATTAAATATTATTTGTACATAAGTTGATTTTCATCCTTTTGGAATATATAGTTATTGAATTACCAAATATTTTTTTTTTTGTTTTTAAGAATAGCATAGGCTAGAAGTTTATCGTTCCTTTTCGCATTAATTAATATGTGACAGTCAATCCATGACAATATTAAATTCACTTGCTCCTATGGATTATAGAATATGTAGTATAATTGTTTTTCTTTTATCCATCTATAGTGTAGTAAACTATTATTATAACAGAAGAGCTTCTTTTTTTCTTTTCTTTTTTCTCTTTTTTTTTTACCAAAAAAGGGTACATGAGTTTCTGTAAGCTTTTTCAAATAAAAAAAAATTCATGAATTAAAATAGAAGACAGCCAAAATTCAAGGCTCATTCCATGATATCTACTCAAATGGGTTGTTAGAAAAATTGTATACAATGATACCATCATTTTACTTTATGAATCTTTACATACATATTTATATTTTAATGACGTTAACATTTAGACAGTCTACTAAAATATGTCCCCTACTTCATTGCTATATAAATTATACAAATGAGTGACATAAAATTTCTCAATTTTTAAATCGTCTAGCTAGACAACTTCTTCCTCCTACTACAGTTTTTTTCTGGCAAACAACGCAAGATTCAGTAGAGATCCTTATTGCAGGTGAACGCTTTATGAAAAATGTGAAGAATCTTAGTACTGAGGATACAACTACAAGTGAAACTCCAACTGAAATAAGCTTAAGCCCCACTCTCAATGATATATTATTGTGTTCAGCAGTGAACCTTACTGATCTTAAAATTCACATGTCATAGGACCAACTAAGAAATATTCCATTTTTAGCAAATTAAAATTGATTTTTAGATAAAAGAATCAAGTCGTACCGAGTTAGCTTAAATGAAGCATACCAGACGAATCAAGAGCATAAATTTGGTTTCAGCAAAGATGATCCCAACTCTTCCTTCAGTATTGTAACTGGATTCTCATAGTATTATTTCCATGTCACCAAAAATTGCTTCTATCGCTTCCTGGTTTTGATTGTGATAAGAAGCAGACAAAGAATAACCCCTTCCCCTGTTATTCTGATCGATGTCAAATAGTTGTGATGCAACTCTATACATCGTAGAGGAAATAGAGGCTGCAAGCTAATCCAAGCAACAGTACAAAGTTGGATATTTGCTCTAATGATGAACAATCTGCAGACAATGTATTGAATATGCAGCTCAGATCAGATGCTAGAAAATTGAGTGCAACGGTCAAGTTCATTAGTCATTATAATGAACTTCAAGAAAAACCATTATCAATGTCGTAAGTGTATGCAAACGCTTAAGTTAGCTGCACCCTCAACCCTGAATATGAAGAATTTGTCACAAATGTCGTCTATAATATAGGATTTTGTGACGGATTATAACTGAGAAACAAACATAATGGCGTAATGCCAGCAAAACAATTATAGGCATCAGGTGTGGCTGCTGGCAACTTTCAAGTGTGCACGTGTTCCTTGAAGCTAGTGACAGAAAAAAATGCTTACCGAGTTGTAGTTGGAGATAGTTGTTCCGGATATTCCACTCAAAATCCCAGTGCTTCCTATCATTCTTCAGTGTCCAGTAAGCCCATCCAAATGAGGCAGCATTATACACCTCCAACTGGGCTCTTCCAAAATCTAGATACTCTGTTTGGGATCCACCAGTTACATTCCACTCATTGACCCATTCTCCTGCAATCAATTTTCATATCCAATATCTCAAGTTCATATGTAATAATCAAAATTCTCTCCTATGCTCTCTTCTGCAAGACTTCTAGAAAAAGCAAAACTAGTATTCAAAAGGTTTATTTTAACCAAATTCAAAGCGTAAGCAAACTATTGAACCAGCAAAAGAACAAGTGAGAATCCCAGCCTACCGATGAAAACAAGTGGTCCATTTGCACCATTCAGAGCTTGTAACTGTGTTTGCCTACTCTTATATATAAACTGAATATTATCTAGAGAGCTCATGTTGACAAAAAAAGTGTCGAATAGATTGTAGTAATGCAAATCAATTACTGTATTTGCAGCGCCTATGTTAGCTTGGTAGAGTTCGAAGGGATCTGCATTGCCAATTCTTTGGCAGAATATGACATAAGCTGTCGATGAGTAATTTCTAACAATCTGGTATCCTTGTTTATAATATGAAACAAGGATGTCCAGCGGGACTGAGGCAGCAGATGGCTCATTTAATAGCTCAATCCCCAGCAACGAAGGATGCTTGGTGTATCTGCAGAAGAATGAAGTCGTGCCTTATAAATAAGCATTATGGTGGTCAGTTCAGATAAGCAAAACTCACTCCTTTAAACACAACAGAGTTGCAACAAATTAAAGGTGGAGCAAAACTGAAACAAGATAACGTAAAGGTTTCTTTTTCCATTGACAAACAAATTGCAAAAGTACACTCAGGTTAGAAAAAAGGACAATATAAGAGCAAACAAAAGGCATCAACCAACAAGTGAAAGGGAGAGACATTTCAAGCATACACGCACTCATAGGGATATACAGCCCTAGACTATAGCATTAAATATCCTTTACTAATAATTGCTGTGACTGCATGATAATCAGCTTAAAACATGTTACGGATTTACTTCACACATCAGCTTCGATGATGAATTCCATGCAAACTGACTCTAGTTATCCATCATGCAGTACATGGATATCAGGGGTCTACTGGAAGGAAGGTGGACCAAATGAGACTAAGCACAAATTATTACCATAAGACAAATAAGACCTAGATTATCATTTTCTTCAACATGCCGCTTAATCTCGTTCCAATTTGTTTGCTGAGAAAAAGAAAAAAAATTATATCCAAGGGTGAAATTATTTTAGGGTAGTTTTAAGTGGCTGTGAATGTCTCTCCAAGGAAAAGATATTATCTCAATTGACATGGAACTTGTGTCAGACAGTCAGCAAAACCTGCTGAGATTGGATTTATTTTTTAGTATTACGATGGAGATAGCTGGTGGCTATGACCCATTTGATAACATGTGAATCTACCTTGAAGCAAGAAAATCTATCACATGTAATGTTTGTGAGATATAATCTGATGATGTAGGCCAGTCTGTTGTTCCATCTCTACTAGCACTGTGTTCCATCCCATTCTGGGAGCTTGGTGCAGCATGAAGGTCAATTATGCATTTTATGCTGAAAGCTCTGCACCAAAGTATTAAGACACATTAAACATGCGAAGTCAAAGATAAGAAAAGTCTACAAAGAGTAGAGTACTTATTTTTAAGAAAAAAAACCTACTGTGCCCAAGAGAATGCATTGTCAAGAGCTTCCAGACTTCCCCCAATGAAAGGAGGTGGAGGATCGGGATCATAAGCTATCCACCAGCCAACTGGTATTCTCACAGTATTTATTCCGTGACTATACAGGAAATTGAAATCTTCTACAGTGATAAAATTGTTTCGATGCATCTGCAATGGCAAATGAAGATACCAAGTAACAAAAAAGATGAGAAAGCAAGGAGCACATGATGTAAAATATAATAGCATGTTCAAATCTTGTATCTGTGCCTCGTGAAGGCTACAATTAGCACATTAAAAATATAATGTGAGGAATTTTTGAAAACATTATTCACAAAAGCTTACCCACGTTTCTTCATGAATACACTTCTGAACCCCCCCCCCCCCCCCCCACAACACACACCCACAACTCCAAAAAAAAAATTAAAAAAATAAAAAAACCTTCTAACCACATTACTGAAGGTATTTAGATAATAGAAAATGACACGGAATACACATAAATGCCTGCAAATATTCATCACATACACATTACAGAAGAATATCAGGGGGGCTCTCATTTATGTGAATATCGATAAAACTTCTGCAAGCATCCTAGTGTGTCCTGTAAGGGATTGCACCAAGCTGATATTCAAAAGTTGAGACCCTTCCACTATTGGTGGTGATCTCACCCTAGGTTTATGACATGAACAAAATTTCATCGTCATGCCGGGAATTTCAACCTAGGTTGCAGGTATCTCACCCTAGCTTCAGCAGTGCTAGGAATTGCGAAGTACGCACAAAGTGATAAATTATCTTTTTCCAGACCTTGTTTCATTTTTTGAGGTGATCTTAGTGGTATATATTCTCCTTATCTTTCACAATTTTTTCCCCTCAGACCTATGAGGGAGTGTTGATCTGAAAGTTGAGTCACAAAACCACTATATAGACTATGGGGAACAAACATTACATATAGTATCAAGAATTGAAATACTGCATTCTTAAGGATCAGATAATGAACTGTGACCAGAATCAGCTAACCTTGAAGACTTCTACTGCCTTATCATGTCCATATCCATTAGCCAGCTGGTAGTCTCCGTGCAAATTATTTGATAAAATTATCAATTCAAATGTCGCAGCATTATCATCCCATCCGGGTGTCCCTGGATAGTCCGCTGTGAGCTGGTTGGCTTTTGAAGCCTAAACAAATGGAGCATACTACTATCATGCTTTTTTCTCCCTTTTTAAATTTACACACTTAATTAAGAACCATTTGACTAATCGGTGAGACTCAAATGCCAGCTGAGTTGATGATTAGTGGTTCACCAGTGGTTAACTGTAGCAAAGTGCACAAGACTTCTACAACATAGAGTAGCAGCAACGAAACAAAAATTCAAACAGCAGATGATGAGTCAGATATGATTTGGAGTGCTTCACGCCATGCAAATTTCTAATGTTTTCCCTTATTTATTCTTGTTCCCATAACTCTCTCATCAAAATAATTTATTGACTATTATAGCTTCAGTTGTGCTTGGAGAAAGAATATCACAGCCAGCAATCAACTATGCTTAATTGTCTAAATCAGATAAAAACTTTTTTCACAATTAAAGTAGTTCATTCATGACCAATCAGGTCATCTCATTAAGCGTAGAACGAGAGAGACGATATTGGCAGGCTTCGATGAGATATGAGAAAATGGAAAGGTTGGACTTTATTTAATTTAGAAGTAGAGAAGCAATAGGACCAGATCATGCTAGCGCTTAGCTGGGGGGCAGTGAGATGCTAAATAGATAAAAAAAACCTAGTTCAAATTTCAGTAAAAGAGCTTCAAAAGAAAAATAAATAATCCAGTACAATATACAACAGAAGGTTAAAGTGGTTAGTTAAATGGAATCAACATTGAGGGATTTGGATTTGCTGAAAGTTTGCACATGAATGGTGCTCAATTCCATTAGTTCTAATCCCATTTTTGTAAAAGGCATTTGACCACAGATTTGAAATCCGTACTTTAAGGTTAATACAATATTGATAAGCAACAAATAGGATTTCAAATTACTTCAAACTTGAGAGGTTTTTTCAAATCTATATAATGATCTAAAAATAGCTCAAACATGTACCTAAGGAAAGTAAATCAATTACAACTCAAAAGAATCCATACAAGTGCAATGGAGTTTTCTCTAGCCATCCTTCAATATAAAAAACTCCCTCCAGTCCAGTTGTGATCATATTTATTACCGCCCCTCCATCTATCACTCTAATTTTCTCATAAACTCAGGCTAGCAGACCACTCTATCCCACTAAATCCACCTTCAATATTTGTAGAAATTTGTCATAGATTTCTTTCCTGATCAAACAGAGTACATGGATGAAATCATACCTGCAAATATGTTCCCGTCTTGAGTTTAATGTGAATTCGATTGTCATTATTTCTTTCCAAGTAAAATGTTTCTGTAGCAGATGGTGACTCTGCTGCTGCAGAAACAGTGGCCCCATCACCATCACATGTCAGAAACTGGCCTCCAGAAGTGCGGAACTGGAATATTGACTCCGAAACTCTCCATAACTGCAAGGAAATAAATGAAGTAATTAATTGATCACTGGAGATCAATTCTTCCAAAAAAAATGCACATTCAATCAGTTCACTGCAATTTCAAAAACAAGAAGTATCAGTTTTTTGTCACATGCTACTTACATGTCAGAGAAAATCAACAATTTAATTTCATGACTACATGAAAATTAGTCACTCTTTCTAATATATTATGTCTCTAAATAAAACATATCTTGATTTACAGCCAAAATTGTGGAATGCAATGCCAAAGAAATAATGGCGTAGTATTTTATTACCTATTGAAATCTAATTATTAGACCAAAAACACAATTTTAAGGAAGAACTTTTGCAGCCCAGACCCATTCGTCTGGAGTGCTGAACATGATGATGACAAAGAAAGTAATGTGTCAATTCCAGTCGGAATGCATTCCAGCATACTACATTTGAAAATTGAAATGGATCATTGCTTTGGCAGGAAAACACCTTCATTTGGTTTTAATCATGATATGCCGAGACATCAAGCAATGGAAATGTTTCAGCCCAGTTGGTGCTGTATTTTCTTCATTTTTATTTACATTACAACTAAGGCACTTCAAAAGAAAATTCTGATTTGGTAAACGAGAAGAATTAGTATTTTGAATTGCTTTACTACACTAGTTGAGCGCTTTAATATAGCTAGAATTGAGAATTTCATTTTTCTCACTCAAATAAATGCAAAATTTCTAACAAACATCTAAAGTATATGACAATTCACCAAGGGAATTCTAACAATATGATTATATTTATAATTGCAATGCTATGAGAGACATCCTAAAGCCACAAATCCATATTGAAGAATTTGCATATGCTAACAGCTAACCTAATGCAGCTACTAGAGATATTATGGAACAAGAACGAGCAACTTGATTATGCTTCTGACCCGAAATGTTTCCCAAGAAAGAGGAATATCCCTGTCAACCGCAACAGTTGCTCCACCACCATTCTCAGCGGAAACGTATTTTTTCAGAGTCACTGATTTGAATTGGACCTCTGTTCCATCCTACATTGCAACCACAAGAAACCAATAACAAATATGCATAATCAACTCCACACACCAGCTGTGAAACCAAACAAAATATGAAGGCAACAACTTACAAGCATGTCCCCATTGGGGATTTCATCAAAAAGAGAAGGCTTTATCCACCCCTCAATCACCAACCATCCACCCAAATTCACTCCTCTTACTCTTGCATTCCCATGTAGCTCCTCCACTTGACTCACAAATTCAAATGAAAAAAATTAAACAAATGACAAATCACATTCTATGTTTTCAAGATTTTCCCGTAGAAAAAGCAAAAATCAAAGAATAAACAAAAGATAAAGCGAATCTTGAAAATGTAAAAGTGCCACAGCAAACCTGAACATCCAACTGAAAAGATGAGCCCACAGCACAGCAGAAACAAGAAGCCCCATTTGCAAAAAACAATTTCCATGTAGAAAGCAGGTCACAATTCTTTCAATACGTGAAAGATATACAAGCCATCTACAACAGAGAGTTCAATATTGAAAGAACTTCGAGAAAATTGTTCAAACACATTAAGAAAACTGAACAAAGCCAACTTGAACTTCAAATACGGCCCGGGCGGGGGGGGGGGGGGGGGGGGAGGAGAGTAATTCCTTACTTCATTCTCAATCAATTCCAAAAAGAAGATGGTAATCAACATAAAAAAATTGGAGATCTACGTGGGATTCTGAAATAAATATTCAATGCATTATTAAATTGCTCAGGCAATCTTAGAGTGCAGGCTAAGACAAAATCCAACTGTTTGAAAATAGCACAAGCAATATTTTAACTGAAGAAGAAAAGTAAAATAAAAATACTCTAGACTGAGAGGAAGAAATTGGAAAGACAGCACAGTTAAACACATAAAGGGTACATCTATAAAGTTCAAGAAAGGTAGGCTTTGCTTGGTAATTTGGTGTTTGTACCTAGTTCATATACTTTTTTTACCCCCTAAAGGAAGAGTAAAAAATCAAGAAAAAGGAAAAAGCTTTTTCAACTCAATCGGGGCAAAAGGGTCAAGAAAAGAGTGGTTCCACCACCTTATCTATATCAATGTTGAGGATTTCAGTCATGATTCTGCTCTACTCTGTGTAGATTGCGAGTGCAGAGCGAGCGGCTGATTACAATTTGCATGCAGAAATGGTGAGGCCTGAGGGAAGAGGAATAAGTTAGGACGGGGACAAACGTGGACTGCTCTGCTATGGAAAATTCTCGTTCAACTTTTTTCTCCCTGTTCTTGTTTTTTCCATAAATAGCTAAATATTCATCGTTAAAAATTAATTAGCTTCGACAATCAATCAATTAACTTCTAACAACTATTAATATTCTATAATTAGTGGTCTTGGAAGACATAGGCTCAAGACCTTGAACCGATAATCAGGTCCATCTCTGGGCATCAAGGATAGTATAGAAATATTTACTTCTTGTGTTCATCGATTATGCCTTTTGGCATGGTTTTAGGCTCTACTCACCTGTGGACGAACCTTGTAAAGGATCTCTTTGTTAGTTGGATAAAGAATCCTTTATCTCGAGAAAATTTGATTTGGTTCTACTTTTCTGTTGTCGTTGGTATATTTTTATTAAGTTTCTTCCGTTTAATTTTATTGTATTAATTAGTTTTTGATGTCTTTCGTCACTTCCACAGTAATTATTTTTATTTAATTTGATTGTACTTAATTAATTTTTGATATCTTTACATTTTGAATGATCTAATTGTTCGCATTTTCATGAAAAAATCTCAAATATAACCCATAATATTACTTCAATCTTACCACTTAAGCAAGTCTAATTGATGAAATATTAGTTCAAATTTGAATTAGTGGAATTTCAGTGGGTGGGTATTTGCCAAGGCCGGATGATTTTGGAATTTATAAGATATTAAATTTTAATTTAAAAAATAATTTTTTAAGTATTTGAATAAAATAAAATTATGAAGTTCATAAAATATTAATAATACAAAATTTATAATTAATATAATTAAAATTAAAGATATTTATTAAGATTTTAAAAATAAGTAATAAGAGTTTTTTTTTATTTTTTTGGAGGAGCTTATAAGATTTCATCTTAATTTTGAGATTTTACAAGCTCGTCATGTATTCTTATAAACTCTGAAATATCTTATAAAATATTTTAAAAAGTTTAAAAGCTCACCTATATAAATACCCATTTAATTACTTAATAACTAAGTTTAAATTTGCAATGAAATTGTTTCAAATTCCATAATATTAAACAATCACAAGATGAAAATACCATTACCTTCACAATATGATTAACAAGGTTGGATCACAATTTTTTGGAGTGCTATTAGTACTATTTTCTCTCATGTATATGTTTGTATTTTTGTGCAAAAAAAAAAAAAAACCAAGTGGGTGGAGGGCAGAGTAGTCCATAGCTTATATTTTTCTTGATAATTTGTGTGATCGCAACTTTATTTTTCTTTTTTGATATAAATAATTTATAGTGTCAATAAAATTGATTAGAGGCAACAAATAGCAAAATTCAAATCCAAATAATACTATTGGTACTTTAAAATATGTTTTCATAAATTGTATGAATTTATTACTATGTTTACTAAATGAAAGATCATGTAATTCAAAATCCACCATTTCTGGTGGAAATAATCCCTATCTTTTACAAACTCAGAAAAGGCCAAATCACAATATGTTATACTATAAAGTGTAGTTTTATAATATTTTACTAATGAAAAATGACAATAAAATGAGTTTGGAGTAAATTTGGGCCAATTTATAACCCATCCCACCATCATCTAAGTTAAATATGTAATTCGGCCCAACCTCATTCTCTTAGTCGTGGACCTGCCCAGATCCAAATTCAACATCTTGAATTGTTGAACCTAAAACATGCATAACAATTAAAAATAAAAGTATTAAAGATAACAAAAATAAAATGTAACCCACACATACTGATTGACATATGAATTAAATGTAAATATACATACATCTAATCCAAAATTATATTACAACTAATTGTATAACAACTAGATGGCTAAATTAATTTTTTTTATCCCAAAATAATAATTCTGTTCACAATATTGAAATTTTCAGAAAACCAATATGGTAAGTTATTTCATGGATTAAGTAATTTGATTTTGTGCTAAAATAAAAGGAACTATAATATCAGGATAGATGAAGTAGTTTATACACATAATTAACTACCGAAAAAATAATTAATAAATATAGTGCATATATCGTTGTGAACACATCGAGTTCAAAACTTAAATCTCATGTAACCCAACCCATTAAAAACTATAACTCGTTATCATTTTTAAATAAAATAAATTTACAATTTTTATGTAATTGTTTGAATGCGACCAACATGAGTTTGAACCAGAAAATTTTCCTTCTATATAGATATTGAATTTCAGTTCTAATAAGGTTTTTAGAAGTTACAACGGACTCCATTCTTTCAATATATTTTTTATCTTTCTTTCTATCCTCGTCTTTTCTCTCTACCCAAAATTCTAGTTTTCTTCAAACTTCAATGATAAAACATCCAGCTGAAATCCTAAGACAAATAAAACCACCTGGAACTGGAAGAACACAATCTCAAAAACTAGATTCAATGTGAAGACCTTGTTCTGTTGCCTCGAGCCCTGAACCTGGATACTCAGACGCGTACTGATTAACAAGTTTGGTGAAATGGTCCAAGTATAATCCTCAATGTCAAAATTAGGGATAGAACTAATAGAATAAAAGGGATTCGATATCTTAATGAAAGTATAAAATGCATATCTTTAATACTACATTTAAACCCTATTTATAGTACTTTAACCTTATTCGTGACTTTACTGTAGTCAAATTTAGTGCTTACTTTATATAAGATAAATGAGTTAACGGATCGTTATAGGGCTAACTTGACCCATAAGGTTAAAAAAGAAAACTAAATTTTGATGGGATGGTTTTATAAAAAACCACCACATAACCAATGTGAAAGAGAACTTTCTCCGAATCTTCTCTCCACATTGACAAAAGAAAAAAAAACTATCTTTGTGAAAATAATATAAGAAAGAAAACAAAAAGAGAAAGATGGTTATTGTGATAAAAGAGTGAAGAACAAACACTACTAGAGGAACTATTTGGATTGTGGATTAAAACCCCTTTCGTATGTGATTAGGTTTGGACGAAAGTGAGTTTTCAAAGATGAGAGAATATCAATAATTCAACCATGACAAAAGATCTGAATTGTAATAAGTTTTCTTAAACTTGTCTCATATTTATTTTGTTTAAGTTCCATCATTGGTATCAGACCCATATATGGTTGAATTCCTGATTTTTTTGGCTCTGTTTAATGTATTAAAATGCTCATTTCATGCTATTAAGTATGCAACTTCGTTTTATAAAAGTTTGTGGGTCTTTAATGACAAATCTTGATATGCTTCATATTACATTGTAAATTTTTAATGGAAGCATGCTTTTACATGGTAGAAGTAATCCAAAAAGTTTCAAGATGATCTAGTTTATACATTATGAGATATTTTATGCCTCGGGTTGACTGAAAATTCAATTTTCAGTCTATGAAGAATGGTTTTTGTTATATGAAATTTATATTGTTAGATTCTACTCGTTAAGGGTTTTCTAACCATATATTATATGTGAAGATTGACCTTAAAATAAGTGAGATATGGTCGTTTGAAATTTTTGTCGAATTTTAAATTTTCTGAAAATTCTGAAAAATGAAAAGAAAATGATGAATAGTATTTTCTGCCTAATCTCAATCTCGGTGTCAGAGTGTGTAGTACACACACTATGATGCGATGCTCCAAATTGAAAACGAACACCATCATTAGATTTGAGAGATTAAAAAATACGGAAGTAGCTACTAAAAAATTGCCAAAAAATCTGAGAAGACGGCGCGGCGGGCAAGTGGGCTGCTGCAACAGCCTAGCCAAACTTGGCCTTAATCCGGTCCCGGCGCATGTAGGCTATTTTCGGTGGCTATTTTTGGCCAAAAAAATATTGTTATGCTCAAAATTTGATTTTCTATTTTTTTATAAATTAAAATTAATTTTTCAGTTGATAAAAATATTTTTTTAATTTTATATTGTAGAATTTGGTGAAAATTATAGAAAAATATTTTTTGAGCAAGAAAAATTCTAAAACAATTTTCTGTAAATTTTGGAAAATTATTTTGAGATATTGGCTACTTAGTGGGAGTATTGGAACACTTATACTTATTTTTTCTTATTTTATGGAGTACAAAAAAATAATTTATTTTTGTGTGATAAGTTTATAAAATTGAGTATGGACTGGAATTTTATGATTATAAATTTCATGTACTTACACAATATGACATGAATATTAAGATTGATTTTGTGGCCAAATCTAATATATATTTTTTATTTTTGATTATTAGTGGTGGTTGTTGGGCACACTGAGTATAATTCTTGGTAAGAAGCCAAAGTGAATGGCAATTAGCGTATAATATCTTAAAAATTTTGGAAGCCTTAATAGAGATAATCGATTATATGTTAACATGTTTGTTGATATAAAATAACATGTTTAATTTGTACCATGGTATTATGCATTCTAAATAATGCTTGAAATTTATGAATGCATGATTATGTTGGAATTTATGAAAATTATGAATGCATATTTATTTTGAGTTTCATACATTCAATATGATGGTACATGTTTATCTCCTTATGTAAATAAAAAGATGCGTTCTTGTATGTATGATTACATTATAGTATGAAATCTAGTGAGAGTTCTAAGGTTGGAAGAATTTTAGTAATTCTTATGTAGAACTTATGAGATTTTTTGTACTATGAAACTTAATTTGTGATAGTGAATATTTTGATACAGATGATGATTGAAAACTATGTGACCTTTTGAATTTGTGTATTATGGTGAATTATTATAAATGTTATTTGTTAAGTACAAAATCAAATATATAGAATGACATGTTTATGATATCTCTAATATTATTGACTATGCCAACCAAATCAGATACATGTATTTATCGGCAATAATTGTGACACTAAATGCTAATAGATTTGATATACTTATAAGTGAGTTAAATGCTCTAAAGAGCATCAACCAAGGCAAGTAAGACTTAGAATGGATCGTACTACTCAATAGAGGAAACTTCAACAAGTTCACCAAAAGTGGAAAAGAGAATACACTACTTATACTATTTGGATAAACTATATGATTGATGGTCTCATATGCGAGAATGAGAGAATCAAATTATAGAACTATTGATCTATGAATATACCTAAGAGAAATATATAGGCATAATTTAGAATTGAGACATTAAATGGCTGACAATAGTTTGACAAAAAACACTCTATGCATTAAAGACCTTGTATTTAAAAGTGATGTCAAATAAGACCTTGCCTTTAAGGGTGATGTCAAATACTTTTAGAGTTTATAATCAGTTAGAAATGTATTCTCTCATAAGTAATAAGTTCAAACTCAATTGTCTCTTTCTAATTATAAGGAATATCTAAAAGTCAAATTTGATTTACATATGAAAAGACTTTCTTGGATGATGTTTGCCATATTAAACAGTTGGATAAGTGGCTAGTTGCTGCTAAGCTAGTGGCTTGCGCCTTCTTTTAAGATGGCTTCGGGCTCCTAATATAATTGAGATCAGAACAAAGGCAAGAATAGAAAAGAGATTGGAAATAAATCTAAGAAGAACAAACCTAACTACTGAATGAAGTAAAGTGGTATATGGTTAAAAGTGTTATAGTAACTATATTGTTGGTTTATTTCACTTGTGAATGTATTGACTTGAAAAGATAGCATTTAATGACGCTTCTATAAGTGCTATTTACGCATGAAGTAATATGTTACTAAATTTTATCCTATGTGAATTATAGATTTATAGTAATTGGTTATTGAGAGGTATTGGTAGAATTTTTGTCAAGTTCACTTTGGTACAAAATGGATATGTATAAAATTAAATTAAAATTAAATGCGAAAATAATTAGTACTTGCATGTTTGGATTGCAAGATGGTCATGCTATTATTCTAAAAAGTATCCAAATGTAAAAGAATTTGTAGAACTTGATTTTTAAAATTATTCTTCTAAGATTATTTATTTTGCTTGAATTTGTGTTGTAACTTGGTTAGTATCCACTAAAAGATACTTACTGTAGTACTAGACATTTTGAATGGTTAGTGGTGATGAATTATGACCAATATATATTTAATTACTACATTGATTGTTTTGTTACAATCAGTGTCTATTTTTTGAGACTCATTGTGTTTATCTTTTACAGTTGATTGTCGACCTGTGCTATACGTTCGCATTTGAACCATTCAAAAGACTATAGAGTCGAGATTTATTTGCTATTAATTCTTATAAATTTCTACGATCAGATTAATGTGAAAGTTATGGAGGCATAGAGTCTTATACTTTATTACATTTGTAAAATATTTACATGTCTTGGTCATATCTATTTGAAATCTCATAATCTGAAATATTAGAGTATTTTAGAATATGAGAAAAAATCAAATTGATATAACTTCGAAACTAAACCTAAGGTATGAATGATTTTTCAATCATTTAGATGATCTATGTAAATAAAGAAAGAGTTAAAAGATAATTGATTATTCCTAATACGCCTGCATAGAATGGTGTTTTCAAAGAGAATGAATAGAAAATTATTTGATTTAATGAGATCCATAAAGACTCAAGTTAACTTATTGATTTTTTTTTGGAAAGATCTTTTGGTTAACTAGAGTCTATATCTGTATTAGAAAATATTCATAATTAATATTTTTCATTCCATAAAAGCTATGGACATGTAGATGATTTGACCTAAGCTGCCTTAGAAGTTGTGAATTGATTGTCTCTAATTAAGAATTTTCAAACGAGTTTAAAAATTAGACCCCTGAGACAATAAAAATATATCTTGAAAATATACCAAATAGTATAAGGGGTATATATTCTAAGTGAATAAGGAGAATAAATTATGATTCACATTAGATCACATAATATCACATTTCTGGAGAGTGATTTTTCTAAGAGGAACATCTTAAAACATTAATCTTGCTTAAGTTAAGCGATTCAGATGGTTGTTATGTACCTAATAGACCACTTATGATGCAAAATAGCTATTGCTTTCAAATTTAAGTGGTAGCAATTCTATCCAAGTGATCAAGTTTTATCACTTATGGTGTAAGAATATTTATTACTTCTTATTTTGAGTGAGAGTAATTTTATACAAGTGATCAAACTAAATTTGAATCAAAACTTTGTGCAAGCATAAAATAGTCTCCAAAAAATAATATAGAATCTAATATGGTAAGACTCTTTCATGTCCTACAAAGGCAATTAAATTAAAGCAATGGAAGAATACTATCTAACTATAAAATCTGTTAGCCTATGTGGCACCAATTACTACTGTGATAAGTTATTGAGGAGGCAATTATTAGCCTATATGACAATAATTGCTCTCATGGCAAAACCACAGCCAAATGTGACATTTGAGATATTGTACTATTTAAAGATTTGAGTTGCAGAATAGCTATAAGCTATAATTTTTAGCACAACAATAAATGCTCGATTCTAGAAAATCATACCAAGATTGAAATTTTGGTTAAACTTTGGAACAAGGCTATTGAGAATTAATGTGTTCTCAAAATATAGCCAAATGCTGATATAATTGTTATGAAGTGTAAAGTTCGTCTAGTGGTTAAAAATATTATACTTTTGAACTCAAGCTTTTTTTTTCCACTGATGGTGATATGTCTTTATTCTATTTTCTTGGTTATTATGAATATTTAAGATTTACAATACATCAAATAGACTAAAGATTTGCATTCTCAAATGGAGAATTAGTCTATAGAGAATTATGTAAAGAAATCTATATGGAATGTTTGAAAGATTCCATAGTAGAAGGCCAATAATATAAAATTTGTGAACTTAAAATCTTCATAACCTAATGCAGTTTTTGAGAGGATGGCACATGAGATTTCATAACGTGGTGATCTTATACATTTTCATCATTGAGATGAGACCATTATTCTCTTGTGAAAAAGTTTATTAAGAGATTTATGACTCTACCTCTTTATTGATGATATCATATTAACTGAGAAAATAAGGAGTATGCATGTGCCATTGAGATATGGTTATCCTTTAACTTATGAGTTAGAGGATAACAAGAGTAAAATTCAATACTTTGTATTAAAATCCATGCAAATCACTCAAAAAACATCTTACTTTGTGCTAAGAGCCATATTTATAGAATTTTAGAACTATTTAAAATAGAGAATTTTAAACTCATAAATACTCCTATGTTATAAAATTTCAGTCTTAAAATATGACCAAAGACTCCAAAAGAAGTGCCTAGACCACTACATCTCAATGATTGTTGTTTGGAGCTTGATGTGCATTGTAGCTTATATTTGCTCCAAATATTTGTTATGTCATAGGTTAGAAAGTATCAATCCAATTCTAATGAGTGGCATTGGATAATAATGATGATGAAAATGTTTAGATATTTTATGAAAACTGTAGATGATTTTCTTTTGATATGAAGGAAATTTTTCTTTGTGATTGAGAAAATACACATATGTTGATTAATGAGGTGATTTGGATGAGTGTAAATCCACCTTCGAGTTTACTTTCTTATTTGGCAAATATGTTGGCTCTTGGAGAAGCAAGAAGCAAATATGTATAAGATTATGCACAATTTGAGTATAACTTGTGCATATATATCTACAATATGATGTGTTTAGTTAAGATGTTATGTACCATTTTGGGGTTGTAAGCAGTTATGTGAGAGCTATGATAATATATTGAGATAATCAGTCAGCTATAGTTTAACAGTACTAAAGACACCAATGCATTAAAACCAAATACATACTATAATTTTGTGAGAGATATCATTGCAATAAAATAAGTATATCTATGTATTTTATAGTGGCTACTAACTTAGCCTCAACCTAGAGATGTATTTGTGAGCTATGTCAAATCTCTAAGATTGTATAGAATATAATCTCTTTGAACTTTATAATATTCATAGAGTTAAGCCCATAAGTTTAAGGCATTGGAATGTTATGTATGTGTTTATATTTATGATGATATATATATTCAATCTCTAAATATGTTGGACAAGTAGAGATTGGCTCTCTCACGCAAGCAATCACCTCTGATGTTGAGTTGTATGCAGAGATGAGACATTTATGATTTTATTGTGTAAAATTATAAAGAAGATGTCGTCTTGATAAATGATCAAGATGAGATTACTCTTGTTAATTTGAGTAATCGAAATGGATTCCCACTATCCATTAAACTTGTCTTATGGGCAGATATGAGTTTTCTTGGTATTAATGATTTGTTGAGGACAAAAGAGAAGAAAACTCAGGTTAAGTGTTTTGGTACACTTGGACCAAGATTTATGTAGCATATTATTTTTGAAAATATGACATACACTTCCAATAAGTAAGGAAGCACCATAACACGTGTTTCATACTATGTGTGCCAAAGTGACCATTGGATAATGAGTGAAAAGATCCATTTTTCCTCATTGTGTGAGACCCAGAGGTTTGTATAATCTCATTATATATCCTTATAACTTTTAATTATTTTCTCAAAACTTTAATGTAGTGTTGCTACTTTAGCATGCTCCCAATAGTCATGGATAATTCGGTAATACGAGATATGTCTAGGAAAGCAATTATTTTGAAGTTCAGAGATCCTAATAAGAAAAGAAGACTTTCTATGACTAACACCTATTGTGTATTTATTGACCAGACAATTATATCAAACTTAGATAGTTGAGATATAATTGTGAATACATGATATGCTATTGAGATCAAGTATGCTCTTAAATTGTATGAGGGATCAGAGATATTTTGATTGGTATATCAAAGAAATCTGAGGTATAGCAAGATATTTTGTCCTTGTATTTTTGAGAAATTGAGTTGTTATATATCCTTAACCGGTATATGATATTAAGCTCTTGTTAAAATACTCATTGGTCATACGATTCATTTGTTTGTATGAAATTAGTGGTGTATAATCATGATGACAGTTGACGAAAGTCCAGCCCTCATGTACGAGTGGGAGATACAAGATAAATGGGTTAACGGATTGCCCATGAGAACTGATCCGACCAACAAGGTTTAAAAGAAAATTGAATTTTGATGGAAGTGATTTTCTGAAAACCACCCCATAACCAACGTAAAAGAGTTCCTCCTAATCTTCTTTCCACTTTGACAAAACTCTCTCTTTGTAAAAATAACGTAAAAAAGAAAAGATAAAAATATGGTTATTGTGATAAAATAGTAAAAATAAAAAGCATTACTAGAGGAAGCATTTGAATTGTGGATCAAAATCATTTCTGTATGTGATTGAGTTTGGACAAAAGTGAATTTTAAAAAATATAAGAAATATCAATGATTCAATAATATTAAAATATTTAAATTGTGATAAATTTTCTTAAACTTATCTGATATTTATTTTAATTTCCGTCACTTTATATTCAGAAGTTCAAATTTTAAATTCGAGTTCCGATTAGGTCTTAGCGGCGCTGGTGCATTTATTACCCACGTCACCACATAAAGAGAATAAGAATGCTTCATCAATGTCGATGGCAGTGTGGAAAGTATTTACTTGGACGGCTGAGGTTCTTGACTTGCTTCCAATCAATACATAACCACCATTACTTTCCGTTGTCTTTTCTTCTTCTATTTTTTGACCTTTTCAAAAAGTAGGGAATCTTTTGTCTATTAACATTTGTTTCATGACTTTTGTGGACAAGTCGAGGTAAATGTATTATTTTTATTAGGCTGTCAATTAAGTCGAATAAACTGTCTCTCTTTAGGTTTACATTTTACTTGATATTATATAAGTTTTTGTTCTCAAATTTATATTTGTTGAAGGATTTTTTATTCAAAATTCTGGCTTATTTTAATAATAAATAGTTAAATACTAATTTCAAGTTGAACTCGGGGCCAAATTTATTTTTTTATACAATTAATAAATGAAATCTTTATTACCAAACAAAAACAACTAACAATCTCTAAACATTTTAAAATTACCAAATAAAATTCTATTCACACTAAAATGAAAGTTAAACTTACAACTTACAAGTTGATTTTAGATTTTTTCATCCCTAATTTAAACTCTGTAATCTCACCGAAATTTTGGAATTCTTGGATTTATGAGTGAATTCAATAAACTACTTTATATATTTTCATATTTATTATTTATATATATATATATCATATAATATATAATATTTATTTATCTAGTATAAGCCCAAATCAAATTTAAATCGAATCTATCTTCTATTACCCTCAATTTTAGTTTAAATTCAAACTCTAATATTCACCTCGATCTTGGCTTGGATCGAAACCATATAGAATTTGACTTGTAAATTATCAAGCCGAGCCTATGAACTTCAGGCTCATTGGACTCATTAACATTCCTACATTTATATATGGGCGTAGTCAAACAATGAATAATAGAATATTGCTAAGTCTTATTTTGAAGACTAGATTCAATCAATTGTCATTCCTAACTTGATTCTTGCAACAAAAATATTATTCGATAGTTGATATCAAAGTAGTGAGAAGGGGGGAATGAATATTCAAATTAATCATAATATGAGAAATTTGGTCTGATTCCTTGATTATAGATCAATAAAATTATATATATCTAATTGATGGAGAATGAAACAATTTGGAGGACAAGCACCGAAGAATTTGGAAAATTGAGTATTCTAGTTGGAGCTCCTACCTAAGTGCAATCAATGTATTACCACATATCACTCCAATGAATACAATAGCTACGCGTTGTTTTAAGTTTTATTATGGTTATATTTGGTATTATTTTGAGTATCTTGAAATTTTTTTTGAGGCAAATGCATTTTGAGAGTGGGATTAGAAACGTTTGGGAAGAAAAATGTATTTGATGTGTTATTGGGATATAAAATGTGATATATTCTCATAAAATATTTGTTTTAATGAATTATTTCTGAACTGACTTTTTCTATTGTAAATATCTTTTCATCAAGTTGTTATATTTTTTATGTTATTATAATTATACTAACATAATTATTGGAAAATATACAATTGTATACATTTGTTTTTGTAATGATTGAGATATAAATATAAATATATATATTTAAATTGATGTAATAATTGAAAAATAAATGAAGATGGGAGGAGGGCTGTGGGAAAATGAAAATTCATTTTGATGTTTTGGGGGAATAAAAATTTCATTTCCCCAAAATATACCTATCAAAAATATTTTTATTACCATAACATAAAAAAAAAATCAAAATAAATTCAAACATAGCTTAAAATTTCTGCTATCTATCACTAAAATATGTCCACAAGCTAGCAAACTTATTACTAGTCAGACTTGGTACACATCAAGCCAATTATTACATAACGTTTAACACACTCACTCCATTACAGGAATTTGCCTTAAGTCAAAGTAGAATGACAGAACCCCAGTTGCCATGTGATCATGATGAAGATGCCACATTCACACTGACTTAAGCAACTTAATTAGACTTTTTAGGTTAATCAAAACAAATGAACAAAGACTTTTGATTTATACAGTTATCTTCTTTTAAACTCCATTAGCTTACTGCAAAGCGAAATTGATAAATTTTGAACACACTTATCGTATAAGTTTTTTTTCTTTTTTTCTTTTTTTGACAATTTTTATAGCACTAACTTTTAAATCTTATATTTTTTATATTTGTTCAATCTTGTTCAATTATATTAAAACAATTAACCAAATTACTTATTACTACAATGTGCAATTAGAAGAATGTTCAAACTGACTAATAAACAATACCGACTGCGGGACGGAGCCAGAAAAATGACACTATGGGGATTAAATTTATTTTTTCTTACAAATAATAAATAAAAAAATATTTTTTATTTTATAAAAGGGATAAATTTTTAAAATTTAATAATTTTATGTATAAAATATATACTAATTTTAAAAAAAAATAGAGTTGGGGCGGCCGGCATTTTTTCTTATAAATAGTAAATAAAGATGTGTTTTTTATTGTATAAGAAAAATAAATTTTTAAGATTTAATATTTTTTTGTATAAGATATATATTAATTTTTAAAAAAAATTACAGTTGGAGGGTGGGCGCCGCCCCTAGCCCCGTCCCCGCCGACTGGCCTATAATTTTAAAATAAACGGCGTTCCAAATAAAGGTTGATATGAATTTTTTGTTTCTACTATCATATATAGTCAATTTTTAACTCAATTGCCTTGTTCATACGTCAATTTGCCTAGTGTTCGTTCAACGTTCGTGAACTTCTCTAGAAAAGGTCTTTCCCTAATAGTAAGATTTGCAAAAAATTGTCTTCTCAAGCTGCGATATGAATGAGTGGCCAAGGACTTTCTTGACTTTGTAAAAGGTGACAGTGTGGAAATGTTGATTGATGCTCAAGTTTAAGTTTAAAACAAAGAATGGAAACTTCTTACTGTCTTTAAGAATGGAAGTCAATAATAGGATGAGTTTAAATGTGATTTTTAATGAATTTATTCTATTTTGGGTGAGTTTCAAATCTCATTAAACAGTTCTTAGAGTGGGTATTGATTTTAATTTCATAAACTCATCTGCATTCGAGGTGGGTAACAAATTTTAGTGGATTATTCTCAAATTCATCCCGTATTATTATTATGAATATATTTTATAATTACTAATTTATTTAATCTTATTAATTTTTGAGCTGAGTGACTATGCACGTTAAATTAAATCAATTCAGAAATTATTTTCAAACTTCTGCTTCAATTCAAAAATATTCTAATTGACATATATATGTGACTCAATATAAACATGCATTATGAATAAACTACAATAAAATTGAAGAAACTGTAAGTAGGCAGGTTATATAAAATATTAGGGGACACATAATTTAATTATGTTTATCTCTTATAAATGAATGATATTATCATCATTAGTAATTAGAAAAAAAATATAAAAAATATACCTTATCACTAATATCAAGCCAAAAATGTCAAAATCGAATAATAACGTAACTATATAAAGCTAAAAATCTCAATTTTTATTTTTAGCGGGTTGACGGGGCCATGCGGATTAGATCTGTCGAGTTTTGGGTTCGGAGCGGGACGAGGTTGGGCGGGAAGGGCCCTCAATAGAGGTGGGGGATGTAGCAGGTTTCAGATCCAATTTTTTGTCGGCCCGACGATTTTGTATTTAGCCAATTACCCATCCCAAACTTACCTGCCGCCAGTCCTAAAACCAACTGTTACCATAATACAACATAGGGTTGTTCATCGGTGCTAATCACTTCAATGGGTGGAATAACTCCTAGTATTATAACTTGTCACAAGCTACCAATGAAAGCAAAATGTTATATTTCCCGAACTCCTCAGAAGTTTATGATTGGAATTTAGATAGAGGAGAATGAGAAAAGAGTTGGCTAGATATTTTTTTTTTTCAAAGAGAAAATGATTAAAACATCTGAATTAGGGTTCATTTATTTTAAAAAATTGAGTGATTCATTATAGATAAAGTGTGTGATTATGAGAAGGATAATGATTACATATCAATACAGTATCAAGTTTCGGGATGATTAATTTAGGAATATCAAAGGATGTTTTTATATTGTGTTCACTTTAGGGTCATAAAAATTGTTGGATGTCTTCATTTATCCGAAATGTCGCTATAAGAAAAAATAAAAAACTACATTTTCTTTCCACCATACTATCTATCTCTTAGTCAAATCGAGAAGAAAATTGAAGATCATAAATATTTATGTTAAGAATAGAGGGGCAAGGGGCATGTAGGACTTTTTACTTGAACATCCAAAGTGAGCTTGTTCCATCAGACCTCAAAGGTTGAATGCACAATCAAGCATATTGGCCCCTTCATGCCAAGACTTCACTCCAATCTTGCAAAGTAAATGAGTGATAACACTGAATTATGCAAAGTAAATAAACCCTTAGAAAACTCTGAGCGAAGAACTTAAAAGGTCAATAAGCTATGTCAATATAGAAGAAGGGCTTAAGTCATAAAAAGTTTCGAAATGAAGAGGTATCAAGAAACAGTTCTAATAAGAGAAATACTTGGGAGTTTCTGGATTTGCTCGTTCAAGAACCTTTTGACTGTAGCTGTTGTGGATTTTGTGTAGACCCTACGTGCGATTCAGAGATTTTATTGATGTGATTGGATCTTGGATTCTCGAGTTCCACTAAAAATGATCAATGTGAAAACATTAAACTCAAAATCTAGTGGGTCTGATAGCCCTGATAATTCATAGCTACAAAGCATTTACCCTAGCTCCACGGAACATCTTTAAGTTCCCTTAAACGTGGTTTCAGTTTATGTCATTGACTTGGTTGGGATGAAGGGAAAATTTTTCTTACCTACTCTCATCGAATGGAAGATCTCAACCCCCCCCACCCCCACCCCATCCCCCACCTCCACCTACCCCATGGTTGAACCAGCTTTTCATAAATACGTAATGCCCCAAGAACCATGCACCTGATCATGCAATTCTTGTCGGGCACTAGAATTTGAGAATTCTACCTTGGCCTTTTGTGTTAAAAAAGCCTTATAAGTCTTGAAATCCGACAAAAATGACCCCACCTAGAAAAGAAGCATATTTGGGAACTGGGAAGTCCATAGCAGTCGACTTCATATCAAAATCATTTACGACTAACTGAAGTTGTCAACCAAATCATTGCAAAATAAAAAATAATATTAGTGCAAGTTGTTAATCGAATTATGAAAATTGTTATTAATTAATTATATATATCTATATGCATAGTAAGTGATAAAAATATTAATTTTATTACAATAATAATTTTAATAAATTTAATAGTAATAAGATTTGTATATAAAAAATCATTGATTAATATTTATGACATATATATAATGATAACAAAAATCTTATACAGTGATAATTTTTGTCCGTTTTTTGATTTTTATTTTATCATTAATTGTCAATAATAATAATAATTTAAATATTTTATATTTATTACTAATAATCAATAGTAATAATTTGAAAACTAATTTTTTGTAATGACAAAATTGTTAAAGTCATCCTTATAGCAAAATAATAATTATATAATAATTATTGTCACTTAATATATATTATTACTGACAATTTAAATATTATTACTAAACATTAGTCATTTTATTATTGTATATATCTGTCAATTCAAATATCTCAATAATCATTAATCACCATCCATAGGAATAAATATGGACCCACGTCATAATAAATAAATTAAATCAATGAAAAAATGTAAGTGAGTTGAAAATTATGTGACAAATTAAAAGTATCTTAAAACATATAGCATCAACTAGAATTCACCAAGTATTATTAGTATATAAAAAAGTGTGCTATTATTTTCTTGTTTTTTAATAGAACTTCTTGCTGAAAAACATTCTTTGAATCTAACAAATTCTTCGTTTATTTTCAATTTTGGTCATTTTCGTTTTTAAGATGAACTTAGAACATTGAATGTAAACCAAAGCTGCCATTGTCAGTGACATGAAAATACAAAATTAAGGTCTCAAATCTTGGGAATTTAGAGTTCATGACAACAAGTCATGACCCTATGTGGAAAATTAGAACTCACAGAATTTTCTTTTTCAAAAAATATGCATTAATAATAACTAGTGGGACTTAAAAATATGACTAAAATTTTATTATTGCAATATAATGAATTAATAAAAAAAACTCATTTATTTGGTATATGTCATATCACACTACAAAGAAGAATAACATTAATGATAGATATTTAGTCACAATGTGAAAATTATCATTAATGAAAAATATTAAGTAATAATAACTTTTATTTTGATCATTAAAAATATGTAGAGTGATAAGAAATTTTATTTTGTCACAATAATAACATAATACTGACAGCTATTATTTTTAATTATCATTATAGATAATTAATGACACATATATAATAATAATCTCGTGATAGAAAAATTATCAATATGATTTATGACAAAAAATTTATTATCAGTGTATATATTTTACTAATATATACTAATTGTTAACGGTGACAATTGAAATATATTTTTTGTTAATATCAAGCGTGTGAAAAATAAATTTGTTTGTCACTTAACATGCATAAAAAATGACAACTTTTGTTTTGTTATTTAATATTTTATTACTAAATTTCTTTTTTTCTTACAGCGTGATTTGAAATTGATATTTCAAAGCTTATAAGTGTGTATTAGTACTATGTTGCATAATCCAAACAAATATGAAATGAAAAAACAATACAATTTTGTGCAGAATAATATAGAATGTACTTTCATAAAATCGATGTAGTAATTACTTGAAATTCAAAATTTTGCCCAGCTTTTCATATAAAAAATCGAGAAAAATCATCGTGATCTTTGCCCATTAAAGAGAACACAAACAAATAAACATCATTGAACATCTAGCAATTGAACTCACTTGGAATGACATTTTGTTTCCCTCACAATTATATAGATATATTTATCACTATTTTTTTACTTCGTGATGGTTGAAAACAATTCTTATTTGCAACTTTTGAGACATTAGGTTAAACACAAATAAGGACTATTTTTGAGTGTCTCGAAGGGGAGTTGCGTAGGAAATAGAAGAGGAGAAAAATAGAAAAAAATATATGATTCAATGAACCTAGACACCATTTTTAATAGTTAGTTATCTCAAATTGCTTTTTTGTTATTTTATGTCTCAAACAAGGACTATTGGAATAGAAAAATTCAACTTTGATTTGAAGTTACCTTTGTTATTTTCTTTTTTTTTTTTCCTTTTTTCTGGGGTATAAAAGTGAAAATATGTAAGTAGTTCACAAGTACTTACATCCCACTAGGTGAAAATGATATGTATCACTTAAATAATGTCATATGAGTTTGAGTTTAACGGATCTCTAAATTCACAAGTTTTAGAAAATTACGATTTGTTTATTATGTGAGGTTATATATAAGTCTCATACATTGAAAATTGTGATATACGAGGAGATCTCATATTTGTCAAGAATAAAATATATCAGATTTTAGATTTATTTAATTTAGGCATGAAACCCTAAATGGCCAAATTAAAACAAGTTATTGGGCATTTGTGTGCGATCATAGCTAAGAAGCACGTGAACCTTAGGTTATGATAATATTTTCAATTTCAAGAATATAATTTACAAATAGTAAGTACAAGAAAAAATTTACATGGGAGCTAGTAAAATCTATCCCTTAGTTTATTCTAACAAAATTTTGTGGTTTTTGAAGTTTCAGGAGCTCAAATTTTAACTAAGTTACTGCTTTCAACTTCTCAAACCTTTAGCCAAACATTTGGATGAAATGAGACCTTTGACTTCTTAAAGTGTGATATTGCATCCCAATTAAGTTGGAAATCTTATGGCTGTGTCAAGACCAACCGTATTTCAGGAGATTTTAGTTCAAATTTGATTTGATGGAATTCAAGTCGTGTCAGTGAATTTACGTTACCGAGCAATTGTTTTATAGTCTAAAAAGAATAAAATAATTTTATTTTATTTATAAAATATTGGGTTCGATCAAAACGAACAATACCTGTTGAATGGACGTTTGTCCACTTCATATTAGTTCAAGGGTACTTTTATAGTAATGTATTCTAATTAATGCTTGTTTTTATATAAAGCCATTTATTGATTACTTCATTCGATGAATAAATCAAATATTAAAAATTAATCAAGTACATACTGACACCATGGATTTATTCACTGAATCTAGCATGTTAACTTAGGTATGCTTTCAAATTGGACATAGAATAATGACAAATATTATTTTGTTCTTGTCCTAGACTCGTTTTGTCATCATAAATAGTTACCAACAAGAAAAACAAAAACATTTAGAGATGAATGAGAAACCAAGATGGTATTAAATGAACTAAGGTTTTGAGCACACAATTTAACTAGACAGATTTTCTGTCCTTTTTTTTTTTTTTTTTTGGGTCACCAAGATTTTGCCATTTTAGTCCGATTTTTTCAGAAAAATCTGATTTCTCCTGAAAATTGCTTACTTAGCACCAAAGCTTGCTAACGTGCAATCCCTAAATTTTAAGCCACATAAGCAAGTTTCGGTACCAAATCAGCTACTTCCGGAAAAAATTGGATTTTCCAGGCAACATTGGATTAAAATTATAATTTTTTTAAAATTACTGCATGTAAATTTACGATACAAAAAAATAAAACATAAAAATAAAATCTCTATCTAAACCAATATACACGATCAATTTTGTAATTTTGTCTTTTCTTTGCATTTATTCATTCTTATTGTTTTGTTGCTTTAGAATTTAGGACAGCTATTCATGTGGCCATACATTTATGTGCGCTTTTTCCCTTGCCTATGAGTTCGTGGAGGAAAACATAACATAAGAAAAAATGAGAGTACAGAAAAATAAATTCCAGATCAAAATAATTGTTTAGCTAATGATGGATTTTGCAAAAATGTTTTCAATATCCCACACCAATTAATACTTGTCTAGGAAAAAATTACAGGAACGAATAAAAATATTCTGAATCAAAGCGAGTTGATTTAAAAATATCTAAATACGTAAATAATTCAAAAGTATCCTCCATTTAACATCTATAAATAGCAGAACTCGCATTTATTGAACAAAACATCAATGTAGATTAATTCATCATCTCTACATTTATTTTACTTATTATTATTATTATTATTATTATTATTATATTATTATTATTATTATTATTATTATATTATTATTATTATTTGTGTAATCTGAGTTGTCTCATACAAAAATGTATGTACTAGTAGTTTACCGTTATGATTAGGGAGCCATCATTAGCAAGTTAACCAAATACTTAACCTATTAAATTTTCTGTAGAGAATCACTAATGAATCAGCAAATCTTGTAAATAAATATTATTACATTTCCCCATCATATGACTACAACAAATACTATATACCTATTAATCATGTATATTTATATTAGTACATATGTAGGGTCTTGAATAACTAGACAAGATAAATTAATTAATGCTACTCACATTCCAAAAATAATTGAAGACGCGCTTTCTTATGTTTTTGTACTAGGTTAACCATAAAATAATTTCTTGAGCGCGACTATTTTGCACTTTGATTAATACTTCAAAGTTGATAAACATGGCTATTAAGTCAAAAATAATGTAAAGCTATTTAAGAAGAGGAGATTTATATATAAAAATAATGCAAGCTGCCTGCGAATGTGGTTAATTATATTCCTCCAAAAATAAAAATATATGCTATAAATGGGAAGAAAATAATAGTTGGCTAGGGTATGAAGGAATCTTTGGTCCGTAATCAACGGTTTGCTACATCATAGGATAATAAACAATTATTTTATAAATAATATCATAAAACAATTTGTATAAACTTGTCCGGTGTAGTACTAAATTATTGACCCTAAACTATAGGATTGAGACATTTCATTAATTTATTTATTTTTTTGCTGTAAAGTTCTAATTAGATATATAAGAGAATTAATCTTGATGTTCACAGATGAATTAACTTATATCAGCAAAGATGAAAAAGTTTGAGATGATTTGCCAGCAATGCTTTTTTTCAACAGTTATATATATATATATATGTACTGCATATATATAAGAAAGAAATGAAAAAAATAATTGCCCTATTTGTATCTTGAATATTTCAAGAGGGAAAACTTTAACATCGATAATATTAATTATGTAAAATAAAAAAGTAAAATAATATTTAACGCATTATGTTAAATGACCACCTTATTTAAAAGTTTAAACAGTTATAGAGAATACATATTTACTATGTAATATCAATAACACGGCCCTCATGTGTCTGCATAGTTATTTTGTTATAAATGGCTTTTTAAACTCGTACCTTTATTTTAAGTTCTCTTACACCAATAACTTTTTTTACAAAAAAGAAAAATTGAAGGAGAAGAAAAAATCACATAATTCACCTTTCATGACTTTTATTTTTTTCTAATTTATTTCTTATTTTTCAATGAAATCTTTTGTTTCTTTCTTTTTTCTTATGGAACAATGAATTATACAATGGAGGGCCGGGAATTGATGGTTTATCTTTCTATTTAGTTTGAATTATAAATAAATATCAAGTATATAAAATATTTTTTAAATAAATACTTAATTTTGAATTATATATATTTAGTGTATATCCATAAAATAAAATATATAATAAGACACAAATTGAAACTGATGCATGTATGAAGCTGGAACCAAGACTACTTACACGCATATTGATGTCGTTTTCTAGCTTAATTTATTTTTAGATGTGAACACAGGGCAAGTGATAAGGACTACGTATGTAAGCATTCTACTTAAGGAAAAAAAACAAGAATTACCCTTGTCTAAATTATGTCATGATAATAAATATAGTTGCAGCCATATTCAAAGAGATTAGCTGTAATCTAAGGAACTCTAGATGAAGCAAAAAGTTTAAGGAAGACAACAAAAAGCCCTACTTCAGTCTAGAAAGCTAAGTATTCCACCTTTATTAAGCAAGAACGTGTAATTAGATTCCCCCAAATTTCGTCATTATCGCTTCTTGTCTTGACCTAAGTATGATTAAAACGCTTGCGTGTTATGTTAATGGCGGTTATTAAAATAATCATCATCTTGTTTAGCGGCTAACGCTTTAATTTCATAATAATTTATAATCCAAGTTGGTGGCTGAGGCAATAAACTTTCATAAAATTAAGTCTTAATGATAGGTTATTGTATTTTAGGACGATCGAATTAGGCTTGTTTAGTTAATATTAAAATAAGTTTATACTTAGGATTAATTGAATGTCCTAAGAAGAAGTTGGGAGATAAAAGTTTATGTTGTAAAATTTTCATCATCATGACTACATTCATTAGTATCATTTTAAAAAGACATTGATTTAACTAAAATCCATATAAGGTTTGTCGTTAGAGTATTAGGTTAAATGTTACTTCATTCTTTCAAAATTTCATTGTTTTAGTATTTTACTCCATAAAAATAATTTAAAAAGTATTTTACTCCTTTAATTTCCATTTATTATAATATTTTATTCTTCATCGGCATTTTCAAATCAAGTTTTTAACTAAAAGCTCTTCATCATTTATCTCGTTGTGACTCGAAACACTTGATTTCAATTATTATATTGCTACACAAAGACCATATTCTTTATTATTATCATCCATAATCACACATATTTCTCTCATCATCACCTGATATTATTTGCAATAAAAATATCATTATTTACTGTATCTTCACCGTTGTGAAGTCTTTTGTTTGTCTTGAGCAAGAAAAAGTAAAAAAAGACAGGAAGCGACAGCTGAGGACGAGAGTTTTCGACAAAAGTTTAATTTAAAAATAATATTACGGGTAAAATGTCATAATAAATGTAAATTTAGGAGGTGAAATACTTTTTAGTTTGTTTTGAGAGTGATGTGCCAAAACGAAAATTTAGAGGAGTGAAGTACTTTCCTATTCTCATAAATTAGTTTTAATTCAACAATTTCACCCTTTGTTTTATTTACCATTATCTTTTCTTTTTTTTTTTTTTTTGCGTGATTCATCAGATTATTGGGTGATTTGAGATTGGTTCTTTGAATTAATGAATAATTTGAGTTTGATCACAACTTTGATTTTATTCAAATTTTTCTTCAAGATGTCCATTTATGATGGATATTATTTCAACATCTTCAGTGTTTTTACCACCTCATAATTTCTTTTGGCCGTGACATATTGAAATTTTATTATTGTCTTTGGTTCTCTTGACTTGGTGATCACATTAATTTGTCATTTTCTAATGTTACACCATCTAAGTAGTTTGTCTACTATCAACAACCCAATCCTCCTTGGAAATGTTAGATTCCAATCATCTGTCACGCTCATTAATTTTACTTTCAAACTCAGAACTAAATTAGTTAGCGCATTATAAAGGCTTCCTCTGTATAAGTTCAAAAACAGGCACTTTAATTTACTATGTGATGGGGATTTATTCCTAATTATAAAAAATAATTCAAAAATATAAAAAATATTTCTCAAACAAGTCAAGATCTACGTCTTTTTACGTTAGTCAAGTTGGCTCAAATAATTTGGAGGAGATGAATTCTAGGAAAACTCATTGTCACTGTCCTTATACGCGCTCCTCATCTAACCCAATTTATTTTAAATATTCATACAAAACACAATTATAAAGTAACTAATATTTTATAATTTTTTATTTATATTTGTTCGGATTAACTTCTTAAATCTCATTTACTAAAAGATTCTAATTGTGAGTTATTAAACGAGCTTAATAAATTTATGATTGTAGGTCACTCCCCACCAAAAAAATTTCGAGGTTATTTATTCCCAACCACCATGAACAATATGAGTAAAACCTCAAATCACTTTGATTATTTTCAACTCTCGTTATTATTCTATGAGGACTGAAATTGGTTACACGGGACCAAAAAAATATTTTTTCCTAAATATATTGCAATCTGCTTTTTTTTATAAAAAAAATAAAACTAAACCTCTTTTTTTCTTCAGAGATAAAACTAAATTGATTGTATGTTGTCGGGATGACCCCTACCCCATTAAGATTTTTAAGGATAGAGTCGAGTCCGAGGTAGACCCGACTAATTTTATAATTTTAAAAATATTAAAAAAAATATTTTTTAAAATAATACCACTTAAATTTTCTAAAATATATATATAATTTTTTTAAAAATAATATTACATAAATTAAAATAAATATTAAATAAAAAATTATACGATATGTGTTTAGGGTGAAGTAATTTTAAAAATAAAAAATCAAAACCCATTCAAATTCATTTATAACTTTAAAATCCTATCATAAATGTAGCGCATTTATGGATCCAAAATGAGTTAGGAATTTAAATCCGCCCATTAGCTTAATGTTGTTTCAAGCTGTCTTGAAAGCAATGGAGAAATGTGAAAGCTTAGTATTTAATGACCACACGGTAATGAACAATGCTGGTGTAAGATGTCAACTGCTACAGAAAATAATTTTGAATTTTTGTAGATGGGAATAATTCTATTATTTTTAAAATTTGTAGATAACAACGTAGTGGACTGACCTTGGGAAAGTCTTAGATGAAAGGAATAAATTAATTAATAATCAATTTTACGTAATTAAGGTGGGAGAACTCAACTTGAGGCTGCTTAATTATAGACTTAATCGGCATCGAATCTCGTAAACAATGAAGTTTTAGGATACATTCAAAGTTTTGCCAGTTTGGTGTGAATTATTTAACTATAAATACCCTTTTTAAATGAAGATATGGGGGATGGAACCAGTGGCCAATTCCTAGTTTGATGCTGAATGGCAAGTTTAATTATCAATTTTCTTACCAATTTAAGGTTCATTTTCACTTTTGTTTTTTTGGGTTTGGATTTAGAGAGTAAATAAATCGAATCGAGTTAAATACGTCACTATTTAAATTTATTTAAATTTTTATTAAATTTTATAAATTTTTATTTGAGTTTAGTTTGATTGTTTATCAAATCAAGTTTTAACGAACTTTAATCGGCTCGAACACGAATCGAGTTCAAATAATTTGATTTTTTATATATATTTTTTATTATTTTTTTACTAATCGAATCGAGCTGGAGTCGAGCTTATGATCTTGTCTAACCAAAAAATGTGTTCAAGTTTGATTTGTTATGTTTAACAAGTCAAAGTTAAACGAATTTTTAATGATTAATTTTGAGTCGAATATTAAATAAAATGGTGTGGAAAAAAGAATTAATTTTACTTAAAAGAATAAATGGCAAAAATAAGAAATGTTGAGGACCAAAATGTGATCCCTGATTCACTCACAGGTTAAGATTTTATAACATTTTTAGAATGAGCTACCAAATATTTGGAAGGAGTTGAACAATCTTGCAATATATAATTAAAGTTCAAGAAACTGCATATTAAAGTCATAAAACAAGTTCTTAACCAAATAATCTTGGACTAAAAGTGATCCTTTTGTCTTTGGTCTACCCCGGAATTTAGGTGGTCCTGTTTAAGTACAATTAATGTCTTAATTAATCATTAATGGTGGCGGTGGGAGCAAGTAAATAAATAAATAAAACATGTTAAAAAGTGGGCATACGAGAGTTGTTGTAAATTGTAATAATGGAATTTTGAGTATTTAATTAATCTATCACAAATTGAGTTTAGTTAGAGAGAAAACTTAAGTTAGAAAAACAAATCCCTAAGACAGCACTTAAGCTTGACCACATCGATTTGCATTAATTTTGTCCACCAAAATTGCAATTAAGGGTTGAATCCATCCTACTTTTTTTTTTTTTTCTGAAATGAAACATTTAACACAAAATACAAAATACATGTACCAATATTGGCAAAATCATAATTACGAGTGATTAAACTAATCAAGCATGAATTAGCTAGAAAGTACAATGAACATTTAGTTTTGACTTAAATTGTTACTACCATACTTTTTTTTTTTAAATTAATACAACAAAATTCAAGAATTAAGTCTTGACAAAAAGGTTACATATTTTGCATATTAATTTGAATTATTTTTTATTGATTATATAGGTTACCAATGTATAATTAGCGTAAATTTTTTATTTAATTTCACTGAAATCAAGAAAATAAGCTGATGATTAAAGTATAAAACTTTATTGCAAATGAGTGTAAATCCAAGTGTGTGGAAGCTAATTGGGGGAGCAAGAATTAAGGGTAATTCTCTAATGTTTGCTCCGTGAACCCAAAAAAGCAGTATACTATCCCAAGTACAACTTGATTTGCTCTGGATTATCAAAATAGTGAACTACTTCGACCCGGCCCCAGTATTTTGGTTTGAGTTTGACATTCACTATTTTGTCAGATCTTATGTAGGAATCGCAGTTGAAGCGGATGGTATTAAATATCAAATCTATTTTATTTTTTCTATAAATAAAAAAAAAATAGGATGATCAACTTAGCAAACCTGAATATGACCATAAGAACCGTCATGTTGTGTCTAGATTTAGCCATAGTTATTGTCCAAAAAGTGAGCCGTTTACCACCAATATGCCAATAAGATTGAAGTTATTCCTCAACCACATAGATGACCGACTACTATCACAAGCGAATTCGTATCTATGGGCTCCTTATAAGAAGTAATAGGCTAGACCAACTGAGTAGCTAGTTATATACAAATATGTTAGGTTTAATCACTATTGAAATATTATTTTTTCAATGAGAAGATATCATTAATAAAAAGATATATAATAAATAATTTTAAATCAAATCATTCATTTAAAGGAAAGAAAGATAATGTCGTAGGAGACTAATCAAAATTAAATTTGGATTCTAGTGGACTCAGTGATAACATAGTCAGAACCAATTCGACCATGAATCAATGGTCGGTCTAATCTGATTATCCCTAAATAATCATTTTTGAGTTGAATTGATTAAAAAAACTAGTTAAATTGATCAAACTTTTTTCTTATTTTACTTGGTTTTGGGGGTGTGATTTTTGAATTTCAAAATTTGTTAAATATCTTTATAATTAATTTTTTTTACCTTTAAAATATTTTATATATTAATATATTATATTATTATTTTACTTAATATAATTAATTTTTATTAACTGGTTAGATCAACGGTTGAACCACCAATTGGATTACCGACCGACAATAAGATCAATTTGATTATCGATTTGATAATGAAAATACTGGGTAGACTAGACTTAATTCGAAGCCCCTATGCTTCTCGACCTCACAAGCCACAGCTGGTACAAAAGATTAACAATGAGAAAGAATTGGAGCTGGCTCTCCCATGGCAACAACAGTTCTAACAACGCAATATTTTGGGACTCACGGAGCCTAAGTCCTCCGTGGAAGATGCGTGTGGACTCTGAATAGAACAAGAAGAGGCACCTAGCTAGTGTCGTGTTTTCTAGATGCGCTCATGAAGGTTACATGGAGACAACAAAGCTAGCAGCTAAGAAATGGAGGAATTTATAGGTGACGAGGAAGGGGCACAAGCTTGTGATGCGTCATTACACATAAAGCTCGTGATTCTGGATTTCTTCAAAGGGTTCACGTGTGAAGTAAACATTGTCGGACGCTCACAAGCGAATAGAGAATAACGTCATTATGTCTTCTAACAAAGGAATTAGTGGGCCGGAGAAAATTAATAATTGCAAAGATTAATGACTTATGCAGGGACGGAGGCGGATGGCAACGGCTGGCGAACTCCTTCAAGTTTATATAAACATAAATTTTATTTATTTTTATTGTAAAATTAATAATTACAAAAATTAATGACTTATTTGGAGATGGAGCCGGATGGCAATGGCTGGTGATCGTTTCCTTCAAGTCTATATAAATATAAATTTTATTTATTTTTATTGTAAAATTAATAATTGCAAAAATTAATGACTTATGTGGAGATGGAGGCATGTGGCAATGATAGTCGTTTTCTTTAAGTTTATATAAACATAAATTTTATCTATATTTATTATACTTTAATATTTTATCCCTTTAAGAGTAAGAAAATTGTCCTTTTGAATAAAAAAATATATTTTTTTCTTCATTGTCCTTAAAAAAAATCTAATTTCGTCTTTCGATGTTAAAAATTTTTGCTGACTTATGCAAGCCTAACTTTTAAAAATTAATGGCTAACTTTTTTAATGGAAACTTTTATAGTGATTGCTAATGTCTGTGAACCAAAAGTTTACTTTTGCTCTTGATACCTTAATATAGAAAACAACATTAATGGAAGGAATGGGTTAAATAAAATTATCAATGTTTATAAATCAAAAGGTAATTAAACGTTATGTTTGAATCTTGAATTTTAATGAGAAAAAAAATAAAAAAAAATATTTCCTAACTTATGTTTTAAATATTTTATTTTTCTTTACATTTTTCTTCACTAAAATTCAAAATTCAAAGACAATATCAAAAATCTTGATCACGATTTAATTCTCATGTATCACTAACTTGTTATATGAATTGGCTCATAATAAGATTTTCATCAAATCTTTGATACTAATTCAGCCCTAATTTAATGATAAATAAAAAAAAATCCGTCAGAATTCTGGATCAGTGCCTTTTATATACATAAAACCATATATATATAAAAAAAAAAAAAACAACCCCAAAGATCGAGAAGAACAAAAGAATGACCTAATTAAGATTCTTTCCCAAGGAAACACTATCGTGTGTGAGTATAAAATCCCATGGGTTGATGTCATTCATGTTTTTTGCTGCAGTTTCACAAACCAGTGTAGGAGAATATATTCCACAACCCCAAGTCTCGTAGTTATCATTCCTATGCACATGAAAGAATTGAGGTTTTTGGGGGGTGGGGTGGGAGGGAGGGTGGTAGGTCAGTAGGGAATGAGAAAATGATAGAATGTTTTCATTGAAATCTGGTTTTGCTCCAAAATGGTTAAATAATCCAATGACTTCAAAAAAATTTGAAAAGCAGATGTTTATTTATATAAACAGAAAAACAAAGAGAGTCTTCGGGAAAAGCGTTTGGCCGTGAGATGATTTGCAGATTTCAACTTTGTTTGAGGGTGGTTTGTCACATGGATTCCTCTTTCCACTGCTAACGACAGTTTTACTGACTCTTGTGTTTCTTTCTCACTTTCTCCCAATTTCACTCTTTCTTCCCCAATGAGTCAAGCCCTTTTTCAATGGAGACCTTTCACTGCCAAAGACCCTCTTCTAAGTATTAGTTTATGAGCAAAAGAAGACAAGCAGCACCCTTCCAAATGCAGCTCGAATTCTTTATTATTATTTTATCTCCTATTATAATATTATTAGTATATACATTGACGAAATTATTCAATTAGTAAAGATATTACAATAAAAGATGAAATATTGATTAAAATAGAAGATTTGGAGTATTCCAAATACATGTAACTGTCGGCTTTCAAATAGAGAAAGAAAACATTACATCATATACATACATATATATACATGATAAAAGTATCAAGTGATAACGTAAAATTTGTTATTCAATACGTATGTTAAGATAAATTTTTGTTGTGTTGATTTTCATAAGCTTAATGTAATAAAAAATTATGTCAAAATCGACACTATTAACATACTAATTTTCCATGTATAATGAAAAATAAAATATTGTGATACAAGTAATGAGTGATAATTTTTTTATTATAAATTATTATTATACATGTGTTACTAATTATCAACAATGATGTTCTTATCATTATTAAATTTGTAAGAATAATTATTATCTTTGTTATCATTTAATATATATCATAGTAACAAGTTTTACATTATTATTTATAACACATAGTACCAAGTTCTACATTATCATTTATCTTGCTATAAATATAGTTAAAAGTTAGAGAGAATTTAGTGGTAAATGAATGATATGGAGATGATCACTTGGGCTTTCTCCATTAAAGAACTAAAACTAAAGTAGTAATTAAAATAAGATTGAAAAAGTAAAGCGTTTAAAATGCTAGCACAACTATTGTGTACCCAATTACCATCATTTCATTGCTATCGATAAAGTTGCAAAGCTAATAATGATTGATCAAATCTTATAAAAATAAATTAATGCGTTATAAAGGTAATTTTAGAAGTGTGTAGCGCACACGCTTACGTTACCACCTCAAACAAGCATCAATATTTTAACCTTTTCTTTTTGTTTTAGGAGAATTATTATTACTGTTGAAAAAATATTAAATTATTTTATACTCAATTCGGGATTAATGGATAAAAAATTATTTTAGCTTGATATATTAAATAAATAAATTAATATTTTTTTTTATTTGATAAAATCTTAAATTCGACTTGATTAATTAAAAAATAATAAAATATTTATAAAATATATCTAAAAATATAAGTTATTCAAACTTTGATTATTTAAAATTTAATAAAAATTTAAATAAAATTAAAAAATAATATATTCAATTTAACTAGCTCGATCTCATTTTAATTGTTACCAATCAAAATACTTGAAAACTCTCTCTCTCTCTCTTCTCTCTCGCTCACTCTAAATTCATTTTGGCACACATACAAGGCACAGCCACACGTGTGAGCTGCTGTAGATATATGTGATTGGATGCAACTTGGTTTTATTTTTCCTATGTTTGATGCTTAAGCTGAACCCTTTAAAAGGAGAGCAAAGCACAGCTTCTTTACCTATGCCCTGCCTTTACGTGTAGCTCTCCCGTGAGAAAAAGGAAAAAAGTGTTGAGACAAAAGGTGAGAGAGAGAGAGAGAGAGAGAGAGAGAGAGAGAAGAGAGAGAGAGAGAGAGAGAGGAGAGAATGGCCCTGGAGGCTGTGATTTACCAGCAAGACCCTTTTATCTATGGCTGCAAAGATTATAATTACAGTATGGCCGCCGGACTGGGAGGCTACGGCTTTGGCCTAGAGGCCCTTCAAGAAGAGAAGCCAAATGCTGAAAATCTTGATTTTAATGGAGAACAGGGTTCAAATGGATATTGGGATTCTCCGCCTCCTTCTTCTGTCGCTCAGAACACTACTTCTTCCCCGGAGACTTGCGGCGGTGCCGCCGGAGGAGTGTACTCACCGGCGGTGGCTCCGCTGGTGGCGGCGGCTAGCCGCCGGAAGAGGAGGCGGACCAAGAGCTTGAAGAACAAGGAGGAAATGGAGAACCAGAGGATGACTCATATTGCGGTGGAGAGGAATCGCCGGAGACAGATGAATGACTACCTCGCCATCCTCCGCTCCTTGATGCCCCCTTCCTATGCTCAGAGGGTATGCCCCCCCAACCCCACCCCCACCCCCACCCCACCCACATAGACACAATACAAACATTTGAAACTGCATAAAGATATAAAAATAATAGTGACACTAATTATTGTATGTATTGATGTATGCATGCATATATTTTTGTGTATGAATTTGGTTGGTAGGACATGTTTGTACGTGTGGGTGGGATACACATTCTGCACAAAAACAAACCTAGAAGGGTCTCCCTAGTACGTAAAATATGCATCAATTAAACAAACAAAATCATTAAAAAAACTATATTGGTACCATTATTTAGTTTGGTAAATAAATAATTTCTCATTGATGATTAATAGCATTTTTATTTATTTTTATTTTATTTTTCATCTACATAGGGAGATCAAGCATCAATTGTTGGTGGCGCCATTAATTTCGTAAAGGAGCTAGAACAACTTCTCCAATTTCTCGAAGCCCATAAGTCGACTGATGATCAACAACAACAAAACCCGACTAGCTCCAACATATTCTCTAATTTCTTCACTTTCCCCCAATACTCAATGCGTCCAAGCACCAATTCTCCCACCGCCACGGACGCGGCGGCGGCGGCGGCGGAGAGGCGGTCGAGCATCGCGGACATCGAGGTGACGATGGTGGAGAGTCATGCAAACATCAAGATACTATCAAAAAGACGGCCAAAACAACTCCTGAAAATGGTAGCCGGATTTCACTCTATCTGCCTTAGTATTCTCCACCTTAACATCACCACTGTTGATCAATCAGTGCTCTACTCTTTCAGTGTTAAGGTATGTTATTAAATTCCAATTTCGCCCTCGTCTAAATTTGAAGAATAGTAACATCACTAGCCAATAATAATAATAAAAAAAAATGTATCTTTAAAGTCTAAATGGACAAGTGATGTACCACACACGACATAGTAAGATGCAAAACACATCAATCCAAGTCACACGACATACTTCTTTAAATTGTGGCCGTTTATTTTTATTTTAAATTGAATTTTTTTTTAATTTTTTACTATTTAAAATTCTAGACATACGATTGTTCTATTTATTTTCATAAAAAAAAATATTTTTTTTTTAAATTAATTTTCAAACCTATTAATATTTTACGTCTTTTCATATATCTACTAAATTTGTTTTCAACTCCACTAATATTTTATATTTTTTTAATACAAAAAATATCATAAAATATATATATTTTTTATTTCCAAACATACATAATTTATATATAAATATAATTAATCCAAACATACATTTTTTATACAAAAATCTAGCAAAAATATTTTAAATCCTGAAAGTACTGGTAATATGAAAATGAGATTGAAAATAAAATAAACCAGTTATTAATTTCTCTTTAAAACTATATAATTACTAAAAAAACTACAAATTTGTACTTAATTAATTGCAGGTTGAGGATGAATGCCAGTTGACTACAGTGAATGAGATAGCCACGGCGGTGCATGATATGGTGGGACTGATCCAAGAAGAGTCTACGTCTAGCCGGGACAACCCGCCTCACGACCGCCCCGCCGAGAGGGCGGAAAGGGGTTTATTTTGTCAAAAATTAGATGGAATTTAAATTTGTTATCGTTGAATCATTTGTCTCCTCTCTACATAAATTTTAAACTTTTAGGTACAACTTATTGTTAGAATGGTCTTAATTTATGTTTTTTTTTTCTAGGACTATTTATCTACCATAATACAGCCTATTTGGGAACAAGTTCGATTAATCTAATGTGGATTTGTTGCCAACCATGACATGGGCTACTCTATTTCTAGATACGAAATATTCATTGCCTATATACGTGTATGAATCAAGGCAACGACAATGAAAATGCCTAAGGTCTATTTTGGTCTATAAACTCAATAATGAGGACATAAGTGATATATTATATGTAATGATGTCGATATATTCGATAAGGACTTGTTGGAATCATTACAAAGGTTGGATTGAAGATCGTATAATATTATGATTCTTGCCTGATTTGACATGAAATTTTACGTAAAAGTTAAAAATATTATAAAATATATTTTTACACTATTAACTCGTAAAATAGTGGCCGAGAGCTTTGTAGTATCAAATAATTATGATTTAAGTGAGAAAATACTACATCAAATAATTATGATTTAAGTGAGAAAATACTACAGATCTTTAAAAAAAAAAAAAAGTGAGGATAACTTTGAGGAAAAACTTTTCAGTTTAGGACATAAGATCTTATTTTAAAACCTTTTGAAAAAAAATTAATAATAAATTTGGGAAAGATGAAGTACAAATTATTGACATATTTTTTTTATTTTTTTTTTAATTTTTTTTGGAGTTGGGGGATGGTCATTAACTTATGTGCATTATTCGTTTAAAATAAATAAAATTATCCAAACTCTGAAAGGACTCTTGTCATTTTGCCTTTTATTTGTATAATTTGATTTTAGGTTAGATCACATTTGCCCTTCCATAGCAATACAAAATCTATTGATTTTGATATACCATATTAAAAGCAAGTCAAGTTTTTGTTTCATATATATGATTTGACAGGATTAATATTTATAAAAATCCATTTTAGATGTTCGGAATCAATGAACTTAAAAAACACAAATAAATTTAATGGTACTTGACTAAAATTCTTCTAATTATTTAAAAAGCCTGTGGTGATAAATGTAGCATGCACCATTTGATGAGTTTCAAAATTTATAAATAAAAATAAAATATCTCTTCTTGCTTTTCTCCTTATATTTTTTTTATAAACAATTTAAATTTAAGAAAAAAAAATCAATAACGAACTTCAATTCCTTAAAACTTTTGACAATTCCAAAAAAAAAAAAATCACTTTCTTTGAAATTCCAAATTTCATTCTTGGCCAGTGCCAAACATCACTTTTTGTAATTAAGATAAAAAGTATAAATAGTAATATACATATATATATATATATGTTATATATCTCACTTTTGGTGATATGATAGGGCTGTCCATGACTTGTCCAATAATCTCAAATCTTTAAACAAATTTCACACAGTGTTAATATAAAAAAACGTACACAAATTATTGGGCCCATTTCGTATTTCGGGCTTTGAATTATGATGACATGAGTTGAAAAGTGTTCTGACAGCTTCCTCCCGATCATGGCTAAGTTGGAGACATCTATGTAAAAAGTGGATTACTTTTTTGCATAAATCTATGTGCTCGCCCTAAAAGGCTCTACCCGTGGTTGCAGGTTTAATCAATGTCCTAATCTAGTTTTTTTTTGTAATTTAATTTCTTCTAATTTCAAATATTATCGAGATATTTTTTTTTGTTTTTTTATGCTTTGTTCACATTCTAATGATGGGAACCTCCCTAGTATTCAAATAACAAATTAAGTTATTTTATAATCTGAATTTTGATATAATTGGTTGATATTGTATGTCCAATCAAAACCCAAGTGAGTTAAATTTGGAACACAAAAGATTTGGCATTTATTAAGTGTGAATATATTATGAATTTTTATTTAAAAATAATTAAAAAATGATAATATATAAATTCGTAGACATATATATAAATTGCGAATGTAAAAGACTTGTAACTATTTTTAAATTATGCAAAAAATATTTTATATTTATTTTATAGTATTTAACTTATAATTATAACACAACTTATAAATAACTATTTGATGATAATTAGTATTTTTGTAGAATATTTTTATATGATATTCAATAAACACATATATAAGTTTTATATAATCTTTAAATTTTGATTAAATATTATAAATATTTGTTAAATGGTATATTATTTGTCACATATTATAAAGAACGGATATAATATGTGTACTAACATTTCACCTCAAAAGTACGAGTATTATTTAATAAATTCATATTATTTATGAAAAATAAAAATATTTTATAATTATTTATTCGTATGCGTACTATACGGGGTATCATATGAATTGTAACTAATAAAAATAAAAACTCCATTCAAGTTTATTAATAGGAGAATATATAGGGTTGCTGCGGGAAATCTTAAAAAAAAATATTGTAAATAAATAGTTATGATGTTTTATCGATTTTTTTATTCTAAAGAACTCTACAATCAATCTACTAACATGAACACACGTAACAAAATTGAGTACAATAGTTAACAAGTCGAATTCACCATACAAAATCAAACCTAAATTAATAGTATGAGAATATGTATACTTAGATAGCTATCAAGATGAGTATATGTATACTTAGAGAGCTATCAAGATGAGAATATCTATACTTAGGTGACAATTTTAATATTATTGATGAAAAATGAATCTATATAATACTTTTGAAGTCTATATTAATCATGCCCAAGTCTATAGGTTTGTTAAAAAATAATAATTAGTCAACACATTGTATAAAATTACTTATATAACCGAAAAAAAGGAATACATCGAACTATTGAATTTAATACTTCACACGTTTTTTATTGCAAGAAAATTTGTGGAGTAGAAAAATACAAACAATATAGATAAATAATTTATGTGCATAGCTTTATTTGTAGTTACCTATTTCACTTAATTAGTAGATATTGATCCATCCCAAGTATTAGTAGATCTTGAAAATATTTAGGGTTAAGTCAGTCCTAGTGATGGGTACATGGCCCGTTTTCAATGGGTCCATTTGGCTTTTTTTTATGTAGAAATAATTAAACAGTAGAGGGATTATTAAGTAATTTTATTATAGCGAGAATACGGTAAGTCTGGTCCTCTTCTTATATATTTAAATGTTTCTCGTTTATGACATGAACAAATTATTAAAAACAAAGTTGGACTGAAATTCTTCCGTGGTCAAATCAATTTTGAGACAATCAATTAAATTAGTCTTATTTAACTTTTGGACCCTTGTTGAAATAATTGAGTCCATCAAGGTATAATTATCCCAACAATTCTCTCGAGCAGAAATATAAGTCTTCTGATGTTGTAGAATTTTTGAAACGACGACTCAATCACGACAGCCCCATTAAATTTCAATCAAACTGAGATTTCTTCTGTCAAAAAAATAATTAATTAACGAACTACTATCATAAATAAATTCAAAACTTAAATATAATTCTCTTGTCGAAAATAATGTAGAAGATAAATTGGATTACCACCTTAATATATAGTATGGTCCAATTTGTTTTGTCCTTGTTAGTTGTTCACAAGCGAAGACAATCTCAGTCTGCCACAGTACATTGCACTGTTTGTATAGGGACTAATATGCAAAATGAGTCAGTCCATAGGGCATGATTAATGACTCAGAAGTTTAAGTTATTGGGGATGGGATCAAATTCTGACATGAATGTATTTAGTGTTTGGTAAGTGGGTTGTCTGTCTCGAACAAAATAAGCCTGCCAATGGGCCAACACTGGACCTTAACCCGAACCCATTTAGAGACCCGTCTCCCACCGGGTGGAGCCCCATTAGACAGTGCCTTTTCTTTTTCTCTCGTTTATTTTTTTTTTTATTTTTGATATTCAGGTATTCGAAACTTATACCTTCAACTAAGTCTTGCAGTAAATATCCACCCCCAAGGATATCCACCGAATAAAATCGACCGCATGATACCTTTTTTTTTTTTTTTTCTATTATTATTATTAAGAGAAGTGAATGAGAGTGAATCAATGACTTTGGGTGAAGTTAGTACAACACACAACAAGGAAGGGATGGAGCTAATTTCATAATTTTTTTAACATTAGTATAAATTATATATAATTATTTAATTTTTATTTTTTTCTTTTTTAAAAAAATAAAAATACCTATTTATTTATAATTTTTATAAAAAATAAAAATACCTATTTATTTATAATTTTTATAAAAAATTAAATCCCACCTCCCGTATTCATTTTCTTGTTTCGTCCCTTTCACAAGGGTTGGTGGTAGACCTCGGCTGTTTTTATTTGAACATTTAGTTTATTTCATCTATCTTATAAAGAATAACCTTTACTCGCATTTTTAGGGAGAAAGACACAAAAACACGTTTCATTCATTGAAACTCGATTAGCATAAGATTTCCTATTAGGCCTCATGTTGGTGAGAATTTTTTTCAATTCTCACTGATTTGTTGGAACTTGGAATAAATAAATTTGTAATTTTTCTCAAAGACGTATTATGTAAATAAATTGAATTTCAAGCATTACAAAAGTTGTAAATAACTGTATTTTTTGCATGGGGGATTAGTTTCAAATATTTCATTTAAAAGTACAAGAAATTGGCTACAAATCTTAAAAGCACAATGAAGTAATATGCAATTTAGCAACTATTATTTAGAACTAAATATATTTGACCCAATTGATAAAAGTGTTTGCTAGACTCAAATTTGGACTTGGTTAAGTCTTGAATCCAAACAGAGATAATTAGTTTCTTGAAAATTATTTTTCTTGACTGTTGAGCCAGAGTAAACAAAGCTTAAATTCAAGATTATGTTTGAATTTTGAATTTCGGTGGGAAAAAAAATTAAAAATAAAACATAAAACACAAAATTAAATTATCAAAAAAAAATATTATTATTATTTTTACTAAAATTCAAGATTAAAAAATAATATAATACTGTGTATTTAAAAAAAAATGGTAAGCACAAATAATGAGAAAGAAAGGGTAAAAGAAAAAAGCTGGAGCGATTTGATGAAAACGAGAAAGCTGCTGCAAAAAGCGATTGATGAAAGAATCAAAATAAGCTGAAGAGAAGGCACATGAGTTTTGGATGTGAGAGTGCAGATCTCAGTAAGCCAAAATCTGGCAGAAAAAGTTGATGATTTGGATTAATCTTCGGAAGCAGCTTTCATGATTTTGAGGCAACTGCGTCTCTGTGTTTGCACAGCTTTTCATAATATCTTGTGTCAATTTTGGCCCTTGAATAATATGGTCCTAATGGGAAATACTTCATTATTTAATAAATATGAATATTTTATGAATTTTTATTGATAGTTATGAAAAAAATAATAAAAAAATATAAAAATGAATAATATATGAATTCATAAAAGTACAATGTAAATGAAATATTTGATAGCAAAAATGGGGTTTATGTTGATATTATTTTTTATATATCATGCACTTATATTTAAATCATGCAAAAATTATTTTATGTGTCTCATTATATATTATTTAATTTATAATTATAACACAATTTAAAATTTGAATAATTTTAATAGTTTTTAATTTTTAAATAAGTATTATAATTATTTTTAAAAATATAGTATTATTCATCAATTATAATACAAAATATGTATAATAAAAGAACTAAACATTTACGAGCATTAATATTTTTTAATTATTCATACAAACATGTATTATATAAATATAATATGAATTTTTACCAATAGATAGAATATGATAACTTTTGGTTTTGTGATAAGTCGATAATTACATTCACACAATAATTAAGTGAATAATTTTATTGCTTATAATTATTAGATTTTGTGATATTTAACATATTTTTTTTGATAAAATATTTTGAATTGAGCTGGTGATGCGCTTTTGCTGCAAATTGGATTGTGGCTCATTTCGTCTTTGACTTTATGAATTTGGCCCATAAATTGCTAAGAACCACAGGAAACAGAATCATTATTTTCTAGAAAGAAATATTGAGGAGAAACTCATCATTGCAATCCCATATGAAAAAGAACATAATCATTTGTTGAATTTTTTAGTCAAAATTAAGTATTTTTTTACAGGTCACTTTTGTATTTTCAGTACTTTTGCTAATTGTTTATATTTATTATTTTTTTTAGTAATTTGAAATTTCCATAATTTAATTATAAGTTGAGGTACTTTTAGACAGTTTTTCTAGTTTGAAAATTTATTTTTGAGTTTATTTAGTCTAGGATTATTTTTTAGCCGTGTCTATATAAGTATTGTGAATGACTTTGCTTTCATGATTCAATAGTATTAACTCGTTTTGATTTCTTTTACACTTGAAAAAAAAAAAGAAAATCTAGACATTTTTGAGGATATTTTTTTATAGATTGTATTTGAATATAGATTTGGAATTAAGAATTTTAAATTCATAATAATGAGTTTGTTTGGATAAATTTCACATTACAATGAATTTTAAATCTATGAATGACAATGGAGTAAATTTGGAACAAGTTTGGGACAAGTTTGACCAAACTCAAAATACATTCCAACCTGAAACCAAAATCCGGCGGGTCCAATTTGCCCAAACCTGCCAACCTTCTAATTAAATTTTTTGACCGTGTATTCATTTCAAAGTCATAGTTAGCTCAAGACTAATCTCAAGAGATTGGAGCTTATTCTTGTATATTCGAGCAAAACTAATTTATTGCATAAAGAAAAAGAGGGTTTTCTTAGTAGTTAATTTACTTTTAGTATACAAGATCCAGCTCCAACACAAAAAATGGAGCAAAACCATCACACTGACAAGGGTTCATGTGAAGAGAACATTGCAAGAGAAAATCATCTGTCAAATTCCAGGATAAAACAAGAATAATATTTAAGCTAGTATTAAATAAATTTTATATTTTAAAAATATAAATATACGTGGCAAATCTGGATTAAGTTCATCGGGTCAAGTTCAAAAATAAAGACCTATTATTTACCCAAAAATCCACTTAGTCACCCAAAATCCATCGCGAATAAGATAAATTTGTGACGAGTTCGAATCTTATGCAAATTTATTATCATTCCTATTTAAATTTCTTGTTTTAAATTATTTTTTAACTTATTATAAACTCACATAATATAAAATTATTTAAAATTCTTCCATCAATTCCAAATTAGTCTATTCAAGTGCGGACTAAATTACTTCCACTGTCAAAAACCGCAGCTTCTTCACAAGCGCGGAAACTAATTTACTAAGATGTAAGCATGCACTCAAATAGCTCAATTAATTTGACTGAAATTGCGTTAATTAAGCTGAAATTTACAGTGAAATTATTCCTCTGCACTATCTGTATGCATGTGCATATGCTTCATTAAAGTATACAATAGTACAATACATCATTGTTATTGTCGTGGTTCTTGTATTCGAATGATGTGACAGATTTCTTGCAGGAACTTAATTTAAGTTGGTTTAGGCACGATGCGTAACGCAAATAAAAGCTGGAATCTGAAATATCTACATCATGAACAGGATTTGGAGTAATTCTTAGGAGAAAATTGCTTGATCTTTTTTTAAAACTAGACATTTGTTTAATCTAATGTGATAAAGAATGAAATAATTTAATACAAATTCCACACAGATTATGATCGTAAAAGCTGCTTAATGTCTCCCTGACATGTTTATTTAAGTCACCTGAAAAATGTTTCTCTGCCTGCCAAGATTCTCACAGACAAGTGAGAAGCTTACTGTCATGTACTGTCACTCCTGCACAAGATTTTTAGAATCCGACTGATAGTTATACCCAACAAGTAATTGGATCATTGAATTGTGAATTACTTGTGAGATAGATTGATTAGATATTATTTAAATATATATTAATTTGGGTGTTAATGTTTATTTTCGAGTTCTAGTTCGAATTCAAATAGCCTATCTAGAAGGTGATATAATTAAGTTTAAGAAGACCTACATACTAAACCACGGATCGTTCCTCATTAAAACCCATAAGATTAAGGTTTAAAGATTGTTAAGGACTAATAAATGAAGTAAACAATTCAAACATTATATGATTAATATTAGAGACTATTTATAATTTTTCATATATGTGTGAACTTTCTTATTGTAACAAGTGTCCTCGTCAGGGAGATCACAAAATACAATAGTAAGAGGATCTATGCCATCCATTCCGATTTATGTTCGACCCAGTCTATGGGTTGGATTGAGACCCATTTTTTTATTGAAACTCGTATAAAAAAATGTGAATCTTGTCGTATTTAACCATTCATGTATTTTCTAGGGACAAAATAATTATTTAATTCTACAACCCATACCATATATACATACATATATGTATATAAATTACATTGTGTATTTTTTTGCAAAATATTATAATTTAATAAATATTTCTCAAAACACCATAAAATATAAAGGATTTAGTTTTTTTATGGTAAAACATTATTCACAAAAACACTCTCACTATTTTTTTAATTTTTTTATATATAGTGAAAGCGTCACATGTAGTGACACTTTAAATTTAAAGTGTATGTCTCCTTGACGCTTTCATCTAGTATTTTTTTTTTTTTTGAAATAATCCAATATTTATGAAAGACAACGCTTTCACTTGAAAGTCTTTGCATAGTGACACTTTCAATTTAAAGTGTATGTCTCCTTGACGCTTTCATCTAGTATTTTTTTTTTTTTTGAAATAATCCAATCTTTATGAAAGACAACGCTTTCACTTGAAAGTCTTTGCATAGTTAACGCTTTCGTTAAGTATTTTATATTTTTAAATAGTTTAAGTTGAAAGCGTTACGTGCAATAACGCTTCAAGTTGAAAGTGTTATTACACATTAAACTTTCTTTTAATTTTTTTTTATTTAATGCTTAAAGCGTCCTGTAATGCTGTGAAACACACACACACACACATTTATATATATTAATTAAAATGCACTAATTGCTGATAGCCTTTATTTTCTTATTTTTTTCTTAATATATATATATATATATATACAAATTATTGTGTATATTATTTATATTTATATAAATATTCTAATATTTATTATTAATAAGTATAAATATATATTAAAAAATATGTGTATATATGTAATATTTATATATATATATATATATATATATATATATTATTTATGTGTATTTACCATTTTGTGTAATTATAATTTTACACAAGTAAAATATAAAAGTTAAATTTTTAAACAAAATTTAAACAATGATTAATTTTTTTTATTATACAAATGAATAGAATAATCAAATTAAACATATTATATACAATATTCAATAATGACCGCTAGTACCACAATCACATGATTGCCTATTCATGTGCCCTCTAGCTTTCTCTCCATACTTTGTGTAGCAAAATCGAAATGTTATGATATCTCATCAATTTGTGAATCATCATCTATATATACATTATGATGACTCAATGAAGAAGTATCATTGACATAATGTTGATACATTGATATCATTGTAGGGAATGGAACAAGAGAGATATTAAACTCTGGATGTGATGATACATTTTCAGGCGTCAATCCCATGCCAAGATCAAGTTGTACCTGTTAATACGTATATATTATGGGATCGTAAGGAGTGAAAGAAAAATAATCCTCTAATACCAGGATTGACCTGTAAACGTCATCATGAGAGACATACAATGTAGAAGTATGGGTGGACATCGGGTCGGAAAATCGGGTAGCATAAAATGTTACCCAACACCAATCTGAAATTTATGGGTACTCGACATTTCGGGTACTCAGAAAATTTGGGTAGCTCGACGGGACGAGTTTGGGTTCGGGTTTTCTTTTTTGAAATTGAAAGTGAAATTTTACTGTAATGAAAAAAGAGGTTTTATTACTAGTTACATACTTAAATAATGATATTTTGATGCAAGCATATGAAGATGAATTATTAATATTATGATATTATCCCGTTGAACCTAAAATAATAATAAATTAATAATATAAAACAAACTAAATTGAATTTTAACCTATTTATAACATTATTTAAATTATAACCGACTTGCATGCCACAAAATATAGTTACATATTCATTAATCATCTCCATTTGGATTAACAAGTAGAATTGTAAAGCCAAATAACATTTTTAAAAAATAGAAACGAATGAAGATGGTAAATTTATGAAAATAACAAAATTACAAAATTGTCTCCCAAAACAAAAAGTAATAAAATCCCCAAATCATGTTTGCTTGCCCATCCACCTTCAATGTAGATTACTTGCTCTACCACGTTCAAACATCAATAATTGTTGAATCTACCCCCAACTTTGACAATTCTACAAAAGAATAAAAAATCAAGATATAGGTTATAAAATAGAATATAATATATACATGGGTATAAATGTATTTGAATAAAAAAACAACAATCAAACACTAAAAAATAAAAATGACAAATACCTTGATTAAGCTTTTCAACTTCACTCAAGTCCTCTTCCACACTTATTGGTTTGGAATTCAAACGAAGCCAATCTTGAGCACAAATAAGAGTTTGCACTATTTTTGGAGACAAAAAACTCTTAAATGCATCAAGAACATACTCATTAGTGCTAAATGCAGCCTCTGGAGCAACTGTAGAGACTGGAATTGTCAATATGTCGCGAGTTATTTTAGAGAGAATAGAAAACCTATGAGAATTTACTTTTCACCATTTTAATACGCCAAAAGTCTTTATTATCATCCTCAAAATCCTTACTTAAATATTTCATTTGTATAGCCAAGATCTAAATAGTGATAAGAATCAAAAGCTCTTCTAAGGCATGTTGCCGACTCCAACATCAAGTAGGTGGAATTTAATATAGTAGGTACATCCAGACTTAATAATTTATTTATTTTTAATTTTTCAATCTCAACATTCTAAAAATTTTTTGTACCTAGTTGGAGAGCTTCTAACATACCTTACGGCTCCTCTAATACGAGAGATAGCCAAATGCTCATCTTTGTTCTTCAAACCATCATGCACAATGAGATTGAGAATATGTGTAATGGACCTCATGTGCATATACTTCCCACCTAAAAGATTTGTACCCTAATGATCAATTTTTTTTTTACCAAGTATACAATTGCACCATCATTTAAAGAAGCATTATCAACCTTAACAGTGAAAATTCTATCAATACCCCAATCAAATAAACATTTTCCCACCTTTTTACCTACTTCCTAACTCTTATGTCTAAAAATTGGGCAAAAGTTCAAAATTCATTTTTTACAAATTCTAATTATCATCAATGAAATGTACAGTGAAACACATATAGTTAACTTTTTGAATTGATGTCCATGTGTCAGTAGTAATACAAACTCTTTGAGAGTGGTTTCGTATAAAAGCCCTCAACTTATTCTTTTCATCTATATATAAATCATAGATGTCTCTGGTTAAGGTCTTTCATGATGAAATCATAAACATAAGACATGTAACCGACAAAAAGTGCCTAAACCCCAAATTCTCAATTGTTTTAAAAGGAAGCTCATCAACAACCAACCAATAACTCAATGCCTCTCTTATTTTAGTTTGATCAAATCTTTATGAAACAAGAGGTGTTTCCTTATCACCCACCCAAGATGGTTGAAATGAAATTCAGGTTTGACTAGTTGCAACTTCATAAGGTTTTTTCTTGCAAGATTCATAGTGGTTTTTAAGTGGTCTAGTCTCATGTGTGTTTGGGTCGGCCTTTATTTCTCTACCACAATATTTACATCTATCTTTTTGTACATTCTCAACATCACACATAATTTTTTTAAAATGATTCTAATATTGTGACCTAGATAAAATGTCTTTTCTTCATTTTTTAGATTGATATATAATATTATCACAATCCAAAGAATCAAATTGTATAGAGTCTTTTCCACTAGCAATATTAATAACCTTTTCTCTAATATTACCTTCCCCCAAAAAATCCTCGGATAGATCTGGTGAACCTGACATCTGCAAGATTCAAGAATCACAAAATCAATAGAAAGGAAGAAGACAACAAAAAATAAAACAAAATATAATTCAAATAAAACATAATGCAAAAAATAAATAAAAAAATCCAAAATTTGTATTTTGTTCTTAGTAATAACATAATGCAAAATACAAATATACAATGAATTGACTTAATTTCTCTAGTATGCCATAGTATCATCAAAGATTTAATCATTGTATTATGGGTATAGTATAATTACATAAAGTAAAAAATATCACCTTGACTTAATTTCTCTAGTATGCCACAGTATCATCAAAAATTGAATTCATCTATATTTTCACTGTAACTAGGTATTAAAACATATGAACAAAAAACTACTTAAAAAAAAAACTGTTCCCAGAGTGCCAAACATTATTAATGATCTATTTACTTTCAGAGGAACCTCTACTACTTTATCTGTTTCTCGAATAATTGAAACTTGATACGAGACCACAATAATGGTTTTAAGGATTAAATAAATTTTAACATAAAAATAGCTTAGTTATATATCACATGAATATCAAAAATAAAAACAAATGGATCACATTTTCTTCAAGATTGTTGAAGGCAGTCAACTCAGTGATTAATCAAAAAGAGACAAACACAATAAAGAAAAAAATAAATGATAAAACATACTTTTACCAAGCAGAGTTTAGAGTGAGAGTGGGCAAAGAATTTGTACCATGTGTGGGTGAGGGTCAAGCAGATTTAAGTGCTAAAAAAAAAAGAAATAAAGAGTGAAGAGAATGAGAATAAAAAGTAAAAAGAGAGAAAAAAAGGGAATCAGGAAAATGAGGCAGACAGAAATAAAATTTTGCAATGAAGATGAAACCCTACAAGTTCTGAAACCCCCTTCCTGGCTATCTTTTACTCTTTTTCCACTTATTTTTTAATTTTTTCTTTTTTTTAAAACTTCGGGTACCCAATCGGGTTTTTGGGTAGAAATATTTCTACCCAAAAATTGACCTGATTTCTCATCGATACCTGATTATTTTTTTAAAAAACCTGACCCGATCGGGTAAAATTCGATCGGATCCGATCGGGACCTAAAAACTTGAATTCGTACATCTGCTGCAGGAGGGAAGTGATATGATGTTGAAGCATAGTCAGTGAAAAGAGTTATGTGAGCCCGACTAGTAGTATCACCCTCTACTGAGCCATCGGACGTCTTAGTACGATTTCTCCTCTTTCTATCTGTCCTAGTCTGTGTATTATCTAGTGGTTGTGGTTGTTTGAGTGCATTTGTTAAGGTAAATCTTGATTGACGAGGAGGGTTGCAGCCTGCTCATGAAATGTATCACTCTAATGATGAATTAGTTGCACTCAATTCCTCTACAGGTCTCATTCGAGCACTTATGCTAAAAGATGTTAACTGATTAGCCCGAAATACCTATTAAAAATTACAATATAAATATATATGGTATAAAAAACTCCAAAAATATTAATAAACCAAATTATCAATTTACGTACTAAAAATTGCATTAAAGATGCATCCCCAACTTAGTAGCCCGTAGTCTGAATCATATTGACAGATGATATAAAATGGTATATAACTCTGTCATACCACTTATCATATCCATCCTTTATAGTGACTGCATCTCTGATGAATGGTCTGCACATAATAGTTTGAAATTATCTAGCCCACGCACTAATGTAATGCATATGATGAGCCTCCTAATCAAATTATGCATACCCCTAAGATCAAATCTATGAAAATCTATATGACGATCATGCGGAAATGGATGTATATTTTGTATCATCCCAAACTATCGAAAAACCTTCTTAGGATGGTGCATCTCAACTTGAGCATAGAATATCAATGGACATGTCAATGTCTAAAGCTGAGACTACAATATGGTGGTAATTTAGTAATTTATTGGGAAGTCATGTTATACGGTTGTCAAATGAACTACAAAAAAAATACATATTAATAATAAATTGTAGGTGATGTCAAATGAAACTTCATTATAAGCTTGCTAACCTGATATGGCATTATTGCATCAAATATTTCTTGAAAAATGCGTATAGAATATCGAATAGTATGACCATAAGTCATCGTTGTATTCCACATGTAATTATTTATTTACATTGACATAAGAAAAAAACACATGTACTTCTAAAAAAGTAATACTTAAGTTTTTTTACCATGTACTGTACGGAGGAATAAAAAGTACATATGTTAAATTAATATGCCAGGGCTCCAAATCTATACGTGGTTCTAGAACTACAGGCGTAATGAGCGTTATCCTTGACCATGCTCAAATCTGAAAGAATTGAAATTTATATCAATACAAAATATAATAAACATGTATTAAAGTATTAGACAAACATGTATTAATTTACCTGTAATAATTGCAATGCACCACCACTATTGAATTTTATCTTGAAATATGTTGTACACAACTCACGATACAAGAAAATTAATATAACACTACCACAACTGTACCTACTAATTTTATCAACATTATCAAATTTTGGTAGATAAAGCAACATAATTGAATTTTCTGATGAATCAGGACACATAACACCACATATGCATGAGCGTACTGTAGTTCATGCTCCTCATGAATTAAGTGCACGAAAAATACTTTAACAATGAGTATTATGATCATTCCAATCACAATTAATAAAAATAAGTGCATTATAAATAATTAGCATTAAAAATCTCAATACAATAACATGTCAGTAGAAATTTTAACTTATATAATGGGTCAACACTAAAATTGAATGAAGTTCACTATTGAGACTGTGTTGGACGTTGTTGTTGTCGAGCTTGTTGTCTCGTACAAGTTTATGCCCAATACATCTCATTTGGGATGCAAAAAGTCAGATTTCTACTTCGATCGAAAATAACCTATAAATGGTATCATGAAATAGCTCAAAATTAGATTTGTCCTAATAATCTTTGCTCATATACAACTCAAATACACTAGCATATATATGTCTATAACTCTATATGTTGTAATACAGTTTCATGAGTACTACAAAGTTAAGCTTGTAAGCAGCATACACCTTCTGACCATGAGAGCACAGAATCCCAAATGGCTTCCATTTATCGTAAGTACAATCCCTTAATGTTAAATTCACAATATATCTGTGACCCCAATGTCCACTTCCATGGTGGTTTATGTGATAATCAAAACTGATTGCTGATTGTGGTTAAACATAGTTGCAATATGATGCAAGGAGTGCGCCTTACTCTACTTGTATTTTTTATATCCATAATTGATCCACATTTAATTATATTGCATCATCCTATCTGCCTTCAACACCCGTTTATGAAAAAATTGAGCACATCGATGAAATATTATATCCATTATAGCTATGACTAGAAAATGAAAAATACTTTTTAAAACTCCATTAATGCATTCATATATGTTGGTGGTCAGAATTCCACCTCACCACCCTCCATCATGAGCAAATGTCTATTTCTCCTTATCAATCTCTGTCAAATATGCAAACACTTGTGGTTTAATATTTTACTCTTCTCAAGAGTTTTCTCAAACATATTTATTTGATGTGTAGTACCGGCTCTATAATATAAGTCCTAAAATTATAAATTTTTAAAATGATTGTTGAAATTTGAGCACACATGTCTCAAGCAAAATAGATTCACACCACAAGGGACTATGAAGTTGGGTATGGTCTCAACTGCCCAAGGTTTGCTCAACATCTCTAGAATTAATATAATTTCGATGCTTAATAATTCAACAATTCTTGTGGGAACGATATTCTACTCATCATTTTATTACTTGTTAACGATAACGTACACTTGCGTTTATAAAATCCACAACAGTGATGATCTCCCCTAACCATGTGTTGACAATGTATTTAACGTGATGTCAGCATCAACATTATCCTCATTTATCTTGTGATATTATTATTGTAAGGGTTTTTTTGTCACTACTTTCAGGTTGTAAGTTAAACTACCTAACAATTAAACATTTGAATGAGTACTATAAAAATATTTATTAAATAAAAATGATAATACTAACATAATAATAATTATATTTCAAACTCGGTTTATTGCTGCCACTGTTGCAATCACCTCTACCACCTCGATGGGCTCTCACGCCGCCGCCGCCGCCTAAGTGTCGTCGCCACCGTAAAATATTGTTACTAGTTGGTGAAGTAGTGGTAAAGGATGAGAATAATATTTTTTTCTAATGAAGAAAGGTACAAGAAATATTGAAGAAGAAACATAGAAACAGAAATGGAAGAGGATGAATGCAAAATGAAGAAAAAGAAAGAAAGTTCGGAGGGGGAAGAATAAAGAAATGGTTTGGCGAAGGAAAAAGAAATGAAATGGTTCTGGTGAGGAAATAATTCTCATCCAATGCGTGAAAAAGGCTGTAGAGACGCATGAAAATAAAATATTGATGGACGTTTTGCTTTATACAAACATTTTAAAAAAATTACAAAGAAGATGTTATAGAATGTAATGCTTTCATACCAAAGCGTTAGGTCCATAACTCCTTCATTTCAAATGCAGTTTTTCAAACAGTAAAAAAATATTAATTTGCATGTAGAATTGAATGAAAAACATCAACATGAAAAATGCTTTTCATTCATCTTTTTCAAAATTGACACTCTAAAAAATTCTTCTGTATTAAATGATGTTACAACTTTATACAAAAAATAACGCCTTTTTTAAATAATTCAGTTTTTTGAAATTAGTCAAAAAAATAATTAATTGCCCTATTGAATGGAAAGTGTTGTCTGATCACATGCTTTCCTTTTTCAGTATTGAAAATAATCTTTCATTTCTGTCATCAGTTGTCGCCCAAATTCAAAATTCAAATACAAATTTAAAAAAATAAAAATTTGAAAGCATTATTCAAAATAACAACCTCAATTTTTGAAAAAAAAAAATATTATTTATTTCGATCGAAAGCGTTAGGTAGCCAAACGCTTACTGTCGGCTCCATAACGCTTTCGGTATATATTAAAAAAATAAAAAATTAATAAAATCGTCATGATGAATAATGTTTTGTCATAAAAATTTAAATTCTTTATATTCTACATTATTTTGAGAAATATTTTCTTAAATTATAATATTTTGTCAAAAAAAACCTGTATTTTTAAGTATAAATAAAATATTATCAAGATTTATTTTATTAAATATATTTTTAGCTTTAAACTTGAAGATAATCATCATATTACATTCTAAAACTAAATTCTAAATTGCGATCAATTTCATAAAAACAACCATACGAGTCATTAGTTAATGTGATATGCACTTGGAGTTTCCTAATTTTTCAAAAAAAATCACTTTTCTTCTTCATCAAAGAGGAATGGGTGATATTTTAATGTTCATCCCCAATCCCCATCAATCTCACTTAGTGCATGTCCGAAATTCTTTGTGTTCCCTGAAATTGAAAACATCTATACTTTTCATAGGTCGGTAATACAATTGTTAATTGGGTCAGTTCGGGTTGGATCAACTCAAGATCACAGTAGTTCGTAAAAAAAGTGGCTTGTTTAAATTTAAGCCTGAACCTAAAATGATTCGATCCAACTTGAATAATTTTTTTTTCTATTAGGCCCAACTCGGCCCACTAGCTTGGTCCTACTAGGTCAATCTCGGGTTAGATGGATTATATGAACTGAGTCTACAGAGTGGATCTATGGCTGATCCAATGATTTTTTTTTATAATTTTTGATGATTTTTTTTATTTTATTAATTTTTTGTTTAGTTTAGTATATTAAATAGTATTATATTTTGTTAATAATATACTTACTTTTTAACTTTAAATTTATTTTTATATTTTTTTAATTTTATACTAAGTAGTATTATATTCTTAGTATTTTATTTTTTTAGTAATATACTTATTTTTTAACTTTATATTTTATTGTGATAATTTTTTTAAGTTTAGTATAATAAGTAGTATTATATATTTTTTAATATTTTACTTACTTTTTAACTTTATATTTTATTTAAATAAATTATTTTTTAATTTAGTATATTAAGTAGTACTATATTTTTAGTAATTTACTTACTTTCTAACTTTATATTTTATTTTTCTAATTTTATTTATATAGTATATTAAGTAGTATTATATTTTTTAGTAATATACTTAGTTTCTAACTTTATATTTTATTTTGATAAATTATTTTTTAATTTAATATACTAAGTAGTATTATATTTTTTAATAATATACTTACTTTCTAACTTTATATTTTATTTTGAAGAATTTAAAAATATTAAATACTGTATGCAATTGTACAAGTACTTGTAATAAAAAATAATACAATAAATTAATTAAAAAATAAAAAATAATGATAAACTATTGCAACGGTAATAATACCGTTGCAAGAATTAGCATATTACTTGTAAGTTGTAAGATTGATCGGTAGAGTACCCTATTGAATTATTTATATGTATGGAATGTGTTAGGGTTGACCCTTCATATATGCATGGCTCAAAAAAATCAACAAAATTGAAAATAGTTGGTTGCTTCATTTTTCTTTTAAGGTAACGATTTTGAATCTTTTCAATTACAAAATTGAATTTTTTGGCAAAATATTAATAATATATAATATAATTATAAATAATATATAAAATATTAAATGGTCCATGACGTGCCTGAACCTAGGCCGATTTTGAAATGGGCTTAGGTTTAAAAGGGTTTGTTCATAAGTTAGGCTGAATTATATATTTTGGGTCCAATAGAGGCCTATTTCTTATAATGAAACTGGCTTAGGTAGCCCGTACTGTTAACGGCCCGATCCTGGACCGATTTTTATTGGGTCGGTTATGAGCTAGACCGATTAAACCTAGTTCAGGTGACAACTATAGTCAGTACATGTAAATTAAATCCAATTTAATATATTACTTTAAAATTTAATTAAATTTTTATTGAGTTTTCAAAAATTGTGTTTAAGTTTGGTTTTGTTAATTATTAATCACATCGAGTTTCAATTTAGTCGAAAACAAAATCGAGTTTCATTTCTTTTTAAATATATTTTATATTTTTTTACTAATGAGTCGAGTTCGATCAAATTTTAGATCTTATCAAATAAAAAATAGCTCAAATAATTTTTTAGTGATCGATTTTGAAAGGATATTTATATTTTTAACTATAGCTAGATAGAAACAAACCCAATTTCAACTGTCCCCTTCACCTGCGGTGAGTGAAGCAAAGATGGAAGATGGCTACTCTTTCGCTTTCGCCATATTTAGGCTTTACCACCTGCCACCATATATCTATTTTAAGCATATTGCCTATGATTATGACAACTCCAACCCCAAAACTCCATTTTCAGAATTTTAATGCCTCTCTCATCCAAACTGTGTGACAAGAAAAGATAAGGAAAGAATGGCTGAGAAGGAAGGATAATAACGGTTGAAGTTAGAACCGTGGTGTTCTCCAGATATATCAACCTAATATTGACATCAAATGAAGTAGTTTCTACAGCTTAATTTAATGCAATACCTACTTCTACAGCTTAATTTAATCCAATATCTACTCCTACAACCATTACTACCTTGAGAGAGAGAGAGAGAAGAAGATAACAATTGACTTATTCAAACTCAACTTACAGACAATAATCCGAAGTTGACATATTCATATACGTCTTTATGTTAACAGGAAGGGATAGACATACCACTTGCAGTTGTCACTAAAACAAGATTCAACTTAGCTTTTCTTTCGGCAAAAGGGCCTGTACAGATAGATATACCACTTGCAGTTGCAGATTAAATAATAAAGGAAGATCCACAGAATCAAAACCATTCATCATAGCAAACATCAGATAATTGAACACTGTAATTTCTAATCAACATTAGCAAGAACCAAACTGAAAGCTAAACAAAAATGAGTACAGAAATTTGAAGCCATAATCTGATATTTTCAAGCCTTGTGGAAGAAAAAAATGAGTGTCATATTCACTCAATTATACACATTTACAATTTACCAGAGGGCACATCTCATTGACAACCCCTTTATCAGTATGTTTGGAAACATGGATTCAGGGCTTGGACATTGGAATTAGACAAAAAAATCATGTTATTGTTCCCTGTTTGGTCTTTCATAAATCCCCAATTCCATGATGCCACACATTACTTCATGAACCTGAACCTTTGCATCATCCCAGTTTCAACTCTAAATCACACATTAGCTCCCCCAATAAGTGTAATACTAGTAATTATCGACTGCGATTTTGTATACTGAGCTCTGGTATTGGGATTGACTCCTGGCTTCTGCTATTCTTCCTCAGGGATCGCTTCCCACTAAATGAGAAGGATCTCTTCATTGAAACAGGCCCTTTTTGCAGGGAACATCCATATGAAGAACTCTTTATCAGCCTATAAATGCTGGAATTCCTGCATCCCCTTTTGACAATCATGTCTGAGTTTTGTTTCTCAACTATTTCGAGTTTAGTATCCGAACACCCTTCGTCTTTCTTGGTATAACTGTTGGCCACCGCATGATAAATCATGGAAGCAGCAGAAAAATCCATGGAAACTGACCTCCTCACAGGCTGCAATTCTTCATCCACTTTCACCCTATGATCGGCCAAATCACTGAGTACTCTAAGCTTTTCATTCCCTGCATTGAAAATACATCTACTTTTCAGTAACATATCAGTCAGTTTATCTTCTTGAATTGGCATTGCGCTGCTATTTTCAGCCACATCCCTGATTCCTCTGGTTTCATTTGTTTCCACTTCCCGTCGAGTTTCCAATTCATTCTGCACTTGATTCACTTCCATTGATCCCGAATTACTCGAACTCGTCTCCACTGAACTCAGATGAACATTATTTGCATTGCTGATCAGTATCGGCGCACGACACACGGGACAATTCTTGTGCGACCTTAACCAAGTATCAATACAAGGCACATGAAAGGCATGGCTGCACTTTGGCAGAAGCCTAAGATTCTCATCCTCTTGAAACTCATTCAAGCAAACAGAACAATCACATCCTTCGATCAACCGTTCGCCTTTTTTATACTTAAACACCGCAATCGAATCAATCACTGACTGAGGAAGGCCAACGGTACGGATATACCAGATGGGATGATCCACCACAGGCCCCTGATGCTCATCAATAAAATTCTCCCTGAAGTTGCCATTTTCCAGGGATGCAGAATCCCTCCTCCTGGAATTTCTCAAGCTTGAACGGTATCTGCCGATGGTGAGATATGAAAGAAACAGAAAAGCAAAGCCGAGAACACAAAGCATGAGGATCAAGATTGTTGACATCTGATTCTTTTGTGCTTCAGCTGGTTGAGATGATGGGGGTGGAGGTGACAGGTAGCAATCATCAGGGCAAACATAACACATGTAACAGGGTGAAGCATATTTCTGATCAGGTTCTGCAAGTAAAAACATTCTGTGATGATAAAGGGCCATCAAGGATAAATTTTCAAGAAACAGATAGGGTACTGAATGAGATGCCTAAAGGAATACAGGGGTTGAAATTCTTTCCATGGATTCTCAACAAATACATAGAGCAGATGGAAAAGACTATGAAAATGGAGTTATTAAGGTTGAAATTTTGGTGGGGCGTTTCATTTCCAGTGCAGGAGGTGGGGAGGTCCGCTTGTGGTTTCAGTTCTTGTTTTGCTCTGTCAAAGTCAATGGGACTTTTTAACTTATTACGCGTTTACGTAGTGGTGGGGCATTTGCCAGCCACATTCCAAATCCAAGCCACAATTGATTTGTTTTGGTTTTGGATATATTTGTACTTACATTTTATTATTATTATTATTAAATTTTTTTATTGTTATTATTTATTTTATGAAAACTATAAAACAATTTTAAAAAAATTCATTTAAGTTCCTGGAGTTTTATTTGAGAGTTGAAAAAAGACATCTTGCAGGAATAAAATAATTTTTTTTGAAGAAAAAGTCATCCTTTAATGAACGTGGTTAGTTAATTGGGAAAGCCACTTTTAAGAATTTTTAATGGTGGTGTGAGTAAATTTGTCAAAGTTAAAATGATAAAAAAAAAAAAGGTATATATTATTTTTTTGAATCTAGAGCAAGAAGTCACTCTAAAGTTTACATGAATTAAGCAATTTTTTTTTTAATGGAGCAATGTGTTCATCATTATCACCCGTCAAAACATCATATCAAATATTGATTAAAAGCAATTAATCAACTTATCATATCAAATATTAATTAAATATAATTAATACTCCCTCCATTTCAAAATAATAAATTTAGTTTATTAGAGATGATAATTGAAAAAATATAAGTTCCAAAAAGTATTGAAATTATTACTTTTAAAAATAATGGTCAAAAGTTAGTGATGTCACATTAGTGATGTCACATTATTAATTTAATTCAAATGATAATTTTAAAAAAAATATTTTAAAAAATAAAATTTTATTTTAGAACGTTTCAAAAAAATATGAACAATAAACTTAAGATAGACGGCTAAGTCCACCATGAAAAAGGACAAGCTAATTCTGCTTGTTGGATCTTCTTCCAAATCAAAGGCTAAAAAGTCTAAGAAAGGAAAGAAGAAAGGAAAGTGTTCCTCCAAACCCAATAAGTTGAAGGCCAATGGCGGTGTCAAGAAGGTTTCTTCTCAAGTCAATGACAAGTACCATTACTACGGCAAACCAGGACACTAGAAGAGGAATTGCAAGGAGTATCTTACAAGCCTGAAGAGTTCAGGTATATATTTTGTTGAAGTTAACTTGTCTGTTAACAATGTTTTTTGGGTATTAAATACTGGTTGTGGCTCACATATCTGCAATGATTTGTAGATAATGATAAGAAGTAGGAAGTTAGATGGACTAGAGATAGTCCTTAGGATAGGGAATGGAGCAAGAGTTGCTGCATTAGCTATAGGGATCGTTGATATACCTTTAGAGAATGGTTATGTAATAGTTTTAAATAATTATCTTTTTGTTTCGGATATTATTAAGAACATTATTTTTATTCCAATTTTGGATAGAGAATGTTTTAGATTTACCATTGAGAATGAAAATTGTTCCATTTTCAAAAGTTCTGATTTTATCTATTCTGATTTTTTGACGAATTATTTATATACTATTACTCCCTATAACCCCATTCTAACAAATTAGATAATCATAGTTTCATGAGCTTATGGTACGTAAGATTATGACATATTTTAGAGAAAATAATTAATAAATTGACACAATTGCTTGATCTAAAGAAAGAGTAAGAACTGCCAACATGTGAATCATGTTTCAAAATAAAGCTTGAGGTGGCAAAGCTTGATGTTTCAAGTAGTTGTTCAAATATGATATTATACAACCCATTTTAATTTGTTGTACAATCGAATAATAAATTCTACTCTAATTTTTTAACCGTTCATTTGATCTCCAAATCGATTGACATCCGATTTTTAAATGATTGTCTAGTTTGCATTTCTAAAATCATATGCACATATGGATCTTGTAATATGACACTTAAATCACATTATATCATGTCCAATATCCCAAGTATGTTAATTTATGGATGTATAGTTTTAAAATACATTGATCTAATTAAATCGAATCATATAAGATTACTAGTAATACCTTTAATACTTCCAAAATTATCACATATAACCTTTGAATATCCAACATATTGACAAATCTATTCTTTTTCTTATCTAAATGTAGAATTACTTAATTAGGTTATAATATTTTAATAAATCATATACTAAATTTTATGTAAAAACCTATTATATCAATAGACTAACTAATATCTTTCTTCTATTTGTATATATAAATAAAATTAAAAAATAAATCAAACTACTTGATATTCGATTTGAAATCCACCGTTAAAAGCTAATTTGAGTTCAATTCGTTAACAAATTAAAATTGAATATATTTTTTCTCGATAAAATTTAAAATTAGATTTGAACTCGACTCGATTAATAAAAAATAATAAAATATACATAAAAATATTAAGCAATTCGACCTTGATTCGTATTCAATTTGATTAAAAATCGTTCAAAGTCGACTCAAGTAACAATCAAATAAAACTCAAATATAATTTTTAAACCTCAATAAAAATTTAACTAAAATTGAATAATAATTTGTTCAATTCACATCGATTCATTTACACTTTATATATAAAAGTATCCACGGGACAATTATATACGGTTGGTCCATATTGTATACCTCTAGTATTTCAAGTCAACTTGGATTTATGGAAAGACAGCCCTCACCTTTCAAATCGAATTTTGTGCAAATTTTCAATACATCCTTATAAGTATTCTACACAATACAAACACACTCTAAGAACTTGGATCCTTATAAAATTAATAATTCAAATTAACAATTTTAATATAATTATGACTGGTTAATCATAATGGAGCTCAACTTTCTTTTATTTTTCACTTTTTTTCAACTGAATAATAATTTTAACCTTATTTCAAGGTCTAGTTTTCTTAGCTAATAACACTAGATTCATAGTTATACTATGTTTTAAGAAAATTTGTTTATCTTTTAAAGCAAACTAAAATAACGTCAAAACAAAATATTAAAAAAAAACCCTTAAATAAGATAAATCTGGGATTCTATGTGCATGTAATCTAGTCTCATTTTTTCCACATTTCTTTGAAAATATATATTTATGCATCTGTATTTTTTTTCCCTTTTTCATATTTTTTTTGAAAATATATATATTGCAATTGTACTTCAATTTTTATTGGTTTTTCAGTCTTGAGTACTTCTTTATTTCTTTGAAAATATCTACTTACGATAGGCGCTCAATTTTCATTTTTTTTTTACAAGAAAAAAAGTATCAAATGGATGATTAAACACCATGCTTAATTTCTCATTAAAAACTAAACGCCTTTGGTATTTTGTAATTAAACTAATTAAATATATGTGCTTTAGCTTAATTTTTACTATCCAATCCAAAAAGGTGACTGATTTTTTTTTTTATAATTAAAGAGATGAAAGTCATTAGATATATTTCTTAAAAAGATGACACAAATTCAAACTTACACTTTTATGGGGTATTTTTGTCTTCTAAAAGTCGTATTAAAAAGAAAATGCATGAAGAAAATATGAAATAAAATGTCAATATATTAGTATCAGTTACTATTTGTTGAGATATACAATAGTTCACTGATACTGTTTTTCTTTTCTTTTGTTTATCACAAGATGATACATCCCAATATTTCTCAAATAGGGGTATCTTAGTAAAAGTACCCTAAGGGCATAAAGATAAATTCATATGTTTATATATATTTATGTATATTTACTTTACTTATCCCTTAAAAAACCTAATTCCTCATATCAAGTATAAATAGTAAAAAGATTTATTCTAGCAAATATCTTTTACGTTTACTCCTCAACAACGATCAAATGCATGCTCCATCAGATAAAGTATGTAGGGTTTGAGAGATACTACATATGATGTGCATTTCATCACATATTTTACATACACTCACATGTATATGTGTATGAGTATGTATAAATATATGGTGATATGTATACTCGGTGCATACCATCAAGTATAGGATCTACAAAACCTCGAGTAGAGATCCACCATTCATCTATACCAAATTCATTAAATAAAACATAATATGCAGATATTGTTAAGTCCGTGTGACTTGTGTAAATTAAATTGGCATTATTTGATAAAAATGGTAAGTGCAATTTATTAAGTCTTCTAATTAAGGTAGGTTAAGTTTTGCATGTTTAATAAGATTTTTAATGATAAACTAACTCTTACTTATTTGTTTCATTGTATGAATCAAACTCTCTTACTTATCATATTGGATTGATTTATTAAATACAAACTTGTAGTATTTATGGAAATAAATCTACAAGATGTCTTATAATAATTCTATGTCCAATTGGAAAGGAATGAGAGCTATTATGGACACTTACCTTATGAAGAGGAGACTTGGCAGATTTTCTACCTTCCAAGAAGCCGTGTATCATTATTTAGAGAAGGAAATTAATGTAATCTTGAACTCTAAGGTTCAGATTTATTCACGGCAGTTTAGAGAAAAAGTTTGGAAAGAAAGTCTTTATAATAGACTAGGAATCTTTCCTTGTATTTGTTTAGGAATAAACTCGAGTGTTTTGTATATTTAAACATAAACACACATTAGTTTGAGTTGCTGATTTTAGAAAAGAAATCCAGAGATCATAGGCAGCCAATTCCCCCTCTAGTACACATAAAAGATTGTGATTGAAATTCGAGTTTCAAGTCAACACTAGAGATTTAAGTTTGTTCCAGACTATATCGGAACAACATATTGAACATCTTTCAAGAGAAGGAGGTGAGTTCTCGGAAGAAAATGCTTTGTCATTTTGATGGGAGGTCAACGTTGAAGGAAGTTCAACAAGACAGATTCAAGTCAAGGGTATCTCGTAAACAAGTCTATCAGTGAAGCAATACAAGAACGGCGTCAAAACAAAGAGAAAGTTTTTGATTTTGTGTTATAAGTCATATTATTGTATTGTGTTGAACTTTACTGATAGTGGATTGTTTTATCTCTGGGCATGGCCTCGAGGAGTAGGATATTGAGATCTGAATCTTATTAAAATTGATGGTGTCAATTTTAAATTTTGATGTGCATGTCATTTTATGTTCTAATCTTTGTTTAAATATTAATTAGAACATATCGAATTTGGTAAACTGTTTAATCGAATTAATTGAATCCGACAATAAATTCTAACAAGTGGTATCAGAGCAGACACTAGATATACTTAGTGAGATCTTAGATTAATTTGTTGTTGAATCTTTGTAGATATGAATATCCTATGAGAAGGAGGTTCGATTTCACGTCCACCATTACTAGAAAGTTCTAACTACTCATACTAGAAAGCTAGAATGAGAGCCTTCATAAAATTAATTGACGAGAAGGCATGGAAATTTGTTGTCTCTGGTTGACAACATCCAGTTATGGAGAATGAGAAAAGGAAAGTTGTTCTCAAGCCCGAAGATTTGTGGACAACATTGGACAATGAACTTACAAGCTACAATTCCAAGGCTCTGAATGCTATTTTCAGCGTTGTTGACTCAAACCAATTCTGGTTGATTGCAACTTGTGAAACTGCCAAGGAAGCATGAGACGTACTTCAAGTAGCTTATGAAGGAACAACATCCGTCAGACTTTCTAAGCTGTAAATGTTAGCTTCCACATTTGAAGACCTCAGGATGGAAGATAACGAAACTATTGCCGACTTCAACGCCAAACTTTGTGACATTGCAAATAAGTGTCATGCCTTAGGTGAAAAGTACGATGACACAAAGTTGGTAAGGAAGACACTAAGATCCCTACCTGATAGGTTTTCTCACAAAGTTACTGCTATCGAGGAGGCCAAAGATGTAACCATTATGCATCTTGATGAACTTATGTGTTCACTACAGACATTCAAGATGAATTTGAAACAAAACAGAAGACATAAAGACAAGTGAATTGCACTACAAGCTGAAGCTCATAAAACCGAAGATGATGCTCAAACTAATGATCAGGACATAACTAATCCAATGGTTCTTCTTACACAAAACTTTCAAAAGTTTTTGAAAACCCAGAATTCTAAATGAGGTAAGAATTCTGATACTCCTAGATATAAAAGTGCTTCTAATTCTTCTTCATTTTCTAATAACAGAAAAGTCAAACGGATCCAATGCAAAGAGTGTGAAGGGCATGGACACATTCAATCAGAATGTGCAAATACTCTTAAGAAGAAGAAGAGAAAGTCACTAAACATAACTTGGAGTGATGCTGATTCAGATGATAATTAGGAAGAACGTGATGATGTTGTGAACAACCGTATTGCTTTATCTGCCAAACAAGATACAACTATCCAGTCTGAAAAATGTTATGTCATAAGTCATGTTCAAACACTAGTTGGAACATCGCGTATTCTAGAAGCCAGTACTGATACTGTTTCAAAAGGTAAAGAAAAAGTTGTTCAAAATTTTTCTACTGATAAGATTTCTGACTGCAGTAGTGATGAAGAAGAGCCAAGTGACGAGGACATTCGAACAATGTATAGATTAATGTACAAAAAATGTCTTGAAGTCTGTAAGACAAATAAATTATTAGATGAACAGATTGTTGATCTCACATGTTAGACAACTGAGTTACAACACGAATTGAACCAATTCAAGATTCAGATTGTTGAAAAAGATATGTTGCTCAAGAGCACTACTGCTGAGCTATAAATGGCCAAAGCCTCTTTGTCTAGAATAAATACTGGTAAAGCCAAACTTGATGAGATTCTCTCTACTGGACAAGTTGGAGAAAATCATCAAGGTATAGGCTATATTGGTGAGTGTTCAAACACAAAGATGGATCTTAAATTGAAGATTGAATTTGTGAAAATCACTGTAGCAAAACTATCCATCTTTGATTTTGGTAAGAAAAAGATTTTTCAAAAACCTCGGCCAAAAAGGTATATAGCAATCTGTCATTATTGTCATATTTCTGGTCATATACATCTTAAGTGTTTCAAATTGAAAAATGACTTGTGGAATGGAAAGCATGTTAGAACATCGTTCTTTGGACAATTTGAACATGAGCCAAATTCTGCTTCTAAACACACACCAAAGATTAAGATCCAACTAACAAATGATTTTCCACGCAAAATTTGGATTAAGAAATATGATCTTAGGTGTAATGTTGCAAATATATCCTTGAAAGCATCTACTTGTGAATCTTGGTACTTTGATAGTGGTTGTTCTAGGCACATGACTAGTAACAAAAGCAACTTATCAAACTTTCAAAGTATTGAGAAAGGTCGTGTGACTTTTGAGGATGGAGTCTCTGGACAGATTGTTAGTAAGGGTACACTTGATGTTAAAGGTTTACCTAGACTAAAGAATGTGCTATTGATTGAAGGCCTTAAGACAAACTTGATTAGTATTGGTCAATTATGTGATCAAAATCTGCTTGTTCATTTTACAAAAGATTTATGTCAGGTCTTTTATGATACTAACTGTTGTGTTATGACAGGTAAAATGTCAGAAGACAATTGTTACTTGCTAGAACATCAGATGTCCTGTTTGAATGTCATACATGATGAGACTGAGATTTGGCACCAGAAACTTGGGCACTTAAATTTTAAAAGCTTATCTAAATTTGTGAATACAGGTGCACTTCTGGGAGTGCCAAAACTGAGTAAGAAAAAGATGGTGTTTGTGGCCTGTGTCAACGAGAAAAATAGAAACGTGTGTCTCATCTCCTGTTCCAACATATAGGTACATCACGGATTCTGGAACTTCTACATATGGATCCAACAGGTCCTATGCAGGTTGAAAGCCTCGGTGGTAAAAAATACTTATTTGTTTGTGTAGATGATTTCTCTAGGTATACTTTGGTTGACTTTTTGAGAGAGAAATCTGACACTTTTCATGTCTGTGAGAAACTCTGTGCAAGATTAAAAACTGAGAAAAATAATAAAATTAGTCAAATTGTTAGGATTAGAAGTGACCATGGAAAGGAATTTGAAAATATTATTTTTGTTGGTTATTATGATAAGTATGCTATAACTCATGAGTTTTCAGCCCCTAAGACTCCTTAATAGAATAGTGTGATTGAGAGAAAGAATAGGACTTTGCAAGAAATGGATCGAGTCATGCTCAACTCTAAGAAATTGACTCGAAAGTTGTGGGCTGAAGCCATTAGTACTACTTGTTACATATCCAACAGAGTTCATTTAAGATATGGTTCTGGTAAGACTCCTTATGAAATCTAGAAAGGTAAGAAACCTAATCTCAAATATTTTCATGTGTTTGGTGCTAAGTGTTTTATACTTAATGATCGTGAATATTTGGGAAAGTTTGATGCAAAGAGTAATGAGGGAGTTTTATCATATATTTCACTAACAGTAGAGCCCATCGTGTGTTTAACATGAGGACTCAAGCTATTATAGAATCTTCTAATGTGGTTATTGATGACTTTTCTAATTTTGTAGAATTTTTCTTGGAAAATGAAATTGACAGTCTGACTGGGGATGTAAATAGTCCACTGGAATCTTCAAAGTCAGAGGAACAAATGCTCACTCTAATGTTCCATCTGTTGTTCCCGATCATGTCAGAACATCGGATGGAACAAACAGTTCTGATGAGACAGATTCACCCAGAAAGGATCCACCTATCAGAATTCAAAAAGATCATCCTTCAGATTAGGTAATTGAAACTCTTACTGATGAGATGAGGACAAGGCAAAAGAGTAAGCTCAATTATAGAGACATGGTGAGGTATGTTTGCTACACTTCCTCTATTAAACCAAAAAATATCAATGAAGCTTTGAAATATGAATTTTGGGTCAATGCTATGCAAGAGAAATTAGGCCAATTTGTTAGGAATGATGTATGGACTCTAGTTCCTAGACCTAAATACTCTAATGTAATAGGTACCAAATGGATCTTTAAGAACAAAACTGATGAGTTTGGGAATATTACAAGAAACAAAGCTAGGTTGGTTGCTCAAGGTTACACACAAATTGGAGGAATTGATTTTGATTTAACATTTGCCCCTGTAGCTAGGTTAGAGTCTGTGAAGTTACTTTTGGCTATTGCATGCTTGATGAATTTCAAACTCTATCAAATGGATGTCAAAAGTGCCTTTCTGAATGGTTTTTTGAACAAAAGGCCTATGTAGAACAATCTAAAGGTTTTGAGGATCCACATTGTCCTAATCATGTCTACAAATTAAAAAAAGTTTTATATGGACTGAAACAAGCTCCTAGAGCTTGGTATGAGTGTTTGACAAATCTTCTAATCAATAAAGGCTACAAGAGATGGAGAGCTAATAAAATCTTGTCCATTAGATGTTCGAACACCAGTTTGAAAATCGCACAAATTTATGTGGATGACATAGTTTTTGGGTCAACCTCTAAGCACAATGTTGATGAGTTTGTTAAACAAATGTTTGAAGAGTTCGAGATGAGTATGGTTGGAGAGTTAAATTATGTTCTAGGTTTACAAATCAAGTAACTTAATAATGGGATTTGTTTCTCAAAGTAAATATGGCCGAAACCTGTTAAAGAAATTTGGACTGGAGAACACCAAACATATTAGAACTCCTATGGGCACCAATGATAGATTGTCCAAAGATGGTGTTGGAACATCACTGTACAGAAGCATAATTGGAAGTCTTTTGTATCTTACTACTTCTAAACTTGATATTTGTTTTAGTGTAGGTGTTTGTGCCAAGTACCAATCTAATCCCAAGGAATCACATCTGAAAGCAATCAAATAGATCATTAGATATATGAATGGTACATCTGACCATGGCATATGGTATTCCAAGGACACTAATTCAAATCTTGCAGGCTACTGTGATACTGACTGGCCTAGTGACGTGGATGATAGGAAAAGCACATCAGGTGGTTATTTCTTTCTTAGTAATAATCTAATATCTTGGTTTAGTAAGACAAAACCGTGTGTTCCTATCTACTGTTGAATCTGAGTACATTGCATGTGGGAATTATTGTTCACAACTTCTATGGATGAAACAAATGCTTGCTGACTATGGAATTGTGCAAACCTCAGTGAATGTGTTTTGTGATAACCTAAGTGCAATAAACATTTCTAAAAATTCAGTTCAACACTCGAGGACAAAACACATCGACATATGTCATCACTTTATTAGAGAGTTATAGAAAGTAGAATTGTGATAATAAATCATGTAACAACTGAAAATCAATTAACTGACATTTTTACCAAGGTTATTGATGCACAGAGATTCATTGCATTAAGAAAGTCCTTGGGAATTTGTATTCTGTAATGTCATGTTCTGTCTATTGTTGGAACACCATATTGCACATTGTCACATGTAGATTGTGTTCCAACACTTTGTAAGGACATAGCTAATAGGACTTGATTTTTATTTGCTAATTCATGCATCTCATGCTAGGACTTGCATTAGGCATACAGCATTGAATGTCTAGTATGATCAGATTTTGATATTTCTAAATTTTGAAATCTCAATTTTGAATGACAGCTTTAACTGTTTTGACCTTGAACTTGAGCAGACTTCAGAAAAATTCCATCATTAATTGTGCTAGAATTTACAAAAACTAAGAACTTGGAGGCCTTTGACAGAAAAAGCTACCTATTCTTAAGAGTGAAAACCACTCGTGACTAATTCAGGACTAGGTATCACCAATATCTAGATGACGATCTACCATGAGAAAAGGCTACCCTAAATCTTAGAGTGAAAGCTACTGACTGGCTAAATCCTTGTTCTAAGTGCATGTTAGAACCATATGTTGAACATCAAAAAAGAAAATTAATAATGGTTCATAAATTCAGTTCTTGATTGATCAATTTTCTGTGACTATAAAAAAAATATGGAATGAAAATTTGAAGGAATTCTGAGTTTATTGTCAAATCGGATCAAAGGTTGAATTTCTTAATTGATATTTTGGAATCATGAGATTTGAAATATGAATAGTTCCATATTTATCTTTAGCACATTTTGATTTGTAATTTGCATGGGATGGAATGCATAATAGGCATGTCTTTTTAGGATTTTATTTAGTTTTGCTCGTGCATCAATAATTGAATAAATATGAAAGTTATTTGATTATTAAGTTGGTACAAATCTGATTTATTTATATCCCTATTTCTTATACTCCTAGTGTAAGTGAAAAACTTATATTTGGTGGATGAAGATTACTCCAAAAGTTGAGGACCGAATTTGAAAGAAATTTTTGCACTAAAGGACTCTTTCACTTTGGCGGGAAAATATTTTACCTTGGATATAAATAGGGTTTTTAACCCTACTATTGCTCCATCACCAAAAAACCCTAGGAATTACAATCGTAAAATTTCCTCAGCCATTTTCCTATTTTGCTTTCTCTCTTGTTCGTGTATCTGTTCTAATATGAAAAGATCTCAAGAAGAAACAATAGCCCAATTGCAACAGAAATTGCGTACATAGAAAAGAAAACAGAGAGGCGAGTCGTCTAGAGCTCGAGCCAAAAGAGGAAACCTATCTGGTGCTGCCGCCGGCACATCTCCAACATCAAAAATTCCTATAGAGTTCGTACCCTTAGCTATTGAATATCCACTACTTGAAATCACCTTTGAACCTCATAAAGAAGCACCGATTGCTAAAGAAGAACAAGTAACTGAACCTGTTCAAGGGAGCTCTTCATTTCACACTCCAGCAACATCTCTTGCCAATACTACTGAAGTTGTTGAAACATTGAGGGACTTTAACCAAGGGCAACAAACCGATCCTATTGGAGAGGAAACTCAAACTGTTCCCGACTCTGTTCCTCAACCCACTACCCGTTTATCCACATCCTCTAATTCTGTGGAATTCATAGTGCAACAAGGTAGCACTAGTGGTGTTCCTGTTCAAATTCCTGTTCAAACAAGAGGCAGAATAGCACAAATTCCAGAAGAATTCAATCCTTAAGGTAACATTCATGTTTCTCTTTCTGATAATTCTTCTGATGAATCTGCTCAAAGGGATGAGATGGATGTTGAAGATGACAGAATTAAGGTAAGCAAAGTTGCGTCCCACAAATTTTATTCTGATTATGCAAAGGAAATGTGGGAATGTGTTTCTCAAAGGAAACTGTGGTCTGAGAGGTCAATTAGGTTAAATGATTTTGAGGATCGTGGGTTAGACTCAATTTTGATTGATAGGTACTTGATTGGTTCTGTCACAGACATTAAGCCTTATGTTCCTCAGGTGGTTAAGGAATTTTATTGCAATCTCTATTTTGATATTATCAAGGCTGATTCTGGTAAATTTGGTCATATTTATATTATGAGTAAGGTTTATTTCTTTTCGGCTCAGTTGATCAATGACTATTTGGGAACCACTCAGGTTGAATTTGTTGAGTTACCAACTGATTTTGATATGATCATTAGGGAGTTGATGGAGGTAGTTTAAATGCTTGGCCTAGAAATTCTTCTACTTTTCCTACTGCCAATTTGACTCTTAAATATGCCATTTTTCACAAAGTAGCAGTGACTAATTGGACTCGCACAGCCAATCACACAGTGTTTGTTAAGGATCAGGCTATACTACTTTATTGTATTGGGATAGGGCATCCTTATGACCTAGGCAGACACATCATTTGAACTATTGCTAAGCATGCTGAAGTGAAGACTACTACTGGACATTTACCATTTCCTTCCCTGATTTACAATGTACTGGTTTCTCAAGGATTTAAGAAGCTCAGGACCGAACAGATGGAATATCCTAGAGTTGATTACTCTGTTTCTACTAGGCTTGGCAAGTTTAAAGGATATTTGGATGACTTACTCACTCATGTTCCATCTTTTATTGGAACACGGCCTGGAACATCTGTTGTTCCATCCTCTTTTGAGGATCTTTTAGGCTATCTGGAGAAACAGTTACTTGCAGTACAACAACAAATTAGAGAATGGTAGGCTAAGAAGAAAGAAGTTCTACATCTTATTGCCCAACTCAAAGGTTCTACTTCCCAAGCTGCTGCTGCTACTGAACCACTTTCCTTGGATAGTTCTGGCTCTGCTACTCAGGCATCTGGTCCTTTGGCATTTTTGGCCAAAAAGGGGAAGTCAGTTGCTATTGCAAGGGCTGAAGACGTAAGGACTTCTGGTGCAGGGGGAGTTCATGCTGAACCTGGAGTTGTAGCTACTGCAAAGATTGGAGGAGAAACATTGGATGTTGATACTCAACAGGCTGGTGAAGGACAAGCTGAAGCTGATAAGGAAGCTTGAATAAAGCTTTGATTTTGATTGATCGTGTTTGTGATTATGTGATTAAAACTGATTTGCTGCTTTTGAAGTTTTAATATTTTGTTTGATATGTTAGGGAAAGTATTTTAAAAAGTAGGTAGACATTTTGATTGCCCCTAAACATTGTTTTATCTGTCTTAATAGGTTATTCACTGTCATGTTCAGTTTCATATTCGAACACAGGTTTTTGGACTAAATTGCTTATATGATATTTCTTGATGGAACATGCATACTTGAATCTGTTTTCAAACATTAAGGTAAAATTGTTGATTTTGACAAAAAAATGCCAAATGGGGAGATTGTTAAGTCCATGTGACTTATGTAAATTAAATTGGCATTATTTGATCAAAATGGTAAGTGCAATTTATTAAGTCTTCTAATTAAGGTAGGTTAGGTTTTGCATGTTTAATAAGATTTTTAATGGTAAACTAACTCTTGCTTATTTATTTCCTTGTATGAATCAAACTCTCTTACTTACCATATTGGATTGATTTATTAAATACAAGCTTGTAGTATTTATGGAAATAAATCTACAAGATATCTTATAATAATTTTATGTCCAATTGGAAAGGAATGAGAGCTATTATGGACACTTACCTTATGAAGAGGAGACTTGGCAGATTTCCTACCTTCCAAGAAGCTGTGTATCATTATTTAGAGAAGGAAATTAATGTAATCTTGAACTCTAAGGTTCAGATTTATTCACGGCAGTTTAGAGAAAAAGTCTGGAAAGAAAATCTTTGTAATAGACTAGGAATCTTTTCTTGTATTTGTTTAGGAATAAACTAGAGTGTTTTGTGTATTTAAACATAAACACACATTAGTTTAAGCTGTTGATTTTAGAGAAGAAATTCAGATATCATAGGCAGTCGATTCCCCCTCTAGTACACATAAAAGATTGTGATTGAAATTCGAGTTTCAAACTAATACTGGAGATTTAAGTTGTTCCACACTATATCAGAACAACACATTGAAAATCCTTCGAGAGAAAGAGTTGAGTTTTCGGGAGAGAACGTTTTGCCGTTTTGACGGGAGGTCAATATTGAAAGGAGTTCAACGAGGCAGATTCAAGTCAAGGGATCTCGCAAACAAGTCTATCGGTGAAACAATACAAGAACGGCGTCAAAACAAAAAGAAAGTCTTTGATTTTGTGTTATAAGTCCTATTATTGTATTGTGTTAAACTTTACTGATAGTGGATTATTTTATCTGTGGGCGTGTCCTCGAAAAGTATGATATTGAGATTCAAATCTCGTTAAAATTGCTGGTGTCAATTTTAAATTCCGTTGTACATGTCGTTTTATGTTCTAATCTTTGTTCAAACATTAATTGGAACATAACGAATCTGGTAAATTATTTAATCGAATTAATTGAACCCTACAATAAATTCTAACAGATATGAAGTACCACACGAGCTAATTTCAGATATGAGCACATACCCATATGAATGTATATTTTTGTATGTGGATGAAAATGAATGCTACACCCAGTGTACTCCCTATTTTTTTCTTAAGAATAGAAATGCATTATTAGTCATAGAAGCATTATATATTACTAACTAGTTTCCAATATTTCTAATTATGTTGTTTTATTTTCATGTCATTTTCTTTTAAGTTTGTGGATCTTACCAAGAATTTTAAGCCCGTTATAATCACAAAAGTAATGTACATTGACTTATAAATGGACACAAATATAAATCAGGTATACCTAAACAAAGCGTGGAAAGCAACAAGAACAGTTTATCCATATAAAAAAATAATATAAAATAAAATAAAATGGACGAAAAACAATGAAAAATAAGCAAATACTCATGATGATAAAATTATTATTTTTAGCAAGTAAACTCACACCTAACTTCGTTATTGTCAAACTAAATTAAGATTTAGGAAAATGAAAGATAACTAATTCATTAATTATACTGTCGTCCTTTCATTTATGTTTAAATGTTCAACTCTAAAATATAGTCTATTGAAATCAACTACTCAAAAAGATGATAATTAATGTTTACTACTTATAAGCCTAAAGGAAAATTAATAAATAATTAATAGCTGTTATTCATTAGGGTTTAGCACGTTGAGGCACACACCTACTACATGATGTACCTTGTTCTATGACTATTATATATCTATAATGTCTATTAATCTATTAATCTATTTTAACCTTTAGATGCCAAAAGATAATGTTATCATAAAAAAATATTATGCTAATTTACACAAATTAAGCGATATGATGTGAAATCTAGTGTGAATAAGCACCAACTATATTGTAAAGCTAAATATTCTTGAGTGACGGATAATGAAGTAGTATTGTAATAAAAGAGTGGAAAAAAAAAACAATCAAGGAGTAAAATAAAACACGAGCGAGGAGGCTGAGTTTTGAATAATAAAAAGGTAATGAGTTGATACACACATACAAAAAAGAAAAAAAGCAAAAAAATTATTTTTAGTATAAATGATTAATGGTACTGTAACTTTATTGGAATTGGCTCTATATCGATAGAATTTCATTATTTATATCGAAATTCAATTAACTCTGTATCACTGGAATCTCATCATCTATATTGAACCAATCAAAAAATAAAGAAACATTATAATACATAAACATCTTCTATTGTGCAAGCAAGAGTTAGATCATAAGACTAATTAAATGAAAATTTATTTGAAGTAAGTAGAATATAATTTTGAGTGACTGAAAATGAAATTAGAATTTAAAATACTTGCCCCATATGAATTTATTAACTGAGGCCCAACGTAGGCCATTAAAAAATTTGACAGGTTTGGGCCCCTAATTCCTTTTTCATCACAGGACTTAAAGATAATCTCTATCTTAAGAAAGATGGTCAACGAAAATAAATTATAATTTTAAAAGAAAATTTCTGAAATTATTAAACTAATTAGTCATTAATTAAGGTGTTCTTGATGAATCTTGGTATTGGGCTTGTAATATCCATGTTTGAACAGTTATGGTCACAATTATGGATTTGGGCTTGTGCTATCCTTTGCCAATCCTTATCCCAGTCTGCTATATTCTTGTTAATGCTATTTACAAAACTAATGTCTATTGGAAAGTCGAAGCAAAATATCTTGAGGTTCTATTAAAAAAAAAAAAAAAAATCTAACAAAGGAAAGCTGTTATTCAGCATTGTAAACCCAGTGAGTAAAAAATATTATCACAACCAAAGTTCTTTCATCATTTATTTTTGGGTGAATTACAAAAGTTATTTTTGAAATTTAATTTAATTACAAAAAAATTTAATTATTTTTTAAAATTACAAATACTCTCTGTTTCTATTTTACAAATTGCACCCCATTGGTATTTATAAAATAAAGACAATCCTCAAGGGAGTATTTGTAATTTTAAAAGATAATTGTATTTTTTTGTAATTATACTAAACCTTAGAGATAATTTTTGTAATTTATTCTTTTTAAAAAATAAATAAATAATTTAGTATTTTTAAACACATACCAAAGGATTTTTTGGTTATTTTATGAAATTGACCTATTTTCTAGTTAAAGATATAGTATATCAGTGAATGTAGTGTATCAAGATATTAGTGACTAATTTGCTTCAACAAATGATCATATATCAAATCTCACACAAAAAAGTTAAGATGTTAATTAGACTAATACCGATGTTTTTGGTGAAACTCGAAAAAAAAACATCTTAATTTTCAGAATTTTGAAGTCTAAGCATTTACCACTTGAGTTAAGTTCTTTTAAGTTAAATAGACATTCATTGAGATTCAAGAAAGAGAATTTGTATTGACGTTCACTTGAACATTATATAAAAGCTGCTCAAATATTTTATAAGATGTTTTAGATTTTATAAAAGGTGTTTAATAAGAAAAATTGTGACTGAGTTTACAAATTTCAAAATGAATAAAATATTAGGATATTATAAGTTTTTTAAAAAATTAGAAACCTCAACTTATTTTTTAAAATATTAACAAACTCCTTTTAAAATTAGTAACATCTTATAAACTGCAAGATGTTATTATAACAAAATATTCAAGAGAAATTTTTTTAAAAATAAGATTCAATATTTTATAAATTTCATAAGTATATTATAATACGATGTTTGAAATAAGCTCTTTTATTTTATGAGATATTTTTAAAATTTATAAGGTATTAAATTTTATGTTAAATAAGAATTTGCATAAAATAAATCAAGCAGCCTAAAAAATAAAATCAACAATGACGATTTCACAACTTATATGGTCAAGCTAAATGAGTTGCAAAGATTTTAAATATAAACGAGGATCTTTTTTTTTTTTTTTAAGGAGCTTATATGATGTTACAAAATTTTATATTTGAAACTTATAAGTTCCTTCATTTAAATTTTTATTAAATAATATAGGATATTTTTAAAAAATTCTCAAAAATATTTTATAAAATAGTTTAAAGAATTCAATCAAACAGCCTCTAAATCATCATTTAAAACATGGGTTGCGCATGCTTCATTTCATCCTAGATCTTTTCCTCCTTAAAACTTGAAAAAACATTTTGAAATCATTGGACTTGTCTTTTTCTCTTTTGGTTCGAGTGTTGCTATATTGTGGGTCACACTGACTCGCTGTCCCCAACTTTGGTTTGGAGGTCTAGGCGTGGTAGCTGCTGAATTATTGTGTCCTTTACAAGAGTGGGAAATTGAAGTATCATTTGAAAGAATGAAATGACAAGTCCGGACGGAGCTAGGGGTTGGTGGAAATGCCTCTCTCAATTCTATAATTTTTTTAATTTAGTATATATTTTATATATAAAATTATTAAATTTTAAAATTTTTATTCTTTCTAAAAAATTTAAAATACTTATTTTATTTTCTATTTTTAAGAAGAAAAAATGAATCTTTATCTTCCTCAATTTTCATTTTCGAACTTGGTAGCTGATGATAATTCACCGGGCATATTCTAAAAAGATTATTTTTTAAGGTTAATTACACTATCTCTTTTGGTAATTAATTCTGTTAAGTAGGATAATTATCAATTATTTCTAACAAAGACCTTCTTAACTTTATTGACATGACAATTGCCCCCATTCCTTTAGTCTATGTAAGGGAAAATGTTGATGAATGTAAGAAAATTAATAATAATATAATATGAATCTATTATTTATATAATTAACGTGGATCGAATAAATTTATATACAGTGAATTGTTGATCCACAAATATACATTTCTCGTTAGTAGTGAATAATTATTAAAGTTATTCACTCAATTACACATCTCAAATCCTTGAAGTCTATGGTGATACTCCAAGGAAGAGGAAGAACATAGAGAGAAATTTTAGGAGAGATATGAAAAGAGTTTTTGGGAAAATTATGTTCACTCACACATATTTTGTTGGATGAGGATTAGAGATGAACACATTCTATTTGATAAGAATTAGATATATACATTTCTCGTTAGTGGTGAATAACTGAGTTATTCACTCAATTACACATCTCAAATTCTTGGAGTTTATGATAATGCTCTAAGGAAGAGGAAGAACGTAGAGAGAAATTTTAGGACAGATATGGAGAGAATTTTTGAAAAAATTACGTTCATTCAGATACATTCTGTTGAATGAGGATTAGAGATATATATTTCTATTCAATAAAGAATCATAATCCAACTAGAAAATTTAATCTCACTCAAATTATAGAGAAATTGAATGTCAATTAAATTAAATGTCCTAAATCTGATCCAATTTCCAACAATATCATCATTAAATTTTTTAATGTACCTTTTATAATACTCGGCCCCTCGTTAGGAATTTGTATTTTTGGACATAAATATCCTCGTACGATAGGGGGTGTAAGCATAATTTATCAAAATACGAAGGATAATAATTGCAAGGTTAGAACTAACCTACCGAGGTTGGTCCAATAAAGGTGTGCACATGTCAAAAAAAATTAAGGGGTTTAGTTATAAATTTTTTTCTCATATTTTGGAGTTTATAATTTCTTGATCCAATTGTAGTTTACATTTTTTTCTCCTTTTAATAATCTTACGATTAATGAGCTGCAAGTTGCATAACAAGAATTAGGGAAGCATGAACTAACGTGATGTAATATTTATTTTATTGTAATAAGATACAGTTATTTACATAATGTATTAAAACAAATTATTACAATCAATAGATCCCAAGAGCCCTAAGAAGAGCCAAAACAACCTTATGCCATTTAAAATGTATTCAACATCAATTGAGTTGATCACATTGTTAAGACTCCCTGACATTATCTTACTCTGAAAATTACATCATACAATGAGTAAGCATTTTAAATTTTTTATTTTAATTTGATGATATATTTTATATTTTATTTGATAAAAATACTTTAAATATATATAATATTTTTTTAAATATACATAAATAAAAATATAATACGATATATAATATCAAATTAAAATAAAAAATACAATCAAGAACATAGGGAATTGTTTTTTAATGAGAATTTTCCCTTAAATGCGCCTTTAGTAAAGGATCTACTCCAAAGAAGTGAGATTGAGATAATCAACTCAAAAGGGACTGTAATTTCTTGAATAATCAAGTAGTTTATAGCAGAAAATAAGGCAGGAATCTCCGGCCCTTTAAAGGCCAGCAAGATTTGACATCCTATGTCAGAATATATTTTACAGAAAACTTGGGCAACTGGAGCTGCGACAAACTAGACCAGTAACCAGTATTCTAACCTAATCATATGACAACTCTCTATAGGCCCCCCTCCACAAGATTAGCACTGGAAAGTGTGGGTCCCTGACAGCCCAGATTTTTAAATCCAAAGTCCAAACCATGTGTTTCATCAGACAAAATAAAATTCAATTATCTAGAAGTATAGAAATTCAATCAAGAAAATTACAGATCTCAATTTTTATTTTTATTTTAGAAAAATAAGGTACCCCACCTCAATAATTAGAGGTGACCACCTTCAATACTTCATCTCAACATTTATTGTATACATTCCTCTCATTTAAGCCCTTTATATTTCTTCTCTAGGAGAGGACACAAATTGGGTGACTCTTTGGAGTAAAAATCATGTCCACTAAAATCACAAGTTCATCATCAAACTGCTACCTCAACTGCAATGGAAGAGGTTTCCACAAAGTCCATCTTCCTCATTCTGGACCGTATAACCACCTCCCGACTATCAAACGCCTAAAAGAGATAGATCAATCTCATCTTTTTCTAAAGATCAGCACAAAATATGGGATTTCTAGGTATTCTTCTTTTTTCGATAAGCTACTTTTGTTTTGAATTGTTTATCATTTTACTGAATTATCACTATACATGTATGGTCGTCGTACAGAACTAAGTCCCTGTCGGGCAACATCCAACCCAAGGCTTCTTCATCTTCTCCAAATCCTTCTTCCTCCTCATGGTAATACTACTTTTCAACTAAGATCAAGAATGATCAATACAGCAGCTAATCTATATGCTTGTGCATGAATATACTGCATCGATTTCCGTGTTTAATTCAGGAAAAAATGGTTGTTGGGCATACTATTCACTTTGATCCTACCTGCAGCTGGTCACAAAGGGGGACTCCTATTAGGCCTAAAAGGTTAGCAAACATCAAGACTTTGTTTTTGACCTTTATGGTCGTCTATAAAACCTATACATCATATCCCAACCCAAGTCCCAGTAAACCTAAATGAATTGTTGGCCCGACACTTATCATGTGATTGGTTAAGTACGATTTCTGTTCGTACTAAATTATAAACTATTGAACGATGCAGGGAAGATCGACCAAGTTATAGAGACAGTGGAGAATGTGACGGAAGTAGTGGAAGAGATAGCGGAGGAGGCGGAGAAGATCATGGAGGAGGTGGAAGAGAAGCTTCCCAATGATTCGAAGCTCAAGGAAGCACTGGAATCATTTGATGATCTAGCTAAAATGGCAGTCAAAGAAGCCAAAAAAGCTGAAGATCTGGTTCACAAGGTCCCCTCATCTGAATCTTTAATTTTGTTTTCACTTGTGTTTTCTTAGTTTCTTCCCTATGTTTCACTGCATCTTTGAGGCATTTCCTCTCTCTTTCTCCACTTAGATTGGTTTAAGGTCTCTATGGAAATTTCATGGGGATGGGATGACAGTTTAGAACTTGCTATGAATTTGGTCATGGCAAAAATTTGGTATTTTACCCGAAAATTATGAGGTCTAATCTTGGAGAATCATTAATTCTAATTATGTACTTCTACATATTAAGTATTAAATTTGATTGGAGATGATAATTAAAAAAGTGATTTTTTTTTATATATTTACAAAAATACTTTCAAAGGTGTCACATCAATGAGGATAATTATGAGAAAAGATCAATTTCTATTTTAAAAAATAAAATTTATTTTTGCATGTCCTAAAAAATAAATAAGATTTATAGATTTGAGGTAGATTAAGTGATAATTAATTTGTCAAATTCAGTTGTTGTTTTTTTTCAAATATCCCATAATAATAATATCTTTTGCCAGGTCACTATGTCACTAAAATTATATTAAAGGCCTGCAAGAATCACATGGTGATGATTCTTTTCAAGTCACCATCAATCAATTTGCAAGCATTAAAAATGAAATTGCAACGTTTCACCTGCCCATACCCATCTCATTCATTACAATTTATTCTAATACATACAAGCATGCGTATGTAAATACACATATATATATATACATACATACATCTATATACATACACATTTGATTATTGTGTAAAAGATGTTATATTTGATGATATGTATTTCATCGTACATTTTACACATATTTATATATATGTGTAAAAATATATAAATATATAGTAAAATACACATTCGATACACATTATTGAATGTAACATTTATAGCAATTAGTGAACATGCACATGCCGCATGCCATGATGGTAATCATGCATCCCCAAATTATTTTCTTGCACCCAATAATTATTATTAATATCAAGTTCGATAATTTAGTTAAAAAAATATAAATGATTAGTATTTTTAAGAGAATATAAAATATAAATATTGAACAAAGGATTTAATTATTGTTTTTTGTAACTGCAGGTAAAAGATGTGGAGGAAGAGATAGAGGGGACGCTTTTAAATGCTGGTAAAGATGAAGCCAAAAAATAGCCAGCCAAACACAGAAGCTCCATGGATCAAGACCATAACAAAGAAGATGATTAAATATTCTTTTTTCGATTGTCTTGATCTAATGTTAATTATTACAAATAAAAAGACTAATGTTATCATTTTTGTCCTTAATAAAGTAGCCATAATTTTTTTTTTTTATTTCTGAAAATTTATTTATATATATATGTATGTATGTATGTGTGGCATGATTTTGGGGTATGGATGGATTTTTCTTTTTTTATATTTTATAAACATTTTAGAGTTTTAATTAACAAAATTTTGGTAGAAGGAGTTGATTACTCTACCATGTAAAATAGAATTGGGTATAAACATGCCATTCGGATAATACCAACTTACCTTTTTACAGGGAATGTTGCGATAATTTATACTTAAGAACTCAATCAGTAAATAAATAGTATTTCTAGAATTCAAGTAAATTCAATTCTAACTTCAAAAACTTAACAAAGCGAACCCGGAGAGGAAAAATTTTGGCAGTCAAGAAAAGTTGAATATGCAAGAATGTTTACATGAAAAAATAAAAAAAAAAAGATTTAAAGATGAAATACATTTTTTCAACTTATGGGTTCTATTCCTATAAAATCATCTCTGAGTTGATGTTTGAGAGATGAGTGTGTCAAATCTGAAGCACCAATGTATTGATAGGAAAATAGTTTAAGAAATACGTAGTAAAATATTTATAAATTTAAGAAAAATCGAAAGATTTTGACAACTAAAACCTTCGACAGTCAATCTTTTCACTTTAGAAAATTTAAAATAACTAAAATCCCAAAATTAGAGAGCTTACTTTTATCTTTAGGTGACAATCCATTCACAGTTGAGACATAAATTATTACTTTAATAAAGAGTGGTATTACACCTTTGATGGGCGCAAAAATATCTGAAAAAACATGTATAATTAGTATAGTACCCATTACTAAAATATTTAGGGATGACAATGAATTCGAGTTGAATTTAGATTCACTCAAAATTCGCTCCAAACGAGATAGATTTTTGAACTTATAAATAAGTTTGAGATAAATCTTAATTTTTTATTTTCAAACCTGTCTCTTTCTATTTCAAATTTGTCCCGTTTAATTAATTATTTATTTATTATTTTAATATATATTTGTTTATGTAATATAATATTTTAAAAAATATATTTTTAAAAAAAATTAATAGTGTATTTTTTTTAAAAAAAAATATTAATATTTTTAAAATTATAAATCAAGTTTAATAGGTATAACAGATCTAATTCGGACCCGACAGGTATGGGGCGTGGTGAGTTTCAAATTCTTAAAAATTTTAATGGGATAAATTTTAAAGTTTGATAAATCCATCCAAAATCGACTCCATTGTCATTCCTCTAGTTTGGGGGAAGAGATCAATTGACACATGTTTTTCCGGTCTTGCACTTTTGCATTTTTATTTTATTTTTGTATTTTATATGCGAAATTTTCTTTTTACCCCTATTACTAATTTTCATGTACATTTTTCATAACTATGTTGAGTATGGGTTTAAAAATACGATACTCCATGATATACACCGAGTATATATATCATGATACTTTTTACACACATACATTATATATATATATATATATGAGTGTGTATGAATATACAGTGAGATGTATATATTTATTGTAAATTATATTTTTATAAAAAGAATCTAACAAATTTAGATGTAAAGAAGCGTATCTGGGCCAAAGCTTAATAGTCTTCATGGGTTCAGGCCTTGTGAGCTGAAACGTGGCGGCCCAATAAAACCACTGGTTGGATCAAACAGAGCCCAACTCAACATTCATAATATTTGACTCCACAATTTTTCCACACATGCAATATAAAGCCTCAACGTAATACCTTTCATTTTTTACATTGTTTGAGCTGAACTTTTTTTTTTTTTTTTTTTTGTTTATAGTAATATAATCAATATTTATTCAAAATTGATTTATTATTCTTCGGGAAGACGATGAAAAAGTAATTTAGATTTGGTTACTCGATAACAAAAACAGTGCTCCTAAATAAAATCAAGTGCAAGAAAAACAATTTGAGGTCACATTCGATTTATATAAAATTCAGTTTTTATATGTGCGGTTACCTAAATAAATTTGGAAATTTTGGAAATTGAGAGAACTCATTCTTTTCCTTTTCTAAAAGAGAAGAATCTAAAATAGGAAAAGAGATGCCATTTTATGGACTAAAATTGTTGCTACCAAAATTATAATGGGAAAGACTGGGACAAGTAATTAAAAGTTGAAACAAACGAGGATAATATCTATGTTATATCAAATGTACGGTACACTTGATGTATAGATGAATGTCAAATATCTTATTTTTGTAAAAAATAAAATATTTGTACGATAAATATATACTAAGTATGCATAAGATGATTGGCAAAAAAAATTACAATCCATAAAAAAAGTTACAAATTAGGCATGAAAATTTAACAACAATCAATAAAGACAAAAAGAAAAAAAAAACTTGGACAGGATAAAATATCTAGAATCTAACATAGTACATAACAACATAATATTTACAAGAAGAAAGTTTTTCTATGCTAGACAATTGTTTGAATTGAAAAAAATAAATAATAACCTATTCCTTTGTATCTCTTATGGGTTTTATAATTATAGAAATTGGTGGCTCAACGAAGCCCTTTTACAAATAATCTCGCATAAATTTATTGGTGTTGCACAAAATTTTAAGCCTAGTTTCATTTTGTGAATCAGTCTCCATCCATCAATTTATAGTTCACCTCGTCAAATCAAAATCAATTTTAAAACTTCATTCCCCATCCACCTAAATTGATCAAGATACCCTCTCCCTTAACATTTCCCTCTTTACTTACCTAATATCTCTCTCCCCACACCATAATCACGCTTTCAGTCCACCACCCCTAGCATTTAAAATCGCCATCACGACTACCGCATTGGTACCATTTGTGAGAGCCACTTGTATTTCACCACACCAGACACTCTAGTGTAGATTTCTCCCCCCATCAAAAATCACGTTAGTTTAACCAAAAAAATATCACTATAACGAGTATCCAAAATCAATACAATAATCACCTCTACCACCTATAACCACCACCGTGACCATTTGCAAAAGCCACATTCTGCTCGTTTTTTCTCCACTTACCATCTACTGCACCTACACTACCACATTGAAACTTTTTCTCCACCGTCCACCCTCTGCCACCACATCCACGGCCAACACTACCACCTCGAGCTCCAAGTTTTCTATTATCTCAATACTTGAAAAAATATTTACAAGTGGGCAATGAAGTGAAATTCAGCTATTAAGAAGTTGTATATACGACAACGTGTTTTAAGGCCATCTTCGTTGGGACACCAAATCCTTACACTAAAACACCAAATTTGGTGTAATGAATAGAGTTGCACCAAATTTGGTGTAATGTATATATTTTCAATTTGCCCCCAAAATTGTTCTACTTCAAGTTTTAATTCCATTTGTATCATATATTGTATATTTAATTAATTTATAATTTAATTTTATTTATTCAATTTTAGTTTTGTTATTATTTTTCAATAACATTTGTAATAATTAATTATAATAATTAATAAATAATTAATATTTGCCATAAATTATAATAATTATTAATAATAAATAATCAATGATATTTATTATTGTTGTAATAATTAACATTTGCAATAAATTTTAATAATTAACATTTGTTGAGATGGTTTTGTGAAAAAAAATTGTTCTACATCATGCACAAAGTAATATTCTTTTTATTGTGATATTAATTGGAATGCTTATTTTTGTAATATAATCAATAAATGTAATATTAATTATATGTAATTTTTTATTTAGTAGTAATAAAATATAAGTAACTAAATAACTTTATAAATAAATAAATAAGTAATAATTAAAAAATAAGAAAAATAAGAATAAAATATTCATTTGGTGTAAAATTTGGTGTAGTGAGTTGAAGATGGTTTAGGATAACTTACATCAAAACATCAAATTCGGTATAAAATTTACACCAAATTTAGTACAGCGGGTTGAAGATTGTCTAAATATTGTCAATCAACAAAAAAATAAGTCTAATGGAGGTTTAATATTCATCTTGCCAAAAAAAAATAAAGAACTCAAATTAACCATCAATTGATTACATTGCAATACCTTGCTCCCCATAAAAAAAAATGTATATAATTTTGAACAATGATAGCATATTTCCAATGTGGTCCGAGTGAATATTATATGCTTGAAAATGACCATCATTGACATGAAGACAATCTGAAAAAAATGGGCAAATTGGACATAATCAAAGTAGCCATATATGTATAGGTAATAGTACTACACTAATGTTCCTATAAATTCCACACGTATGCAACAACAGTACAACATAAGTTATACTTTCTTTATGCAATATTAATTTACCAGCAATGATTAATATACTTCATTTCTGCATTATACTACTTAACGATGCATGATTAATACAAATTGATGCAATACATATTCAATATTAGTACACCATTGATTCATTATAAGTTCACAACGGATGTATCAATATACTTCATTTATGCAGTAATATTACTTCATCTATATTTAAAAGTACTTCACATATGCATTAGCCGTACTCCACGTTGTCTAGAATGTATTAGTAGTACTTTGATTTAGCTTAAGTTATAGTTAAAGCCAATAGTAGAAAAATCAAAATAACTAATTATAATAAGTATTAAGGGCTAAATGAAATATGTATTTCTCGATACATGTCAATATTCTTACTTTTGATGTCTCTAGTTCTTATCATCAAAAGCCTTTCCCAACGTCTTTTGTTATTAATATGAAGCGGGATATATATTAATTTCTAATCTGAATCATAATATATTATATCGAATGACACTTTTGTTTTCCATAATTTTTTGATAATTACACTAAAAAAATGCATTTTCTTATGTTAAAACACCAAAAAATTTCCAAAAAGAGCATGCATGATTTTAAAAATGTTCCATACAATTTATTCAAGTGTTTGTCCTTTTGACTGAGTGCAGTAATGAGTATCCATGTTTCAAGCTTACTAGATTCACAGCATCAAACATTCTAAGTATATTTTCCATTCTAAAAGGTTGTCCATTGATTCTTCCCCACATTTCAGCCATGCGTGCTCTAACCTCTCAAACATCCAGCAACCCCCCACCCCACCTCCAAAGTGGCAATTCTTTCCTTTCAATAAGGCAGTCCATTGACTGTACCCCATATTTCAGCCATGCATGTTTTCCCCTGTAAATACCTCCACCCCCCATTTCATTCAATTCAGGTTGCCTCCTCCAACGACTCCAAGAGAGCCCACTTTTCCACCTCCCGCAAAAATGGCAGTGTCAGCCCCCACCTCCCCCTCCCACAGCCACGACCTCCCCTCCTACACCACAACCCGCCACCGCTTGCTCAACCTCAAGTGGAAAGGCGCCAGACCCATCCCACTCCTCATCTCCGTCGCCCTCGGCCTCATCCTCCGCTTCGCCGTCCCCAAACCCCACGCCCTCACTCCCAAGGCCTGGTCCCTTCTCTCCATCTTCATCACCACCGTCTCCGGCCTCATACTCAGTCCTTTGCCCGTCGGCGCGTGGGCATTTGCCTGCCTGACGCTCGCCGTCGTCACCAAGACTCTGACATTTGCCGCCGCCTTCTCCGCCTTCACCAACGAGGTCATATGGCTGATAGTTGCCTCGTTCTTCTTCTCCAAAGGGTTTGTGAAGATGGGGCTGGGGAATAGGATTGCCATGTTTTGCGTGAGGTGGCTTGGAAAGAGCACACTGGGTTTGTCTTATGGGTTGGTTTTGGGCGAGGCAGCCATTTCACCGGCCATGCCGAGCTCTACTGCGAGAGCTGGTGGGATTTTCTTGCCCATTATTAAGTCTTTGGCTTTGAGTGCTGATAGTAAGCCCAAGGATCCCTCGTCTAGGAAGCTGGGAGCGTATCTCGTTCAAACCCAGAATCAGGTAGTTTTCTTTTTGCTGTCATTTCTTGTTTTTTTTTTTTTTTCTTTATTGTTTTGGATACAAACTGAAATGAATTTGTGGTTTTGTTTGCTGATTTGTGTGCTCAATGGATGATGTTTGCAATGTGATTAGCCACTTAGTAAGTTAAAGGAATCTAGGCTATGTGGCCTGGTTGGGTACTTGTGGGCTCAAAATGTTGGTCTTTGTGGTATAAATCCAGGGGGAGGTGGTGGTAAAATGGAGGCGAACCTTTATATTATCTATTTGAGTAATACTTAAGTGTGATCGTGAATTGTTGGATTGGAAACGTTTTTCTATTACAGATGTTCTATATCGAACGGTCATAATCATGTCACGTAGTATAACGTGGTTTCAGTGTTGGCGTAGCAAATACTGACACTATTATGTATAGTCTAATAGCACACAACCCCGTTAATGTATAGTATTCACAATGGGTAGCATACATCTAATGAGTCGAGTTGAGTTTGATAAAATCACGTGAGATAAAGCCCTAAATTGAAAAATCAAGCCAAAAAGAGTGAGCTTATAATGTGTGGAGCCAATATGATTGGCTCAGCAAGCCCGTCAAGATTAGCTTCCAAACATGTATATTTGATTTTCGGCAAACTCCTGAGTTTGATTCACAGTAAGACATAATAACAATAACATATTATGTTCGGACGAGAAATTAGTTTTTGAAGAATTTGGTTCCCTTCTTTTGATGAGTTGATACCTCTCACTAGCACGTATCATGATGATGTACCTAATCAAATATCTCAAATTCACGCATGATAGAGCCCGTAATATAGCTAATATCTATCTTAGATAACCATGGACAAGGTTTTATGATGATGTAAAAGAGTAGCTAAAAAATAAGCTTAAGTGGTGCATATGACTTGGTTAAACTTGAGTTTCAAGTTTATAATTGGCCTAATCTTCATCAAGTGATGGCAATACAAGTTGGATGTTCCTACTATTATGACATCTTTCTCGTTTTTCTTAGAACAAGTTACGCTAGGAAAGTGCTTAAGCTTCCTCACTGAGTTCATCTACTTCATAAGCACTTATGATGGATGTTGTCTATGACATTCAATCCACCACATTGGACATATATACGAATTATTGTTTAAGGTGGTCGACATATAAATGCTATGCGTATATCTAACTAATTGATTATTTCACTTGTTCGTGCATGACAGTGTAGCAATAGTTCGAGTGCTCTTTTCCTGACGGCTGCAGCTCAAAACCTGTTATGTATCAAATTAGCTGAGAGTCTTGGTGTTGAAGTTCCAAGTCGATGGCTCACTTGGTTCAAGGCGACTAGCTTACCTGCACTGATCTCTCTGTTAGCATCTCCTTTTATTTTGTACAAGATATATCCTCCTGAAATAAAGGACACTCCAGAAGCTCCCGACATGGCCAAACGGAAACTGGAGGAGATGGGCCCTATCAAAAGGGATGAATGGGTGCTGATGGCCACCATGCTCCTGACAGTTGCTTTGTGGATTTCAGGGTAAGTAGAAATACTGAATTGTTTCAAACATTAATGCTATGTTCGGATCCTGGATTTTGGTCAGGGAAAGGAAGAGGAAAAGGGAAAAGATCAAATAGTGAGGAAAATATTTCCTTAGTGTCTTCCTCACTAAAATCCAAGAACCAAACATAGCATAAGAGTCTTGTTCAATAGTCAAACTCCAGAGGTAAGCTAGGACAAGTAATTAGATCGTTGAGCATTAACATTTGTATTCCCAATGTTTGCTAGAGAAATTCTAAACAAATTTGGATATGCAGTATGAAATTTCATGTAGATAAATCTATTTAAACCTCTAGTCTCTAGATGAATAATGAAAAAATCTCAAACGTTCCTGCTTGAGTAAGATAAATTAAGATTAATATTAATCGAGTGTGCTCTAATCATCCAGCTTTAGAAGGAGAATTCCATCTTCACCTCACTATCAGTTAACACTGATTATCACTTTATAGCGCATAAGGAGAACGAATGAGTTCAATGGGTAAATGTCTTACTTAAAATAACGCAGGGCTTCAAAGATCGATTATGATATTAAAATTAAAAATACGGTTAGCAAAAGCATGATTTACTAATGCAATGTAAATCGTAACGCTAGTGCCAGGGCAGTAACTGTTTATTAACTCTTTGATTCTTAGTTCTTTTGGTCTTTATATTACTAATGCAACTCCAAATTTGTGTGCAGAGAAGCTATTAACACGAGTAGTGTCGTTGCTGCGTTAATTGGTTTGTCAGTACTTCTGCTGTCTGGAGTACTTGATTGGGATGATTGTCTGGGTGAGAAACAAGCATGGGATACTTTGGCTTGGTTTGGGGTTCTCGTCGGCATGGCATCACAGTTAACAGCCCTTGGTGTTGTGCCCTGGATGTCTAAGTGTGTGGCAGGCTTTCTTAAAGCTCTTTCAGTTAACTGGTTTGGTGCATTTTGTATCCTTCAGATAGCATATTTCTTCATCCATTATCTATTTGCAAGTCAAACTGCACATGTTGGAGCTCTGTACTCGGCATTTCTTGCCATGCACTTGGCATCTAAAGTTCCTTGTTTGTTAGCTACACTGGCTTTGGGATTAAACACAAATGCTTTTGGTTCAATAACACATTATAGCAGTGGTCAAGCTGCTGTCTACTATGGAGGTATGCCTTTTTTTTTTTTTTCTTTTTTCTTTTTTCAGGTTATAAGTTTTTCATGTGTTCGATCTTCTTTATCTTAGGGACTGGGATAAGGTGGTCTAAACTAAATTTGTGCTCAGAAAATGACGCACTGCAATAATTTAAAGTCACGGTTTTTATCCAACACAACATAAAGATCTTTTCTGATCAAACAACTACTGTTTTATAATAAGTGATATTGATTCAAGATTGGAAATGCAGTGTGCCCTGGAACTAGTCATTTCCTTTGCTAAATCTTATATTGATCATAGGGAAAGTTGCATGCCAATAAAAGAGAAAGTGCGTTATGTGCTTGAACACCATCCATATAGCAAACGCAAAATCTGTCTGAGATTTGTGCTTAGTTAAGTCCATAGTTCTATAAAGATGTGACTGATAAAACTCAAAATAACAAGAACAAAGAGAAATTCATCAAAATGAAACATTGAGGGATACTCAAACCAAGAAACCTTTACCCGTTACGTATCCTGAGGTCTGCTAAATTACATCGACTTAATAGTATGAATTGTGGACCTCTTAACTCATAGGGTCTTACTCTTTGAACTTTTCCGAATTTCTTATTTAGATGTTTCCATGATTTTCTAGACTGAAACTTGGGTATCATGATCTTGGTTTCGTTCTAACAGTCACTATATTTGATTTACAGCTGGTTACGTAGAACTTCGTGATGTTTTCAAATTGGGTATAGCAATGGCTCTATTCACCTTGGTGATGTGGGCATTAGTTGGAGCAGCATGGTGGAAAATTCTGGGCCTTTATTGATATCCAAATAATTAGGTCAGTTTTCTTGGCTTTGCTTTCTTATTAGATTCCTTTGCTACAGGATTGCTGTTGAGCTACTTCATTCTAGTCTTACATAAGTTTACCAAACTCAAGAACTTATTTCGGTCCGATGTCTGCTGCTTGACTCCTTCTATTGTTTGTTTCAATGTGGCGATTTTCCAGGGCTCTGGACTGGATACACTAAAGAGCACAATCTTGAAAATTAGTATAATTGATCGATCAGATCAAGCCGGATGCTGTTGACATCAGTAAAACAATCATAGGTTCGATTCATTTTTGTCAGATGTATAGAATGTAGATCATTCTTGTTTAGGTCTGACTTAGAGAGTTTTCTTGATTCCTAGTGTAAAATGTATATATTTTCACTTATATGTACTGACATCTTTTTTGTAGAAACTTATGTTAATCACTTCTAGAATTCAGTGAGCTGTGAACATCTTGATGAACAGAAATCTTCAGTAAAAACATTTCCTTGTAATTTTTTTCCTTTTTTCTTTTTGGTGGTTTGGGGGGTGGAACCTGGATCAGCTTCATGGCCTACAAAAATCATATCCTCAGAAAGCATTTTCAAAACATGGCTCACCATCTGATTCATTAAGAACATTATTATTCTAAAATTCTCTGTTAAGAAGGAAAATACCGATGTGAATAGAAAGTTTTGCAACATAATTTTCAATATCAACTCAATAAATCAAGCTTAGCTTGTTCGATTAACCACATCTTAAAACTTATACAAGATTTTCTCTTTGTTCAAAAAAAAAAACGGAGTAACACATCTTAAAACTTAGATAAAATTATGTGATTGCAGAAAAAGAACAAAGAAAAAAAGGAGAAAAGAAGAAAGATTGGAGAGATGCAAACCATTAAATCCATCAGGAGATAGAAGTTTACTACGGACTACGAATCTTAGCACGACAAGAACGGTAGCACAAAACCACATAAGTAAAGATCAGCAATTAAGTAGATCAAAAAGCAATACATGATAAGGTTTTATGGTAAGAATTCTCTTCAATGAAGAAAAAAGTAACAAATCATCCTTAATAAACTTTCATTTTTTTCTTTTTTTCTTAATTATCCTTATATTTCTATTTTAACTTTTTGATTAAATAGAAAAGGTGTTTACTAGCAGTCTAGCAACACCATATGACATTGTGTAAGAAAAGAAATGAGGATAACAATGCAAAATTTGCTTCACAAAGTTGAACATTTTCACTTTGCTTGGTAAGTTGGTATGATTGATGGAAATGGTTCAACAGGAAAGTGTTTCTTTACAGTGAGTTGGGTGCCAGGCATAGGTGTATTTGTTAGAATATGATGTCCAACACCATAATTAAATTAGATGTATTATATTTTTTTTAAAAAAAAAATTATTGAAAATCATATTAATAAAAAGGCATTTTTTTATTTTATGTGTTGCATTTTTTATTTCTGCACATTAAATAAAGTTTTTAGACCAAATTTAGCTACGGGGCATGGTCGATCATATGATGGCGATCATGGAACATGCCTCTAAGGGTTTGGTCTTAAATAAGCTTTGAGTCGATAGTTTTTTGAGATGGGATATTAAATAAATCAATAAGACTCGTTCATATGATGCATGCTCGTAAGACGAGAATGTCACATTTCATTGGCATTAGCGTAGAGACGTAAGTACATGCATGTTGGTGCTTGTTAGAGAACAAGTACACCGAACATGGTCCATAAGAAATTTTTAGTTGGAGACTTTGCCTATCGAAACAAGAATTTATGTATTGCGATAGTACACGACTAGTGCTCAAACTTAAGGTACGATGGTAACCTTGTGTGCATCCTGCAGCACTTTGATATATCTTCTAATTGATTGACAATTACAAAGGGAGTAAGTTGGGTGTTACATTGGTGTGCATGGAGGTTTGTCAATGGTCAATATAGAATTCGACACTTGTCTTTTTAAATAAGGGAATCTCCTGTGTTTTCATAGTTCGTGATCCAAAAACCTTGGTCAAGGCAAAATGAATTGTGATTCATCAAGAATCATTGGAACTTGAAATAGAATCACAGTTATTGAATCATTTAAGGTTTTGACTTATAATTTATGCCTTAGATTCAATCAGGAGATTAACTGTCGAAAGAACTGTACGTGTATGATACTCGCAACAGAAATAGATTTACTCGTTATTTCACCTAAAACTAATTTACCATGATTACTTGATAGATGTTTTCGTGAATAGTGAGGTTCTTAGAATTAAAGAGTTGATTCCAAACGGATTAATTAATTGAAATAATTGTTATTCATAAGTTGCAAATGTTGCAAACCCACTACTAATTTAATAGCGAACCTAAGAGGGTCACACATCTTTATGGAAAGTAACATTTCTAATTTTAGATTTTATTCAATGGTTGAAAATTAATTAATTAATACTGATTAATTAATTAATTAAGTGTTTTATTTAATTTAATGATTAAATTAAATTATTTAATTAAATAATTGGATTATTTAATTGGACCTACTTTGATTAGGAAGTCCAATTAGAGTAAATTAAATTAATCAATTGGATTAATTAAATTGGGATTGAATCAATTGAATTGATTTGGGGATTTTGAGTCCAAGTTCAAAATAAATGTGGATCACTTAAAAAATCCATTAAAATATGAAGAGAATAAATTAAATAAATATAATTTATTTAATTAATATATTTATAGATAAATAAATATAGTAACCACTTTTATGGGATAAAATCGGCCATTAAAATTTAATTTATGTATAAATATAATTATAGTATATATATATATATATATGATATATATCTATCTTGATATTATTTAAAAAGTTCAAATTAATATTAACAATGTATGTAAACAATTTTGATGATTAATATAGTTTCAAATTAGTTCACATACAATATGAGAGAAAATAGAAGAGTTTTTGGAAGATTTGGAATCCTTTCAAAATAAAATTTTAAAATACTTCAAAATTGAAAAACTTTTCAAGAGTTAGAAAAAAATTTTGAGCAAAAATTATTTTGTTTAAAATTTTCTATTTTTACTCTCCAACAAAAGAAAAGAAAGAAAAAGAAAATCAATTTCTTCTTATTCTCTTCATATTATTGTTTCAAAAACTTCAACAATCAATCTTTATTATTCTTGAAAATTTACTCCGATTCTAATAGAGGGGAGACACTTCGTTCCCTACAATAACCGGAATGCACAAAAGGTATAATGCAATTTTATATTTATTTATATATTCACTTGAATAAGCGCAATTGTTAAAATCGCTTTCGAATCAAATGGGTTAAATTTATGTTTGATAAAAATTTTAATTTTTCGTTTCGTATATCCCTGCTATTATACCGAACCCAGCAGTATTTCCAGTTAGAGTGAGTTCATCAAGAATTAACCATTGTCGACCCACAACACACTGAGAGATTAAGAGGGAGAAGTTGAGAGGGAGAGAGGGAGAGAAGGGTGCCAAACCCCCAACATTTTCTGAAATATTTCACTTTTATTAGCAAAGTAGTGAGATCACAGATGGGAAAATACAGACATATAGCAGAGCCACAGATTTAGATATTGGATAACAGAGTCATCAAAATGCATCAAATTTAAATATAAAGGTACCAGCCTATCCTATTTGAGGAGAGTCTTCACAATGGACTTGACGTTGAGCTTCTTCAAGTCGGTATACGACTGCCCACATCCAACAAACATGACAGGTGCTCCAGAAATGTAAACCATGGACAATGCAGCTCCCACCTATATTAATTAAGACAAAAATAATAAATTGTACTAAACTGTGCATATGAAACAGTTAACCAGGAGAGATTAAGGAAAGGGACACAGTAATTAGGTCTTTACCTTGTCATCAATGGTATCAAACTTAGTAAGCAGGATTCCATCGATCAATCTGGGATTGGGTGAAGGTGAGAGGTCGCCTAATTTCTGCAATAAATTCCAGCAAACCCACCAAGGAAAGCAGGCAAAGAATTTATCAATAGCATCATTCCTGATTAAATTGCTGATGGGAAAAAAAAAAAAAAAAAATCTAGTTAACCTGATTAAATTTTGACAACTGATCCACAGCATCATTCCCCACAAGTGCCTCACCAACAAACAAAACAAGATCTGGATTGTTCACAAAGATAAGCTTTGATAGAGCTCGCATTAATGGTTCGTTATCCTACACAACATCAATTAAACAATAAATAGGCAGTTGCAGGGAAAACATGAGCCGCAAAGAAGAAGATTAGACTCCAGAAAAATTCAAGATAACATCAGCTGCAACTGCTTGCTCAGCTTTCAACCTAAAGCCCATATATCAAAGGACCCAAATATAAACAAAACAGAATTGCTGTCAACATGCACATTGGAAACCAGGAAATATGTGAATTACCTGCATTCTTCCAGCTGTATCCACCAGAACAACATCCGCACCATTTCGACTGGCCTCCTGAATTGCTTCTTTTGCCACAATTGCAGGATCCTTCTCGTAACCCTTCTCAAATATTGGGATCTGGTGGTTGAAGATCATTTATACTTAATGTTAGCACTAGTTCAGCAAGATTTAAATCTCAACTGAATACAAGTTTACAGCACTATAATCTACCTGGAGCCTACGTGCATGGGTACGCAGCTGTTCAACAGCACCTGATCTGAATGTGTCACAAGCAGCCATCATAACATTGATCTTATGCTGCAGAAGCCAGTAAGCAACCTGCAGAAAGGCATGGTAGAAAAAACATAAGAAAAATTAACAGCTCATCAAGCATCAACCTTACACATTCATGCTAACCAAAGCGAACCTTAGCAAGATTGGTGGATTTCCCAACTCCATTAACTCCAACAAAAACCACAACATATGGTTTCCCTTGCTCCTTGGCAGTATGAACATCCCTCAGAATATCAATGGAGCGTCTGGGAGTTAATATGCGAACAAGGGCATCTTCCATAGCAGCCTGGCAGCATCAATTTAAACGAATAAATCACCATAAAATATCACATTTTCAAACAAAAACAACAGGCAACAGCAATTATAGAGATTTTTTTCCTTCCCATGAAGGAAATGTCTCTCCTTTTTGTCTGCCTTTGCATTTTCTAAAGGGTAAAAAATGTCTGTGTACCTGCACTGTTGACGAAATTCTTGTAAAAGAGGCTAGCCTTTTGCCATCAAGACTTGCAGCTACTGATTCACAAAGTTTTTCAGCTATTTCCTCTGCCTGTCCAAGCAATCATTTAAAAGAATATATGCTTGTTTTGTGGGTAACTGAAAATATTAGCAAACCAGTTGCCACAATAGTGTTACTATTTTCAAAGAAGGGGCAAAACAACTAGATAGGACATGAAAAGTAACATACCACATTCTTGGTCATAAGCCTGTCCTTGAGAGCTTTAAGAGCTGGTTCAAGGTCAGACTTCTCCAAATTTGCCTTTCCCGCAATACTGAATCAGAAAAATGAGGTCAGATTAGATTTGCATGTGCACCAATTACATGGTGATTAACATCCCAGTCATAAGATCTTTTACCAATTTTACCATTACAAAAATGAGGACATCTAAGCATGCCAGCAACATGCCAGCAAATTAGAACAGCAATAACTGATATCTTCATAATTATGCAAGCACACAATTATCATCATAGAATTGGCAAAAAAGCAAATATAGTTTTTAGCTCTTTGACACAAACATGAAAACTTCGGCAGTCTTCACAGGCATATTTACTAGTCACATGTAGGAACTCTATAAAAAATACAACCCAGGAAAAGAGAGATCATATTTCAAGAAAACGAAGAAGCTGACTTGATTCAAAACGAGGCCAGCAAGGAAAAGAAAATAAAAGATGGCAAATTGTACTACTGTTTTTACTGCAGACACTCCACCTACCTCCGCCTTTGTGTGGGAAGCATTTCCAAAAATTCAAATATACAAGTACATAGTGCACATACATCGAAGATATAAATAAAAGTGAAACAGGAGAACAAGAATTGCCACCCCTTACATCGGGTGCCAGAGAGAGAATATACCTCTGGAACATGGATGAGAACCACCCCTTCTTCCCTGTACCAACCTTATTATCCTTCCCCGTGTCCTCCTCCTCAGTTTCACTGTCACTGCTGATGATCTCCTCTTTGTCCATCATACTCTCACCTTGATCTGCTGCTACAACTGATATGTTCTGTTCCCCATTCTTACTCACTGGATCAGTAAAATCTAACTTCGACTCTGAAGGTGAATCATCCCAAACTCTATTCTTTTCAGTTATCTTTTTCGTAGGTTCCTCCTTTGAACACTTGTTAACAACACTTTTAGTTTCCTTTCCACCTTTAGACCTAAGCTTTTGTAGCTTATTTACATCAAAAGCTCCAGTATTGGAGGCCCCATTCTCTTTACCATTAGCATTAACCGTTGAGGGTACTTCCCCTTTTCCAACATGATTATTGTTCAAATTTCCATTATCTAATGTGCGACCTTTGAACTTGTTGCCATCTCCACCATCCTTTCCAGTCTCACCGCTACCCTTTTTTTTATTGCCTCCATCTGTGCTGCCATTTTGCACCTGTCCTTGCTTCCTACCAAGGTTATTATTCACAAGCTTGCCCACCTGCTTTGATTTCTTCATTTCCTCAGCCCGAGCCTCAGCTTCCTTCTTGAGCTGCTGAAATATGTCATCAAAGTCATTGTACGAAGTTCGCTTTGGATCATAAATCTCTGAGAATGCTTGCTTCACCATAGAAAGCAAATCATCCACGTACAAGAGATGGAGAATCCGCTGATACACAGCAACAAATATGAGCCCAAGCTCATTCTGAAATGTCCACTTAAGAGTGTATGCAGCACCCGGCGCATCATAATTATATGGTGCTGCACCTGATCGTTCCTCCAATAGGCAGGACCTAATCAAGGTGTCAATGGGTGATCCTCTAAGAGCATCTCCAAGCTCTTTGCATGTCCAGAGGATTAAACCTCCTCTTGTAAATATCAGTAATTGCTCTAGCATATTTGAAAACTCGAAATTTATATCCTGAAACAAAAGAATTGGAAAATGAACAGGCCATGAGGAGTTTATAAGAACTGAATCTATGTTCAAGCACAAGAAGCAAACAATATGACTGATGCTAAGTAATTATTTGTTACATTCAACTACCAAGAATATCCAGAAACTATCAACTAATTAATGAGAGCTATAAGTGTAGATATTCATGACATCCAAAGAAAAGAGACAAGATTCAAAATTTTTTTGGATATATTGGAGATTTCTATGATGATTTACATAAAAGACTCTGACAATTTCCAAACAACATAATTTTTGAAAAAGACAGCAGTGCAATGTATTCGAAAATTTAATCAGAACCTTATTCAATCAGCAAGAAAGGAAGGAGTTGGTTTTTGTAATTCCTTCCTAATCTTTGAAGCAATAGTAACACTGAGCTGCTCCTAGTGTGTTTTATGTGTCTGTCTCTTTCATACAAGTTCATGCGGGAACCACACAGTATATCTTACTGCGCAACAGAGAGATACACAAAGACCATTGGTCCTTGAATTACATAGAATTTTCATATGCTTCACATATAACAAATAATTCATACAGACCACACACACATACGTAGCCAAAGAGCAGGGAAAGTACTTAAGTATCAGTGGTGTCAAACATTTACATAAGAGCATAGTATGCATAGTTATGCATTAATGTGTTATCGGAGCAGGTTAATGCACCCACGTGTCCAGGTCTCCACGTCATGCCATATCCGTTTTTGGTGCATCATTATTCTCTTAGAAACTGAGTATTTATCCCTCCAATGAAAAAGACAACTCAAGAATGTGAACTTAAAATAGCAAATCATTAAATACGTGATCACATAGGCTTAAAAAGAACACGACTCAGGGTGAACATCTCAGACACTAAAAAGAATAAAACAAGCTCAAATTCATGCAAGCGTATAGGTAAGAAACAGATCAAAAGCAACACAGGATGAAGTCTTTTCCATCAAAAACTAAATCATAACAGTTGGATTTTAAATTCAACCACACAAATACACTCACTCGATAACCCTTCTCACGACAAACGCAAATAATGCACAATTACAGGACAATCTTCTAATCAGAATTTTAATCCAATATTGAACAAATAATTCATGGCGAATTACATCAATTTCGACATACTCAATTGGAAAAAATAACAAAAAGATCGAGCAGAACTCAATTCAAAAACCGAAATCCGAATAGAACACACAGGTGATCCAAAAATGAAAAAAGGCCAAAAAAAAAAAAAAGAAAGAAAATCCCAAAACATAATAAAAGATAGATCCCACGATTCAAAAAATCAAATAAACAAGAATCACGAATTCGTCATCAACAAAAGAGTAAAATTATATTCACCTATTTCTGGCGGGATTTGAGAACGATTCGAGGAGAAGAAAAAACATGGAGGAAAACGGAAAACTAAAGTCAAAAAGCTGCGACCGTTTTGATTGTCGTTATATATATATATATACCTTATTGGTTTTGACGGTAGCAAACAAATTAAATAAAGCTAAATCTTCAGGTGCATTTTAGAGCACTTTTACAATAAAAATTCATTTAAAAAATAATTTTTTCATTAAGTATTTTTTTAAAAAACTTTTTTTTATTATTAAAGTATATTTAGTGATACTCATTTTAAAAAAATAATTTAGAAATATAAATTCATTCTTTACATATATCTACGTTTAGTAAATTAATTGAAAATTACATTTTTAATATATTTAATTTATATTAAAAATTTATTTTCAGGCATATGATTTCTCAATTGGTTAGATACTTTTTTTAATAATATTTAATAAGTTATAATGTTAGATTTTTCGTCAATTATTAATTTTATATTTTTTCTATAGAGTTGTTCAAAAATAAATTATAAATCAAATTAATGGAAAAAAATAATAGCTCATAGTTTCATTTTCTCTTTCAAGAATGTCGCTTCAATTTTTAAGTAATTGAAATCAACATTCTTTCAAAAATAAAATATTATTATTAAAAATAAAATAAATGAATTTAAGAAATCTAACTGAAAAGAAGAATACATGACATGGTGTAAAAAATATTCAAATAAGCAAAAATACAAATAATATCAAATTAAAAAAAATACCGCTTATAAAAAAATAGAGTATGAAATACATATTGTATAATAAAATGAGTTTTTAAATTTAATTATATAATAAAATGAGTTTGTAATTTTATTAAATTGAAGATCATCTCAATTTCAATTAATTGATGATATCCTTAAACTAATAAAGATGTACAAATAAAGAAAAAAGATGTTGAACAATAAAAACTTTTGATTTATACTTGTATAAAATTTTAAAAGGATGAACGTAATTTCAAAAAGTTTTCAATATAAAAAGGTATTAAGATGAGATTAATATGGGTAATTTAAATATAAAGATATAATAAAATAAAAAAGTACGAATTTTTTAGTAAGCTCTAAATAAAATTGCAAAAGATGAGTTTTGAGAAGGCGTCTATTATTACTTCTCTATAATGTACTTTTTGAAATATAATTTATCTTAAAAATCCATCAAATATAAACTACCAAACACCTAAAAAAAAATTTCAAATGGACTTTTACATCTAAAAATTCATTTGAAAGTGATTCCAAAAATACTCCAAATTTAAGAAAAATAAAAAACATAAGTGGGGTCAATGGCCAAAGTATCTTATAAAAATGCAATCAAATTCAGGTATAATATATATAACTATATAAATTATAATATCTGAAATTAAACAAAAGCTTGTAAATAAATTTGCAAACTATTGAACAAAAATACTAAGGCTCAAGACGACTTGAATTACAAAATTATTATTTTTGAGGGGTAATTATGATATTTTGATCGTATTGAGGTCTCAAGTTCCACCTTTTGAGCTTGAAATGTAGCCAAAATCACCAGATTACTACTTTGTATCTTTTAAAGTGTACCAATCTCAACTAAGGGCTGGGTTTTGGTATGATAGATTAGGGTCCCAGCCCAATCCAGAACACTCCGGCCCAATCAAGTGTTTCGTCGTCGACTTGATCAGGCCCAATTAATTAGTGGATGCTACTAAAGGGAGTGGCAATGCTTGATCATTGGTTGTGAGTGACTAATTTTATCCAATTTTTTCGACCTTGGCTACGTAGGAGCAAGTCAAAAGATGTTCAATTCATATAAGATATGAAAAAGGCTATTTTAGCCCCGCCAACTTCTATTTTTCTAACTCAACTCTTAGTTGGGCCACTCACAATTTGATTAATCGACTGAATCAAATTAAAATCGAAATTTTAATTTACACTGAAATTGAATTGAGAATTTTAATTTTGAGTTGAATAAATTATAAATTTTTCATATTTATTGTTTATTTATGTACTATTTTTTTTTCTTTTTCTTGCTCACCCAAACTAAAATATAATAAGCAAAAGATACATTTATAATTGTATTATTTAATTTTTATCTATTTCTTATTTTTTATTTTTTCTTAAAAAAAATGATTATCCAAAAAATAAAATCAAAAACTGAAAAAAAATAGTTATAACCAAACCAAAATAATTAATTTGGTTCAATATTCTATTTATAATTTTGGCCAATCGAAATTTCAATTCAATTCAACTAGATTTCAAATAGAATTTTAGAGGTAACGCACCCTCCCTGTCTGACCCACGGCAACACCACCACAACACATAGTCCACACACAGTCTAAACTATCATCCTATCAATTACCTCTAATCCCAAAATCCCATATATCCCTTGACCAAACAAGCCCAAACTTATGACTTTTAGTATTTGAATTTAGGGTATGTATAGTCTGATGTACAGCCTATACTGACTTTATCCTTGACACTATCCCAATTCCCATCTCACTCCTATTTAACATAAAGCAATTGTGTAATCCTAACTAGAATCATTCAAACCAGAACTAGAGTTGTTTTGCAATTTCTTGCATGAAGTATTAATCTGGCTTTTCCATTTCCAAGAATTATAAGGTAAAATTTCTAGTAAAAACAATTTGTTGCAAGCCATTGTTTAGTACCAATTAGTGTTCAACTGTTAGTTAATTTTTGTAGGAAAATTTGAAAATTTGAGACTTATCGTCCCTACTTTAACATGACAATCATCTTTAATGATACTATACGATGTGGTCTAAATTAGACTTGATTATTGAATTTATATATTTGGGCCACCTTATAACTATTTAGACTTAGGTTTGTGGAGAACAAAGAGGCCTGGTCTATATAATTTGTGCTTAAATGTGATTGGTTTAGGAATTATTATATTGGTTGACCTGAGCTATGTTCCTCTTGAGCTAACCTGGACTAATATGATAGATCATAAATGTATCAAGGAGGTCAACTTGAATGGGTTGATCTATGATGAATATAGTGAGAAACAAAAACTAAACGAACTTGTTTTGCCTAGATTGATGCTTGTCAGAAAACGTGGTATCTAACCAGAATCTTAAGTTCATTTGATAAGAAAAAAGAATTCTATCTTAATCGGATTGCTTAGTTATTGATTGAGTTACTTGGAAAATAATTATACTTTAATTGGATTGCTTGATTATTGGTTGAAAAACAAAGATTGATGCTTGTCGAAACCTCGTCATCCAATCAGCCATCCAACCAAAATCCTAAGTTGCATCTATTTGAATAAGGATTGAGAATTCTACCATAATCTAATTATTGATTATTGGTTGCGTAATATGGAAAGAGAATTTTAACTTAATCGAATTACTTGATTATTGGTTGAAAAACACTTATTGGTGCTTGAACGAAAATTGTGGTCATCCAACAAAAATCCGAGGTTGATTTTATTTAGATAAGAAAATAAAATTCTACCTTAACCAGATTGTTTGGTTATTGATTGAATTACATAGAAAGAAAGTTCTAACTTAACTGGATTGCTTGAATATTGATTGAAAAATACATATTGGTGCTTGAACGAAAATCATGGTTATCCAATCATAATCCTAATTTGAATCTAATTGGATAAGAAAAGAGAATTCTACCTTAACCAAATTATTTGGTTATTGATTGAGTTACATAGAAAGACAATTCTAACATAATTAGAACTTATCTAAAAAAGATAATTGAATCGTTCTCTTATTCAATTTTCTTGCCTCTTTGTTCATAATATAAACCACTCATTTATCTTGAAGTATGTATTATTTACATTATATCTACTTAAAATTATTTTCATGTTTATTATTCCCTATACAATTAAGCTTCGAGGGACAAAATTGTGGATTTGCAGCATAACACACGTGAAAAAAGATAAATATATTTTATGCCCAATTTTTATATGCATCATTACAAAATTCGGATACAACTTGCAGATAATAATTTCGAAAGTTGTCTATAGAACTCTCTATGAACTAATGTGTTTTAGTAATGAAGGAATTTTAGAGAGACAAGGGAGAATTTCATTCTTTGTGAAATTGTGTGTTTCAATAATGGAAAAACTTTACAAAGTGAAAACAATTTTTGTTTTTGTGTTGTATTTTTCTGGATGAAATTCTGTTTAGTTATTGCCATTGTGTTGTTAGTAAATAGGCGTTCATCAAAAGACATCTTTTTATTCACAATTCTTATCAGACTTTTTTACACTTTTTGGCGTATGTTTTTCAGATGCAACCTTAATCGCACACGTATGTTTGTTGGGATCCTTTCAAATGCAACTTTAATCGCACACGCACATGTATCATGTTTTTTGGTCTCCTAAATATTACATCTGATAATGTGCATGTGACGTGATATTTCACTTTATATTTACATACACTTATACATACATAAATATAGATATATATAAAATATGTGTTGAAATGCAATATATAACCAAATGTGACATATCTTAAATTGTGTTTCCTATTGCTAAATAGTCACTTTACGCATGTGTATAAACACTACTGCATAGCTCCGCTTAAAGTGACGTAGTGGTAAAGTGTTGTGATATTTTTTGAAGGATAAGTGGTTCGATTCCTTCAAGTAGCACTTTACCCTAATGTAGGTGTACTCGATGGTGGGAGCTCTCGGATTCCGTTTTTGGATCCCATGTGGGGTGAGCGACTGTGTCATGACGGGAATCATCACTAAATATTCGCTCCAAATATATATAAGATATTGTCACGCTAACATTTATCTAATGATCGAATTAAGGGAGAAGGTCTTTCACTCCTATCATTAGTTAAAATAAACGTGGAGACCTAAATTATATATAAAAAAATAAATATTAATGTGCAGCTCTATTTGTTTTTTAAAAAGTAAATAAGTGTACTAAGTGACATAATATATAATAAAGTAAGATTGATCATAAAATTTAAAAAATTATCATCCCAAATTACACCCCACCAAATCAATTTTTGTTGATTTATTACATAATTTATGGTGTAAAATTTATTTGCAGCCTAATTGTTAGAATATCGAATTACACTGTCTGTGTCACCGTGTGTATATTACACATTTTAATAGTTAACTTTAGTTTAGTTATGTTTAATATTAGATCTACATCTCTATAAATAATTAAATTCTTTTTATGGCATTTCTGGCTTTTGTTTACATCCAAATTCGAATTCGTCATTCCTCTTGCATTTTTTTTTTAAATTATTGGATGTACTTTTTCGCTTATATCTGATTCAACGGTTCATTGAACCAAGAAATTTTTTGAAGTATTAATAAGTTATTTGACTACTTTATTATTATGCAGAAATATCAAACAAATTCTAAATTGCAATTTGGTTTAAAATATTATTTTATTTTGTGACATTAGTTTTAATAATATCAAAGTTTAGGTCCTTTTAGATTATGCTCTACTTTTGGTTCTCAAATATAGTACACCTGAGTTCTTGTAAAATAATATATGTGAGCAATTAAACTATCCACCTAAATGTGAAAATAAAATGTTACAATTATACTACGTTTAACTAAAGTCATTTTATATGGTATAAGATTTTAAGATTATTCTTTTTATACAGTAAAGCACACATGCAATATTCTTTGTTTATTGAAATATTTAGAGCAAACTAATTTAAAAACTTCAAGGTTGCACCAAATAATTGCGAATACACTTTTAGCTTTAATTTACTGCATATGATAGTTCAATTTAAAATTAATTTTAAAAAATAAAAATAAAATTGCACATAATTACTCATACTCAAAATTCATAAAAAAAATTAATATGGAACAAATATCTAAGGTTATAAACGAATCAAGTCGAGTTGAACACACTACTATTTAAACTTATTAGAATTTTTATTAAATTTCAAAAATTGTTCGAACTTGGTTTGATTATTATTCGAGGCGAAAATAAATCGAGTTCGAATAGTTTGATTTTTTCACACATATTTTATCATTTTATTACTAATTGAGTTGATTTCGAGCCAAATTTTAAATTTTATTATTCAAAAAAATAAATTCAAACTTAATTTATCATATTATCGAACCTAATTAAACAAATTTTTAAATCTCAAAATAAATATCAAATAATTTAATTTAATTTTAAACCCTATAAATATCATAATGAGCACCATTTTTTTCTTACACTCTTTCATCCTTAACATTACAATCCCTTGATAATTTACTCTTGAAATTTCAACATCACAACATGCTCCCCCTACAAAAACTTACACTCTGCAAAGATTTAAAAAAAATAAAAAATAAAAAATAAAAAATAACATCACCACCATTCACCATATGATCCATTTAAAAAAGAAAAAGAAAAAAAGGAAAAAATTGTACAACTTTTCATCATTGAAGAGAGTGAAAGAAGACAAAAGTCTTGATCAAGATTCTACTTTCCCATACTTTTCAACTTAACCTTTGGACAGCACTCACAAAATGGGAAAAAGCAAGCCAAAAAGAAAAAGCTGCCCACCATTAAGGGGTCTACTCTCTACAAAAACCCACTCACCTAACTAAATCCTTTCCCCTTTAATTTTGCCTTTTTTTTCCTTATTATTTTATAGTACTTGTGTGTTAATTTTTCTTTGTTTTATACACTAGTGAAGATTCTGTAACACTTGCCAAGAGACCAAACTCATTTTTATATTTTAATATTTTTAAAATTAAAAATATTTTTGCTAAATTTTTGTATAAAAATAAAAATATATTTGAAATAATTATATGTATATATGTTAAGTATGTAGGTTTAGAAATAAAAATATATTTATTTTATAGTTGCTTTCTACATAAAAAGAGTATGTTTGAAAATAAAATTAAAAGGTACATGAAATATTAATAGATTTAAAAATAAATTTTAAAAAATAAAAATAAGTGGTATTTTTTATGACAATAAGTAAAACAAATGTATTTTTTATTATTAAATAGTAAAAAATGAAAAAAAATTTTTATGGAAATGAAACCAAATGGGCTCATAGCCGTTTAGCTTCATATTCAAATTAATTTCATATTTTCAATATTTTTATCAAGTTATTGTGTAAAAATAAAAATATATATAAACTAATTATATTTCTATATTACCTATTATAGCTTTGAAATGAAAAAGATATGAAATATTAATAATTTAAAAAAAAAAAATTGTATTTGTTATTAAAAATAAGTATAGCCAAATATATTTTTAAAATTTTAAATAATGAAAATTTAAAAAAAAAATCTCTGAAAATAAAAACAAACACCCTCTCATATAATACCCCCAAATACAAAGAAAGATCACTCTCTTTCCTACTCTCTAAAAGTATATTGGAAAACCTTGAGAACTGTTTTCATGTGTCAGTTTGGCATCACTTTCAACCAATTAAATATATAAAGTGACCTATCTATCCCTCTCTTTTAGGTATTATAATTTGCCCTTTCATGACAGCAAGGAGTAACCCCCCAACCCCCTCAATTGGAGCAATGGAGGATTGACATTGACTAGCCTATTGCCTTGCTCCTTTAGTCTTTGTGGGGGTGTGGAATTTCTTTGCTTTTGATTAAGACTTGTGTTGTGCTAAATTTATTTTAAAAAAATTTAATTAGGAAATTTGTTTAACATTTTATTTTGGATAAGCCCATTTTCTTAAAATTCCACTCAATAATTTATACCATCTTATAAATTTTCAAATATTTTAATTATATGATTTTTTAATATATTTATAAGTTCATCTAAACACCTTCTTCTAAGTCTTATTCTGCAGCTCTTCAAATTAATCAAGCTTGGTTTTTTCATATATTCTAAAGAAATCGTTGTCTATTTAAACTCGATTTTGAGTTTGAGTTTGAGTTTGATTTGAATTCATAAACGAGCTTTGTTTGGTTACTTGCTAAAGTAAATAACCTTCCTTGACTATCTAGAAAAATTTCAGGTTATCTTATAAGATATTTCAAGAAATTTATTATAAACTCAATCGGACACCCTCTAAGTCTTCTCTTTCATATTAATCAAACTGGCTTTATGCATATATTTTGAAGAACCCGCTGGCTATTTTAATTAATAAATGTGATTAAATTGATTTGAAATTCATAAACGAGTTTTACTTGATTACTTGCTAAAGTAAATTACCTTCACCGATTATTTAAAAATTCAGGACATTGCATATTCTCAATTTCAAGTTAATATTTCATCTTTTATATAATGTTAGACTCGTTCCCTTAAACATAATTTTTGAACTAAAGATAAAAGAACTTGTGCAATAAGTTTCATTAGCAACAAATTATGATTGTCTCCTAGTATAATGAAATGCCAACTCACATCAAAAATCTATTTGGTACATTACAAAAAGTTTAGCTCTTTCAGACAATAAAGTTGAGTCTGTTAATACTCTTATTTAAAAATCAATTAGGACTAACGTTCTCATTTCTTCCACGTTTAGGAACAAGATATTTAGCTCAACTTATCAAGGGAAAAAAGCCACATGCAACCTACCTCCATTAATCAACTTTTACAAATAAGTCAAAATTTGTTACCTGCCCCTAATTAACTCGTGCAGATCCTACATTTACAAACGGGTATTGAATAATGATGATGTCTAATTTTGAATTTTTTCGATTTTCAAGAATAGTTTGTTTTCAAATTTTTTAGCATAGATGGATTGATGTTCTCAGAGTTGTTCATAGACTCTCTCAAATCAATAATAGAGCGAGAAATGATGTATAAAAAATATAAAATTGTAAATATCAAATATAAAATAATTTATTTTGAAATTGATATATAAGAGGTATTTATAAAAATGTTGTTGATTTCTGCTTAACGCTCGTGAACTTGACTCTATTAAATCGAACGATCTTAATTTTTTTTTAAAAAAATTATATTATAATTACAATTTTTAGCCACAGAAAATGAAGGCCAAGAACATTTGGACTATGTGGGTCGTATACGTTGTCATAATCTAAAAGTTGTGGGATCCCCACCTAAGAAAAGCTGTCATTAAAGGAGAAAATGTTGGAATGGGGGATAAGCACTTTTTTTTTGGCCCTTTAAACTTATGGCTTTTACATTGGACAAAAGCTTTTTTGATTTTCCGACATGTTCAAAAGTTTTGGCAGATGAAAAAATTGACTTCTGCGCTCTTTGTTGTTTTACGCGGACGTCGGCAACTTGACTGGCGGTTTGGAGGTTCATGCTTTCACTTATTATATTTGCTGTTTCTACTTTTTTTTTTTCTTCTAACAATTAAGTCATGTGTTCCATGTTTTGGACAGATGATCAAAATCCTTGACAAACTCTTCAACTTTCGGGGAATTTTGTGATGAAAAAATTAAGGTTACTTTTGGAGTCATTTTTGGTTGGATGATTTTTTGTTTTTGGAGGAGAAAAGTTATTTGATTTGGGATGTTTTTGAAAATATCTTTAATGTTTTGAGAAAACAATTCCAAAAAACAACTTTATTTTGAAGCTATATTTTCAAAGTCTACACCTTTTTTTTTCTAAAAAAAATAAACTTATATGCAGATTTTTTTTTAAAAAACATATTTTTTACTTATATTTGAAAACATGTAAACTAAACATAATTTCTCAAAATAGTATGTCAAATCAGTTAATCAAATCAATTTACCATACTTTATAATTCAGTAATCCAAATACCAGTACAAGAAACCTTTTCACAATATTTCCAGAAAATGAAAATGAAAATAAATTCAAACATAGTGCTAAAATTCAATTCTTTAAATATGCTTAATATTAAATATTCCAACACATGTATTGCACAAGATACCCAAGAAAACAAAATCAAACCTAGAGAAACAAAGAGTTGTAAGATCAGGGACGGAGCCAGGGCCTGCTAGCCCTCTTCCCCTTCCCCAGTTCCATATAATCTTAAATTTGTAATAAAAAAATTTACATATAAATTTATTATAATCTAAAATTGTGCCCCCCGTTCTGTGAATATGATTAATACATCATTAGTTTTAAGAAAAACTTGTATTTCGCTACCCAAATTTAAATCCCTATGTAATGTTAAGTTGCATGACTCCAAGAACTTTATGTAAACAGCTCTTTTCTGAAGAATTCACAGGTTAAAGTGAAAGTCGACTTAAAAAAAGTTCTTGAGCAGAAGCTTTATGTAAATCATATTAACCAGAATATGCTCAAGTCTTTGTCTTGCATATATGAGTCTGAAGGGGTTTTTTGCACAAATCATGAGTTATATATATATATATATATATATAGACTTGCCGTGTTCATAGGAGGGAAACCAATCATTGATTTAGTGCTATCTTTTGAAAGACTTTATTCCATGAGGAATCATTATTACACAACTTATAAAAAGAAGCCGCCAATTTGAGCTTATCAAAGGTGTTCTTGTGCTCATCGTATCACCATTGTAATGATAAAATAATCCTCTACTATGTCTGAGATTTCACCAGAAAGTTATGGAGGTGGTTTGTGCAGGTCAGACACCTAAAACAATTAATATGTCCCATGCTGGATTATCAAACACCCCATGCATGCAGCAACTTGAGAAGATCATTAATTCTTGCCACCACCTAACTCTAGATTTTGTTTTCAACAGAAAATCTCTCCCACAGCTCAGCAGTAGCTTAAAAAAATGTTGATAAAAAGGGACAAGAAGTATGTGGCCATCTCGTTTGGAAAAAAATCATCATGTTGCCCACTAAAGCTCGAGATAAGTGGATTTGCGAGTCTTTGTTTTGTATATGATGATATTATAAAGTAAAATGATGATATCAAATCATTCAAGATAGAGCTAAAAATTTTAATTTTGAGAACAAGATTGGATTTTTTTCTTAATAATATTGGGTAAAAAGATATTTTCAATCATATGAATGAAAACTTTCTTTCAGTTTTTAGAGGACAAATTTTAAACTTTAAAAAATATATATGTAATATATAGATTTATATAAACTTGAGAGGGGTTGTGCCCCTCCCGACATCATTTATAATCCAAGAACTTACAAAGGGATTCTATTATTTTTATTAACTTTTTTATAGTTATTTGATTATATAGACTTGTGGAAATTAAATTAAACTGCTGGGAAATAGGATATCTGTTCTCTCTTCTTTCTTTCTTTGCATACAATCTACCCTAGGGAACTAAGACAATGAGTCTCGAGTTTAAGTTACATTATAAACCGTGGAAGAAACATCTAATGAAGAAATAGAGGGACCTTAATTGACTACAATGATAATTAGTTTAAGGGACCACTTTACTGATTTTTTTCTCAAAAAAGGGTATAGAGGATTTGTAATTAAGGGAAAACATTGAAAGATTCTTGCTCTTTTTCCTTTAAGTTCATTCCCCATCATTCTCCCAGAAACAAAAATAAATAAACTTAGGCTATATAATTGTCTCAAATTTAAAAAAGTAACCAAAAAAAGAAAAAGAAAAAGAAAAAGAGAACTTTTTGTGCATGAGCTGAAGTTCAAAAGTTTGATGCCCAATTTACTCCCATCATATCATCCAGTCATGTATCCCAAGAAAACAAGCAAAACTTGAAAGAAAAATGTTAAGGCTTTGTTTGGCATTATTTTAGTTTGGTTTGGATAAATTATTCTGATAGTGTATTTTGGTAGTGGAATTGAAAAATGCGTAGAAAATAAAAATATGTTTGAATGTTTTATTGGAAAAAAATAAAATAATGCATTTTGAGGAATATATTTTACTGTAAATATCTTATTAATATAGTTTGTTGTAATTAGTGTCAGATATTTTTAACTGTAAATATCGTGTCAATGTTATTTTATTATATGATTAATATATTTTGAGAATGAAAATACTATTTTTAAAAAATTCAAGTGACAAGTGACAAATTCGTCCAGAGAAAGAAAATTCAATTCTAGAAATAAAACCAAACAAAGCCTTAACTTTTTGTCACGTCCACATGTCTCACAACTCATCAGCCTCCCTTTTCTTGTGGGGTTTCTCTTGAAACAATGGTAGACTCTCTTGTGTCCACTTTAAGTGTAAAAAGTGCAAGATCCAGAGTTCTTTGATTCATGTAACATTACCATGTCCATACAAACCAGTGAAATGAAGTGAGGACAAAAAATAATACTATACCAGATATAATAACCATATTAAAAGTAGTCAGAATACAAAAAATTTCAATTTCAAAAAAAGATGATTTTGTGTTAAGAGGGCCCTACTTGGAAATGAGCAAGCAATTATATAATCTTAGGTGGGATCATTGTTTTATGATGATGACTAGTCTACAGCTAAAACCCACTTGCAAAAACTTCATATCAGATGATTGGGAATTGGGAAAATGCCTATGCCAAGTACTTATCCAATCACTGTGGGAGAGGAATAAGTGGTGATAATCTAGTGTCACACAGACACACAAGAGCTTCTGATCTTCCAATTCCATCACAAAAACTTAGGTGTAAAATTCACATGTCTCAAGCAGCACAGAATTATAGGTCAAGGTATATTAATTTTATGATAAAAATTATAGAATGGACCCAAGTTTCTTTTTCTGCATTTTAGTATTTCCCATTCTTGTGCTGCATTCAGCTTTATCATCTCTTTAGTAGTAGTCATTGGTTATAAGTTAAATCAGTAATATGGATGGCAATTGATTTGAGTCGAATCCCTCCACCGACTCCGACTCAATTTAAATCCAAACTCATCCCAACCCGTATTCGGGTCTGGTGGAGCCCTATACCATGGATGAACATACTTTAATGATGAGTTAAAAGAATTTTCACTTAGGAAAAATTCAGAAGTAAACTTAAAAAATGCAGCATATCTTCATACTCCCCATGGTAGAAAAAAAAAAAAAAGTAGACGAAGCAATATAATGCTAAAAGAAAAATAAAAGTTAATCCACGGAGATTTGTGCAAGAGTCGTTGTCCGAGACTCGTTCTCCTCCCCGGTTGTCATCATCGTCGGCGACCTCCATTAGTTAATGTGTTGATAGCTAAGGAAACTAGGGGGTGGGTTTGAAGTAAACCTAGAAAAAATTACAAGAATATATCTACAAGTCTTGTCTAGTTCGAATTCAATAAAATTTGTTATTCGACCTAAACCCACTCAACTTTGAAAATCAGAATTCATTATCCATCAACACTCATCTTAATTGGATCAAATCGATCCTGTAGAGAATCCGACTGGTCCGAATCCATTGGCATCTCTAATCAGTAAAATTTTTTGTATAAATTTTGATAAGTTTTGAAACTTTAGATATCAGAAACGATTAAAAGTATCCGTACATGATACTTTTCATATGGATTCTACAAATAGACAGTTGTTATTGTCTGAAATCAAAAATTCATAACCTTAAAAAGTATTGGAGGTTTTTCCATATCGTTACACATACTTTAACAACTCTTATGCTGGATAATTGGCTTAAGCTGTGTACCAAATTGAGCAAAGATGAATATACATTCCCCTTGGACAAACAAATATCAACCAACGGTTACTTTTCGATGAATTTTTCCCTTCTCCTGTTTTTGAAAAAAAAAAATGGGTTTGTTGGTTTTAGGTGGAAATGGGATGTCAGTTCAAAATTTTGCTTTGTCTTTGCCTTGGCTGTGTTTAAATCAACTTTACACACACTTTTGGTAGTGCTAGTAATCTGATTGTGACTATGTCATCAAAATTTTTGGCAAACTTTAGAATAAAGTATGGTCCAATATTTTGTTTTAGCAAAACTATTTGGACCACCTTTTCAGTATTGGGCACTTGGCATTAGGACAAGTACAACAATTTCTATCGTTGAATCTTTCATCAGGCACAAAATTACATCTTTTGGAGCAAAAGAAGTTGAAAACTCATTTTTATGTTTCCTACATTTTAAAAAGTAAAAATATTTTCATTAGATTTTTGTATAAAACTAAAAATATATATACCTTCTATGTAAACTATAATGAAATCTAATTATTTTATAATATTTTTTTGTATAAAAAGACGTAAAATATTAATAGATTTAAAAATAAATTTGATAAGTGCATAAAAATACGTGAAATATTAGATAAAAATAAATTATATTTATAATAAAAATAGATAAATGAAATGCATTTTTAAAATTTCAAAGCAAATTGTACAGGAGAAATCACATCCTAGCAAAGACCCTATACTGTTAAATTATATTCAAAACTTCAATTTTATTTAATTCTTGTCAATTAAATGAATTCAATTAGCTTAAGTGAAAGTTATGGACAATGGTTTTTCTTTTTCCTCAAAAGGTGAAAAAGGGTATCCTAATGAAACTCACTTTGGTTTGATGGGAGTGAAAAAAAGTGACTGCAGTCTGTTTTTGCAAAGTTACTGCTTAAAGTTGATTAGCTAAAAAGGTTTTTCTAAGCTCTAGCAGAGCAAGAATCCTTTGCTTTTGCAGTTTGTCACTTTGTTCATGTTATAGAGCATGAAAATAGCAAAATCAAGTATTCCAATAGAGAAGCACAATTGCTGGTTTATATCATGCTATCCAAGATAAAATCTTTTCATCCTTATTCCTTTGATTTTTATTGAGGAATGAGAATGAGATTTAAGGGTAGTAAAGAAATTCACCAAAAAAAAAAAAAAAATTTAAATACAGAGTCTTTGTAAAAGCTAATTGCAAATTTTTCTATTTTTTTTAGTTTATTTTACAAACTAGTTTCGAATTTTATAGACACCTGCCCCTAACACCTATAAGAGGTAAATCGCAGAATATGTTTCAACCAATACCCAAGTTTTCAATAAAAATTATATACTTCTGCGCACAAAAAACCCTACACACAGCGATCGTTCGAAACAATTTAGTCGCAGGGTCCCACTCGTACCACAGTAATTGCTCCATAGTGAAATGCATCCGCAAATTTCCATCAAAATTCAAATTCTCACCCTTCCTGTGAAAGCAAGTCAAAGTCAATTATTCAACCAGTTAAATTTTATCCTTTTTATTTTATTTTTTTTCACTCGTGCTATAACAAAGTTGTTCTTTTTAGTTGGTGGGAGCTAAGGGAAGGTGAAAAATCCACATTTACCATTCTAGGCATCAAAATCAATTGATACATGGATCTAACACGCCGTAGCTAGTTTAGAAGACAAATGTAAATAGGAAAAAAATAAAATTATTAAAAGATAACATGAAAGTGAATGATTGTTTTGCAATGTATTTTAAATTGACAAAAAGATATGCATGGTGATAAATAGTTGTTAATAAATAATTCATCTCATATCGAATGAACACATATTTTATACCTTATAAACGAGGAGCATTCTCTTTCTCCCAAGAATCAAGAATTATTTTTTCATATTAATATCGTAAGATTAAAATGAATAATATATTTTAAACGAATATTTGATTATTTTAAACCACATCAATAATATTTTTTTTATAGCATAAAAACACAATGTACCGTAGTCTTTAAAAAAGAAATTGAAAATTCCAAATAAATTTGCCATTGCAAATCAAGATTGAACTTTTGCAAACATTACTTCCGACTTCTACGGGGATGAGCTTGCACCGACCACACGGTGGTTACACCCATGATCCGCTGACGCCACCCAAATCTCCAAACGACTCAGCTGAAGCCGAGCCAAACGGCCAAGTTCAAGCCACGCAGCCGTAAATTTTCCACTTATCACAGCTCACATATAGGTTATGATGATGATGACATTACTGGCATAGCCCTGTGGACCAAGAACTTGCATTTGCCTTGAATTTGGGGTTCATTTCATTTGGTGACAAAAAACCCAAACCCAAAATGCAAACCTGCACCTAACCCCAGTCAGATTCTAACCATATGTGAGACCCCAGTTGGTTTTATTTAAACACACTGAAATTGTGAAAGGCCAGCTGGGTAGAGAGACAGTCTACTGATCTTCCCCCATCAAACCAAACACCCCACCCCTCCCTTCCCAATCCCCCACCCCTTACAATTCTTCTGTAGATGAACAGTCTTAGACCATTGTCTTTCAAAATTATGGTTCTTGAATTGATTGAGTAATCATGTAAAGAAAGATTGGAAGAGAAGAATAACAGTGCAGCTTTTGATTACTTCTGCTTTTGGGTAATTTGGTTTTGTTTAGGCAATTGTGGGTTGGAATTGGCCTCAAGTTTGTATCATTTCTTTTTTTCTTTCTTGGGTTTTGGGTTTTCTTTGCTTTTCTTTTTGATGGGTGCAGAGGTAGAGGAGGTGATAAAAAAGGAGAAAGATGGAGTACCCAAGAAAGAGAAAAAGCTGCACAGTAATATTACATGCATACAAAACTGTGCCTCTTGGGATTGTTTGTGTCATTGGAGTTTGGCTGCCATCTCTCGTAATTGCAAGTGAAAAGACTTGCTCCTAAAAGCCACACACAGTCACACACCCACAACACACACACCATTTCTCTTTGAGCTCTCTCTCTCTCTCTCTCTCTCTCTCTGTTTGTCTCTCTCTCTACATCAAAATTTTGCTAACTAAAACTTCAAGAGAAAACACAAAGTACACAAGTTGGTGGTTTGCAAGAGATCTAAGAGATCTGATATAGACTACTATTGTGTCATTTGGCTAAGTATTCAAGCATGAAGAGACTCGGCAGTTCTGATTCCTTGGGTGCTTTGATGTCCATCTGTCCCAACTCTACAGGTGCTTGGCTTGAAAAAAGAATAAATATGTTCCATTCTGCACTTGTTAGTTGTTTCATTTTTAAAATGGATCATGTTATACCAAAGATTCAAACATGCTCTCACCATGTTTTCCTGTCCCTAACCTATTTCCATGATTTATATCACCTCAAAAACATTTTCTTGATATGAAATTGTTCTAATCAAAGAGTCTTCCTTTTTTTCTACTTTCAGTAATTTTTCTGCTCCCCTGTTTAACCATAGTGGGATCTTTCTTTCCACTCTTAGCTTAGTTGGACTACATTTAGAGATGTTCACTTTTAGCACTACTGATTTTCCATCTACTATTTTGGTTGCTGTAGATGAGCATAACCAAGGAAACAATCCCATGTACACGAGGGAATTTCAGACCATGTTGGAGGGCTTGGATGAGGAAGGTTGTATAGAAGAATCAGGCCATATTTCAGAGAAGAAAAGGAGATTGAGCGTTGATCAAGTTAAGGCATTGGAGAAGAATTTTGAGGTTGAGAATAAGCTTGAACCTGAGAGGAAAGTGAAGCTAGCCCAAGAACTTGGTTTGCAGCCTAGACAGGTGGCTGTTTGGTTCCAAAACCGCCGTGCCCGGTGGAAAACCAAGCAATTGGAGAGAGATTATGGCCTCCTCAAAGCCAATTATGATGGCCTCAAGCTCAACTTTGAAAAACTTCAGCATGACAATGAAGCTTTACTGAAAGAGGTGCTCCTCTATATAGCTTATGTTCTTGTTTACTTACACACATAATTGATTTAAGATTTATTTCATTATCATTTAACTTAATGTTTGTGCAATTTTTCCTTTGTCTTTATTGTCTTGCTGTAGATTCGAGAGCTGAAATCGAAGCTAAATGAAGATGGTAATAGTGAGAGCAAAATATCTGTTAAGGAAGAGGGAATGGTGTCCGATACTGAAGAAAAAAGCAAACTTGAAACTCCAGTGAATTCCCTTACTAAATGTGACGAAGTTGCCACTGAGCTGAACTTTGAAAACTTTAATGGCAACAACAATGGAGCAATATTGGGGACTGCCTCAGTTTTTGGTGATTTCAAAGATGGATCCTCTGATAGTGATTCAAGTGCAATCTTGAACGAGGATAATAACAATAGCCCAACTGCAGGAGCTATTTCTTCATCTGGTGGGATTATTCACCATAGCCCACATCAATTCTTGGACATACAGAATGGATCCACTTCTTCTATGGATATAAGTTTCCAGTTTTCGGACTCTAAAGCAAGTGCAACTATTTTGGGAGATGCCCACAAGTCTTACCAGCCACAGTTTGTGAAGATTGAAGAGCACAATTTTTTTGGTGAGGAGTCATGCAGTACTTTCTTTTCTGATGATCAAGCTCCCACCCTCCATTGGTACTGCCCTGATGAGTGGAACTGATGATAAAAAATCTCTAAATCCTTAACCAAAAAACTATGTCAAATAAGGCAGGGAAAAAAGAGAAAAATATCAAACTGGAAGCAAAGCCATAGCCACCCCAAAGACAATTTTGTATAGTACTTGAATGTTGGAGCTATATAGCCCATGTAAAATCAAGGTTTCAGTTTCTCTCTGTTCTCATTGCATCAAATCAAGAAAGAAAATGGGATGGAGACTGGGGAATGGGGTGAGGGGCCAGGGGGTGGTGTTCAGAGTTCAGAGTTCACGTGGGGGTGTGGGGAAGCTAAGACAGAAGGTGGTGATGAGATGGAGAAGCGTGTGGGCAAGGGTAAAAGGCTGTTGCAGGAATAATTAGTCTGTGTAGTAGTAAATTGAAACTATCTGTTTAAACTTTGTGCTTCTTTTTACTGTTAAGCTCCATTAAAATTTCCACGAGATAAAAAATTCTGTAATGGTGGAAGAACCCGGAAATGGTAAAAGAATTGCTAAAACTGTACATGCCTCTAGAATTTGGAACTTCTAAATTTGAGGTGGTGGAAAAAAGATCTTTATTCTGGGTTTAAATATCGCTTTCTTAGTAAATCTTTATTAATTTTTTTCTTTTATTTTATAGTCTTTGTTCTCCCCACACCCTTTTTTTCTTGGTTTTTATTCTTTGAATTTCTTTTGGCAAAAGTGTTTTCCTGTAGTTGTGCGTGCAAACTTTGTTCTTGAGTTTTGTTTTTGTGTCTGTCCCTTCAACTCATTTATTTCTTTTCCACTCCAACTTTAAAGGGTGAATTTCACTTTGCACCCTCAATTATATGTATGGTGTCAATTTACGTCCTATAGTTATTAAAATATACACACAGTCACCTTCGACTAAAAAAGTATAATTCATTTTTATTTTAAATTTGAAAAAATATTAAAGCTAGAATATTAAAATTTTGTTTGTACTTAATAATATAAAATAATTAGTTAAATTAAATCAATTGTAAAATGACAATTGAAATTTATACTTAGTATTATAAATATATAACTTTAATTTAATAAATTAATTTAATATTTAACTATTATAATAGTTGCTAAATAATTAATCTTTTCACAAAAAGCTTGAAATATCTTTAAAAAAAATAATATCGATATCCAAAACTGTGGATAGGTATGTAGTGAATACCTAAGACACTAAACAAACGAAACTCATAAAAAAAATAAAAAATAGTACAATAATTTCGGTCAAGGTGCCTCCTCACAAAAAGTTACGTACTTTACATTCTTATTCTTTTATAATTATTCAGTAGATTTTTCATATAGAGATTGATACAATTGGTAGCAAAAGCATTCTTGTATTCATTGTTGATAATAATAAAATAATATTATAAAATATTTTATTTAGCTTTTGAGCGAAAAATATGAGAAAAAGTCGCGCGATAATAACTAACAAATAATTTTCTAATGAAAATTCTATCTGAAAATATTATTGGGGTGAAGTGGCGTAAAGAATGTAAGTTAAAGCAGTAAAGCTTTTTTAAATTACTTTTTGAAATAAAATGCTACAATGATTAATTTTGGAGGAGGAAGTCTCATTTATCTATTAAAAATAAAAAAAACTAAATTTATTATGGTAATAAATTTTAATAAGTAATTCTCCTATCCTAAGTTATATTCCCTTGTCCTAATATGATCTTCCTAATTTGACTTAGTATAAAATTTTAAATAAAATTTAAAAGAAACAAGATTAGAAGCAGCAAGATTAGGACCATGAAAGACCTCCTTAGGCTTGACATCCTTGTTACCATCGTTGTCAAACACACCATGGCTTTGCATCCAAGCTATAGAATTACTATCAATTGAAGGTCGGGTGGGAAGCACAACCATGACTATGGTTCTTAATTTCTTCCACTTCTGCAATAATTATTAAAATATTATATTACATTTTCTGCAATCGTTCTCCCAGAAAATATATAAGATGATCAACCAGGAAATCTGGGGGCTGGTAGGGGTTGGCCCCCAAACTCGATCAAAATTTAAAATTTAGTATTTATTGTATTTTAATTTGTTCCTCTAGAAAATTGAAAATATCTCTTTGTATATTACTTTAAAAAATATATATATTTCTAGCTCTGTATCTAAAAATGAAATTATAAGATTAAGGGTAAATTCCACTTAGCCCCTTAAACTACATCTAAAAATAAGATTAGCCTCTCCATCTTTTTATTGCATCAATTTGTCCTCTTTATTTAAAAAAATAAATAAATAATTTTAATTTTTTTTAAAAACAACCTTGATTTACCAATTTCACCCCTAATCATAATATAAACGAAAAAAAAAAAAGAAGAAGAAGGACAAGAATACCTCAGCCTCCTACCCCATCCCCACCAACCCATATTGACACTAGTAGATGAATATTCAATTTGATTAACTACATTAAAGCCATAGTTTGAAAAAATTATTTTAAAATTCACAAATAGTATAAATAAGTCTAGAATTAATTATAAGATTTTTTTTCCTTTTTATCCTAAAAAAGGAGAGAAAAATATGTATTCATTTGATTTGCTTACAATTTAGGATAAATAATCAAAAGCTTATTAATAAAAAATTTACATCACAAAATTACTTATTATTTTGGCATTTTCGATTAATGGGGCTTCAAGAGTTTCTGTGGATGTCATTATCTAAACTAAAGTTAAGCAGTTGTAACCACACCATGAAAATGTAGAGATAACATAAATGTTCTTTGACAATGGATGATTATAAATATTGGTTAATAGTAATTGGAATAAGTCAAAGTTTTTTTTTTCTTAGAATTTCGAAACATCAACTTTAAATATAAATAATTCAAAATTAATGCGGATCAAGAAATCTACTTTCAGCAGCCAAATTCTCCCAAGGGCCTTCAAAATCGCCTGCAAAATAAAGGTTTTATGGGTGCTAATTTTTTCAATAAAAATCCTTCAATACTTAATTTAAAAAGAGGTTTTGAGAGTAAATAATGAACAACTGCGTATCATATTTAAGTCACCTTAGACCTATCTAAGTATTTAAGTATTATTTATGACATATCAGTAAAATTCGTATCAAACCCATTTAAATTAGTTCTTCTAAAAAGTACTAAGTACAAATACTAGTCCAACCACTAATACTCAATTTCCAAATATAATTTAAACCACGTCAATAATTAATTTATTTAGAAAATGCCCTAACTTGATTTGGTGGCTATATGTATTTAATTTGTACCCTTGATAACATTAGTTTAGGAGCATAGAAGAATCTCTATCCACAAATGATACCGCCCCGAATGAAGCTTCCCCGTGAAAACCCTAGATTAAAAATATTTTATAAGCCTCTGCGGTAAGGCAAAACAGAAAAAAAATGTGAGGATTGTGAGTTCAAATTCATTTGGAGACAGAAGTATTGTATGTCTGTTGGTCCATCTGGTGGTCCTGTCCGTTCTTTATGGTGGGTGCGGAAGGAGAATTTACTTATGCGAAAATCGGCTCGTGTACAGAAACTCGCTTACCAAATTTATCTGCAGAGCGAAGCAAGAGGAAGACCGATCTCTTTCACAATTAGTCCAGAGCCAAAGGTTTCGAAAATCTGGATTATCAAAATAAATAAATAAATAAAGTCTTATAAGTTCCTACTACCAAACACTTTACCTTAATTTTTTCAGAAAAAAGAGATCTAAAAATTCATGGTCTCTAAAAAAAATCTTATAATTCTCTCTATTAAGATTATCCAAAAATAATAATAATTAAAAATTAAAATTTTTAAAATACTTTAGAACTACTAACATACTCAGTCCAAAAAAATTATGTCACGAATTATTATTTTCAGACATAATTTATCAACTATTGCAAATATCAATGTCAATATGTTTGCATATATTATCTTTAATAGCCTCCATGATGTTGATTTTTTTTTTATTTTTTTGTGAGTTTGATGGTTCTAAATTGTCCATTGAAAAATAATTAAAAACTTTAGAAACACTAATTTCAAGTTTTAGTCATCATTCCAATTTATCCAATGATAAACTCCTATTATTCACTTATTAATATATTAAGAGAGAAGAGTGATTTAACTAATATCCATCATAAGAGTGGTGTTAGTTGCATGAAAATCAATGATAAACATCTAAAATTATTGGCTGACAAAGTTAATTAAACAGAGAAAATTGTGTGATGACAGCCATTGATTAAAGAAGTGTGTTAGTTGCATGAATTGATAGCTTGAAATATATGTGATGGGCTTCATTAAATCAAATCAACTGTTTGAAAATTAGTGACATCTATTTGTTGACTTTTTTGCATTTTTAATGTTCACATGAAATTACTTTGTGAAGGTGTGTTTAGGAAAAAAACACACACACATACATAATATATATATATATATATATATATATATATATTATATGAGACAATCTATAATGAAATGTGAAAAAAAAAATAGTTGTAATGGGCTTTTAAATATGATCAATCTTGTACTAATGATTTTAAATTTTAAACCTCGTCGTTCAAATAGATGAAATGGTTGTTTTATATGATATTGTATTAAGCCGAAAAGAAAAAAAAAATAATAACAACAATAATTTATAACAACAAATTATAATGTAGTTTGTTTCAAAGGAAGAATTTAACTTTGGTCGTTAGGAGTGTATATAGAGCTTTATATAAATATTAATCTCTTTTGGCTCTATAAATTATTTAAATATTTAAATAAGATGATCATATATTATTATCTGATGTATTAATACCTATGTAGTTTTTTCTTAAAAAAAAAAATCTATACAACGTGACACTTTTACCCCCCACTCCCCGAACTCTGAAAATAGGCACTAATTCATTTTCTTATCCCTCTACAAAAAATATTTATTTGCTCATTTGTATAAAATATTATTTGTCACTTTTCATTCTGCTGGACTTTCATTTTTTATTTTTCATTATGCGTTGAGTATTATATTTATTCTTAGATTATAACAAAATTTTAAGCATTTTATTTTTTTCTTTACTACCTAACTTTTACTAACATATCGCATTGAGTTTCGTTATTTTTTATTGATCATAATTGATAAGTATGTTGAAGTAACCATACTACACCAAAAAAGGGATGTAAAATTAACAAAATGGCATAGATCATACATATATTAAATATATATATATATATATATATATATATATATAAAATCACTTTTCGGTGATTTCGTTCATGCCCATGGTGCGAGCCATTTTTTAAAGGCAAAGTGGTAAAAATAGAGTTATAAAATTGCACTTTAGTTCCTGAATTTTTTATTATAGTATAATTCTTAGATAGGATATATAGTTATTCATTTTATATTTAAAAAATAAAAATAATAGAAGCATATATATGTATACACATATATATAATTGGGTTGGAATTATATATTTGGGCTTGTTCTCGTTATTCAATTAATTGAAACTTTTATATAGCAGAGTTATTTTCACTTTGATTTTAATGTAAATGTATGGTGTAATTAATTTTAAAAAATAAATAAAAAGCTTGTTTAACTCACTGATTATTTAATTCTAAACTTTTAATGACATTACGTAAATTTTACTAGAATTTAATCTCCTCAAAATTTAAAAAAAAAATACTTGTTTTAAGTTCATCAACACATTATGTTTAAGTTCATAAAACTAGGAATTTTATGTGCTTCAAATAAATTAGTATGATAATAAACACATAAAAAAATTAAATCATATTCGATACAATCTATCAAATTGCAGGGATCCAAAGAAAAAATATCTATCGGAAAAGGTCAATTCATTAATTTATTAATGTAATAAGTTAAAGGATAATTTAATTCAAAAATTACAAAATCTTAACGGTAATATTTCATTGATTTAAAGTCAAACAACTTTTTTTACTTTAATTTTTAAAATAATTAAATCATATTAAATTAAATTTAAGGCTGAAAATAATAATACCATATGAAGTCTCATTAAATTGAATATGAAAAATAAGCTGTAATATATTTTAGTTTGACTCATCACATATAAACACACACACACACACACACACACACACACACACACACACATATATATATATATATGAACTTTAGGTTTTTCTAAATAAAATAAATAACTATATAATTTATGCCAGCAAAATGTACTATAATAAATAACTCACGAATTAAAGTAAAAATTAGAGAATAAAGTAAATTTATAATTCTATTAATTATTTTACCCTAAAAAATGGCGTGTATCATGTACATGACTATTCCGACAAAAAAATCATCGGACAATGAGCTGAAAGATTATTATGCAACAAAATTTAAACTTTAACAATGATAAAATTATTAATTTAATTTAGAGACGAAAGTGATATTAAATCTAAATTCTAGAAATTGTAAATATGATTTAAGTGATATTAAATCTAAATTTTAGGAATTATTTATTATGATTTAATATTATATATGTGTGTGTGTATATATATATATATAAAGTGGCACATGATTGGACCCCAATCCCCAAATATACGTTTCGCCTTACAACCCCAGCTTTTAGCACGTCCTTTCATTGTTTCACTTTTCTGTCTCAAAGTTTGCGCCTCCTTCCTTTTTTAAGGTTTCGGTCTTTGCATATTTTTATAATATGACTTTTTAAAATAATCTTGGATCATTACTTTAATTAATATAATAATTTAAAACATTATATTTAAGAAACCCATTATATTTTATATTATTTTTTAAAAAATAATAGTTATAAATTTGGGACTCTTTTGCTCCTTTGACTATAAACAAATAGGATGAAAATTGGCTCATTTATTTAATATGATATTTTTGTCTAGAAATTAGTATTATTATCTTAGGGTCTAAAAAGATTATAAATCTAAAGTTTTTACTCTTAAAAATTACAAGTTCTTTTTTTTTTTTTTAGCTCAAACGATGAATTTGTGAATTTGGCATCAACCCCTCTAAATTTTTGGTTTTTTTCACTAATTTTCAGGAAACATTCTTCTTACTAATGCTGTAAAAGTTTTGTCGATTTTGAAGAAGGGAAAGCAAAATGGGCGTGGAGAAAGGGTTGGAGTGAGGTGACCGTGGCTGGGACGACGCAGATGTCAAATTTTCGAATTTCAAGAGTATTTAATGAGACTTTTTTAATTTTTTACTTTTTAAAATTTGTATTTTTTTCAATTTTCAATAAAAATATTATTTATTTTTATTTTCAAAAATTTCTGATCAAACTTGAAAATAAAAATATACATACTATACACATTTTTAGACTTATTAATATGTCACGCATTTTTATGCAGAAAATACCATAAATCAAATACATCTTTTATTTTCAAACTTGTGTAATCCCTATAGCAATATAACAAATTCAAATATATTTTTATTTATACATGAAAATCTAATAAAAAATATTTCCAACCCTCAATATGTTGAAAATATAAAAATAAGATTGAAAATGGAACCAAATGGGCTCTTATAAAATTTCACAAATTTTGATGAGCTTTGTTGCAAAACATTGTAAAACTATCTAATCTAACAGCTAAGGTGTTAAATATGGGAAAAAGTTATTTACTTAAGGTTTGCACTATAGCCCTTAAAATATAAGTAAAATTATTTTCTAGACATGTAAATATATGAGTGACAACAAAACTTGATCTTATACCTTATATATAAATATATATATATGTGTGTGTGTGTGTGTGTGTTTTATATTGGGAAATTGGAATATAATTTCACAATATGGTAAAATCAACCATTTTAGAATCATAGAAGTAGTATTTTCATAATTGAACCGACGACTAAATCAGTTTTGTTGCTACTTAGCAGTTGAACTGATCGGATTGATCTAATAAAAATTAATTATTTTTTATATTATATAAAATGATAATTTAATAAATTAATTATTATATATAAGATAAAAATAAATAAATAACTAATTAAATAATATATTTAACAAATCTCAAAATTCAAATAATCACACATATACATAACAAAGTAATTTTTCAAAAAATTAAAAATTAAAAAAATAATTAATTAAATTTTTAATTAATTTGACCAGTTCAACCATTTTTTAACATATTTTAATTAATTTAGTAGAGTTTTTAATTTTTTTATATTTAAATAAATTAAAAGTTATAATTGAATCAATCAAATGGATCAATTCGATTTCATTTTTAAAACATTGCTTGGAAGGTCCAAATAAAGTTGAAGTTGTTGGCAGAGGAAACAAATACCCCATCCCATGCAGTGCTGTTTCTGTTTTTCAGTATCCCCAATTCCCATAAAGCAAATGGTCTTTTCTCAATTGGCTTTTTCTCTTTTTGGTGTACGGCCAGAAATCTAGCTCACTTCTCACCCTCATCACATCATTTTTCCTCTGACAATCACATGCCAGACCTATATAAATCTGGGAACCCTTTATTTTTATTTTTATTTTTTATTATTTTTTATTATATATATTCCATTCAAAATATATTATGTGTATAAAGTGAAAATTCATTCTTTATTCACACATATTCATATATGTGTAATTTTTATATATAAATAAACAGTAAATATTTCACTCAGTACACTCAATTGGTACCATATATTTGAGAAAGATATTGTTCAGACCAAGAGAATGATTAATCAGTTGGATATTCTATTGTTATTAAGTGTTATATATCATATTATAAATTATAAAAATATATCAAGTGTATAAAATATATTTAATATATATATACATATTCTTGATATGTATATTTTAAATATAATATAATATGTAATATAAAATTATAATAAAATATTCAAAATTATTAAATTAAAAAATAAATAAAAGATAAAAATTATTCATTGTTATAATCTAATGATGAAAACACCACTGTAAACTGACCCCAATTATATCTTTGTCATCATGTCCAAAAAGGTGACCACAATAAACAGATTGTACGCTTCAATCTTGACCGCATGAGGTGTGTTTCTAGTCGTTACAAATGCTACATTTTTACATACCTAAATTTCCATTCCATTAAAATATTTTAAAATTACGGCAATATAAATGAGATTTAGATATATTTAAATATAATTGGATACATTGAATATAATATTTAAATATTATTATATAAAATATTAGTATAGTATATGCATTTTATGAGGATACTTGCTCTTTACCAACAATACATAAAATAATTTTTCCGTAACATTTCAAACAAAAGCCTTATATAGTTGAAAATCTTAGAGTTGTTACACTAGAAATCAAAAAATTAATCTATTTTCTAATAAATCTCCAAGAATAATTTATTTATTTTGTCGTATTTCACCGTTTCACTCAACAATAATAATAATAAATAAAAACACACGCACGCACAAATTAATGTTTCCAAATATGAAAGCATGATCCATCTCAACCGATCTCCAATATAAAAAAAAAAAAAAGTTTTAATTGTAGACACTAATTAAAAAATAAGTGAATAATTAGTCCCTTTTTTTAAAAAAAAAATAATAATAATAATAATTTTGGTACTATATTATTGTGGATCCCCACCAGCAAATAATTAGGACATATTCTGCAGATATGCATGTTTTCTGGAAAAAACAAATATCAAAGAAGAGATTCCCCAGTTTCACTTTTTTCTTCCCCTATATGCCCCTACATGTTTGTTGAGGTGAAAGTGTGGTCCCCTGCACCAAGTAGGACCCTATCATTTCTTAAAGGTAAGGTGGGGTGGGTGGGGTGGGGTGCGGGTTGGACGTGGGGGATGGGGATGGGGATGGGGCGGGGTCGGGGTCGGGGTCGGGGTCGGGGTATTAAGAAAATCGTCATCAGACAATTAAATAGAAAAATTGACAGGGGAGAGAGAGGAATTTGTAGACTTTTTAACTTTGGAGGTTTTGATTGGTGACAGTTATCTGCTACTACCGATTATATTTATTGAGCCAATAATAGCGTAGGGTTTTTTGCTTCTCATTGTTGAGTTCAATTGTCTCCAAGTCAATTTGACAAATTAATGCCATGATAAGGACAATTGTGGTTCCTCTTTGAGCTAAAGATTTGATTTTTTTTCCTCATATAAATCTTTAGAAATGATTTTTTATTTAAATATTGAAGTGAATTTATGTGTGGAAAGAATTTTTTTTTTAAATATAAAATGTTATCATTTCAAAACTTTGATAAAGCAAAACTTGGAACAATATGCTACCCTCTAAAAATAAATAAATAGAGGTAGCATAAGTTCTTAGCTAAATAGGGCAAGAAAATTTATGATCCGATTGTAGTCGTTACTTTTTAAGTTTATTAATTTATTGAGCCCCTGCAAGGAACTATAATCCTATTGGATACGTACGATAGAAAATTCGATCTGAAAAAATTGGATGATACAATAAATTTAAAATATTAGTGGAAATAATGACTTATTCTGAAGACGTAAGGATGATAATGGGTAGGGTGGAACGAGTTTGTTAAAATCCAGATTCATCTAAATTTGAACTTGATTGATTTAGAACTACTAAGTCCATTTTGTTATTTAAGAGAAAAAAATAAGAGACCAAATTCTTTTAAATATTGTTACTATAACCTCAAAATTACTATAAATAAAGTAATTCTCAAAGTGGTAGTTATTATAAACTTCATTTCTTATAGTTTTAACTTTTAAATTTATTTATCTTCATGTGTATATTGAAAGTAGATGACATTTCAAAAGTTTTTGCTTTATGTTATACATAATGGGTGTATAGGTAATATACACACATTGAAGGCTTCATATAGCATATGTTTGGAATAGGTTGGCCAAGGACCCCATCCAACCCACCAAGAGGATCCCAATAAATAGATTGTGTTTGGATCATAGGATTTAGAATTATTTTTTAATTTTTAATTTATAATAGTAAATTTACTAAATTTGTTTGGATAATTATTTCAAGTTATTTAGTTCTTATTCTGAACTATTGTGGATTTAAAATCCAATATATAAATTCATTTTAAATTTTTCTAATTTTTCTTTTAAATTTAAATTCAGATCCAAACTTGCACTCGTACAAGATATGCACATTGAGAAGAATATCAATTAAACTCTCTTGTTGGCATCTCTATTTTTAAACCTTTTTAATAAGGCATTTAATTAATAATCACTTTTTTTGGTATTCATTTGTGATTCCCTTTTTGGTATTTCATTAAAGAAATCCTCACTTATATATTGAGCCATTCAATTGCTTATATTAATAATTAAGGTGACTTTTTTTTCTTTCTATTTTATTTGAAAGTTCCACACAGGTAGCAATTAAGGTAGCATGCTCCACTTTGTTCACTCACACTACTTGTGAGGGACTTTTAGCATAGCCATTAGGCTTGAATTTGGTTCTCCCTTTTTGTTCACTTTCTCTTTTTTGTCTTTTCCATTTTGTTAGATTGGGAAATGGCACTTACATGTAGAGGAATAACTTTTTTTTTTTTTTTAATGTATGCTTGTAAATAAAAAGCTAAAAATAAATAATATCTCGACAATAATAAAGCTGGTCTATTTAAAAAAAATTATAAGTTTCTATATCTTGTAAGATGTTTTTAAAATTTATAAAATGTTAAATTTTATTTTAAAAATAAATTTTTAAAATGATTGGATAAAATAAGTTTACAAAACTTTTGATATTTTAATAACGATGATTTTATAATTAATATAATCAAAACTGAATAGTCTGTTAAGATTTAAAAATAAGTTATGAACTTTTTATTTTTTTAAAATAACTTATAAAATCCTATTATCTTATTTTGGAACTTATAAGTTCTTGTTCTAAAAAATTTACTAGACACTCTAGGACATATTATAAATTTTTAAATATCTTATAAGATATTTTTAAAAACTTACAAGCTCTTCCAATTACATTGTTAGTGGTTTTCCAAGTACCATGGGACACTATTTCTCGTAATTGTTTGATTGTGTCTTAGCTAAGTTAGTCTCTCTATAATAATTTTTTTCGTATACTATTGGGTCTGTGTGCAAGGAAACTATAGAAAATAAGTTGAATAACTAGAGCTTTTACCATAACACTTAAAATTTGGATAGGTCGAGAGGGGCGTTTTAAGTAGGTCTTTGTTTTGTATTTTTTTTTATTGGAAAATATATTTTAGGAGAATATATTGAAAAATATGTGTATTAAGAGGAAATATATATTAAAAAATAATTTATATTTAATTTTATTTTGATATAATACATTGAAAATAAAAATGGGCCCAAAATTGATACCAAACATAGCCTAAGTGATGGGCAATACTTAAAAAAATACCAAGTTCATGACACTAAGCTAAGGTTTGAGTTGCATTTTGGCCAAGTAGCTTTATACAACCTTCGTAGTTCCTAAATTTGGTAAATCATATGAATACAACGTAGTTTCCATAAATGTGGTAAAGAAGGGAAGAGTTCAACTATATGTACTTAACTATTTTCAAATTCATGATAGAAGTAAATTAATTTTATAATGCTCTGAATTACTTATGAATTTAAAATATTTAGACAAAAATTTTAAGTTTTTTCTTTTAGATTGTATGACTGAACCGAATATTTAAAATTCTTTTAAAATTAAAGTCCTAAAAATAATTTTTTTAAAAAAAAAAACTAAATTATTTATATAGACGATATACCCTAAAATGACTAATTTCTTTATCCAGAAAAGAAAGAAAAAAAATAGGAGGAATCATATGTACTGTTTAAAACCATGAATTTTAGCATTGTACTACATTTGATGATGTATTCTTTCTATCTTTTTTTTTTTTATTTGAAAGAGATGTTTTACAAATTTAATAGTTTGTACTATTTTTTATTTTTTTTCTACTTTACATCAACTAATAGTCGACCTGATAATGACAATTAATGTTTATTTTATTACATAATAGAGAAGGTGGCTTAGTTAATTATTAATTAATTAAGGTATATTATTATGATTAAGACAAGTATGATGGAGGTGTTTATGGTGGAAGATTATATTAAAGAAGCAGAATCAAGGATATGATGCTGCTGTTAATCATATATACATAAGCATCTAAAGATATTGTCTACAGATTAGCTTAGCTTTGGCTTTCATTTCTTTCACAAAATTATGGTACATTGCCCTTGTCAAGAAATAGTTTAGAAAATGTTCATAAATTAATAAATAAATTTGTATATATATATATATATGACACATGATCCCACATATATTTATGTATATTTGTCTGCATCACATTTAAAAGCTGTTTATTTTCACTGTCAATTTACTATTTTAATTTCTGAAAATGCATTTGTTTTATTATTTTTTATTAGAAATATAGTTTATTTTCATTTTAAGTTTTTTTGGTCAAGTTAGAAAATAAAAATATACCTACCAATATTTTTTTTAGATCGACGTCTTTTCATATAGAAAAGATAAATAAATATATTTTCATTCATACTCTATATGTAAAATCATAACTAATCCAAATATATTTTTATTTTTTGTACGGAACCCTAGTAAAATAACTGAGCGTATTTGGCAAGGAAATTTTAATGTTTTTTCTTTTTCGCAGATGCTTTATTATCTTACGGATAAAACATTTTTAATTAACCCCATATATTGAAATTTTGGTATTTCTTTTGAATTAGGTTATCTTCTACACCCTTGGAGGTTAAAATCTCTCAGTTCTTCCAGTAGATTTGATTGATTGCTATTTTTAATCATAAAAATGTTGAAAATATGAAAATAAGTTTGAAAATTAAATCAAAACGGGCTTTCGGACACTTAAAAAACTGTATTCTTAACACTCGAATTTAAATTTCAAAGTTTCAATGTGAATAGTTCTAATTTTTATACTAAAATTAAATTGTTAATTTGTTTCTGATTATTGCATGTGTGACATATCAAATGTTATATTTTTGGTTCTGGACTTTTGTAGAACAACTTTTTCTATTGGATTCATTGTATTATTTTTTCCATTCGAAAAATTCTAATTCAAATTTAATTTTTAATTACTAATAAAAATATAATTATTTGTTGAATTTTATACGATCACTTAGTAAAAATGAAACTCTCAAGCCATACCATAGTTGAGTAAAGTGTAATTTTTTCCTAATTAATTGAATGAACGTAAATTATTATTAAAAAAAAATAAGAAAACTCAATGTGCTAAAGGGAGCTTCTAGTCAACTGGAATGGCCACATTACATCATGCTTGAAATTGCACTCAAATTGAAAATTTTATTTTATTTTATTAAATAGACTATTATTTTTATATTTTAGTTTAGCAATAAAAAAATAAATGCTTTAAAATATTAGAAATGCATATATAATATGCCGAAAAAATAAAAAAATTGAAGGGTCATATTCTCATGGTGAATTGCTTGGAAGGAATTGCAAGGTTTGATGTGACCCTAGAGCTGACAGATTCTGAATAAGATTAAGACGAGTTTTTTTCTTTTTTTAATAATAATAATAATTAATATTATTAATATTATTTTTTTTATTGTTGTTGTTATTATTATTACTATTATTTTTTTTTATTATCGTCATTATTTGGGTTATAAAATAGACAAGTTTAATTTGCAAAAAAGAGCATATGCAATATCATTCCTAATAATATTACAAGTCCGTGAGAAAACCAAATTCCCAAAATTATTTAATTTCAAAAAATGCAAAAATCTGAAAGTATATTTCGGCCCCTAATATTTTTAAATTATAAAAGAAAATTATTTAGTTTTCGAAATAGAACATGAAGGGTATTTGCCAATTTATATATATATATATTAATAATAAAAATAGTTAAACATATTAAAAAAATGTTTAAAATTGAAATTTATTTTTGTTGGAAGCAAAGTTGCTATAGAATTTAGCTTTCTATGTTTTTTTCTTCTTTCATTTTTATTTTTCTTACTAAAATACTAATCCAAACATAGAATTAAACTTCAAAAGATAAATTTAATTTTGAATTCATCTAATATTAAAAAAAAAAAAAAACCCGAGAGCGATATATTCAATTGATTTTTTTTTAAATTAATTATAAAATAGCAAAAATGATGGCTGTGATTTCATCCATATTTAGTTAACATAAGAGACTAATACCACTTCCTATTTTTGGATTAATTACATAGCAGAAAACAGACACTTAGGGTGGGGATTTCATCTGAGGATTCCCAGCTATACTTTAATATAACTACAATTTGATCCTCTCACTTTCAACTTTTTCTTTAAATTCCATCTTTGGCGCTTACTTTTTCTCTACTTCATTTTTTGCGTGGTGGGGACATTTCACTTGAAAAAACTTGCTAAACATTGAAATTTTTTGGATCGCCCAAAGAAGAAAAGAACACTTACTTGGGTCCCACTCACAATTTTTGTATGCACAACGTCAATGTGATAAAACTCGACTCGACTCAACTTGATTGCATAATTAAATCGTATATTTATATTTTAAAATTTTATATATAATTTGATCATATCAAAAAAATAATAATAATCGATATTCATGTTAAATAACATGATGAACTCCGCCCGACTGGATTTCAAAAGTCGAAAATAAATACGTATAAACATTGGATGTGAACCAATATATAGTGGATTTATATATGTTAAACTCCCCATCAGGACACAAGTAATTAAGGTTTGAAAAATTGGTTCTTTATATTTATTGCTTATAGAAATGTAAAATATGATGTAGTTAGTTGAAGGGATAAAAGCTTCGTACCTAATTCCTCTTACAAATGATCATCTTTGTACGATATCTAAAAACAACTATACATTAGAGGGATAATTAATGTAACTTCTCTACTACACTAATATTTATGAAAAAATTAAAGAAATTATTCTTGAAATTTGGTCTATTTATAAAAAAAATTATTGTATTTTAAAATTATAAATATCTTTTTAAAATTTGTCCTTATTTAATAAATAACCCCGTCAATACGTGTAATTTGCAAAATAGAAACAAATGTCATTAAAATATTTGTAATTTTAAAAATTAATTGAGTTTTTTTTTATTGATACTTACTTAATAGGATGTTTGCCACTTTTAGTATAAAATCTATATATATATATATATATATATATAACATCTGAAATAAAATTTCACAAATTTTATGTCTCACTCTTTTCTTTTTAATAAAAACTTAGCCCAAAAATCCGAATTGGTTTCTTCCCTGATGGAAACATTTTGGATGAGAACAAGAACTACTACCACTCGTATTACAATAAGCCCACAATTATTTTTCTGAAAATTTGCACCGTCCCGTATATGGGAACTCATATTCCAATATATATATATATATATATATGGCAATTAAATTTATTTCCTTGAAGAGAAAATTGCTATTACAAAATTCAGGTTGGTACCTATCAAACAGTAATTTATTTAAATGAAGAAGCACTAATTTTGTGCTTTACTTTCAAGTTTCAACTATATAATAAACATAATTCTGTTTTAATGCTCCTTTCAAGAAACATATTCAAGCTGTATGCCACAAAAATACACAGTTTAGGTTTAAGATTATATTTAAATGTGTGTCTGTCTATACTCATATGTATAAATATATATATAACAAAATGTTTATGTCAGAATTTTTTTTGGTATTGAAAATATCATTACATTATAAAATAAAATATTTATATCTGATTTTTTTCCCCAGTAAATTGTCAAATAATCATTACATTAAAATATGAGCAAAAATGAATTAACAATCACCAATTAACAACTATCGACAATCAAGTACTATATATTATAAAAGTAGATAAATACTCATACTTCTGATTGAATTTAAATCTAATACCATGTTAGGGTTTACATCAAAATTTTCTACCAACATAAAAAATCTTTTGAGATGCATTGAAATCGATGTGAATACTTGTTTCATTTATGTTAATTAATTATTTTATTATTCATTATAAATTATTAATTTATTGATAGGTGTATTTAACTAATTATTAATTAACATCTTGATTAATATTGCTTCTCAAAATAAAATAAAATAAAATTGTTCCTCGCTCTTATTCGATAACTATGCAAAAAAAAAAAATGTAAAGAAAATTTCGTACCACCACTTGATTAGTGTCCAAATATATCTATTATGAGATGTATATTTGACGATATCATAAACTAAAATAATTTCATTATGTATAATTTAATAGCTTACAACCCATTTGATAGTATTTACATATGAAATAACACAAACAAAACTCCGGTATAAATATAATTAAAATGATTATGAAATTAATCTAGAATTTAATTATATATCAAAATATATATTATTTCTTATTTAGGATTATGGCTAGAACTCAAAATCTCAAATTCACTTGATTATGAAATTATTAAAAAGAGTTAATCTCATTTTACCCCTTTATCATTTTATTCATTTTTACTCTCAATTATATTACTTTACCCCTATATTCTCTCAATTGATATCATTTACTCCTTGTACTTTTATTGTATCACGTTACCCTCTTAGACTATTTAAAAATAATACCATTATTTTTAGTAAAATTATTTTAAAAATATTTTAAAATTAATAGACTTGTATTTATATTCTAATAAATATTTCAACTCGATTAATTATTATTTAATATTAAATTCATTTAAAATTTTATTGTACTTAAAATTTAGTAACTGTTTATTCGATTTAATATAGTTATATTAAGTTAATATATAATAAAATATTTCCTATTAGCTAATATATTTATACTTGTAAATTTATTATTAATAAAAAATTTAAAAAATATGTAATATATTTCTAAACGAATAAGAAACTTATAAGTAAAATATATTAGCTAATTAAATCCTACTTCTAGTATTTTAAAATTAAAAAAAATAGTCATTTAGTTTGAAGTACAATAAGTTTCAAATGAATTTAATATTAAATGTTAATTAATCAAGTTAAAAGAATTATTAGAATAGAAATACAAATTTAGTAATTTTAAATATTTTAAAATTATTTTATTAACAATAATAGGTAATAATAATTAGATCATTTTTTGATAGTGCAAAAGTGTAAAATATTATAATAAGAATGCAATGATGTAAAATGATATTAATTAAGAGTATAAGAATTGAACTAATACAATTCAAAGTATAAAGAGATAAATTAATAGTCAATGTACAGATAATAATATAAGCTTTTTGGTCACACACACACACACACACACATATATATATATATATATATATGTTTGTATTTAGTCTCAGACAAACACATCTGACTTGCATTTGCAGCTGATCCTAGGTTTATTCCAAAGAATTTATACTAATAGACAACCCATGTGAACTCATTCATCTTTAATTTATGTGGAATTCTTTACCCAGATTTGTACTATATCCATTGTTTTTGTTAATTTCCAAGAAGAAACATTCAAGTATTTTATCAGCACAAAACTTGATTTTTGTGCCTGAAGTTTCCTTTAAGTCAATGCCTATAATATTTTTTTTTGTTTTTCTTTTTTATAAAATAAATTCCATCGATACGATACTCGTTTTATTTCTTTAAACATTAATCTATAAATCATTATGAAATTAAAAAACCAATTCACTTCTCAAGAAGTTCTCGTATGATTACTAGGAATACAAATAACGATAGACTAAATATCGGTGGTTTTCATATTTAAATTTTAAATTTTTTACTGTTTAAAAATTTAAAAATATATTTATTTTACTTATTTTCATAAAAAATATAATCTATCTTTATTTTCAAAATTTATTTTTAAACCTACTAACATTTTATATTTTTTCATACAAAAAGCATCATAAAATAAATATATTTTTATTTTCAAACTCATATAGTTAATATAAAAACATAACTAATTCAATTATATTTTTATTTTTACACGAAAATATAATTTCATGTTGGAAATGCTGAAAAACTTAAAATGAATTTGAAAAATGAAACCAAACAGAGCTCTAAAATTAAAAAATCAAGGCCTTTCTCAAAACAAAAATTTGCTTGGTAAAATAACATTTTGTGAGAATAAGATTTTTATTCCGAAAATACTTTTCATTCATTAATTCAATCATATAACACTATATTATATTATACCACATTTAGCCATAACTAAATAATTTTAACAAGACATATACGGTACTAAATATTTTTCAGAAAATAAAAATAAATTTATTTTCAGTATTTCTCGATAATGAAACAAATCATATTATTTTTTTTCTAACAATTCATCCACACATATTTTCATTTCTATATTCTCCAATCCAATCTCACTACCCGAAATATATTTTTTCAATTTTTTTTCAAAAATACCAAAAAATAATTCCAAATATACCCAATTTTTTTTGTTCTATAACAGTGTTTTCTCAACAGAAAATATATTTAAAGGAAAATGAAAGAGGATAAGAAAGAATGAAAGTGACTTGGTTTCGGCACTTTGGCTCGGTGTCCTGATAGTGTGTTGTAATGGGGCCCTTAGGATTCCTTGGGATGGGCCCAGCCCAATTCAGATTTAGGAAAAAAGTGATTTTCGTGGGCCCCCTTCTCCCAAGTAGTCATGACAAGGGCCCAATGATAGGAAAGCCCAACAGGATCCTCCTCTTCAATGCAAATATATATATATATATATATATATTGGCCACGCTCGTTTGTGCAAGATTGTACTTTGTACCACACATAACCAAAATTGCTGGAGATAATATATTTTTGCTATGGATCTTTTATAACAATAAGGGCAAAAATGTTTGTTAAAATATTAAAATTAACACCAATTGTATAAAGTGTTAGGAATTTAAAAAATTGAATAGTGATTAAACTTGTAGTTTTGGCCGTGTTTTCATATTTGGATCGAATGATCATTCGACCACGATATAATTTTTATTTTATATAATATAATAAAAAATATAATTAATTTTTATTAGATTGATTGAACCGATAATTAAACCAATGCGATCAATTAAATTATTTATCGATAATAAAATCGATTCGATAATCGCTTCAGTTATAAAAACATGCATTTTTTTTTATTTTTTATTTTTTGTTCTTGTCTGTTACATATGTCTCACATTATTTCTTCTCTCTTTTCACACACTTTCCCACTCCTTTCTTTTGTTTAAGTCCTCTTTCATCTCTTTTCGTTCTCCTATCACTTGATCAACTCTCATTCATCAAATTGATTTTTATTCAGAAGTCTTCTTATCATTATTCCAACCTTTATTTAATTGTTATTACAAAAAAAAAAAAAAAAAATATCTTTCCTTTTACACTACGTATAGAGTGTGCTTTGCTTACTAGTATATATTAAATGACTATAATTTCTATTTTATTATATTCTACATGAATGATTATAATTATTTATTTTAAAATTCAAAGTCTCCAAATTCTCAAAGAATTATAAGGACTCTCTCGTCGTTTCATTTTTTTCATCAATTTTAAAGGGTTTCAGTGTATTCTAAGGTACCATATTGAACTTAGTGATTGATTGTAATAAAATCCTATCGTAAAATACTCTTAAACTAATTGAATAGTATTTTATATATATATATATATATATATATCATAAGAATTCCACTGTTTTTTAAAAAAAATTAAAGCTATGTTTAGGAGGAAGAAGCATGCAATGGAAATTGATTTTGTTTAATTTATTTTTTTTTAATTTTCACTTTTGTTTTTGATCATGTCCTAGATCCATAAAGAGGGTTAGACTTAATTCTTATCCTAATGCACAGATCACCTCAATAGTCTGTTTGACAAGATTGAAAGTGATTCAAAAGAAAAAGATTGAAGAAGAAAGGAGAAGTCATGTTGAAAAAAAATAAAAAATCATATTCTCTCTATCGTAATTTTTCAGATCTTTATAAATAATATTTTATTTTAAAAAAAATATTTGTTTATTAATGACAATAATATAACATATATGTTATTTTTAAAATTTAAAATTTAAAATATTAAAAAAATTAGGTTTTTTAATTTTAACAAATATTTTTGTATCAATTAAAAAATGACAAAATTAAGTGGAATATTTGGAAACCCCATATCATGCAAAGTGAAGAAGAATTGATGTCAAAAGGATGCAAGGCTGAGGAAACCAACAACCAAACAGCCCCTCCATAAGTGGGTCCCATTTACCTCTTCAATATTTTTTTTCTCTGTAATAAGCTGATCAGATCCCCTTGATTCTTGCAACTCTGCATTCTTATCTAATATTTTGGGCTGTGTTTTAAGGCTTCCAGCTTATGTCTGAGCCACATGGGTAAGAAGAAACACATATGGCTTGAGCCAGAAAAGCTAATCTATGTTTGGACTCATTTAACCAAAATGTATTTTTCAAATATGTCTTTGGTTAGGATATTTTCTAAAAAAGTGTTTTTAAAGACCAATATTTTATTTTCAAAACTATGTATCCTAATTTTTAATTTTACTTTTTGAACATACATCTTATTTAAAAAAAAAAGAACTATACTTTTTTCCCATAAATTACTCTTTATTTTACATATAAAAACATAAAATATCAAATCAACATGTCACCTCCGTTTCATCAGATTTTGCAACTCATTAATCAAACACATTTTTATTTATCTTTTTATAACATTTTTAGAAAACGTTATCTATAAATAATGGACCGTAATTTCAATAGATATTCAAAAGTTAAGTCCAAGCGACCTAATAAAAATGACTTAAGCCCATAGACATACGATGTCCGAATGACATGTGCATCGATAGTACACCTAAACACAACCCTCTTACAATCCCCCTATCTTGGGATTTCGAAGGTACATGATTTTAGATTGAGCATTGATAGCTTTTAGTTATTAGTTTTATTATCACTTGTTCTAATTTTGATTTGAACTTCGAAAAGTTTTCGTTAGGACAACCCCGACGTCATAACGACTTGAATGTGTCGTATACAGAAATCCACCTAAAAATAGAAAGCTCGCGAAAAACTGACGTTTGCAAATTTTGATCCATACCATATCAGTAAATTAATCCCAACTCATTCTTAAAAAAAAAAAAAAAAAAAAAAATAGTGAAATAGAATATAATGTTCTTAATTTTATATGCATTTCTTTGTGAAGAAAAGATCCTCCAATGGGACACTCAACTGCAAAGCTTTTTGATTTGCTAATGTAAGCTTGATTCTTATTCCCATGCTGTATCCATAGTTTCTTTCAACTGCTTCAGATTTCTTTTACTGATATATCCCACAAAAGAAAACTTGCCTTTCAGAAACTTGGGACCATCTTTAGTTGAGGAACTCTCAGACTGTGACCCTTGTGGAAATTTGGATACAAACTGACATAATCCACCAATAATATTGACATTGGATGTACAAGACTTTAAGTGCCCTTATTGTTTTATTTTGAAACTCATTTCGTATTCCTAATATTTTTAGAGTTGATAATATTTTCACTAAATTTTTATAATAAAAATAAAAATAAAAATATGTTTGACTAAGTAGGTTTGGAAATGAAAATGTATTTATTTTATAATATTTTTTGCATAAAAATATGTGAAATATTAGTAGGTTTGAAAATGAAAATAAATTGTATTTTTTAGAAAAATGAATAAACAAAATGCTTTTTCATAGTAAAAAAAAATCCCTTTAGAAAATGAAAACAAATGAGCCCTAAATCTTGCTATAACGGTGTCAAGATTTTTAGTTTTGAATCTGAAATAGATATTTTAACTTATATGAATGAGTGATTTAGTAACATGGAGTAATTTAGTAATTTGAAGTATGGAAATTTTGAATTTAATTTAAATATAAATATATATATATATATATATATATATATACCTACTTGAGGAACGATTGCTGTGGCCATGTGCACTTTTTTGAATCTTCATTATTCATTATTACACCATCAACAAAATATGTTGCCCTTGAATCAAACTTGAAACCAAAAAGGGAATGTTGATAGTGATACACTGCATCTGTTTGCATTGGAGTGATTTAATTTAGTAGAATTGTGATTGATCTCTAGAGTTTATTTATAATTCAAAAACCCGAAAAGCGAATTTGAGAATATTGTGACTAATATTTTACATCATCGACCTTAAAAATATTGAATTAAGATAGTTATTTAAATTACGTCATAGAAATCTCATTGAAAATTAAACTCCATCATATTTCCTTTTGATATATCACTTTTTTAATACCTACCATTTACATAAATATTCGTACAAAAATGGTTTCCGAGTTTTTCTTTATAATATAATAAAAAATATATAATTTTTACATATTTTCTTCAATGAAATTCAAGTTCCATTTTACCTCTGCTGGGCTCCTAATTCCCACTACTCAGCCCAATAAAAGCAACTCTACATGAATCTTAAGTATATAGCTAGTAAAAAAGTCAGTGATTAATTCCAAGGCCAATAGCTACTGTTTTTTTAAATAAGACACAAAGACAGAAATACCCCTCATCCTTAAATATAATTCTTAAATAAGATAAGATCCGAGTCTTTTTCTGTAATCTTATTCGACCCGAACTCTATTTAAAAACAGTACTTCTTATCCGGATCAAAACCCTTAAAAAATCTAGTATTCGAAACAGCATTGGTAGCTAAATGAGAAATGGTACTGACATCCACATATATGAAACTCTTTCAATTACTCTTAGAAGTGTTGGTTAAGATTTTAGAAGTTAACTGAATTTAGTTGTTATTCATGTAGATAGATTCATTCACGATGAAAATCTCCTTGCAAATGAACCCTTTGTTCTTTTGATTATTCGTTTTGATTGCATTATACCAACATTTTATCTATTATTTGTTTATTTTGGGTATCATTTTTTTTTCCAATATTTTTGGATTTTCAATTTTAATTTGGCAAAAGAATCTACTAATTTCTAATTTCCAGTCTGATTAAATTCAGCGAACATACAAGTTATCCCTATAAAGTTTATCAACAACCTAATAAAACTCAATCCGGATCTTCTATTTCAATTTCGTATTTCATTTTGTATTCTATAAACGCCAAATATATAAAATATTTTTTAAATATATATTTCATATAAATTATGTAAAGTAAAATACGAAATAAAATATCAAATTGAAACTGAAAATCTGAATAACACTATTATAGGGCCAACAATTTACATACAACACACTCATTCTTTTAGTGGAACATTGTTTTTTTGTATTTGGTACATGCTTTGAGAATTCTCTTCACCGCTTGTTAGAGACCATTTGTTGTCCAACCCCCTCCCTAGTGTGATGCCCCATTTACATCAGAAAACTGCCAAAAAAATGGGTAAAAACCGGCTATCAACCCTTTTAAAGTGTCTGTACATTTCAATGGCTTTGCTTGAATTTCGTATCTCTATAACATTGACGAGTATATCCATCTTCTCAAACATAGTGCCAACGTTACCTGCTCCGACCTGAAACTTTGATTTCAAGGCCATCTTCATCCTCATCACTAGAGCGGCCATGATCTTCAGCCGGTCGTTTCAATCTCTGAAATATCTCATCTAGGGATTCAGAGGATGAACCACGAGATAATATTTTGGTTTCCTGGACTTGACGCAAAGGTAACAATTTCTTTGCTTCTATGTTCGCTTTGAAATTTTGAAAACCTTGTTTCATTGATGCCCATTTTGAAGCTAAACCAGATGGGACTCCGCTGTTACTAGGCTGAGAGTTGCCAGCATCAAGCAAGGAGACTTTAGCAGATGCAATACTCTCAACTGGCTTGGTGTTGGATGCCGATTTACTTTGTTCTCTCATGGCAGCATACTTGCTGCTTATGGCTTCTTTGCTCCCAGAATACCTTGATGCGTCATCTTTTGAAGGCGGCTTTGATGAACTTCCCTTTATATCCTCCTTGCTCAAGTCAGATTTCACCTTCATTTCAACTGTATTGTCCTGGAATATTCACCATCATTTTCATTAGTCAGGACTAAAGAGAAATTATGCCAACTATAAAGGGTATGATATTAAAGGCGAACAGCTCTTATAGAAGAGATTGATATCACCAACAAAAGCAAGAAAACTTTATCTACAGTCGGTCTGGTAGAAAATTATAAACATGGGAGAATATTTCCATGATATTTTCGAGCATGTTAATATTCCCACTTGAAGATAATAAACAAAAAGATGCATTTATTCTAGGGGAACGATCACATACGTTGTTATTGCTGCCAGACTCAAGATCCAAGCTCAAGCCATTGAAATTTCTAGCCAATGGAATAACATGTTCACCGACTTTGCGCCCTTGTTCAAGCCAGGTTCTTTCTGTGAAAGTACACAAGTTTGACAGAATAAAATACCACTCTTGCCTACATCAAATGAAACTGGAATAAAATATACTATTTAAATGATCAGAACGTAATTCAACAAGAAGCATATTAAGGTAACAATGCAGACAAATCATTTACCTTTCTGCAGTATGAGCAATCCAGAAGGATCAAACCCATCCATATCATCTGCTTCCGTCTGAGGTCTAAAAATCTTCCAATTGCCAAAGAAACTGATGATCCTGTCAAAGAAGTTGCTTGCCACCAGGATAGTGTAGATGACCATGATAAGGGGATAAATACTGTTAAATCCGTTCCCAAAGAAAGGCACAGCTTTATCAATGTTTCCCATGTACTGCAATCATATTTCACCCCAAATCAACAAAGAAACCAAAATTTCTAACTTTCATAGGCACAAAATGATTTGCTATATGAAAAATAAAATAAACCAACAATCAAACTAAGAAGCAAGCAAGAACCTAGCAAGTGTGCAAAAAGGTAAAATTGTAATCAACACCAACAAAGGAGATGTGGTAAACAGCTTCTTTTTTTTTATATTCATTTTATAGACAATTAACCCTTTCCCAATATAAGATAAAAAGTATTCAAAGATTTAGAAACATCTGTGGACATAAATGTGCAAGTTCTTGGGCAAAGAGATGTGCTGTAACAAATTACAAATTTGTGCAGTCATGTGAATAGAACTCTATTGCATGAAACTATGATAAAGAACAATATGAAAACTGAAGCTTGTATCTAAGTATGCATCAAGTGACAAAAAACAAATTCTGTTACCATGACATGGATGAATTTACAGGAATAGGCTAAACATATGACAGAAGCTCACCTGCTCAAAAATAGTTTTCTTGTCCCCACCAAGACTAATGAGATTAAGAAAATTATATGAAATTGGAGGCGCATATCGAGCAACCATCCTGACAGGCAGATTAAGAACAAATTTATTAACTACATGGAAATACTAAAACACCTATCTGAATTATGCAATCGAAACCACAATAAAAACTTACGAGCATATCATTAGCAAGCTGACAGCGCTTGTCTGTCTTGGTGTCAATGAGTAAAACATTAGCCTTCCAACTTTGAACAGCGAGTAATACGTGCACACACACATGAACATCAGAGGAACAAATGCAAAGACCTGGCACCACAAGCAAATAAGTGATTAAATGCAAATAACTATGTGAGTTACATATGAGCCATGCTCTAAAAATTTTGGAGCATCACAGATTGGGCAACTAAATAGGATAAAGAAACTGTCAAAGCAAAATCGTGCCAACAAAGAAAAAATAGAATAAACGTAAAAGAAAAATGAAGAAGAAGCCAACAGCAGGCTGTAGTTGCTTCATATCATACTCGACAAATTAACCAATCTCAAAAATTGTACATCAAGAATTTTGGCTCATGAGGTACAATTCGGATGGGTAAATGATTAAGTAAAGAGTTATTAAGTGAAAACACTCATCATACCACACGAGGAGAATTAGGAATCTGATCTATTAGTGTAGGTCACATACCACACGAGAGGAGAACTAGGAATCTGATCTATTAGTGTAAATTGATTGATAGAAGGGGTAGGTTGGGACAAGCTAAAACAGCTTGTATTAGTTTCGGTGTTTTGGTTCCCTAAGAACTCAGAATATGTGGTCCTCCAGGGAACAATCCCTTTATGAAGTTTAAATTCCTTTCTTTTGCTTGTTCACCTAGGCCAGAAAGGTTAGTCAATCAACTCAAACTTCCCCCAAGTCAGCCCCAAACTTTATCCTAATTCTTGCAAAATCCATCATTTATTATCGTTGTGCATCTTCAGCTTCACACACAAGGATGATTCCCTTACTTTGCCCCACATCACTTCAATCATGTGTTAGTGGCTTCATACAAGCATTTGTAATATGTTTTGCACTTGAGTTGGCCATCTCAAGCATTTTTTTCTCGCGATAAGAAAGAAAACAGTTAATCTGCAAAGGAACTTTCACAGATACTGGTCGAACAAAATCAAATGCACTGATGACACACAAATATAATTCTCAAATTACAACTTTCTGAAAATGTCAGTTATTCACAATAAATACAATCTTGACATCATATGATATTCAATGGAAAATTTATTAAGCTGTTGTATTCTACTAATGATGTTTGAACAACTTTTTACAAAAAAATAAAATAAAATGTGCAGTTGTTAAGAGAACCTTGGTAAAATAGTCTGAATATATACCTGCACCAGAACCTCTTCATTTCCTACAGATTTTATGAGGATAGAAAATAGAGATAAATCAACTCCATTAGTTAGCAAAGTAGCCTCAGCCAAGAGTATTGCTGCTGACATGCAGCCAAGAATGACAGCCAAGATTTTTTCCAAATGCTTTCGCAAGATACAGCGCCATACTAATTCTGGGGAGCAAAAAACAAAGACTGATCAAATTCTGAGGAGCCTATGCTTAGATTGAAGAATTCCGGTAGGCAGGGGCACGGACAAGAAATATACAAAAATATAATACATTGCAAAATAATGAGTACGCAGGATCAAAAACTTGATAAAAATCCAGATAATGGGAAATACCATGTTCACAATGTAGCTTTATCCTAAACAGTTTTGCTGAATGAAGTACACATTGACCCATCAAAGAGAAGAAGAAGGAGAACAATCATTACATCTCATGCATTATTTTCTTATAAAAGCACTATTTGTCAAATCAAGGTGAAATTTGCACATCATGAACAATCCACATTCCATTTTCTTGTTGCTTCAATATTTGAAAGAAATTGTTTTATCAATATTCTGACTCAAATGCATGTGACCGATAAACAAATTATTTACCTGCCGTGTCGAGGAAGGGCCCTAATGTACCAGTACGTTCAGGTCTGAAGCTTGAGATAAACTTCCTGTGCCACAATATAACAATCCAAAAGTCAACCTTACATAAGCAGTAAACAGGAAGGTAAAGCATTAAATTATTGTGCTTTTTGAATACAAAGCAAAACACAAAGTCGGCCTAAAGCTATGCCTAGAAACAAAAAGTTAGCATGAAGAGCAACTTAGTCACCACCTTGAAAATAATTGTCTAGCTCTAGTGTTTTTTTCAAAGCAGAAGCAGGAAAGAACAATAAAGTTTTAAATGTTTATGACATCAGCTAAACTCTTATACAGAAACAATAATGTGTTATGCCCCACTGGAGCATTCATGTAGACTTTGACAACCATCAGGTTAGATGTTATCAGGAATAGGTTTGGAATATTGCTTGGTTATTGTTATCATGTGCTCTAAAATATGACTTACTGTAATAATTTTCTACCATTCACAAATTTGTTGAAACTGAGGTAGTTTACAGTGAACTCTTTCTTGATTACTCATATTCAAGGTAGACGTCAATAAGGTAAAACACATGTAGCATACTTGTTCAAATGAAAATTTTAGTTGAGGAATAAACTTTGGGGATTAGTTTAAAAGTTGGAAGAGTAATGTGCAAACCATCCAGTCATACTGCGTCTTTCATAATTCTTTATTGTATCTTCTAATTCAAGAGCCTCTTTGACATAAGTCAGGTACTCACTGCAAAACAAGCAACATAAAGAACATAGAATATGTTAGCAAGTTACTTTTCAACACTAAGCTACAAATTATATCAACCAGATTTGAGTACGGACAAGAATCATTATAGGCATCATAATGATCAATGAGGCATTGATATAGGAAATGAACAAACTTATAAAATACATGGGAACAGAAATAAGAAATACTCCGTCCCAAAAATTATGACTCCCATTTCCTTTTGGGATGTTCTAATATAAGGCTTCAGTTCCTAAAATGAAAATTTATGTTTTCAAATTAACCTCTCAATTAAAGTAATAATGTGACACCACTAACTCTCAATTTTTGAAGGCAATAATGTAAAGATACACAAAACTTTCATTTTTTCAACTTACTGATCCGAGTCAGATGAGAGCTTACAAACAACCTTGACAAAACTAGAAAAGGTTAAGATAACATTATGACCAACAAAAAAAGGGGCATGCTTATATAAAAATGACAAAACAATTACCGAAGCACACAAGTATAAATGGAGCGCAGCATTCTACAGTAGCATAAGCATGTAGAACTAATTTATTTGTCAGCCTGCAAATAATATCTATACCTTTTGCATCGATAATACTCCTCTCGAGCTCCCCGAAGGTGGCGCCTTAGTGTTGCCATTGATTTCTCATCTGTATCATAGTCCATGTCATTTTCTCCCAACCGACCCCCTTGTGGCTTGAAGGAAGGATCTTCTTTAAACTGGAGATAGACAATCAAATTGAAATTCCTATAATACATAACAACATGAAATAACATCACTATGTGAATTTGTGAAAGAAAAGAAGTACCATTTGCACTAACATATTGTCAATGACATCCATATAAGGTCTTAGCGGATCGCGCTTGGACATCTGTTTTGATGTAGCCTGAGCAACCTATTAATTCCAATTTTACAAAAAAAAAAAAAAAAAAAAAAAGATTAGAAAGGATCAACCAAAACGTTAAAACATGCTCAATGCAAAGGCAATTGTGTAGGCTTTCTTAAAAGGTGCTCAAAAATAGGGAATATGTATGTCATGCATGGGAAAAAATCAAACATAAGAAGTATTAAGTTCCCTAACCTAGTAGGCAAGATAAATTGCCAGGTAGAACAAAATATCAGCCCAAGAAATTTATCCACGTGGACAAATAGTGTAATATATTTATGTACCTGAGTTTCAAAGAAACAACTTTTTTAGACAAAAAGTTCATGTTTTCGTGTTAGTAAAGTTGATATTATGCAAGTCTAAAACTCGTGTGATCATAGGCCTCAAGAATGGTGGCCATTAGGGGGGACGCCCCCTTAAGTCTGTCACAATTCCTTTATATATAACATGCATATGTACGTATAAACAGATGTATGTTAAACACATTTACAAATAGATCTACAATGTTAAACACATTTGCAAATAGATCTACAATGTTAAACACATTTACAAATAGATCTACAATGTTAAACACATTTGCAAATAGATCTACGTTCATATATGTATGAGTTAATATATAGAAAAAAATAGACAGAGATAACATATACTTCTATTCCTATCAGTGTTTTTTTCTTCTTTTAATGCATACAGATATATAGAAAAATCAGACAGTTAATATACACTTCCTGTCCTATCAGCTTTTTTTTTTCTTGAAATCATTTAAAAAAATTCTAGCCCTCCCTTTAGTATACCTCAAAAATAAATGTAGCACCAGTGGTTAGTGTTTATTAATTACGAGATAAATTATGTAAATATCAATCAATTTTTTTTAATGCTATTGTCAGTGGTTCTTAAAAATGTTATATATACACACACACAGACGTACTAAATTATAGTAATGGATTTTTTTTTTTAATTTTGTGGTTACTTCATGGAAGCCCATTGTCTAAGTACATACGCTCTTTGGACTATTGTTTATATTTTTCATGCTATCTTTGTGACTTAAAAGAATTTGATTATGATTTTAAAACAATAAAATTTCAGTATGAGTGTATAAGTATGTGGAACTGTATTCCACCTAAGCAATATTTTTAACATACTTAGCATTGCTCAACAATTATTAAGGGTATAGATATTGCATATTATCTGAAAACACTCAAATTATATAACAGCAGTTATCTAAGTGGTCTGTCCTACCCTAAAATCCTGGATCCACCTCGAATATGACTATAATGAGTCTTATACAACCCAAGGTGCAGATGCTTCGAGTAGTATTTTTTCCTCTATTCTAGTATTATTTACATAGTCTCATGTTTGAAAAAGAAAAAAAGAAAAGAAAAGCATATCCAAAGACAATGGCCTAAATGCATTGCGTAGGTGTATCAAACAAGCATATCCAAAGAAAGAAAAGAACAGCATGGTTCCCAGTACAATTGCAGCTGAGAAAACAGATTCCATAACAATTTCGTTTATTGAATACTAATAGCGAAAAAGCATTTGATTTGGAGGTTGGGGCAATTCTATCAATTTCAAGTACATTGAGTACGTTTAAGACAAAGGCACAAGGAATGGTAAATGTGCCTGCAACAAAAACGTTCACATGTAATATTAGATCAATTTATATGCAAGTCTTCAGAAACACTAACCACAATCGCATTTGATAACTCTTGGTGAGCATCATCAAGTTTCAAAGCTATTTTGGCTATCTTGTGCGAGAGAACCTTGTGACGAGTGGTCCAGTCAGCATTTCTCCAAATACTTTTTGGAATCTCACTCAAACCAAAACCAAGAAGAAATGCACCAGTCACGAGTCCAAATGTATTTGAGCAAGCCATCGCCCAACCTATTGTCCAACCAAATATACCTTTACCACCAATCCTGCCAGTGAAGAAATCAGGAAAATTGAAATAGATAGCAACAAGTCATGTTCTGGAAAACACTGAAGCTATGCTTTCCTAGAATCATGCTAAGTAGAGTCGTGATCCACAAACTGGCAGTTACCAAGAAAAAGCATTTAGTTACAGATACACATATTGAGACCCATGTGCCTAATGCAGTTATTCCTGATCTTGATGATCATTAAAAAGTCTTTTGCTAATACGCTTCAAGACTCTCACAACTTTTGTTCATTTGACAAAAGCTTGAAAAGCCAGAGACAATTTAACTTTGCTCATGCCCACATGTTCCAACTTCTAATACTCATTTTCCAATAAAAGTAGTATATTGTTGGAAAAGATGCATTACTAAATAACTGACAAATATCACAAATTAAAAGCACAACAAAATCATACACCAACTAGAAGACACCAAATTCTTATAACTTACCTCATAAGACTGCTGCCGCCAACCCAAAGGAAAAGGCATAAAAATATAGGTGAGTTATGATGCACAAATACTTCCAAAAAGGAGCTGTACCCATATTGGATACACGGATTGATCACTACTCCTGGATACTCGTCGGATACGTGTTTGATACTTTACAATGTGTTTATAAGATTAATAGAAAAGAATTCCAGCAAACACTCGTTTTCAACACTTTTGACACTTACATTAGACATATCCAACGCTAGTAAAACACAAATTATGAGATACAAAAACATAAAAAGTAAAAATATCATAAATTTGATTATGAAATAATTCATATCAATATATTCTTTTTATTAAATTTATCACTTTCACTCTACTTAAGTTACACTGGAGTTTAATTAATGTGTTTTGTATGCATATGGTCCATAACTTATTTTCCTTCATACCATAACAACATTAATGATTCTATTTTACATAATTTACAGAATATTTTATATTTCTAGTGTTATATGTTGTTTTTTCTTAATCTAAATAAAATCATTTACTATTTTATCAACGTATGCAAACAGTAATATATCCTATGTCTTTTATACTTACTGTCTTGCTTTGTTCATATCGTATTGTATCCGTATCCATGTACCCAATAAACTAGAATTTCTATTCATCTCAGGGAACAAGACAAGATTTTGAGCTCAGCAATCAACCGCAAAACTCATACAAAAGGAAACACACAACTTTGATGATCAAAGAAAATACTTTAACACTATCCAACTTCTCAACGTAAATGATATACCAAACATACAGAAACTACAAGAACATGAGGCGTATTCAGTCAACTCCACAAGCATTAAACTTTCCATTAATTAGATCTAAAACATGCTGAGACTGACCACACACCTAATTAACCAAAGAAAATATGCATAGAATGAAAAGAAATTGGTATCAAGAGATGAAAACACGAACCAATTTCTGTGCATGGTAATGAGGAGAATAAGTCCGAAAAGACCAATGAACCCCACAATTAAATAGAAGACTAAGTTTACATGTATGCTAGTCTTCAATCTTTCTATCATAGTAAAGTCCCCAGCATCTTCATAACCCTGTATGAGGGGCACAGCAAGCCTGCTCAAGGAGAAAAAATAGAATGATTATCCCAGAATAATGATATTTCCATCAAAACATATCTATCAAGCAACTTGCAGGCAATAAAAAGAATAAAACCCCTAAAATGTTGGATTTATGTGACGCTATAAAGCTCCTATAAGAAAGCTTCAGAATATAGGCATAGGAGTGACCCTAACCCCATCCCCCCTGCCGCCAATCTCCTGCTCTCCTTCCTTCCAAATAAATGTGCCCAAGGGGAAAATAGTTGATGGTACTCCATAAAAAACTTAAAGAAGTTACAAATTTATTAAAATTGTTTCGTTGTGCTCAAGGCTATACATGTTTACTTCCATCAACATGCATGACAAGGAGTCACTAAACAAGAAGAAATAAAGCAATCGACAGCACTTAAAATATATGTCTACAAAGAAGACATCTCTGAAACAATAATGTTCTTCAGGCAAGTGCAAATGAAAGCGATGCCTCATACGAATCCCACATACTCTTCTTAATCATATGTTTCCAAAAGATTAATTTAAAAAACAACTATGGATATACAAGAATAAACAATTTTAGGACTCCATTGCCCCAAATAAAATTGAAGCACTAGAAATATTTCTATCTCTGAATGTACTTAAAATAAGGAAAATACTGTGTAATAAAGACACTAGATCAACATGCATGAATTTCAACATGAAATCGCAAAACCAAACTGAAAGTTACAATGATCGATAATATATTAGTCAACAGATTCCAAGGTCATCAAGGTTGAAAAAGGGGAAAAGAGACAGAATCAATTGAAGGGATTCTGATAATTATGCTGCTTATTTCTGAGCTATATAGGTCATAAACAGCAATGAAATATAGTTCCAAAAAGTCATACCATGTGAGCAAAAAGGTACTCCAGTATGACCAACCCCAAAAGAAAGAGATGCCTCCATTACCATGACCAATAATAGTCTGCAGGAAAAGAAAAGAGAATAAGGTCTGCCAAAGTACTTCTAGCAAATCAAAAATCAGAGAACTTTCTATGTTGTGATTAGGACGATTCTATAGCAAAGGCTGTGATGTCTTTGTGATAAGGAAGATTGAGAAAGGAAAGATGAGGCTCATATGAATCATACTTGATTCTAAACGCAGGCCAAACTTAAGCAAATACTCTCACCAGCCTCGACTGGAATTTTGTTCAATTCAAGTTGTGTTCAAGATCAAATTGTTGGTTAGACCAGCTCAAACTTAACCAAGTATGAATGTTGTCAACCATCTTCAGGCACAGCTAATTATGCAATGTATTAAATGTTATGCAGATAAATAATACTGCTCCCAAGCTCATCTCATGTTTGGCTAGACGAATTTCACTAAAGTACAACCAGAATTATTGCTGATACAGCAAAAACAATGGGAGAAAACTTAGAAATAAAGATCAAAACAAACAGAAGTTAATACAAAATTACATGTTTCTCAACCCAATTTTCTTAAGTACCACCAACCAAGGATAAAGCAAAACATAAAATAAACCAAGGTATTGCAACACAAAAAGACTTTTAATCAGCATTTCCACTCACATCACCAAGACGTCCGTTCAAGTTTATTATTGTATTTGCGCATCGTGGGTTTCAAGTCCATAGCATAGATCCTCCCTTTTGATTGGATAGGAAAAGTGCAAGACAATTTTAGTCTGTCCCGAAATTCAATAGGTTTCAAACCCTAGATCATTATATACATAGTTCCAAATTTTGATAAATAAAAAAGGAGAAGAGAAGGAGCAATATTACATTGTTCCAATTAACCAAAATTCTTCTCTTCTAAAGTATCAATTCTACTAACTAATTTGCCCACAACTATTAGCCCATAATCCTTTCTCTTATTCTATAATAGCTAAAACATTCTATGCCAATTATGAAAAGAAACAACAACTCATTCTCTGCAAATCCAATCCTCTTCAATTGGACTACCAGCTACACAGTATCAGAGTCCAACCAAAAACGATGCGCATAACAAAGCAGCAAAAGGTATTCAAATATGGATCAAATCAAATTCACTACATTAAATTTAGCTCACAACAACTAATCACATTATTTGAAAACATAGCCAGCATCTTAACAATCTAACTTAACCGAAACTCAAAGCAATTCAGCACATTGGATTCTCAGCTCGGCACATACATACAGAATTCCATCTATTCTGCTGCAAAATCATTAAAACTGAGAGGAATGAACTAGAATTTACCGTCCAAATGTCGGCAGGGACAAGAATGATGATCGAAATCGAGCAAAACCAAGTGTATCCTACCGTAAAAAATACGTAACGCGGCACGTCTGGACCGGAGAAGTATTTAAGAGTCAAAACTACCATACCTAGGGTTAATGGCAGCGAGATCAAATAAAATACCCACATCTTTCAATTTCTTCCCTCTTGAAAAAAAAAGAAAATCTTTGAAGAATTTGAAGAATCAATCGGAATTCAGATATAAAAATTGGGGGATTTCTTTCTTTTTTTTCCCTGAAGTTTTCTTGGAAGGCTGGATTGATATTGAAGAAACCCCAGTCAATTTCCCTTTGCTCAAATGTGAAGAATGTGCCACTCAGCTTCAACTTTGAAAATTGTAATGGCAGCTTATGGGCTTGGGCCCTTCTAAACTTTTATAGGTGGGCCCATTTTTTTTGTTATGAAAAGACTTTGAGTAACTTGCACCAGTAGTTAATTGTTATGAGCTTATAACTTTCTTTTTATATATAACTCATTTTTTCATTCTTAAATTGATTAATTTTGAGAGTGAATAGTTTTTTTCTTAATTTGTGTATTGATAAATGACGGTGCAGTAGTAGTTTATACACATTTAAAATATATATTTAATATATTGACTCTTATTAATGAACAGTAGTACACTCAACACGAGGTTCAAATGTAGAGTTCTCTCTTAATTCGTAAATTGCGTGGCAGCAATTTATACAAACTCAAAATGAACGTTTCGGATGTTGACTCATGTCAATACATAGTAGCACACTCCATATGGGGCCCGAAAAAGATAGGATTTTCTCTTAATTTGTGTATCTATAAATGGTGCGGCATCACTTTATTCATATTTAAAGTGTACATTTGGGACGATGACTCATGTCAATGTACAGTAATACACTCCACGCGAGGTTTAAAGGTAGAATTCAAAAGTTTACTCACCAACGAGCACATCCAAACAGGATCAAGGTGACAGTTAGAAAATTCAAATTATCGATCCTTCAGAGCATGCTCAAGCATTTTTATCATTTCACTGTTTCAAAAGGGAATTATAAACTTATAACTTTGAATATATGCATCGAGTAGTTTAACTTTTTGAATTTTGATAAATTAAAAATATTACTTATTGATATATATATATATGTGTGTATATATATATTGTTTCTTTTTATGTATGGTTTAAGACACTTTCATAGTTTTATTTATTTATTTTTCATTTCTTCTACTGCTCTTACATTTTAACTAAGACATAAATTCAGATTTCATGGAGGTGTGTGTGATACCCGAACCTCTCACAACTCACTTGGTCAATGTGATTCATGCATTACATGTTACTTATATACTAATTTACATTAACATTTACATGGTATCTTATATAGCATTCTTAAGCGTTAGACCTCTAATGCTATCACATGATATAAGTGGTTGAGATCTTATAACCTAATTAAGAAATTCTATATTTAAATAAGAAAAAAGAATAGATTGGTCGATATATTGGATATTCATAGATTATATGTTATAATTTTGGAAGTGTTAAAGGTGTTAGTAGTAAGTTTATATAATTCGATTTAATTAGATCGATGTGTTTTAAAAGTATACATCCATGGATTAACATACTTGGGATATTGGACATGATATAATGTAATTTAAGTGTCATAATACAAGGTCCATATGTGCATATGATTTTAGAAATACAAACTAGACAATCATTTAAGAATCGGATGTCAATCGGTTTGGAGATCGAATGAACGGACATAGGAATTACCTGTAGGAATGAATGATGACTAAGATAGGTTGCAACCAAATAAGAATATGTGAGACACACAAGATTAGGGCTGCAAGATAAGAGAGAAAATTAGATTATACCATTACATGCCACCTCAAGCTTTGCCACCTCATGCTTTGCCACCTCATGCTTTCTTATTAAGCTTAAGCTAACATCTCAAGCTAACACCTCAAACCCTTCACCCTTAAGCCACGACCAGACCTTGATTTCAGCCATTTTCATCTTCCAAACACACACCTTAAGGTATCCAAGTACTCCAAATTGATTCCAAGTTGAAATAAAAGCAAGAAAAGCAAAGGAGAAGTGATTACCATCAAGTTTAACCTCAAAATCTGGATGGGTAACACTTATCTACGATTTTGCCTTTGGTTTTCAGATTATTCTGAATGGTTTTATTATTTAATAAGCTTTCAATATCTCTTATAAAGTGTTAGGAAGTTTTTAGTTAGACTTTGGTGCACAAAGAAAGGGTTTTTGATGACAAACACTTAATAGGAAATACTTGTGACAGAAACTGTCACCTTACTGTTTTCTTGTATTTTAGGCTTTAAAAGTGTATGGTATGTTGAATGAAACATGTAATTATCATCATATACATGTTTATATATGGGTTAAGAGTATTGGAATAAATTTTCATCGGTTAGAAATTGAAATAGGGCATGATATTGAAGAGATGCTCAAAACTATCACCATCGAATTTCAAATTCTGTCCTATGTGAAGTGGACTTGTTTTACAGTGTTAAATCCATTAGTTTTGGTAAGGATATAACCTGATTGTCTCTTTTTATATGTTATATAAGTGTGGTGAAAATTTGGGAGTGATTGAATATACTTAATGGTGCCAAAACCATTAATATCATGAAGTGCGTAAAACTGTCATGGTGGAAAAAATCTGTTTCAGTATGCTGTGAAAGGAGCTGAACTTGGGAAGCTATATCCGTGAGTTTTAGCCATTAAATGACATGGTTACATTGTTTTTGATGTTATATAAGTGTGATAAAAATTGTGGAGTGAATGAATATGTCTAAGGGTGTCAAAATCATCATGCAAATTAATGTGGCAGCAAGAAAATGTGAAGTGGTGAATCTGTCTCATTTGGTTCATTAACATGTTCCAGCATAGATGTGGTGCATTTGATCCCTAACATTTAGGGAAATGTTATAAGAGTTATAATACATCAATTAAGTAAGGTTAATATATATTTAAGATATGGAACAAAGGTACGTAGAATGTTGTATTCGGTTATAGTTTCTAAGTGGTAAGGTTGTTTAGTTAAATTGAGATTCAAGATCTTTATACTACATTAGGTATAATGAACTTGTTAATTGAGGGTGGTGATTGATATCTTGTATTTTTACAGATTGTTTCACATCTAGGGTTGAAGAGTAATACTTAAGAAACCTAGAAGTAACACACAACCGATCAAAGGTAAGTAAAGATTCATGTACAACTACAATGCATATACATAGTAAATGTGTGATTTATATGTAATACCATTGATCATATGTGCATAGCAGAGGGCATGCATTACTATCATTCATGTCCATTGAGCATACATACATGGGCATTGCCATGTGCATACATCATATACAAGCATTGTGATAAATCGTGCATTGCACGGCATGATTCTGAGAAAGGAAAATGTTTTACTGATCACTACTAGTGCACCGAAACATGCATGGTTTTATGCATGGATTTGCATGCGTATGAGTGTGCATAGATTTGCATGCTTTTATGATTATTGGCCATTGGATTATGGCGATATACAGAGCTTTTTTCCGGTGCATGGGATAGTAGCGTTGTTCAGGGGCCCAAAAAAGAAATGATTTTGAAAGAAATATTTTGATGCATAAAATTGCATTGTGGGCATAGCATGTTGAGATGCATGAATTGATATTGTGAATTATTCTTTGACATGCATAATCATTACTTACTGAGCGTTAGCTCATATAGTTTATGCATTGTAGGTAAGTCTGGTGATACTTGATACCATGGACTTATTGGGTAAGCTGTTGGGGTTCCTGCAGGTTCTGAGGATCAGTGTACATGGATGACGACCTGTTGGGTTGATTGTTAACTTATTTGATTTTGTAGTCTATTGTATTATGTTTTGAGATTTGTACAATGTATTACTTTTATAACTTTTCTGTACACGGGTATATAAATATTATGATTGTTATGGGTCCTCTACATGTATATATATTAATCTGTGAGTTGGAAAATATTTATTATTTATTAATATGTTGCAGAAAAAAATAATAATAATGCATGCACACAGGCTCTATCATGTTAAATTATACTATATATATAATTTTGTAGTAACGGGTGTTACAGTGAGAGAAAATTAAGACGAAGAAGACGATGATGAGATGAAAAAGTGTGTGGACAAGGGTAAAAGTTGGTTGCAAGAATAATAATTAGTAGGTAATACTCTCTGCTTAAACTATGTGATAAGCTTTAAAAAATCCACATGAGGAAAATTCCTGTAATGGTGGAACTTTGAATTGGTAAAAAAAATGTTAAAATGTAGGTACTTTTTTAATTTGGATCTTTTATTTTAATTTGTGTATAGTTTTTTATTTCATTTCGGAGTAAATTTTTAAATTATAGTTGGTCCCGATATTACTTTTCATAAAAAAGATTTATTGACATATTGATGGAGCTGGAAAACATATATTTTTGTGGCAAATGGGCGCCAAGCTTATTCACATATTGATAGAGCTGGGGCGACATAATGAGTATTTTTATGTTTGCACTTTAAATTAAATATTTGGTATTTTTTTTATGTTGTATATTAAATTCAATAATTATAATCATATTTTCAGTCCACACAAATTATTTTTCTCGCATTAACATACATTAAGGGAAACATATTGGTTGCAAATAGAATATCTAAATTTCATTTATTGGTACTTTTATTTTCAATATTAATTACAACATACGAAAATAATTTCACTTGATAATTCTTGAAAATCTAGTTCGATCCTTTTAGATACTTTATATTTTTATTGTGAATATCATTTAAAAAAGAGTTGAAAATCAATATTTAAAAAATAACTAAAAAAAACACTTTTGTTGTGTGCACTCACACAAACTTCTTTAAAGAATGAATCCTAGCTAGATCACACCAAGTAAATCATGGCTTTTCATAAGTTGCCTTTAATTATTATAATGCCTCGAACCCAAAGTGGCACACATAAGCAAAGGATTGCTGGCCTAGCCAATACTAAAGTCACTTTAATGGAATTGTTGATGTTATGTTTTCTCCACCATCGCACCATTTCATTGGAATTAATTTGAGTATTAAATGGTTGATGCTAGTCACTTTTGGATGCTGATATGATTTAACTCGTAAAGTAATAAATATTTAAGATAATAATTACTAACTCAAATATTAAAATTAAAAATGTGTATCTTATAAATGTATAGGAATTAGTTATTTATATATTGTCTTATTTGTGGACATGGATGTAAATTGAGCCTACTGGGGCTTTGGAATACGTTTAAGTTGAAATTAAATGTTTAATGATTTGAAATAAATAAAATTTTCATATCTATCATACAACACTCAACTTTCATGCTGTTAAACGAGTTGGCTTAGAGTTTAGAGTCCTCCTAGAAGTAGGAGTACATCCTTTGTATATGTAAGAGGGAGATGAGTTTTTTGTCTCGCTTTGACAGAGGAGCTCCATGGACTTTATATTTTGAATCATGAGTTCTCGAGATGTGTATTCTCTTTCAAACTCTTAATTTCCAACTTTTTTCCTCGTTCCATTTCTTATTTGTTAAAGAGTCATTTTTGGGAGAATATATTTAGATAGGAGTAATGTACACTAGAGCACGTCAAATAGAGAAAGTGTATGAAAATCAATCGCAATGGAGAAGAAGGTGCATCGCGCAGCCAAATAGGGGCGCCTCAGCTATCAGGGCTCGGCAACCTTTCTTTCTTAGTCGAGGCGTTGCCCTAGCAGTCCCTTGTCTCGGTCGGCTTCCCTTGTCTCGTTTCTTCTCGCTCGATTAAGGCTTCTTCCCACAAACAACACCAAATTGATGTGGCATAGAGTAGGCAAACGTCAACCCAAGAGACATTGTCCACTTTAGTCACAACTTTATGGTTTTATCTGCGAGAGGAGTTGACTATTTACTTATAAGCCGTAGGCCACCCACGTACTCACTCGATGTGGAATAAACTCCTCCCAGCATAAGCCCCCAGCGGATAGGTAGACTGTGTATGCGGGGAGCCGATGCGATATTTTCACAAACGATACCAAAATGATATGGGTTATCTTTTGATGCTGAGGTGGATCTAACTCGTGTCTCATGCACGTGGCTACAAGTTGTAAATTTCTTATTTGTAGCACGAACAAACTATTAGGAGAGCTATTTGATTATTCCAGAAAGACCCATCTGATGGTTAAATCAGTAAATATTTAAGAAAATAAATACTAACTCAAAGTAGAAAATTAAAAGTGTATATCCTGTAAATATCTAAAAAATGACTATCTACACCTGTCTTATTTTGGGACATAAACCTTTTGGAGCGTAAATCTATAAATATATTTGGATTGAAATTAAATATTTAATAAACTTAAATAAATAAAATTAAATAAATTTCTCATACCCATCAAAGTTATTTGTTTGAAGCAGTGAGAAGGTAAAAGTTATGTCAGAATAAGAAACTTTAATTTAGTTATCTAAATTGGTCTTTGTAGTGTTTTTTGGTTGTGATGCGAGAATAATTTACCGTATTATAATCACATACTCAAATTTATTTAATACTTCTCGTGATGTATTTGTCACTATAAACCAGGTCAATCGAATGGAATGAAGTTCACACCCCTATTGGAATTATTCAATAGTTCAAGCAAGTTGAGAAACTGTTACGTCCTAATTTGGGCCATAAGTTGGATTACAAAACAAATGGGCCAGGTCATTAAATACCTAAAACAATAGGCTACCTAAAGACTGGTTACTGTCTCTTGGCCCACTCTTAAAAGATGTTCTGATTTTACAAAGTGTTTTGAGTTTAAAATTTGTTTTAAGTCGAACTCTCAATAAAGTGGTTGTTTATTTCAATAAAACGAAGTTTAAGAATTAATATGATGTTTTTGTAGCATTTTTTAAGGTGGGATTTCCTTATTTATTTTGAAGAGGTCATAAGTTGTTGATATCATATTTTTTTTATTGTTATAATTTTATTTTTCTCAAATATATCTTACAAATTGTGAAGTCTAAAACATCTTATATAGCATTTTGACCCCTGTAATTATTGACATTTTCACTAATTTATCCATAAAAGATACAATAATATACAATGTAGTTCTTGAACAATCTTCAAAATATTTTGGCTCAATCCTATATTTGTGATTTCAAATTTATTTTGCACAAGCTTGGCCAATTATCATCAAAACCACACTTAGTTTTGTGTGGGTTGTAATGGGTTGGGGTTATTTTTAAAATTTTATTTTTAAATATTGAGTTTTTAGTTTTCAATTACTAAATTTTGACTGTGAGTTAATTTAGACTGTAATTTGAAATTATCTTATCTATTATATATATATATATATATATTTATTATAAAGTTAAATCTTGAGATCCACACACTCAAAATATGCACTTTAAGTGGAGATTATGTTTTTTTTTTTCAAAATGATAATAAATTTTTTTATTATATGTTTGGTATTAAATTCTCACTCCGTTTTTATTTTCAATTTATTATCCCAATATAAAATTAAATACATATCACTTTTTTCAATGTAATTTCCCCTTAATACTCACATTTTTAATATATTCTCTCTAAACACAAAAAATAAAAACAAACATACTATTAGGCATTAAACTTTAACATCAATTACTTTATTATCAATTTTCAAATTTGCTTAAGTTTATTCATATCTAGTATTGTTTTTATATTTGAATTCGCTTACCATTTCCAATTTTACATAACGTTGTTCATATTTAGTATTATTCATTTGTTCTTATATACACCATAGCATATTTTATAAATAGTTTTATATTTTTTGTATGCATAATCTGACATTTATATTTCATAAAATTATGATTTTTTCATCACATTTGCAACTAGTTTATTAGACTATATATGTTAAAAAAATATAGGCACATTTTTCAATAAGATTATACAATATAAATACATATAAAATTTATTGAATAATAAAAAATTAATGATTAGTTTAGATTAAAATATAAAAATTATTTGTCAGATAACTTGCTAATTTAAGTATTTTGCTTTCAAAATGATGGTATTATCATTATATACTTTATGTTAAGGATATTTAAACCTATAAATTCTCAAGTATAAATTAGAATGATAATTCTTCACAATTATAAAAGTCCAATATCAATTAATAACTTATATGATTAACTGAAATACTGTAGGCAATTCAACTACTGAAATTACAATGAAGCCCCCACGTGAATATGGTATTACTAAAAAGCCCCCGAAGCAATTACAACAAATCTCAAATCATACCACTTACTAAAAGAAAAACACAAATAGCCCTCTCGATCCGTGACAATCCTTCACCTACACATCCCAGCCGTTCATTTAACTGGAGAAAACACAATTTACACTATTCAGTACCGTCAGATTCTATACTTCAGATAACGACAAATAATAATTTCTGACCGTCGGATTCTTCTGAATCGCCGACCCTTGCAACTCCCTGTATATACGCATCAACGTCTTCGCTTTCAAACTTTTCATTCGTTCCCCAGATAGTAGAGAGAGAGGGCTAGAGAGAGAGAGAGAGCTGTTCGAGTGAGAGGTGATCTTCTGTACCTTTATCTAACTTAATTTGTTTTAATTTGATTCCATTCGTTTTAGCTTTAGAATTATTTGTACAAATCGATGTATATATTTAGACGTGTATAGGGTTTGGGATTCTAGGGCTAGGGTATTTTCTTGGTTATTCGATTTTGGTTTATGTTGATAACAACGATAATATTTGGTTTTGGGGTTTTTTCTTTGCATTTTGTTGTTCGCGTCTTGATTTTGATTGAATTAGGGTTTTTATAATGAATTGAAATTGGAGGTTTGATTGGTCTGAATTGGTAGATATTGTAAACGGTCCTTCGAAGGCAGACTTTTATTTTTTATTCGTATCATGAGAAATTCATTGTTTTGTGAAAAAAAGACTTTTATTTTCAGTTTGTATCGTATGTAACAGATTTCGAGTTTCTCTGCCTAGGTTCATTTTGGTTTGGATGCATTTATGTTGTCAGTCTTTAGAATGTTCCATTCTACGTATTTTTGTAGCTCTTTGTGTTGATCATTGGATATGGTTTGTTGACGGGTTTTAATTAACTTGGCGACCATTGTTAGATTTATATTGAATTACAGGACATAGGAGATTAATTTTGGCTTCTCTTTTTCTTTTTCTTTTTTTCTGTATAAGTTTGTGGTTTCTTTTTGAGATAGGCAAAAAGAGTATTTTTATTGAATCCCCGTACATTTTATTAATGTTATTCTGTTTACAGATGGCCCGTACCAAGCAAACTGCTCGTAAGTCCACTGGAGGAAAGGCTCCCAGGAAGCAACTCGCTACTAAGGTTTGCCCCCTGTTTTTCTGTATCTATCTTCCATATTTTGCATGTAAATTTGTGCTTCTTATATCAGTGGTCTCATGGCATCACAGTTCTAATATGGCTGACATATGCATTTCAGGCTGCCCGTAAGTCTGCCCCAACCACTGGTGGAGTTAAGAAGCCTCACCGTTACCGTCCTGGTACTGTTGCTCTCCGGTGAGTACCTTACTCTATTGATTATGGGCCGGTTTAGAAGGGGTGAGGCATACAAGTCTTGGGGCAGGGTGTATGCCCTTTGATTTTCCATGTTCAATATTTTTTTTAAAATTAAACAATTTAGAAGATAACACTATGTTAAAAACTAGTACGAAAAACATTATGTATTAAATATTGAGTGAGAAGTCGTAACATACTATACAAAAAGGGTATAAATTGAAAGTTCTTGAGATAATAAAATAATTATTTCTTAATATGAAAATCATGTGATAAATGAAAATGTTAAAGAGGTAATTGTTGCAAACAAAATTAGAGCGTTTTTTTATATTGTTGTCTACATATAACATGAAGCTCGATAATAGTTATGGAAAAGAAAATTAAAACTTTGTAGAAAAACAGAAATGATAAATTGTTGAAGAGTGTTTTTTTTATTTTTTTTTCAATTTTTCTCTTGGTTTTGTAAATTTCAATTTAAAATAATTTTTATTGCAATTTTAGGTGATTAAAGTTGTTCTAAAATTGAAAATCATATATTTATTCATGCTCCTTTAGGGCACACACCTAGTACTTGGGATGCTTTAGGTCGCAAAAGGCATACAGTGAAAGTGACCAGCTGTGTGTTCCAAATGCCCACATGCCCTACAGTAAAAATGCTTGCTTGCATTGCTCTGAGGCATTTTTTGATCTGGGCCTCTGAAGGAATGTGTTTGGTTTTGTTTTGGGTGTTTTGGGCTAAAGAATTTGAGAATGAAAGTAAGTTTGGTTTTGGGAAGCCATTTTTTTACTGTAGATGCTATGTTTTGTAAATTTGTGGAAGTTTTTGTGTGGTCAGTTGTGTCATGGTGTCACATCAGGCTTTTTTAGTGTTATATGTTGTATTTAAATGTAAAAAAATGAGAATAAATATATGATATATGATAATATGAAGATTGAAAAATGTAATGATGTTGATGTATAGTGGCTCCATTTTGTTTTGGGGAAGATGGGACTTGTTTTGGGAGAATGAGGAAACAAATGCAATCTTGATTTGGGGGGAAGAAAATATTCCCCTGGAACAAAGCCAAACATAGCTATTCATTATGGGATGATTTTTTGTTGTTTACTGATGATGGTTGACAATCACATAAATGTCTTGATTCAGTGAAATTCGCAAGTACCAGAAGAGTACTGAGCTCTTGATCAGGAAGTTGCCCTTCCAAAGGCTTGTTCGTGAAATTGCCCAGGACTTCAAGGTGGATTATTATTATATGATTACAGTTTAAATATTGGCTGGTTTACTGTTTGCAGTTTTTTGGATTGATTGCTTGTTTCTGTGGCTGCAGACTGATCTTCGTTTCCAGAGCCATGCTGTTTTGGCGCTTCAGGAAGCTGCTGAGGCCTACCTTGTGGGTCTCTTTGAGGATACTAACTTGTGTGCCATACATGCCAAGCGTGTGACTATCATGCCCAAAGATATCCAGCTGGCTCGCAGGATCAGGGGCGAGCGTGCTTAGATGTGCCTGGGTTGTCTTTGCTTATATGGTGGTAAATGGTGGCGGAGTTCTTTAGTTTGTTATCTGTTAAGCAATATATAAGTAGATAGTATTGAACTCGTGCAGTAGTTCCTGTTTTATTCTTAGGACAATGATCTTCCCAGACTGCTGGTGTGTGCCATAATGGGATTATTTGTATTCTGTTGGGCTGAAGCTATTATGAACTTCTGCTATTTTCTTTTTGTGAACTCATTTAGGTTTCTTGTCACACCACTGGTGTTGAACAATATTTTGTATTTGCATTCAAAGTAGTAAACTTGTTTTCTAGTTTGTTCATGTGGTATATTTATTTTCCATTGTTTTTTGTTTTTGTAAAAGGTTTTATTTTTTTGTTGGGCCCTAAAGGCCTTCTTTGATTGTTGATGGCCTGCAAGCTGATGCTTTTCTTTTGCTGGTTTGATGTTTGATAACATTTGATACTTACATGTAAGGGATATGCTTTAGAAAATGTTGCCAGTTATAAAGTCTGAATCTGGGAATTTACTAATCAAGTGGGTTTCTGTTGGTCCTGAATGTTCAGGAAACATGTCCTTGTTTCACTTTATTTGGAGGATGTTTTGCCATGTTAGATTCATGGATCACTTGTATCAGGGGGAAAAAGGAAAAGAAAAAATGGAAAGAAGAATATGCTTGGATAGCTGACTATGCTTCTCATTTCACCTGTCTTCATAATTATATATGCACGTCTACCAAGATAATTGGAAAACTACAGTCCATCACAATAGATGGACAGTGGCGGTGCTGGAACCAAAACTATGAATGTGTGATGCATGTGTAATGGAATTCACCAAGCAAAATATCCGAGCAAGGAAAAGGAACCAAGCAAAAATATTTCTGGAATCCAAATCCCTCTTGATTTCACTAACTATGAAAAGACATGGAGCATTCCTTATAAGTTAAGCCCTCATATGTATTATACTTGTTTCCAATTTTATGATCTGTAGAGAGCTAAAGATCCATTGCATTTTCCACAACACAGTCATTCTATTGGTATATATTACCCAGGTGAGGTCAGAATCAACCTAACTATTACTTACCCCCCATTGGACGTGGTGATATATTTCAACTGAATGTAAACCTATAATTAGTTGAAAGCAATTTATACATCTTTTTAGAGACCTACATATTTTATTTATGTCATGTAATAATTAGCAACGAAACTATGAATGACAATGGGGTTTGGATCCGCCCGGCCTGTTTTGTAACCAATTCGTTTGGGATAGATTTTTAAACTTCCAAATGGATTTGAGCTGATTTTGTTTTTTTATTTTCAAACCAGCATCGCTCTGAATCTGTTCTGTTTAATATTTTTATTTTTTATTTTAATTTATATATATAATATTATTTTTTAAATATATTGATTAGAATATTTGAGTGGTTGTATTTTAAAAAAAAAAAATATTTTTTATATTTTTAAAAATACAAAATGAATTTAACATGTCTCATTTAAACCCATATTTAGATCCAATATATGGACAACGGCTTTGAATTTAAATATTTAAAATTTTTAATAAAGTAAATTTTGAGTTTTCACAAAATCAACCTCTTGTCATCACCGATGAAAATCTTAAACTTAACGTGCGTTGGACATTTGTGACTATTAAGATTTAAATCCAATTTCTTCTAATAACAAAAGCTACTAGTCCAAAGTCCGAACCTCCAAAGTTAAAAGATCCAAACTTCAAAACTTAATCCCTCTTTGAAGCAATTATAAATTTAATAAAAGAAGAAAAAATTACAATTACCTAGGTCATGCTTGCCGGCCACATGACAATGTCAAACTCCCAAAAATCTTCCAAATTAAACAATTGAATTCTTTTTTTATTTTGGATTATTTTTTTTCTTTTTGGGTACCATATTAAGTAATCAGATTCATGTAACCATTTTAGTCAAATCCTCCAGATATCTTACTGTTAATGTACTACGTCAATTTCTGTCTCTTTTTTCACATAAAATCTCTCTTTCTTTTTCCTTTAGCCGTTACGGCAAGGTCCCTTGTAACCAATACTCCGCCAACTTCGGACTTTGTCAATAAACCAGAAAACCTTTCAACCAAAAACACGCACAACACACACTGAAAAAGTCTGGTAGCTTTTGGTGACTAAATTTTTTCTGTCCTATTTTCTTACTTTTCCTGATTTTCCAAAGATAGCCAGGAAAATTCTAAGCCGCGGAATCACCACAGAACGCATAGTACCAACATGTTACGTTCCAAATCAAGGTACTACGTGCATTCTTTCTTGCACTCGATTCTTACTATGTTTTTTGGACCATTAAAGTTTTTATGGTATATTATATTCTGTGTGTTACAGAGATTTTATCGGACTCTTCCTATGCTGCATGCTCCTAGTTTTGACAGGCTTTTGTCTTTTTTTGCTTTTTCTTGGTCTTTTATAAATCTTTTTTCCGTTTGATTGGTAGCATGATCATAAAAAAGACAGTATCTTTTTGAGTTTTTCATTGAATTTGTGTGATTTCTGTGGGGTTTGTAGATCAGGGTCGGTTGATATTGGGCAGAAGAACCATTATTCATCAGTATTTTCAAGAACCCTTTCTGCATCAAAGCTTTGCAGAGGAGATGCTTTAGGGACACAGATTGATGCAAACGCCCTTAAATCTGTTGACAAGAAGCCCTCCAAGGTTTCAAATTTATCCGAGGTATCCCTTGCGTTTTTTGACTGATGACACTTTTCTTGTTTGATGATACGTTTATTTTGTTTGATTTAGTTTGTGTTGAACTTTGAGGAACAAAATTTTGAGGGGGTTTTCATTTTGATGTAGAATCGGGTCGATAGAATTATGTCAATGCAGCAACAGATGGGGGAGATGGAGGAGGAGCTGAGGAGGACTAAAGAGAAATTTAGCGTTAGTGAGGTGGAAAAGTATCGAGTTCTTGATCAACTTAGAGAGGCAAAAGAAGCAGCTCAAGAGGCTAATATGAGGGCAAATGAAGCATTCTCTCCCAAGAAGGCTGCGGAGTTAATCATGGAGCTTGAAAACTTGAAAAAGTTGCTAGCTGGTTCGCGGGATGAGTTGAAAATGAAAGATAAAAAGATCGATTCTTTGGAATTGGAACTTGGAAAAGCTAGACAGCTTGAGCTGGCCTTGGCAGAGAAGGATGCATCTGTGGATAAATTGAACAAGGAGTTGAGAGATGTGAGGGAGATGGAAAAGGATACAACGGTATTGCTCTCTGATAACAAGAAAAGAATTCTGGAATTAGAAGCTGAATTAGAGAGGAAAAAGAAGTCAGAATCGAGCATGGCCGATTCTTTGGCAGTACAGACTAGACAGCTTGAGGCAACAAAGTTTGAACTCGAAGAATTGAAGATTGAAATGACTTCACTACACGAAAAGATTGAGTCGATGGAAGAATTGTCCAAGCAAAAGAGTAGAGAGGTTAAAGGGTCCAGTAGTGTAGATAATGGCAATTCCAGTGAAGAAATTAAAGGACTCAAGTTTGAGCTGCAATTGGCAAAGGAGAATCTGGCTCAGGCCAAGAAGGAGAAAAAAAAGCCTCATTGAGGGCTACAAGCATACTTGAAGAGATGGAACTGCTCAAAAATGAATGGAAGCTGGCTATTGAGGCAGAAGAAAAGAGCACAAAAGCCATGGAAGATTTAGCATTGGCACTGAAAGAAGTTGCAACAGAAGCCAATCAAGCAAAGGAGAAACTCAGTATTACACAAATCGAACTTGAGCATGTAAAAGGAGAAGCTGAACAGTTGAAGGAGATGGTGCGCAGCACTGAGGAAAGGTATCAGAATCTCTTATACGAAGCTAAACAAGAGGCAGAGTTGCACAAAAACACTGCAGACAGGCTGAGAGTAGAAGCAGAGGAGACACTTTTGGCTTTGAATGGGAAAGAAATGGGTTTTGTCAGTTGTATAAGAAAAGCGGAAGAGGAAAGGGCTATTGCACAACATGAAAGCAATAAACTTGTCGAGTCCTTAGAGGCAGCTGAGCATATGACAAGGGCAGCAAGGGAAGAAACATATAAATTAAGGGACATACTTAAGCAGGCTGTTAATGAAGCGAATGCTGCAAAAGCTGCTGCAGGAATTGCTAGAGATGAAAACTCTTTACTGAAGGATTGTCTTGCGGAAAAGGAGGAAGCCTTGCATTTTCTTACCAGAGAGAACGAACGCCTAAGAATCAGTGAAGCTGCAGCTCACGAGAATGTCAAGCAGTTAAAGAGGTTGCTTTCAACAGCTTCAACAGAATTCAAAACCGAGGATAAGGAACAGAACGGAATGCTGAGGTTTCAAGACTCGGTGGATGATGAGGAACATGAGAACAAGAATATGAATAAAACTTTCAGCTTTAATCTCGAAGATCTAAAGTTCATGAACGAACCTGAAGATGCACATGAGAAAGTATTGGATGAAGATCCTGAGAAGGCAGAGGCCCTGAAAGGCTCAATATTTGATGCTAATGCAGAAACACCAAAATCAGAGCCTCATACACCAAAATCAGCCTATTCCAAACAGAGAGGGAACTCTTCTGTCTTCACAGAAGATAGAGGAACACCAAAGTCAGAAGATTTTGATCATTTAGACAGTGCGCATGATGATTCAGATACTGATAAAAACTCCCATAGAAGAATGAAAACAATGTTACAACGAGTGGGAGATCTCCTGACGATCAGAAGAAGTTTTCATAGAAAGGAACCATCCATTGAGTAGACCATTTCTACACAGCCTTGACTTGAAATGGTATAGTTGTTTTGGTTATGTCAATCTTCTTATATGTGCAGCTCAAACGTGCGTCTTATATCCACAAATGAACAAAAAAAAAAAGAGAGAGAGAGGGAGGGAATTGTATAGTTAGTTCCATAGCACTGCACCAGTTTGGATTTTCTATTCCAATTATGTGTTGCATCATATATATTCCATATAACATGCACACCATGTTTAAAAATGTCTTTTAAGTTTCATTTGTTAAATTGAGCTTTGAAAATATTCTAGCATCTTTCTGATTCAATAATTTACATATGAGAACTTTCGGGCTCGTTGTCTGTTGTTGGACAAAAAAGAAAGCTACAACCTCCATGACTACTTGGAATAGACTTTACATAATCTGAGATATCAGAATGCTCAACAGTAGATTTCCATCGAAAAAACTTCATCACCACTCAAACCCTGCGCGTAGTTGATAGTTGTTTACGGGATGCTGTTTTCAAATACCACAGAAAACATCTTGGGAGTCATTTTCCAGAAAAATAAAAATCCAAACTTGGTAAGGGCCTGAGTGGTTAACTATCCTGACCTTTAAGGTAACCTGTCCAGCTTGACTAATCATAAAGCAGAATCATCTTTCGACATTATTCAATTTTCAGAAATATGCACTTATCCTTTCAAACTATGAGTTTTATCTAAATTTTCTGCTTCTTCTTCCTTTTTCAGGTTGAGGGTGAGAAAATTTCCAATACTTGTCCACATGAATGTGAACTCAAAAGTTCTGTTAGAAGGTGAAAATAATTGTCACCCGGACAAATCCTTAATACAGCAGAGAATAATCTTGCAAAATCTGTCACAGTTTGCAGAGTTTGTGGGATATACTCTAGATTTGTAGTAATGAAGAAACACTTGAAATACAAGCAAAGATTAGCAGCAAAGAAGCTTACTCCAGAGACTCATCAACAAGAAAGAATAAGATGATTTGGAGAGCAAAACTTTTCACAGCAAAGTTAGTTGATTAAAGTTGTATAATGTAGAATTCTTATGTATTTGAAGTTAAGAAAGTAAAAAAAATCATAATCAATCTAATTAAAAGGTGCAGTGAAAATTAGTAAATGGCTTGTGTAAGTATGTGCAATAGAATATGTGATGGAATAAACAAAATTACTTTCGTTGTACTCTATAATCCTTCATCAACACAATATTATCTATGATATTTCCTAAGAGAAATGTTTTTACAAGTTTCTCAGATTACCAGGTCAAAACAAAGAACCCCAAGTCATTGAGTTGTGTGTGTGTGTGTGTGTGTGTGTGTGTGTGGAGAGAGAGAAAGAGGAAATCCTAGAAGATTTGGGAGGGAACAATATACATACTCCTGAAATATATTGAGAGTGAATAAGAGGGTTGTTCATGGTTATTTCTAATAATATATTGGGTAAATTATAAAAGTTACTTCTAAGATTTAGTTCAATTTATCTTTCAAAATTACAAATAACTCCTTTAAAATATTATAAATATCCTCTTAAAGTTTGTGTTTGTTTTATAAATATCTTATTAGTAGTTACAATTTGTAAAATAAAAATAAATATTAAAGGAGTATTTGTAATTTATAAATTTACATAATTTTTTTTTTTGTAAATAATGATAGTTTTTTATAAATATATTAGGAAGGGCAGACTGTATAATGCTCCCAATTCATTTTTTTCTAATATTAATACTATATATACAACCGACCCATTCACTGAATTTTCCCAATATTAATGCTACATATAAAAATTGCAAACGTACAGTCAAAGGTTTTTTGCTAGGAAGTGGGGTCAGGGATTGCCACTACTACCTCGTATTATACTAAAACTCATGATATCTCCGTAATTATACAAACAATATATTTCATGGTGGACTAACCTAGTCCATCCAATAATTCTCCCAATACCGATACTATATGTACATATATACAGAGCAATGTTTGATGCATTCCGATTTTTTTTCATGTATTTTATCTTTTATTATAAAATCATCAATAAACGTCAAATATATTGAATAATATTATTAGTATATATTTGATATTTATTAATAATATTATAATAAAAATATAATAATGATTTTAATAGAGGATTCGAACTGAATTTAGGGATCAAATTGAGAAAATTTTCCATTACATCAAGTGTTTTCATATAGAACGATGAGAATAATACATCTATATTGTCTTGATTACGAATGCAGTGAGAATAATGTCATATTAATAATGATACTCATATTGTACCATCGTTCCATTTGCATGATCCTCACTCGTTTATTAAGAAATATTTTATGGGAGTTGGGATAGGCCAATGGGGAGGGATTGGGCCATTGGGTTTTGGGGCCGGCCTGTGCCTGCTCTAGTTATGCTATATAGTATTAGTATTCTGTATATTACCAATTCCAGAACTGCTTACACGGCTGACAAACCGAGCAAACAGCTCATGCCGGCTTCTTGAATATCTTGTAAAAAAGCAAGCCAAAAATTTTCTAGGCAAATTTAGAATCTTATTTATGAACTAAACAAGTTTATGCCGCTCTATCACTTCATCAGCACTATTACTTGGCTATTGCTAGAAAAGTTAACAGTAATAACTTGAATATGAGCACTAGCTTAAGGCCCGTCCACGCTGCAACTAAAGACCACGCTTTGCAAGAACCGAGACCTTTCAGCAGTCAACCTAAGGTTTTCTTACGATACTTGAGGTTGGTTAGTCAAGTCAATGGCGGTTATAAGAAGACAAAAAACAAAAAACATGAAGCAGGGAAGTGGTTCAGCACTAATTAAACCATAACCATGGCCTGCTAGCGAGGGAGCAAAGTCATAGTAATAGCTTGCCTTTATCTCCTTGACTTCCCAAATAAGGCTAAGGCCTGGAAAAAAAAAAAAAATTGTCAGGATTATGTTATGAATTCAAAAAATGAAATACAAAGTGAAATTAAAAAAATTGTAAACAGTGTTATAAAGTTAAAAAATGAAATACAAGGTGAAATTGAAAAGGTAAGAGAATTGATATAGAGTTCAACATTAACAAGGTTTGATATCCATTCAAACCAACCGTTCCCAATGGCTAGATCCAACTGCCCAATTAGAAGTGGTTCCAAATCCAAATCCATGATGTACAACTTTATATTCCACAAGCCCCCGATAAAAGCCTCCAGACAATACACTAGCATGCCTAAAAGTCCCAACACTTCTTTATTATCTTTTTCTTAGCTGAATCACCTCTGTTTATTTAAAATCAAGGGAGAAAGTCAATCGATAACCACCAACCAAACAGCCAAATTTAATTAATAACCAGCTAATCCACCAAGAGAAACATAAATAGATTGCATGTCGTCGAGAACCAATCAAGCATTTCACAAGCTTTTAAGTGCACAGTTACCACCACAGGTGCCTACTCCAATACAACTGTAAAGTTTCAATAAAGGCACAAAAGGTATCAACTTTATTTAACACAATTAAAGGAGCAAACATGTTCAGACCCTGCAGGGCCTTTTCAGCCAAGGTTATGGAAGAAATTTCCTCTCTTAACCCAGCAATTATGTGTTAAACTAGGGATCTAAGGCTGAATATAAATGTTAGCAATCTTAGAACCAATTATCCCCGAATCTTGGGGTTTATTTTAGATAGATATTGGAAACTTTTAAGGTTCCATACAAAAATAATCAGTCGCTAAGCAGAGCCAGCAGTCCGCTTAGCTATATTAATCTATCATTACTAGCTCACAATTCAATGCCAAAAAGGCAGTGCGGATTGCCCTCAAAATAAAAAAGCTAAAGATGAAACTGCTTTCTATACTCGAATCAAAAGCCCAATAACTTAAGAGAACAATTGTGTGGCAGCACGACCTGATAAATGATGAACATGTTTGAATATTAAATTAAGAATCACAATGGACGCCAATGTTGTTCGAACGTCAAACACCCTATTCAAAGGACCATACAGAAGGTTACTATCTTAAAGATAAATAAACATGAATTATAACCAAACTTTGGCACAGATATCAGTCTTCTGAAAAGAAATGAAAGATGAAAAATCACAAAGAGATGGAGGATAAAGACATCTAAAATTGGAGGTCACCAAAGAGGTAGACTATCAGCGTAACTACATGCTACAAGCAGCAATTCTTGATTCGAAAAAAAGTAGAATACTACAAAGAGATCAGCAAAACACCGCAATCCTAAACCACAAAAATTTACTACTCATTATCGGGCTTAGGTGCTTCCTTAATCTCCTCAGAATTATCATCCTGCAAAATAACAACAAACATATAGATCAGTATCTTAATTCCAGACCAATGCCAGAGGCACTCACTCCACCAAGGAAGAACAAAAGAACATACCTGCATGTCTGAAGTCCACAAAGTGAGGTTGTCACGGAGAAGCTGCATGATCAGAGTGCTGTCCTTGTACGATTCCTCTCCAAGAGTGTCCAACTCAGCAATTGCCTCGTCAAAAGCCTTGAGAAGTACAAATATACATTAGCTCAGGCCGACAAACTTTCAATCAACTGATAAAAGTCCAATTTGATGTTAAACTAAAGTCACTAAACTCAGGTAAAATAGAGATAGTTCTTTCTAATCGTCACATAAAATTTTCCCCATCCCCACAAGCCCTGTTGAAATAAAAAAAACAAAAGGTGCTTAAAATTCTGACATATGGAGTCGCAATGCTCATTTTCTATTTAACTAAATAAACGGAGTTAAAGATAACAAGGTTGATTTTCCGCAGACCTGTTTGGCAAGATTACAAGCACGGTCAGGAGAATTCAAAATCTCATAGTAAAAGACAGAGAAGTTGAGCGCCAGGCCAAGACGGATTGGATGAGTTGGGGCCAGCTCAGTATTAGCAATGTCCTGCAGACAGCCCAAACAAAACCAGTAAGCCAGAAATAAATGCCTTCAAAACATGAAACTCAGTACTTCCATTGATTTGGAATTACTGAATTTGGAAATTTGAGTACTACAAATAAATGGCATAGAAATTAATTGATAGTTGATGCAGTTTTACTAAAGAAAACTAAACTCCAAGTTAGACATAGCTATAACATTTAAATCACAGTAAGAATCAAGCAATATGAAACTTCACTGCATCATTTGCACCAAATTGCTACCCATAGGATCTCAAAAATACTCGTGAGGAAGAGTATATATTCCAAACATAAAATTCGTCAAAGATTCTAATCTAAAGTCATGTTACGGATTCGATTGCATCTAAACAAAATAAAAGTAACAAATCATCTCCCTAATTTACTCGGAAGCAGCTCCAGACTACAGATGATTACCAAAACAACCAGAAAAACCAAATCAAAGTAATTTCACTAAATCATTCGCACACTTCACCAACATTTCTCCATACAACTTTAACAGGTAACAGAAGATACTAGTTAAATTCGTAGTGTCTATTAGTTTCAAATCCAAATGATGGAATAGAACACATAATAAAACATTAAATTCCCCGGATCCATGACTCCTCCCACATTCTCTCCTAGATAGATCACAAATACGAAAACAAATAAAACATTACAAATATAAAAAGAAAAGAAAAAAAATCAGGAAAACAAATCTCAAACACGAAACCAACCTGTGCAGACTTGTACGCGGAGAGAGTGTTTTCGGCGGCTTCCTTTCGCTCAGCTCCAGTCTTAAACTCCGCCAAATAGCGATGATAATCGCCCTTCATCTTCAAGTAAAAAACCTTAGAATCACCAGAGGATGCGGATCCGATGAGTTTCGAGTCGAGAAGCTTCAAAATGCCGTCGCAAATGGAGGAAAGCTCCGATTCGATCTTGGATCTGTAGCTTTTGATGGCAGACACGTGGCTATCGTTGCCGCGGCTCTCCTCCTTCTGCTCAATCGAAGAAATGATCCTCCAGGAGGCGCGTCGGGCGCCGATGACATTCTTGTAGGCGACGGAGAGAAGGTTGCGCTCCTCGACGGAGAGCTCGTCACCGTCGACGGCGCCGACGACCTTCTCCATGAATTCAACCATCTCCTCGTAGCGCTCGGCCTGCTCCGCCAGCTTGGCCATGTACACGTTCTCCTCGCGTGGGGACGCCATTCAGATTTGGGGAGGAGGAATTTTGATTTTTTAGAGAGAGCGTTTTTTCCTTCTAGAGAGAGAGAGAGTGCGAGAGAGTTGAGAAATAACGGAGGCGGTTTCTTGGATTCGGTATGCATTTATTATTCTTTTTCTTTTCTTTTCTTTTTTTAAATAAATTTTTTGAATATATGGCTTGGGCTTGGATGGGCCGATCTATTTCGCCAGCAATAAGCCCATTAAGTGGAGAGGTTGGACTTGCCGAAAATCTTATGCTATGTTTAGATTCATTTCCATTTTTATTTTGGGAAAATATTTTTTAAAAATATTTTGTGAATATTCACTCATAGAATATATGAAAACAAAATTACGGTTGGATGAATGAGTTGAAATGTTGATTAGATAATTTAATTTAAAAAATATATATTTTAATTTTTGATTTACTTGTTTTCTAATGTAAAATAAATAATTTTCTTTTAGAATGAGGTGTAGGCATCGAAAAAATAGAGTGTAGTTCATGAAAATATAGTACAAAAATAGGTGTAGACTTTGAAAATATAATTATTTTTTAAAAATATTCTACTGAAATTTTATTTAAAGACTAAAATACACCTATTCCCATGCTTTGGGAAAAATACTTTGGCATAACTTTCCAAAGCCTAAGGTATATTTATTTGAAGAAAATGAATGAGTGATACCAAATTAAATTTTAAGGTTTTTTTAATGATATAGAGTAGAGGTTAATTTTTATATATAATCTTAATTTTTATTATTATAAATGGTTAATAATTTTTCATATGCATAATTTTCATAATGAAGCAAGAGACGTAAGCTTAATTACAAAGGTCATTGTTTAGTAATATAATAGGTAGTATATTTTAAAAAAAAAATAAGAAGGGATTATTTAGAATGCATTATTCTATCATAAAAAATAATAGTGATTATGATGATGCGTATTCTAAATATCAATATATTGTTGAACCTGATAGTTTAAATTATGGTCTCCTATTTTTTTTCTTCAAAATAATGTATTTTAAGCGATGATTTTGTTTAGTATTTTCAAAATTATGTAATTATTTTGAATATATATAAGTTAGTATATATTCTTTATTTTAGTAAATATGGTTTCAATATTAATTTAGATCTTTTTACTTGTTTATTAAAAATTTATGCATTTCAAAAGCTAAGTTTTTAAGTATTATGTGTTATTTTTAAATAAATTCATTTGAAATTTTCATGAAAAAGTATTTTCATATATAAAAGTTAATCAAAATTATTATATTGTTGAAGATGGCCATAAATTAAAATATTGATCTCTCATTTCTTTGAATTTTTTTATTAAAAAATAGTTTTCATATATGAAAGTTAATCAATAATATTCATATTGTTGAAGATGGTGGTAAACTAAAATATTGATCTCTCATTTCTTTTATACATATATATTATTTTATTATGCATTATTTTGGGTATAATTGAAGAAAGTTTAAAGTTTGAATTTTGATTTCTCACTTTTTAAAAAGTCATATTTAAAAAAAAAACTCTAATTACTTCTTTAAAAGTGATAGATTGTTTTTTATATATTAGGCTAAAAGTATTTTTGTCTACAGATAAAATTTCAATAGAATCTTTAATCGAAAATTATTAAAATAAAAGGTCTTTGTCAAAAATCCAAACTTAGAAAAGTGAATATCAAAAATTAAAATTTATAGTTGCAAATAATCCATTGGAATATTATAATAAAGTGTGGACTGTTCAGACTATATATATATATATATGATAATAATATTTTGCATATTCACACTTAATTTATTTAATTTTAAGAGGTTTATCTAAAAGATTCGCAATATAATTGGGAAGACGTTTTCAATACCACACATGGGTTACTGGGCATGCGAGTTTGATGTAGCCTATTTGATATTTTCGTATTCGAGAATCAACAAATTCGACTCCGCATTGTTCACAAAATTTTGGGTCTTCTTTTTCATCTCCAATAACTCGATAATTGCCACAAGCACAAATTTCACTTTTTTATATTATATTTTTGTATGGTTCAAATTTCAGGCTTACGCCTGATTAATTCATGGAAGATGACGATATTTTTTTTGATTCATCATTTAGATAAATACGATGATATAGTTTATACACATTCAAGTTGGATCTCCATATAAATTACCCTCTCAATAAATTTACTTATAACGTGGTAAGAAATTCATGAAAAAGCGAATAAAAACACATTATGCTTTTATTATTAAAAGAATTCAAATTTACGATACTCATATTTTTCTCTCATATATTAATGTTCACAATTCTTTCTTATATATTACCATTTCGTCATGGCAAATGTCAACTATTTTTAAACTATATTTATTAGTGATTGAACTAGTCAATGCACTAATTGACCGTGAATTAAGATACCAAAATCAAACAATTTATTTTAACAGGGGTTGAAATTTGCATGGGTCTAATTCAAGCTGACAATTATAGTGGGTAATTTACACTTTGCACCCTGAAAATACATCAATTAGCCACTTTGCACCCTACAAAAAAGGAAAATTGATTCCACCCTAGAATTAGATTAATGTTGGCACAATGCAACCTCACCCATTTCCGGTCCAAAAAATCTCTTCGGAGCTAGATCACTCAGCTGGTTTAGACGAGTCTGTTGTTTTGCGGCATTTTTCTTGATAATTTTTCCCTTTTTGAAGTCAACTCTAGTGATATTTTTTGACAGAAAATGGTTGGGGTGCATTGTGCCAATACTAATATAATTTTAGGGTTGACTTGCTATTTACTTTTTCCAAGGTGCAAAGTGCTTATATGATGTATTTTAAAGGTGCAAAGTGCAAATTACCCCAATTAGAGTTGTACTTGGCCTCCCAAATCAGTAATCATTACTTACTGCTTTAAGAGATTTAAATGTAGAACAAATATAGATATTAGATAACCTTAATTTCAAGAATCCCCTTCTTAGCAAGGGTAACTGAAATTTATTGGTTCTAAAGAGATATTACTAAATAAAATTGTAATAGGTCCTTTCACTTGATGAACTCCTCCTTTAGCAATCAATATCATTTAAAACATTTTATAAAATATTTTTGTAACTCGTAAGATATTAGATTTTATTTTAAAAATAAATTAATAAAGTATTTAAATAAAATAAGACAATAAATTTTTTAAAATATTAGTAATGATAATTTTATAATTAAAATTATCAAAATTAAATGAATTTATTAAAATAAAATTTTAATTTGAAAATAATTTGGGGTGAGGATATTTTTTTTTAGGAGCTTATAAACCCTTAAATAATTTTTTTTTTAATTTTATAAACTCTTTTAGAAAAAAATTACTAAACACTTTTTAAGAACTTGTAAGCTCTTAAACAATTTATAAAATATTTTGAAAAGTATATAAGTTCAGCCAAACACCCTCTTAGTTATGTATAAAAAAATATAATTTGTCTTGAACAGTGACGTCTTGTCCGATGAGTAAATACTTAGAGTATGTTTGGTTGAATTTATAAGTTTTTCAAAACATGTTATAAGTTGTTAAAAAATATTTGATATTTTTTTTTTAAAAAAAGCTTATAAGATAAAAAAAAAATACACTATTTGCTAGCTTATAAATTCTTTTAAAAAATATTTATCCACCCCAATTTATTTTTAAAATAAAATTTTATTTTAATAAATTCTTTTAATTTTGATAATTTTAATTATAAAATTATCATTACTAATATTTTAAAAGTTCAATTATCTTATTTTATCCAAATACTTTAACAATTTATTTTAAAAATAAGATCTAATATTTTATAAAATTCAAAAATATTTTATAAAATGTTTTAAGTAAACTTAGCCAAACATCCTCTTAAACCTAGAGCTTCACAAATATAAAATTTTAAGTTCAAATATCATCAGAAGCCTATACATTTATTCATTGTATATTATTGTAAGTATTGTTGATGGTTGTATTAAAGTAGTTAATGATATTTTGATATAATGATATAATTAATTATTTAATTCAAAAAATAAATATATAGAGAATATAATATAATCTATGAATATCATTTAAATGCAGTGTTATATAAATGCACTAAATGGGATATCTGGCGAGGAAATACTATCAATATTTGTACATATGAATAATTGTATTTGTAAATAATGTAGATCTTTATCGAATTACAATTGAATTTGAATTAATGGGCTAAATATAATTTAATTACGTGAAATAGATAAAACGCAAAAAAAAAAAAAAAAAATGCCCCTTCTGGAAATTAAAAAAAAAAAAAAAAAAAAACTCGTACTTTTGAAAAGGATGCACACGTACTCCACAAATCCTAATTAGTTGTGCACTTAGTAATTTAAAGACTAAATTATCCCTACAATCTCTATGTATTTACAATCTTAATTTTATTCTTTTTTGCTTTTCTTCTTCTTTTTTTTTTTTTTATTCTTATATGTTTTTTCTTCCTTATTCCTATCGCTTTTTGACTTTTTTTTTTTAAAGAGGGTTTTATCCCCTTTATATATTCCAAAGGAAGTAAATTGCATTTAACCCTCAATTAATATACGATCTATTGAGAGCCTTCGGCAATGCAGTTGATTATTTGGACTTAAAACTGTATATTTAAATATGACAAATTAAAATAATTTAATTAAACTATAATTTAAAAATATAATCGAGTAATGGGTATTAAATTTTTAAAATTTTAATTTTACTTAACATTAACAGTAGAAATTCCTCGTTGTAACTTTTATGTTATAGCATACGCTTTTAATTTATTAGAAAAAAATAATTTTTTTAGAACGAATTTTTTTTTTAAAAAAAAAAGTCAATTAAAATAAAAATTTAATAAAAAAATAAAAAATAGGTACCAATATTTTGAATTATTTTTTTAATTTTTAATCATAATTAAAAATAAAATTAAAAAATATATTATTTAGTTCATAAAAAAATAATATAAATTTTCATTAAAATTGTATGTAAAAGACATGGCCCAAATTTAACCTCAAGGCCTTTTGTACTATTTTTGACACGTTCGGCCTGCTAAGGGTATAATTCATCTCTATCTAATAGCACATATAATATAATTGCCAATGTTGCATCAAATATTATTTATGGGTGCAAATGTTATTGTCACAATTATTTGATTATTTGCATCTACATCTTTTATATATACTGCATTAGCAAATAAAAAATAAAAAAAATTATAATATATTAAAATTCGACATTCATCATTTTTTGTGAGTTGATCGAGATTGATCATCCATTAAAATTAGGTGTGCTATTCATTTTAACCTTACAAATTTTTCGCGTTATTTTCTACTCTCGATTTTCTTTTTTCTTTTTTTTCTTCTCTTTCTTTTTCTTATTAAATAAAAAAAATTAAATGCCTCTGACCAAATTTTCCACGTTTAGCATATTATTTTGCTACTTACTAGTATTACTAATTTCATCACGTGCTACTATATTACTTTATTGCAATAGAGTAACACTATTATTGAGGAAATTGTCAATTAGTCAAAAGTCAAAAGTCAAAAGTCAAAAGTCAAAGAACTTATGAAACATCTCTCCCAGATAGTTAAATATTTAACATAGTCTTACTATATTGTATTTGTCTCATGCTATTTACCAATTACCATCACATAAAATATTAATTATTACTATATTACACTAGGGATATGTTTGGTTGTGATTCTGGGGAATTTTATTTTTCTTAGAACAAACACAAAAAAAATTGTATTTGGAAAATTCATTTTTCCAAAATATCTGTTCCCCAAATCAAAATGGGAACCATATCATTATGTTATCTATTAAATATATATTTTTTGAGTGAATCAATTAAATAAATCAAAAATAGTAATTATTATTAATTAATTAGTGATCACTGATCAACAATAATCATTAACAATTATTAGTTATTAATAATCAACTACTATAAAATAAATAAAGACCACACTTCTAGTATTTGTTTTACTCATTCGAAATTAAATGTGTTCTTATATATATTTTTTCTTTTGTTAAAAAATGATAAAATACATATCAATCATTATATTTATATTCAAATTTATGAAATACAAATAATTACATCATTAATTTTTAATATATTAAATATAATTAAAAATTGTTATAATATGGTTTCAAATTCGAGTTCCTGTAGCCTTTCTTATTTGCTTCTGTTTGAAGTGGTGTAGTCGTAAAACGTTTGGGGTATTTTTTGGAATTTACAGTTTGATTTTCTCGTGAAACACTTTGGCTCTTGTGTGTGATCGTTGGTGGGTAAGCTCTTGGGCCCTACTTTTGGACTCCATATGCGTGTCACTGTATCCTGATAGAAGTTATCGCAGAGGAATTAACTCCAAATGTATATAAATTGTTGTCGTATTAATATTTATCTGATAGTCGAATCAGAAAAAAACTGATCACTCTCAAAATTAATCAGGTCAAGCGTAACTATGTAAATTATAAAAAAAATAAAAAATGCTATATATAATTAGACTTAACAGCATCACTAACAAGACTTAGTCATTGAGCCTCAATTCGGACAAGGCCTCTTTGATCTATGAATGTCCTAAATCAATCATATCAGATCCTTAAACTAAGAAATCGATGGAGTTGCTGCAATGTTTGAGCTAAGAATGCCCTTAAATTAAGAAATTTGTTGAGACATCAAAATTTTACAATCACACGAAATCTTGGGCATGGATTCCACCAAATCATAATGATTTGTTCAATTTCATGTGATTGTCTTAGGTTTCAATACTTGGTTATTTGTTATACTCTATTTAATTAATTGTTGAATTTCTCATGAATGGAGTCAGAAAATGGAGATTTTGAGATGAAATTTATTTTTTTATTAAGAATAATAAATAAAAATATATTTTTAATATTTTAGGGGTGGATTTAAAATTTAATAATTATATATATATAATTATACTATTTTAAATGTTAATTATTTAATAATTTAAATTTTATACTAATTTAGTAATTTATATTAATAGTTTGAAAGAGTTGACTTGTTAAGAAACAAGTTAACATGTGTTTCAAAATAGAAGAAGATTGTAATTGGATGAAAAGATTTTTACTTGAGAAGGTTATTTGAAAAGATTAAATAATTAATATTTTAAAATAAATAATAATAATTTGATATACTTGATTGAATAATTTGAATGACTATACATCACAAAATGGAACAAGACTGTAATTGGATGAAAATATTTTAACTCAACAAGATGATTTGAAATGATTAGATAATTGATATTTTAAAATAAATAATAATAAATTCAATATGCTCATTTGAATAATTTGAATGACTATACATCGAACAATTATTTTGAATTATTTTTTTTAAATTATTATAATGAGTTTCAAATTTTTGATATAATTAGTCATTTAAAATCCTTATCAACCACTTCTTCTAACCAAATATGGTCTACGAAAATTTTAAATTCATTGTTATTATTGAAAAAATAATTCAAAATTTTTATTTGTGAATTTGAAATTTATAATTGTAATCAAAATTATTCAAATAAATCCCATAAATTTATTAATATACATTTAGATATTTAACTTCATAATCTTACAGCCCATGAATAAAAAAAAAAGTATCTTTTTCAATTCAAACGCACGAGAAAATTAGGTGGAAAAGGTTGTGGTTATTCTGAATTTGGTGGGGTTGGCACCCTTGAAAGTGGCTTTGGTTGGTGGGTCTTACTCGATATGATTTTTCCAAAACAAAATATCAGATCTTTCTTAATTTTGTTATACATACATATATATATATATATATATGTATATATATATATATATTAATAACACACACATTATTTTTTCTAAAGGAAAGTGATCTAATGTTTTAAAATGGGGTCATGGAGCATATGCAGATTCTAGGGTAATTATGAACGTTTATTTGTAAAATTCAATCGAATCGAAATTTTAGTAAAAAAACATTCAGGACAACAAAATATCATATAGAATATCAAATCGAATTAATCTATTCGATTCAATTATTCTCAATTTTTTTTGTTTGGTAACTCGGTTAATTGTTTTTTTTTAAAATAAAAAATTAAAGATAAAATAAAAAAAATTGTATAGAAAGAATAATAAATATAAAAATATGTATATAAAATATAAAATAATAATTTGTACTCATTTCTTTTTGGTAAACTGAAATCGAAATTAATATAATTTTTTTGTAAAATTAAAATCAATATCAAACTTAATTTTTCGACTTGATTTTGGTACTAACTGAATTTTTATTTATGATTTGCTTCGTTGATTTTACTAAATTGTGGGCACCATTGCGCCAATTTTGAAGTGGACATTCAAAAAGCACCTTAGGGTAATACTCGCAGGCATATATATGCCTAGAATTTCATGGCATATGCTCGGGAAGTCGATGCAAGTATGCCCCAAAAAATATAAATAAAAATATTTTTTTCTAATTTAAAAATAATTTAATAACTTTAATTCATAATAAATGATTTTTTTTTTAAATAGAAATTTACACAATCAATATAAAAACAATTAGAGAATAATTAAAAAAGAAAAAGAAACTCTCCTTAATAATTTCTTACTTCAGTTCTTCCCCAAAATTTTTTACTTTTCTTCTCAAACTAGTTTCAAAAAATTATCTTACTTTAGATTAATTATCTATATATTTTTATGTCCGTATTGTCATCATTTGCATTTATTTTTAAATTTTAGTTAGTATAAAAATTGATAAAAAGCTTTAGCTTCTTTTGTTACATTTCCTTGTAAAATTATTTACAGTTATTTTCTTTATTTTTTTATTATCTCAAAAGCTACCAATTTAGTTTCTTTTTATTTATAATATGTTATGCCTTTTACTTTCAAATTTAATTTCACAATCTTTTCTCACATATATTTTTTTACTAATTTCTCTTTTATTTTTGAAATTCTTGGTAGTAATATATTAAATATAAAAATTGATGGTGCAAACACCTCACCCAACTACTTATGCCTTTTAAAATATTGAATTGCAATTAATCACCTAATTTAGTATAATAAGATATTAAAAATTCTAAAGTGAAAGGTTTTAAATTAAAATAGAAATCTAAAAATAATGTACTCTTATGAAATTACACCAATACCCGCATTTTAATAAGACCTTAACCTAAAATGTCTCAATTTAGAATTTTGGTTTCTTAATTTCGTCACTTGGTATGGTCCCATGCCTTATATAACTCATTTTCTTTCACCTATTTGACGAAAAAACATCGATTAAAATTTATTCTTTAGGATGTGTTTCGATTCACTAGATTTTAAAAAGTTTTTGGAAATGTTTTGAAATTATAATAGGAAAATGCAAAATTAAAAAAATGTAGAAAAAATCATTAAAAAATAACAAATAATAAATTATTTATGAAATTTCAGAATGGCAATCATATCTTTAAATTCAATTAAGCTAATCATATTAATCAATTTTTGAATTTTCTAGTGGCAATATATAAGGACAGTTTGCAACACAATTTATTTATTGTGACTAGTCCATAGTTTGATAATTAATTTTTTTTTAGGTATAGGGATCTCAATTGTATGGATATTTATATAATACAACAATATTTTGTATCATTACTCAATAATATTATGTGTAATAATGAACTAAAATATTTTTAATAGTTTGTGCCATAAAAGAGTTATATATTTAATCTAAAAAAATATAAGAGTTTCATTTGAAAAATAATAAAAGAAGATAATTTTTCAGGAAATTGAAGAATTTCGGAAGAAAATAAAAAATGAAAAGAGTTTTGTGGAAAATATTTTTTTTAAAAAATTTGTCCTCTATTTGAGTTTTTATCCAGTTAAAATTAAAAACTATTCCACAATTTCAATGGAAACATATGAAAATTTTAATCCATATGAAAATTTTATTATTACAATAGAATAATTTATTCAAGCAATAAAAAACTTACCACTTAATCAAAGAAAAAATTAACTTTACTTTGACGCCATGTAGTTAATATGATTAAAGTTAATGACAATGTCTGAAAATGATTATTTTACTTAAATTTCAAAATTATTTATAATTAAAATGAATCGATAAATGAGGATTTACCTTCAAATTTGATAATTTTATTACATTATCTTTTAAAAATAATTTTTAAATACTTTACCTCTTTAAATTTTATTATTTTTTGTATTTTAACCCCAAAAATAAACTTTATACATTTTATCTTTTCAGTTACATTTTCAAATTAATTTTTTATTTGAATATTTTTTGTCAGGTGCCACCGCATGTTTTTTTTTTTTCATTTTTTCATGTGAAAGTAAAAAAAAAAATATATAATATTTTGTTATTATTGTCAATAATAAACACGATAAATAGTACTATTTTTATGATAAATAATGATAATATTTTTACCAATAATACTGTAATTAATATTATTTATAACAAACGTATTACCATTTGTCATGTATTCTCCATTGACAATAATAAATATTTTAGAATGCATTATTTTTATTTTTGTATGAAAAGATAGATAAAAAATAGGCGCAATGATTGGCGAAAATCATTTTAGTGAAAATTTAATATGAAATTGTTATTAAAGAGTGGACTAAGTATTATAATAAATATAAATTGAGGAGCAAAAATATTTAAAATTTATTTTTAAAAATAAAATATTAAAATAATTAAATTTGAAGAAATATAATATTTAATATTATTTTTTTAAAAAACTAATATATTAAAATGAACAAATTTAAAGAGTGATTGCCATTGCAGAGTAGAAAAATCCAGAATAAGAATCTCAAGGGCCATACTGAATGTAAATGTTGTTAGGTGACGGAAAAGGATGGCCCCTCCTAACTGGGGGTCCTTGGGGATAAAATCAGAAAGGAAAGCGTGATTGTCGTGAACTCACCTGCATTAGTTCGGGGATGACGTGGCAATCACAGAGGGCATCAAGTCAGGCCCTCCATTATACAGATCCGTACACGCGCACACACCTTATCCCTGTCTCCCCTCAGCCTGCTGCATATATAATAGCAGAAAGCATCTTCTTCCTCAATCCATTGTGAAATAATATAGTAATATTAATCAATAAACTAAGTGCAGAAGAGAGGGAGGGAGAGAGTTATCCAGAAACTAGAGAGAGAAAATGTCGTCTTCAGTGATAGAGTATGCAGCTTCTCAGAAAAGTAAGAACAGCAACAATAGTCATGAAGATGGAAATGAACGGTTCGATTTTCTCCGCACAGGTGGTGATCCGACGGCTCGCAACCTTTCACTCCCAGCTGAAACTTTTCTCAAGGCTGCCATTTCTCTCAAAGACCTGGTAAATTTGTCTGCGGATTGTCTAGCTTCTATTCCACAAACTAATGTCTGTTTGTTATTTGAACGAACTTTTTGGAATGTAGCAGATGTTAATTTATTATGTAAAATAGTTAGGTGTAATTTAATCAATATTATGGCACGAAGTATACCTGCTCTGAGTAGTCATTATTTCGGATAGAATATTTTTTTGTAATTTTAGTAGTCATTGTTTCAGATAGAATATTTTTTTGTAATTTTAAGTGGATGGGTTTCGTTGATGAGTGTGAAATGGTGATGAAATGATTAGGTGGTGGAGATGACGTGGAGAGGACGAGGAGAGAATGGGGTCATGGACCCGACGGTATATACGGGTCTGATGGGGACAGCTTTTACGTGCTTGCGCTCTTATGAGGCCACCGGCAACAACCACGACTTGCAGTTGTGCGCTGATATGGTCGATGCCTGCGTTACTGCTGCTCATGCTTCCACCAGGTGCAGGTGCGGTGAAATTGTGTCTGTTATTAATGGTGTTAGAACTATTAGTTAATATACCTTTTTCATCTTGTAATGGGTGTTTAAATCCCATTTTATGCATTTTAAATGTTCTAGTGTGGCTGCTGATAAGGTAGCAGGGGAAGGGCTTGTTGCAGTTTTTACAACTGAATATACTGAGAATAGAAATTCTAACGTTTAATTGAGAATTGGAAAGGGTCAAATAGAGAGGGATGCAGATTAGTGGTTTCATATTTGTTGGTTTAAGAATATTTAGCTTTTACAGGCAGTTTGGTTTGTGGAAAATTGGGGAATCATGACAACGTGAGGTCAGAATAATAATACCAGGATTGTGCCTTATGCGGGAATCAGAAACTTAGTGATGGTCATTCACTAACTATTATTGAGACCTGACATAATAGGTGGGAATTTTTGTTCCACAAGCAATTGAAACTTGTATGCACGCTCAAGTTTGGAAAGGATACACATTCTTAGAGTGTAAGCTGGATGTGGTCTCATTGATCAGGTGACTGACATCCATGATTGGTTCCATTTGGTCCACTAGCAATTGAAACTCCTATGCAAGCTCAAGTTCAAGAAGGATGCACATTCTTAGATTCTATGCTGAATGTGGTCTCATTGACCTGACTGACATTCATGATTGGTTCCATTCCTTGGGCTATGCTTGCCTGCTTGGAACCAGAATTTCTGCATTCATCAAACTGCTCAAATAGTTATGGTCTGGTATATGTGATTATAAATTGACAGAGATTGACTGAGAAAACCCAAAATCTGGTCAGTCAGCAATTCCAAATTTTTATGATCTTTGGCCTTTCATTCATCTTGAATGTATAGAGGGCACAGGGGAATTGAATAGTATGGAAGAAAATTCACTTTTATTTTATCTTCCACCAATCAGCCAAGAATAAGAGTTGTAAGTTCATATCAGTTTCTTGAGAATTTCTCAAGGTAAGGATCGTATGATTAAGTAATACAATACTGGAGAGATGTAGTGCCATTCTTTATTACAGTTTGTCACCCTCCAGTATTAATCAACCAAAATGTGCCTTTGACTTGGCTCATTTACACCTTGTTTTCTTCCATGCTAACCAAATTTTTATGATAGCAATTATAATCGATCAAACACAAAATTCTTGAGTTCTTTGACATTGCTGAGACAATTAGGGAACATGTTCTACAGTTGTCATTTGGAAATTAGACCAATTTATCACAATGTGTGTGTCCTTGTAAAACTTATTTCAAGCTACCTGGGTCATATCTGATATCACCCTCGCTTTCCTCATGTTTTTGCCTATTCAGAGATGTTACCTTTCTCTGCGGTAGAGGAGGGGTTTATGCACTTGGTGCTGTTACTGCAAATTACTGTGGGGACCAAAAGAAGCGTGACTTCTACTTGGACTGTTTTCTGGAGGTATTTTCGTAATACTTGTCTATTGTTACCAATCAATTGTATCTATGAGCTTTCGGATAAATCTTTCTGATTAAACTCAGCTGGTGGACCGGTGATTCACATTTGTGGTCTCATTGATAAGGAAATACTTGAATACATCTACCATTTGGAAGATGGATAAGTCCTTCTAGGTCCACATCTTCATTTAATGTCTTCCTCGATCCTTGGGCCATGAAGTGTCAAGCTTGTGGTCCTTTATACTTTCTCAGAAGCAGGGGACACAGGGAAGTGGATAGAATATCTATTGCTGATATTTTTTAAACGTGACAATTCTGACGACCAAAAGAACCTCACTGGGTAGCTTAAGATATTTATTTTATGGCATAGTGAGGATTCAGATTTTTGAGCTGCACAATAACATCCATTAATATCATTATTACTGCAATAGTGTGGCAATGTTAAATAGTCTGAAATTGGGGTTTGCACCATGATTCTTAACATGATTCTACTATGCATGAGCCATGGTCTTAGCAGTTTATTTGTAATTTCAGTCCACTTAAAAGAAGCTATGCGATTTTCCTTTAAACGAAAAGTTTCTCTGTTACTTTGATTTCATTGTTCAACTACTGATAAACCTTAAATTTATTATTTCAAATGTTATTACCTATGTCAATAGGTCTTCATAATCTCCCCTTGACTTGGAAGTACATGCTGCTAATTGCATTTTAACTGATGTTACAGTTGTCCATATTTCCCATGACTACAATATAAAACTGGCTGCCAAATTCTGGACATGATGAGTACATGAGACGGGAGGAAATTTTCATGACCAAGAACTTATCTTTTCTCTGTTTACTCTTTTTATTTTTGGCATACTAAGCTTCATACAAAGGTTAGAGAATTAAGCATTTTTTCCTAGACATTGTCTTACTAATAATGAGGTCTAGACATGATGAATACATGAGACGGGAGGAAATTTTCATGACCAAGAACTTATCTTTTCTCTGTTTACTCTTTTTATTTTTGGCATACCAAGCTTCATATAAAGGTTAGAGAATTAAGTATTTTTTCCTAGACATTGTCTTACTAATAATGAATCCCTCATCTTTTAGATGGCACAAGAGAGAGCCCTTCCTGTTGGACCTGAAGAAGGGGGATTTGGGATGTCATATGATCTTCTGTATGGAAGAGCTGGATTTTTGTGGGCTGCTTTATTCATAAATAAGTATCTAGGAGGTGAAATAATTCCAAATGATCTACTCATGCCAGTTGTTGAAGCTGTGCTAGCAGGGGGCAGGGCGGGTGCTTCTGATAACACAACCAGTCCACTCATGTATAGGTGGCATGGAACAAGATACTGGGGTGCAGCTCATGGACTTGCTGGTATTTTACATGTATTACTTCACTTCCCCCTCAAAGGAGATGATGTTGAGGATGTCAAGGGGACGTTGAGGTACATGATGAGTAACAGGTTCCCCCACAGTGGCAATTATCCTGTAAGTGAAGGAAACCCAAGGGACAAGCTTGTTCAGTGGTCCCATGGAGCTAGTGGCATATCAGTTACCTTGTGCAAAGCATCAGAGGTTAGCAGTTTAATATCTTTTACCTTTCCAACAGCATCAAATAAAGGAGAAATTATTATTATTTGGTGGAGCATATGATTACAATTGCATGATACAAATCCTTTTCTAATACCAGAATTGAGAAGTTGGTGTTATAAATTCCAAACATGGAGTTATATTCCAACATACTCCATGTTTGGAATTTAATAACTGGAGCACGGACTTTCAAACCTATCGATTACCAATATCAATTTTTGGCTGCTGATTATTATTTGAACCATGATTTTAGTCAGTAGTGCTCTATCCAACAATCAAGTATTAATTATGAGTTAATCATTTACTAAACTCTGATGCATTGGGGCTCAGCTTGCTCCTTCAAGGAGTATAGTGGGAATAAGTTGCAATGATGGTTAAGCAGAAAAACAAATATGAGAATATCTCAGACAAGCTGATACGGTTAGAATATTCAAAGTAGTATGCACATAAAACATTTCTGAGTTCATGATCATGATTATTTTCTTAACTACAAATATAATGTTACGGATGGGAACAATTTTCATTGTGAAATTTCCAATAATGTGTTCAACCCCAGTACATCTTTTTACAGTACTGCTTATAATATGCATGAACACTTACACTCTCAAGAGAAATATCTGAGTTAAGTGAGTTCATGATATCCCGTGAATTACCTTTTTCTGTAAGATTATTTGTTTGATAAAAAACTGATGAAGCCTAGATGGAGTTTATGTAGACCCGGTAATAAAAAGCTATATGGAACTGCAATGCTTGACTAGGCATGCTTGTTATCTAATTGCTTTTGCAGGTACTGCCAAGCAATAGAGAGTTCCGTGATGCAGCAATCGAAGCAGGAGAAGTAGTCTGGAAGAGTGGCTTGGTCAAGAAGGTGGGATTGGCTGATGGTGCTGCTGGCAATGCTTATGCGTTTCTGACCCTTCTCCGCCTGACTGGAGAGAGCATATATCAAGACAGAGCAATGGCTTTCGCTAGCTACACGTATCATAGTGTACGGAAGATCATGACCGAAGAACATTCTGGTGGAGCAAAACATACCTATTCTCTTTTCCAAGGACTAGCTGGGGCTGCTTGCCTATGGTTTGATTTGCTTGCACCCGAGTACTCCAGATTTCCAGGATATGAAATCTAGATTGCTATATATCTGGATGGCATCTTTCCACAGGTAACTTTTCATGGTATAGCAGAGATGAGAAATGTGTAATTGCTTAATACTTTGTGAAATGTTTATCATCAACTTGTATATACTCCTGTTTAACTCTTACTGAAACGCCCTAGTTCCAAATGCGAAACTAATTGATCTCTGGATACAAAATGCAAACAAATGCAAGTTTAGTGCTGAACTTGCTCAAACCCCACTTTACTTTGCGGGAACATGTCTTGAGTAACAAATGCCTGGTGATCTCCACTTATGGTTTAAGATCGATGCATATATGTGTGCGGATTACGTATCTATTGAAGTAAATACAACCGAAAGAGTACACTATGTGCAATGTATTGTATTGTTGGGGTACCAGAGCAATAAAAAAAACCTCGAGAGCAAATAGTATTAATTACATTAAGCTATCAGGAAAGGTTGGAGCGGTTACAACGATTCCATTTAATATTTAATTTACTTAGATATAATTAATTTAAATAATATTATATATCTACTTAGATAATATTATGCGTAACAAATTAAATATCCTCAAATAAATAATTATTAAATTCAAAATGAAGATCAAGAAAAATAAAACGATAAATCAAGATACTAAATTCTTTGTATAAAATTTGAAAAGAATAAGGGAAAAACAACAGGATAAATAACATAAATATTTTTTTTATTAGTGTATCTCATAACATTATTAAATATTTTAAAAAAAATTCATTAATATCTTTAAAACTCACACAGTATAGATAAATTCAACTTCACTTATGACACACAGTTTAGAAAAAAATTTCTTTGAAAAAAATTTCTTTATATTTGGAGAAATTATTTTCCCTCTTTTGAAGAAAATTTTTCCTCACTTTAAGAAAAACTTTCCCACTTGAAAATGCCTCTCGGCCAAATTCTTTCTTTCTTTTGCTCTCTTCACTTGAATTAACTCACGATCTCTCAAATACTTTTTTATTTTGTCCAAGAATTACTTACATTTTGCTGCTCTGGAATGAGCCTTAAATAAGCAAAGCTCTTTATTTATTTATTTATTTGTTTCTTTCTTTTATCAACCATACTTTTCCTTTCTTTTTCTTCTTTTTTTTTTTATTTAGATAAGTTAAATGTATTTTGGTAGCCATACCACATAGGTATGTATAATGTAAACATAACCCACATATGCTTGTTTCATACCGCCCACTCGGATACTATCCAACTGAGATTGTAATGTCATTTGATGTTAGAAACATATTCAACGTCTTGTAATCCCACTTGGACAACGGCCTTTTGGTATGCCCTGCCATCAATTACTTAACCAATAAGTAGACTTTCAGAATAAAATGATTATAAGTTTTAACTATTAGAGAGACAAGACGTAGAGATGGAGGAGAAGCTGGATTCACTTCCCCATCTGCTATTGTTTTCTTCTTTGGAAATTATAATTACAAGCAGCATATCTTGAGACTAGTTATTCAAAATGTGAAACCGACAACAATGTCTGCACACAAAAAATGCACAAATTTGTTCTTTATTGAAGGATTCAATGTATATCGTCTTTCACGAAGTTGTGAACCCACTTGTGTTCGCTTTTTCAGTGCATTGTACCAATTGGCTCTTTGCTTAAATGGGCAAATGAAACTCATCTGGACAAGGGTATTATTGGAAATGAAAACTGTAGTTGGCTGGCTGGTGCCTGTCTTAGCATTGACAGACATAGACCTAATCGGATTTTCAAACACATTTATAAGCTCCGTATGGTTTATTAGGGTGATAATTCGAATTTTGGTGGTTCGAATTCTGGTGGGAACCTGCGGATACATTTTAATATGAAGCAATCACTGTACTGTCAGTGGAACTCTGCGACTGAGGTGTCTCGAGCGATCATTGTGGGTTGGACTCTTTATGCGCAGAAGTGTACAGTTTTTGTTGGAAATTTGAAAGTTGGTTGAGACATATCTCGCGATTTACCCCTCCTAGGTGCTACAGGTAAGTGTCTAGCAGGTCCAAAACTAGTCCGACGAAGTCGGAAATGTGGGTTATAAAAAAAAAAAGACAATCACATTATAGATTAGATGCATGTTTGTCGAGTTCATGGTTAGTCCGATCTGATTAGTTTTAAATAATTTTTTTGTGATTTAATTGGTCAAAATTGATAAAAAAAAAAAAAATCGTCCAAATTGGATTTTTCATTTTTTAATTTTTTAAAGAAAATTTAGAGTCTTAAACTTAATATTTTATTATATATAAGTGATTATTTAAATTTTAGATTTTATTATATAAATTTTTTATCTTCCATTTTATATAATATTGGACTAACGGTTGAATTAGTTCAACCGATTGAACCGTTAACCATCAATAATAATAGTAATTTGATTATCGGTGTTATTATGAAAATACCAAAGCTAACCACAAACAAATCGATGTTCTTGTCCAACTCTTTGTTAGTGCATAATTCACAAAATAAGATTGTTTTCCTATGAAATTCAATGGATCCTACACCCTAATTTTCTAGGTGGGGTGCCAAAGCTGCAGACTATGATCATTTTTAGTGTGCTAATGATGAAAAGAGATGTGCACAATTGAGAATCATGTATGGTGTATGCAAAATTCTTGAGGTGAATTAGGTCAATATTTGGACTTTCTTGGGAACCTTTAACCAGTTTTTTTTAGGGAAAGATAGGTACAAATCATTCTCAAGAAATAGCCAAAGATAAGATTTTTTTATAGCAGTAAATCCTTATTTAGTAGATGATGATTTTTCAATTTAATTAGTTATACCAAAATAATTAATTAAAAATCAATATTCATAATAAGTTTAAACTACCACCGGATGGGTTATAAAAAAACTTTTTTTTCTTTTACAATTAATTATCTCTTGCAAATATGATAAATAATAAGAAATTATTAATAAAATATGTTATATCAAACAAAGTGTTACTTAAATTATTTAGACAACCAATTATTTTTAGCATTTTAAATTGACGAGATTAATAGATTTTATTTGACTTCATGACAAATTCAAATAATAGATTAACTTAAGTGTTATTTTTAAAGAATTTGAGTAACTAAAATATTTTAAATGATGCAATAAAAAATAGAGAGTACTTCACTCTCGGAGTAAAGTGATATTTATATTATAATAAAAAAACAATTAATTTTAGTGGACCCCTTGAAAATTGGCCGTTGATAAAACGTTACGTCGTTAAAGTCGTGATTCACACCAAACACAAAGAAAGAAGAATAACTACAAAACCCATTTTGTGGACCACCCACGTCATTTTCTCCTCGTCTCTCAGTTATGTTTTCCCCAAGAAAAAGCTACATGGAATACATGTACTTTTTCTGTACGCATCTACAAAAATAAATAAATAAAGAGAATAATTGTACCTTTTTTTCCAAAATTTGAGAATCTTATATGCCTTTTTCTAAATACGATTTGATTTGATACTGAAGTTTAAACAAGAAACTTTATGTATTTATATTATTATTATTTTAAATAGTAATTAATTAATATTTCTAACACATACATAAATAATAAATAAATAAAATAATGTATTTATCGTTGCCTCACAATTTAATTTAGTATTATTTTTTTTCTTAAACATGAAAGTCAACTGGTTATTGTAGGGTGACCTAATAAATATTCTTCGATACTTAAATTATATGTACATTAAATTAATAATAATTAGAAAATTTGAGAAAAGTTAAGTTAGTTATTAATTACACACGTTTTAATAATAAAAAAGGAGAATATTTATAATGTTGATATGAGAATTTTTGTGAGATTTGTTTGATAATTTTATTGGTTTAATTTAAATTTTATAACTCAATTTATTTGTTATTGTATGATTTCATAAACTTGATTTATCGAGTTTTATATTTATTTCAAGTCATAGTTTAGATAAATATTCTTAACTTAATATATTAAATTTATTTTGGGATCATGTTTATAAGTATTTGTTATCGATGAGTGCTAATTTTCAAAATGACTCGATTGAGTACCTTTTTTATTTTTTAATTTCTAATGATTTTTATATATAATTATATTTTTTTATTCCCATGAGAGATATACTTCAACAGCGCATTTAACGAATCACAAAAGTTTCGATACTAAAAAATAAAAATAGGTACGACATTAAATGAATACTTAGACTTTCTTAGGGAAAAAAAAAACACAGAGAATTTGAATTGATACCTCAAAATATGGATTTTTGGCATCTTAACTTTCGTCCGTCGAATGCGCACCACTTATGGAACCTTTAATTTATCAATTGGGACTTCACCCTTTGTCACTTTTTTGGAGTAAAATAATTAAATATATCGATTTACAATACACCAATATATAAAATTACACCAATATCTGCACTTACAAAATTAAAATTGTGATTATATTTAGAGTTAAATTCATTTTATCCCATTTACTAAAAAATTCGCATCAACTACCGTCTATATAATTAAAACCTTCATTTATTCTCTTTATCTCAAAAAAAATAATAATAATTAGATGGACATAAATACCATTAGCCTTAATAAAAATAAAATCACTTTATCCCCTATTATAACCTATATAACATTTGGCCCCTCTATAATCAAAATTTCAACTATTTTGATCTCAACATAAAAAAATTAATTAAAAATTATGTAATTTTTGTTTTAGTAAATCTAAATAAAATACTAATAGATTAAAACACGTATAATTATTATTAATATTATGCTTTATATAATTTAAACAAACACAAAATTATTAATAAAACATATTCTACTAAAATAAAATGAATATATTATTTCTATTATATAATGATACCTTATACATTTTTTTAATTAGAAGAAAAATTTTGAGTCAAAATTATTGATATATTTGATTGTAGAGCGATTTTTCCTTCAAAATTTATTTTTCAATATTTTTCTTAGAGAATTTTATAATTCAAAATATTGTTTCATATTTAGTTATAATATTAACAATTAAACGAATTTTAATCTATTAGTATTTTATTAAGACTTATTAAAATAAGATTTACCTAATTTCTAATTAATTTATGTTGAATAAAATTGGGGTCAAAATAGTTGAAATTTTGATTATAGAGGGGGCAAATATTATATAGGTTATAATAGAGGGTAAAGTGATTTTATTTTTATTAAAATTAATGGTATTTATATCTATCTAACTTATTTTTTTGAGATAAAAAGATAAATAAAATTTTTAATTATATAAAGAGTAATTGATGCAAACTGTTACTTGTTCACATCAAAAGTCCCAAAAGCGAATCTCAGACAACCATCCCCACCAACATTTTGCAAATTGCAGCATCCACTTGGTTAAAAAGATGAAACATCGATTGGTAATGAAATTTCTTTTTAATTCACTTTTGGATTGTCTCCCAATAGGGAATGTTTCATAAATGAACTTTTTTCCCTCAATTATTGCTTGAAAAGTTCAATTAAATTATTAGGTGGTGGGGATTAGTGTTTTCAAAAATTGAATCTGAACGGTTCAATTTAGAATTTGTTATCGATCTAGTATATTTAACTCGAAAGCGATCAAAATCAATCAAAAATTGGATGCAATTGATAAAAATCCGTAAGGTAATTTATTTATTTTTTTGATGAATTATAAATTTGATAAGTGGTTATATATATCTTTAGATGTGTTTTTGGTTGGTTATTTTTTTTTCAATCTTTAAAATTTAATATACAATATTATCATTTCATATAATATAATAAAAAATTAAAATTAATTTTTATTAAATTCATCGAATTAACTGTTCGATAATTTTAACTAATTGAATTAACGACATAACAGACAACAAAATCAATTTAATTATCGAATCGATTATAAAAACACTAGGGCGGCGTTCAATCACACACACATCTTGGACAATTGGAATCTCACTCAAGATTTTAAGGAGACATTGCTCTAATAATAACCTTTTTTTAAATAAATATAAGGTATTAAAATCGAATCTTATTATATATGTGTACATATGTAAATTGTTATAATAGTTCCTCTCCACTTTAACTACAAATATGATTAATAATTGATATACTGATATAATAATATACAACAAATAATAATGTGTCATAATTATTTATGTGTATTTAATTTATATTGCATAAAAAATTATTTTATATGCCTGTAATTTTCTGTTGACTTAAAACTTGTGTTCGAAAGTCTGAATTTTTAATAATACTAATATGCTTCAAGTGACTATCACCAGATGACATCCTTACTATTGCACCAAGTCAATGGAGGAAACTCTTTTTAGTTTTCCTTGAATTCTAACCGCTAGCATCTTGCCACGTGTCACCTCTTCATTCTTGTCCAAAAAATTGATTTAATGCACATGATGTTCCTTATTCTTGGCCTGGGGCTAAAATGTCATCCTCTTATTAATTAAATTAATTAGGAAAATAGTATAACACAAAAGAAAAAAAAGTAAAATTTTACCTTGAAAAATTTGTATTATACTCATATAATATAAATTCTATATGAATAATTAAAAATATATTTGGAACCATTGAATAATATTTCATATTTTTAAAGTGAAATGTTTAGTATTCGTATTATACTTAATCATATAATATTTGATGAATAATATTTTATTTTATTAAATATTTATAATATCTAAATATAATATAAAATTATTCAAAAATTACTTATAAGTATCAAAGGAATATCATTTGAATAAAAAATAAAATTTAATATACTATTTGTTAAATAGTTATCTTTAAACTATGTTATAATTATAAATTAAATAATATAAAAAATCTTGCAAATTAATTTTTGTTTAATTTAAATTTAAGTACAAATACTTTTTATATAAAAATAATATCAACATAAGCCGTATTTTTACTCTCAAATAATTTTTTTATAAGTTTGCGAATTCATATAGTAACCATTTTTATATTTTTTATTAATTTTTTTCATAATTTTTAAAAATTCATAAAATATTTATACATACTAATTGTTTAACTTTTCTCTTTCGTATTTAACTAACTAAGCTCATACTACTCCCAAAAATATACCTTCTGCAAGTGTAGTAAGACTCATAATGCGAATTATGCCATTTGAAATGAGTATAGTAGAACAACTCTTTATTCTTTCTATCACTTACTTTATAATTGGGGTACGTTGATTCTTCATTCTAAAACTTTGTGCGTGTTTGTTGGTATTGAAGATCAAGTCCAAAGAAAGATTGACATTAAAGACCCTCGGTTAACTCCGATCCACATCAGCATATATCATGATTTTATATATATATTGGGTTTGTGTGGACCTGACTCGAATAACGCCACCTTGTACATTTTGATGAAAATAATATTATTATGTCCATGGGACTCGTGTAGAGAAGTATACCCAATCAGCAGTAGACCTAACTTAGGAGTTCTCAGTCTGCAAGACTTTGGAAATTTCATCATATGACAGCTCCTTATATAGAGATTGCTTTAGGCATACAGAAAACACAAAACTGACCTCTTATCTCATGCAAATACTGCTCATACAGTTTCCCCCAGCCCCACAAGAATTCCTTAGCAGATTCAAGATATAAAATAATAGGCAGGGGAGAGGAGAATAAAGGGCTAGCTTTATATGTAGCATTTAATTTGTGTAATTAGTGTGGTATGATTTTCTTGATGTGATAAAATGGAAAGGTATGAAATTTTGAAAGATATAGGGTCTGGGAATTTTGGTGTGGCCAAGCTTGTTAGAGATAAATGGACTGGTGAACTCTATGCAGTCAAGTACATTGAGAGAGGCAAAAAGGTTCTATTCTACCTGCCCTTCTTTAGTATTCTCATTCTTGTCATTCAATTTCTGAAGTTTTATTTGTTTTTTCAGTTGATAATTTGAAGTTTATATGAAGACGTTTAATGGGTTGTTTTTTTCTTTTTTTTCCCCTCTTTTCCTTTCTGCAGATTGATGAACATGTGCAAAGGGAAATCATGAACCACAGGTCCTTAAAACACCCCAATATAATAAGATTCAAGGAGGTAACAGAGCTATACTCTTTTGTAATTAGCAATAGTAGATGCTAAATAGGTATAGATACACAAGCACACACAGTTGGATCAGTGGGAACCAGCTCCGTGCAACTTTGAATAAGTCTGCTTGTGATTTTCTTGGTCTTTGACTCGAGGTACAGGTGTTTTACTATATTCAGAATGCCTTTCTTTGCTTCTTTATTGCTCTGTTTTGGTTATTTTTTGTCAATAAGATGTCCATTTGGAGATGGCAAGAGGATTTTACTTCATATTTGTCTTAAATGAAGAGCAGAACAGAGAGTTGAAATGTTGTCCAAAACCAAAAGTTGCCCTTTGGAAGAATTATTTCATACAGTACTACATTCTGATAATCTGAAAAGACTAATTGCCCTTCTGCAGGTATTGCTTACCCCAACTCACCTAGCCATTGTGATGGAATATGCTGCCGGGGGAGAGCTTTTCGAGCGAATTTGCAACGCGGGGAGATTCAGTGAAGATGAGGTATAGTATTGCCCTGCTTTATTATCATAGAAAGTACTTAGCTAACATGTAACATTTGCTCTATGTGAAGCTTAATTATGAAAACCTTTTAAATCTTCCTTACAAAAGTGGCATATTTTTTATTGATCTTGATCAACTGCTGGTTTTTTTCTATGTTTTGTTTTGTTTTAGGCAAGGTTTTTCTTTCAACAGCTAATATCGGGAGTCAGTTACTGCCATTCCATGGTAACCAGAAGTGTATCCAATTATCGAATCCAGCTTTCTGTTATGTAAAGATTTTGAACTTTAGTTATTTTCATGAATGCAGCAAATTTGCCACAGGGATCTAAAGCTCGAAAACACATTGTTGGATGGAAGCCCAGCACCGCGCCTCAAAATATGTGATTTTGGATACTCCAAGGTAGTTTACTGATAATTCTTCTGATTTGAAAAACCTTAATATCTTCAAATTTAGTTCTTGACTCTTTGCTTAAAACTTCATAGTCATCAGTATTTCATTCTCAACCGAAATCAACTGTTGGAACACCAGCCTATATTGCACCGGAGGTCTTATCAAGGAAAGAATATGATGGCAAGGTTATATTCTTTTCCTTAATCTCTTTGTAGTTTTCCAGAAAGGTCTTGACCTGTAATACTGTTCTTGGTCCCTAAAGATTGCAGATGTTTGGTCATGTGGGGTTACCTTATATGTAATGTTAGTTGGTGCTTATCCATTTGAAGATCCTGATGATCCAAGAAATTTCAAGAAAACAATTAATGTGAGTTACCAAACCAATTAAAAACATTTGTTGACTTCATACTTTTGTGTTTAGTTGAATAACACAAACACATTATTTGAATCTTCTGGCAGAGAATACTGAGTGTTCACTATTCCATCCCTGACTATGTCAGAGTTTCTAAGGAATGCAAACATCTCTTATCTCGAATTTTCGTTGCTGACCCCGAAAAGGTCAAGATTAGAATTTTGATCAGAAGTTTCAACAATCCCTTGTGAACTTAATTCCTTGCTGTATATAATATTAATCTTATATACGATTGTTGCAGAGAATAACCATTCCAGAAATTAAAAAGCATCCCTGGTTTCTAAAGAACCTACCTGTAGAATTCATAGAAGGAGAGGAAACTAGTATGCAAGTGAAAAATGCAGATGACTATCCTTCTCAGAGTATTGAGGAAGCATTGGCCATAATACAAGAGGCCCGGAAACCGGGAGAGGGCCCCAAAACGAGCGATCTTTTTGTAGGAGGAAGCATGGATCTTGATGAAATAGACACTGATGATGAAGAAATAGATGACACAGAGACAAGTGGGGATTTTGTTTGTGCATTATGAGCACCACTTTTCATCCATAAAAGTTATCACTACTTCAAAGAACTTCAGATAAGGCAATTCTTCTCCAGCCAAAGGATCCCAACTATCCCTCCAACTAGACATGTAAAAAATTTCTGCACACCTCTTGTGTTTGAGGGCCACTAGGCTTATTGTACAAAGAATTGTAGTTTGTAACCATGTATAAATTCAAGTGTCAAATTTCTGTCAGTCCTTTTCTCTATCATTTTAATCAAAGATTCACTTGTTGAATCATGGATTTGGTGAGGGGGTTTGTCTTTGGAAAAGGATATGCTTTTCAAATACCCCTCAATGTATGACACCATGGAGTCCACAAACTTATCCATCACAAGTGAAAATCTATACTTGTTTGCAGATACAAATTGAATTATTTGTCTGTTTGCTGCATTAAAAATGATCTGAATATGAAGCATTTGAACTGGTAAAATGTTTTAGTATTGTCTGCTGATGTGAGTGAGCTGCTTTTTTAAAGTGGATTACTGCATAAGACAACTTAATTCACAATCCCAGCAACTAATCTCTTGATTGTTAATCCAATTTGTAATGGTTTATTCTAATGCAAAAATGCTATCATTTCTGTGGAGTGGATTAGCATCAGTGACAACCATAGTTTTTGGCTATTTCTTACTGGTTTTGTGTCGTCTGCATTTGAACTAATCATCATTAGCCACTATTCTTTTTTTAAGGTGAAATGTTAAAGAGTGAATTTTACCACTGTTTCGCTTGAGGGTCTATTCCTTTTGATATCTCATTGAATGATGGTTTACTGCCTGTAACTCGAATAAATCATTAGAAAAGTTGGGCAAATCGACAAAAACCCTTGGACCATCAATTATTATTGGATCCATTAGTAAGAACAAAAGCTAACAAGTCAAAAACTTATGAAATTGCTGCTATGTATCATGCATCTGACCTCTTAGTATCATGTATCACTTCTGTGGAGTGGATTGGCATCAGCGCCAACCACATTTTTTGGTGATTTCTTACTGGTTTTGCGTCGTCTACATTTGAACTAATCATCATTAACCACTATTCTTTTTTTAAGCTTCATCATAATTTTTTTCTTCTTCCTATTTTACTTCTTTCATTCAATTTTTCTTGATTAGTGAGCATGTACCTAACCTTCAATTTAGGGGTGAAATCATCAATTCTTTGCCAAGCTCTACTCCTTTTATTATCTGATTGAGCGACGACTTACTGGCTGCAATACGAACAAATCATTATAAAAGTTAGGAAAGCCGACAAAAACCCTCATAAACAAATTATTATAAAAGTTGGGGAAACTAACAAAAACTCTTTTAAAATTTGATTGAATAGCGGTTTACTGTCTGCAATACGAACAAATCATTAGAAAAGTTGGAAAAACCGACAAAAATCATGAGACACGGACAAGTTATTATAAAAGTTGAGGAAACCAACAAAAACACTGGGACCATCAATTATTATTGGATCCATTAGCAAGAACATAACCTAACAAAGTCAAAAACTTATGAAATTGCTGCTATGTACCATGCATCTGACCTCTTAGTATAAACCTCTTAGTATAAAATTTAATGCAGGCCTACTTGTGCCTAACTAAATTTACTTCCTTTTGGAGTAGGGTTTCATTTGTTCTACATTCAAGACATATTACCTTTCCTGTTTTGCTGATGCAGCCAAGAGACATTATAATCTAAAACTTGAACCCAAAACCTCTTAGTTTCAGGTTCTCAGCCTTACGACTTGAACAAGATTTCATTGACGGATAACGATGATTAGAGGTGTACAAAACCATATCTGCTTCCCAGAAACTCACTGTTCTAAAAGGACTGATTGATTGTTCATGGAATTATGTTGGAGGAGAAGACTGATAAACACTGAAACTGGTTTATATTGACTTGTTCTAATTAATTCACCAGATTTTTAAGTTATGTATCTACATCTATATCAAAATATTAGGCAAATAAACTTGTCATCTATTTGCATTTTCTGTTGAGGCCTGATTTGGGAATTTGAGCATGGACAATTATGAAATTGGGTAAGAGTCTATTCATCTTATCAAAATTGTCAATGACCAGGGACGGAGATAGGGGTTGACGGCCACGGCGGCCCCTTTTTAATTTTATAAATTTTTTCTCTTTAATTTCATAAATTTTTTAGATCAATATAAATTTTTATATATGAAATTATTAATTTATAAAATTTTATCCCCTTAAAAAACTGAAAATTCTTCTTTTATCTACTATTTTTAAGTGTGTTAGCCATAAAACTTGGCTGCTGGAACTACTATTGTAGTAATGGTTGTCACTAGAATTTATTATTGGTATCATGGGGAGCAATTATAGAATCACTCATGCATATCTTTTTCTGTGGTAAATTTCATGATATAGGGAAATCTATTGGTTTTCGACTATATTATTATAATCGAGTGAATTATGCGTGAAACTATTTATTTTGTGTGTGTTTGATAATTCAATTATGTTCGTGATGAAGTGAAACAAATAATTTAATTATTAGATCGAAATTATAATATTATAGAATGAATACATTTTAGTTTTTAATTACATTCTCTTAGAAAAGGTTATATAATGATGATTTTCGTGAGATAAAATAGTGAGGAAAATAATTATTATTTCATTCCATTGGTATATATATATACATAGTAAAATAAACATAATATCCTATAATAAAAGGAAAGGGATACAAATATTTTTCATTCCATCTGTATACGTTTTTACATTTTATCACAAAAATAATTTTTTATAGTATTTTGCTCTTCAGTATAAGCGAGCATTACATGTTGTCACCTATAAAATAATTTTAGATAAATATTTTATTGAGATTCCTTCTCGGTGTACTTTATATTAAAAGATAAAATCATCAAATTGTATTAAATTTATTATACTTTATTACTCAAATTTTATACAATGTTTTTTTTTTGTCACCTCAATTTTGAAAAATATCCACAAAATATGTATACAATTCTTTATCCTTTTTTCTATTACTCATTCCCAAAAAATAAATAGGACTAACACTTAACTTAATAAAAAGATATTACTAGTAAGATTAAATTGAAATAAAATAATAACTAAGCAAACCCTATACCAACGTGGAGCAATAATGAATATTTAAATATAAAAATAATTAATTACACTAAAATAATAATATTTCTCGAAAATTCACTTCTAGATGACACCATATAATGTTTACTTTAGTCTCAAGGGCGAAGTGCTACAAAATTTTATTTAGTGGTAAAGTGTAAAAAATGGTATACTTGGGATAATTTTTATCCCTAAAAGGAAAGCTAGTTAACATCTTATAATTAAGTTGTATCGCCTATACTAAATTTACACCTACAAGATCTACAATCAAGGTAAGACAACTAGTTATGCAAAAAAAAAATAAAATAAAATAAAAAAAATTAATTAAATAAAATATTTTATCAATTATTAAGAGGAGAGTCCAATCTTGTCCTCAGAGAATGGTTTGAAAAAAATTTATACACTTTATATGTGTAGAAAATATATTTTAGTAACTATGTTGAAAAATGTGCAAGAAATAATTTCAGAAATGACAAGTATTCATATTTTTAAAATAAATTTTTAAATACATAATTTATTCTAAAAATCCATCCAAAATTCAACACAATATTTAATATTTTTGGAAATAGAGTTCCATGTATAGCAAAAGCCCATTGGGACCAGCTACCTAGTATATACTAAGATTGTTTCATTTATATTTGTTTATTACAAAAAAAAATTCGTGTTTGATTCTTGTTCATTTGAAAGTACACTTTTTATAGTCAATTCGAATGAGTAAGGCACATTCATACCCTTGCACTAAGTTTCACTAATACATGTGACCAACAGAAATATTTTACTATATTTCCGAACTCATTTTTTGCATAAATGTGAGTATAAATTAACTTATTTTAATTTAATAAATACATAACTTCAACTTAATAAACCTTCATAAATTAATTTTCCCAAATTTGTTTCCTTTTTGTAAGTTATTTTTATTTTTTATTTTTATTGTATTTTTTTAACCCTCAATTGTATTTAGATCCAACCAATATTTTCATAATCGAACCGGTGATGAAATTAATTTTGTTAAAATTAGCGGTTCAACCGGCGGTGGGATCGGTTTAATAAAAATTAATTATATTTTTTATATAAAATGATAATATAATAGATTAATTGTTATGTAATACATTTTAAATGTAAAAATAAATAAATAGTTACATAAAATTATATATAACAAAATACAAAATTCAAATAATCAAATAAATATAATAAAATATCAAATTTAAATATTTATAAAAATTTAAAATAAAAAATATAAAAAATATAAAAATCGGTCAACACTGGACCGCTTCTGGATAGTTTTAACTGATTTTGACCGATCAAAATAATTTTTGAGTAAAATTAGAACGGATCAACTTTCGACTCCTGATTAAAACGAACATTCGTTCCAATTTTAAATACATTGGATCCAACAATGGGTACAGTCAATCAGGCCAATCCATGAGGCCTCTAAATGGGCCGGGGAACAAACCCTATATACCCATTATATAAACGGTTCTAAAGCAAAGTTCAAAACCCTAATTTCGTAACAGAGGCTGAGCGGTTCAGAGCACTACTTTCACATCTTCGCTGCCTCCTCTGCGCTCCATCGAAGATGAAGGTCTCTCTCTCTCTCTCTACATACACAATCATGAATTTGTTAATTCTTTCTGTCAAAAGGAATTTTATTTGAAGTTTTTGGTTTTGTTTAATTTTGTAGTTCAACATTGCAAATCCGACCACTGGCTGCCAGAAGAAGCTCGAGATTGACGATGACCAGAAACTGTATGTCTTCATCTTACATTTGCTTTAATTATTATTTGTCCTGTTAGTGATTCATTTGTTTATAGGCTATTTATGTAATAGTATTCATTCTTTCTGGTTAATATGTTTGTAGCTGTTTCTCAGCTGGATATTGTTGTACACATCTATCGACTATAGTTTGAAATGTTTTACTGTAGTGGAATAGTGTGATTATTTTGGAGTGCATAATGATGATTTGGATTACCTTTGGTATTTTTCTTGGACTAGAATTGCAATTTGCGTAATGATAAGGTCGGTAAAAATGAGTGAGCTAAGCAGTATATTTTTGTGCAGATTATTTCACCACTTTATTTTCTAGATTATGTTGAATATTGTCTGATTAATCAACTTCAATTTGTTAAGTTCTTGTCAGAATGTAAGATATTTTCTGGTTTTGTTATTTTGGTTTTTAGAAGGGGTAGCAAGTTGTATCCTTCTCATAGAAGGATAGACAAAAACTGGATATCCATTCTGATTCCTTTGTTGCTTACCTACACATTACTGTTTTGTCCTTTTCTCCATTTTGGTCTTTTAGACTCTGAGAATGTGTTGGTCTCATAGAAGAATAGGCAAAAACTACTACCATATGAAGGAAATCTGTTACTTGTTTATGTTCTGGTGGTTGCATTTTTATGTACCATTATGGCAAAAGCTTCTGATTTTTGAATGACTTGTATCATTAATGATAGATGATTAAGTTGGTCTGTTTTGTAGAAAAATATGTTTTCATGTGGGTATAATTATATTGGACTTCCTCTATTGGCTGCATAAGCGACAGCAGCTGCAATCCTTTAGGTAGCATGGGTTAGTCTTGTTGCCAGTCACTCGCTCTGGGTGACAATGTTTTAGGTTGCACTGATTTTAGTCTTTTTTCTGGTCATTCCATTATGCATTTCATTTTATTTTAGTGTTAACCAATCTATACCGACTCCGCCTATACATTGAGTACTTGGCTTATCTTTATATTCATGCTTCTTTAATTGCAGCCGAGTATTTTGGGACAAGAGGATCTCTCAGGAGGTCAGCGGAGATGCATTGGGTGAGGTATGCCTTTTCTGAATATTGTTGAGTTCTACCAATGATTTAGCCCTTATTCCCTGATATTTATTTTAACATGTCTACACTAATTGATATTTCAGGAGTTCAAGGGCTATGTTTTCAAGATTATGGGAGGTTGTGACAAGCAAGGTTTCCCCATGAAGCAGGGTGTCTTGACTCCTGGTCGTGTGAGACTCTTGCTGCACAGAGGTGTGTGGGATTTGTTTAGTGACTACTTGCTATAGTTTCTATTCTTCTTAGATTTGTGAGAACTGGATGTTCATTTGAACAGGGACCCCATGCTTCCGTGGTTATGGTAGAAGGAATGGAGAGCGCCGAAGGAAGTCTGTTCGTGGGTGCATTGTTAGCCCTGATCTCTCTGTTTTGAATTTGGTGATTGTTAAAAAGGGTGAGAATGATCTTCCTGGGCTAACTGATGTTGAGAAGCCGAGGATGAGAGGTCCAAAGAGGGCTTCAAAGATCCGCAAGCTTTTCAACCTTTCCAAGGAAGATGATGTTAGGAAGTATGTCAACACATACCGCCGAACATTCACCACCAAATCTGGTGAGTTGTGATTACTCCATATTTTTAGCAACAACAATGATTGCTGCAGATGACTGATCCAGGATATACTTTTAATATTTTGATATTAACTAACCTTGTGACCTGCATTTCTGCATGGCTACAGGCAAGAAAGTCAGCAAAGCTCCTAAGATTCAGAGGCTGGTGACTCCCTTGACATTGCAGAGGAAGAGAGCTAGAATTGCGGATAAGAAGAAGAGGATCGCCAAGGCCAAGTCAGAGGCTGCCGAGTACCAGAAGCTTCTTGCGACTCGATTGAAGGAACAGAGGGAAAGGCGTAGTGAGAGTTTGGCTAAGAAGAGATCTAGACTCTCCGCAGCCTCAAAACCTTCAATTGCTGCTTAAGTGCTTTTAGGCTGCAGTCCTTGTTCTGGGTTGTGTATGTCATTGCTGGGGACCAATTCTGAGTTGAGATAATTTTGATTCCTTTAGTTAAGAATGTTTCATTAAACTGTTCTTCACTTACTACTTTGTTTCAGATAAAAGATTTTGAGATGTTATTCGTTTTGTTGAAGTTTTATCAGCTCATTAAATACATTTCAGTATGTGTTTCTTGGAGTCCAACATATTGATTCCTGGCGCCTGTGTGCATGAGTTACATTTGGGGAATGGTTTCTAGTCTATGAATTGTCGAACTCATCTTATAGTAATATATATTGATATATAGTTGTATCGTACAGTCTTGGGGTCTGATCTTGTTATAGCAATGGAACCTGAGACTGAACAGTACTCTGGAATACATGCAATGGAATGCAGAGGGAAACAGTTGGGAAATTTGTTTAGTTGAACACTACAAACATATTCCTAGACTGTAATGCCTAAGCCACAGTATTGTACATGATAATTCCAGTGGCGTTTTCGTTGATCCAAGTGAAAGCTAATCACATGGATAAAAACAATCAACTGGGAATTCAGTCAAGCATCGAATCTACAAGTTCTGCTGACAATCTTGTCCGTCTCTTCCTAAGTAAATTTATCTTTGCCCAAACAACTCCAACTCCAACATGTTTTTAACGTTCAGTCTCCAGTAATACCTCTGTTCGCCGGCTATTAACCACCCTGCATTTCCTCCGAATCTCTCCGGGGAGCCCGGACTGTAAATCTCCCAACTTAATCATCCCCTCAACAAAGGCCCTGAAGAATACATTCTGATTCTGGCTAAACAACTTCACATACTCTCTAGTCTCAGGAAATGTGAACAATGTTTGATCAGAATTCAGAAAACCCCTCCCATTGACCAAATCCTTGTAATACTGATTATCAAATCTCTCAGGTGTTGCATCCAGGTCTCCTGTCACCTCTTCATCTCCCCCCAGTGGGCAAAGCCTGTCTAGTTTCTCTCGATATTTTGGGTTGATGGTGGGGTCGGGCCGACCTGAGCCTGATTGATTGTAGAGCCTGAAGACTATAGAGAAGCACCTTGCTTTGCCTATGGAGTGGGATCCAGAAAGGGCTACTAAATCTTTGACAGAAAGATTGAATTTGCTGAAAAGGTTGGTGAGGTAACTTGCATTGGCTCTTGGGCTTGGCATTATGTCATTTGAAGCTTCTTGGCTGGCTGTCAAGCTGTCTTGCCTCCCTAATTTCACTTCCCAGTTTGGTCCTCCACTCTGTTCCAATTAAAGACATAACAAGTTGTGAACAACAAAGGATTTCTTTGGCTACAAAAGTAGATGAGATACACATCTGCTCTTATGACCATCTTTTCATAATTTCATTAACTAAAGAAATTTGGGATCTTGAATCAATATAACCTTGTTGTGATACTCTCACAGTTCTTGGATTATTGAACTACGAGAAAGTTCACTGTGAGCCACAAGTAATCTAAATTTCGAGATCACATAAAATAATCCATAGTAGCTAGAGAGAGAAGTGAGTTATCTACTATGTTCATAATACACATAAATTAGAAAAGAAAGACCGAGTGAAAATCAACCCTTCTAATGATTAAATGCATTGCAAACTTTTTATTCCCTTTGTTCACTAATCTACTTTCAATTTTATCTTCATCCCACCAAAATTATTATCCCACTTATAAACTCAGAGGTCTCAAAATTGAATTTCTCCAGCTAAATTTGGGCCAAAATTTATGTACTCAAAAGAAAACAAATTCACAAGATAAAAGGTGACAAAATCAAAGCCTACCAGAACAACAGCATCTCTAGCAGCCATGATCACAATATCAGCACAAGAGACAACACCTGGACAGGCCCTCTCCAATGCTTCCTTAGCCTCATCAATAACTTCATATGATCTCAACGAATTTATATTCGACAAAGCTAATTTCTCCCCAAGCATGTTTGGCGTGTCATCCAGCAACAATGAACCGTCACAGCCCTACAAAAAAAACAAGATCAAGAAAATCCCAATAAAGTTCAAGTAAAAAATAGAATGAATTTCAAAAAAGTTGTATTTATTTATTTATTTTTTATTTTATGTTACATTAACTAAGCAATCATGGAACTGCAAGCGCATGACAGAGGCAACACTTCTAGTTTCTCTGGCCATCGCCTTCCTGAGGACATCACGTACGACGAATTCAGCTTCCGGGCAAGTTCCCGAGTAAAAACCGGGCCGGAGAGGCTGTGCTGCGGCGGCAACGGCTGAGCTAAGGAGGAGGGAGAGGAGGAGAATGCTAGGGGACATTTTTTAGCAGTGTTTTCTGGATATGTCACTGAAATGGTACAGAAAAGAGTTGGTGTTGTAATATGGGCTTCTGAATTTTTCTTATGTAGTTGTGGGGTGGGGGGAGGGGAGTTGGGGGGTGATATTTGTAGGATGGTTGTCTTATTTATTTATTTATTTATTTTGTTTTTTTAGTTTGTGGCAGGTTTAAAAAATATTACACCCAATTATGTGTATTATCGATTACATTTTATCATGCATATTCATATGTATATATATTTGAAAGTATATAAATATATGTTGATATTTCGTTGATATATAATCAATTGTAGCATTTATAAAAACGTTGGTGTTAAATAGCGTCGGACAAAAATAGGGCCAATTGAGTGAATGTGGGAGTATGTGAAACTGATTCTGACAGAGTTTGTTGTGGGTGGATAGGGTGTATGTTGAGATGATGATGAAATGCTTTTCAACTCGATTGAGATTGGTGATTGAATCGGACAACTAATTAATTTGTTGAATTATTGATTCAATTAATTAATTTGATTTTAAAATTTTAGTTAATTGAATTATAGTGTGTATATTATATAATGTATAATTTGTGAAAACTGATGTTATTTTCGGCTTTGTCATATGATTCCCACTTGGCCCACTTGATGTAGTGGGATCCATTATTGGAGCTTAATTCAGTAAATCTTGAAACTTTAGTATTGAATTTATTCAATGACAAGAATATCTATGGTGCAAAGCATTAAATGAAAAATTGTATTTATCTACTTTGTTTGGAATATTTGAAAAAGTAAAAACAATGTCATCGACATTCCAATTAAAAATGATAATGGGTGATTTGTGATGAGTTTGATCAAATTTAAAATTCGTCCGTTAAGAATTTTAAAGAGCCGTCAAGTCGGACTTGAATCCGACGAGTTAGATTTACTAAACATATTTAATATGTTTTATTATTTTAAAATTTTAAAAATTATATTTTTTAAAAAATAATTCATTAAAACTTTTTAATATATATTTTTAAAAAATATCACATAAATATATATAATAAATTTTAAAAAATTAAAAAATAGACTAAGCGGACTAATTTAAAAATAAAAATTCAAGACCTACTCCAAACTTATTTGTAATAATAAAAACTCGCATTAAATGAGGCGAATCAGAGGTGAATCTGAATTTAAATAGTATGAATGCCCATATGCCTTAACATTAATTTGTTGCTGCGTTCCTCCTCAGCTTGATGGAAGTGAAACAAGAAATTTAGGTATGATTTTAAAGATCTGTTTAAAAATAAATAAATAAAAGAAAAAGAGAAACTTTAAATCCATGTATTCTCCTTCAAAGAACCAGTTCGAATCTTGTATTGTAATTGATAATTTATTTTTTATTATAATACTATCAATACACATTAAATATACATTAATGATATTATTCAATACATTTGATGTATCTAGATAATATTATAATAAAAAATAAAATAACAATTATAAAGAATTTGGGTCGGAAAAAAAAATGAGAAAGAAAAATAGTGAGCAAGTCTCCTAAGTCTTAGCACAATGTCCATCATTATCTATGAAATCCACTAGCACCAGAAGTGGAAACCTTTAGTTTCAAGCTTATAATGTCATCATCTTGCAGAAAAGCATATTATATGAATGATTTCTTCTCCTTTGATTCTTAGCTGTTGTCTTTTGACTTGAAATTGGAGAAAACAGTGTAAACACAACAAAAAGGTGGTAATAAAAAGATGTGGAGTTGAAATCAATTTAGAGCATATTTGAAAACTCATTTTAAATTTATTTTTAGATATGAAAGTTTATTTATAAAAAAATTATATATTTGATAATTATTTTTGAATGAACTTTTAAAATAAGTTATTTTTTCAAAAGTTCATTTTAGAAAAGTGCAAAATTGTGACTTTTGAATTTCTTTTATTGTACTTCTATTAAATAGGTGTTAAAATATATTTTTACCAAACACTTAACAATATTTATAAGTACTTTTTTAAAAAATTCATATTAAAAAGTTAATTTTTTAAATTGACTTTTATTTCAAAAATATTTCCAAACATGCACTTAATCTGTTTAGTTTCAGATGAGACGGCCATTTGTTTGCAGTTTGATAAAAAAGTTTTTTGTTGAGAGTTTGAAACAAAGTCTAAAAGCATATTTAGCTATAAGAAGAAACAACATGTCTGGTAAATTTATAGTCGTTAGTAATAATTTTAATTAAAAAAATTATTTTTTTCCAATTGTTTAAACCCCACGTTCCAAGCCTCCATTTCAAAATTTTAATTATTCGTAGAATTCAAATACCAAATTTCAATTTTAACCAAACTTACACTTTAAGCTACAACTCTCATATTTTGAGTCGAACTCGTTATCTTGGCGTATATGCTCATGTATTAAAAATTATTAACACTGCAGTTCAAATTTTAAAATTTCGACTCTAACTTAATTACACATCAGACCAAGGGGGAAATTGTTGCATACCTCAACCAAGAATAGCCCCAAAATCTTTAATTTGAAGAGAGAGTCCATAAAATATTTTAGAAAGATACCTCTCAAACATATGGTCCTTGAAAAGTTCATAGATTAAGTATCATTATTTCCATCCAATTAGCCCACATGTATCCTTATATACTTTCTACTTTATTTTCTTTTAAAAACTCCACTCCCCCATTTAACTATGAAAGTTCACTTTTCTGATTTTAGCTTGAAAGTTTTCTTGTACTTTGCCTTCACTTTTTCAACACAATAATTTCTGTGAGCTAATGGAAATGCCTGTGAGTTTTGATGGGTTGGCCAACAAGGGAGAAATTTCCTAAATTCGACTTGGGTGGTCCACATTTGAAAAGCAACTTCTTTGAATTAGAAGTCACCAATATTTGCTAGTTTGGAGGTGAGAGGTCCCCCTCCCATGCATTCAAATAGAAAATTTGGGAGTACTCTCGAAAAAAGAACCTATCCTCACCCCACAACTAGAGAAGATGTGAGGGAGTGTTTATCTCTATAAAAATGATAATGAAGTGTGAGAGAAGCGATATCATAATTAGATTTTTAATAGGACGAGTTTTTAATTTTTTATTTTGTTCGTTGGAAAAGTAATAAGAATGTTACTTCTACGCATAAAACTGTATATTTATGGCAAATGGAACCTTTAACAAGTTTTAAATGTTTCCAGAAACTTGATGTTGGATGCTTAGATGTTGACTTAGTAACAAAAAATTGTAGAATTTGTATTTTTGGCTAATTTTTATAAGGTGTTTATAAGAATACACAAGTACACACTGGGAGGGTTTTTCTTACATGACATACGAAGGACCATGGTGATTTAGTAGCATAACACCACTATATTATTACCTATGATTTACTTCTGATGTCCGTATATGTCGTGTTGCATCTACACAAATCAGGCCCCAATCCAGCCACTTTCAGCTCTCTGTTTATTGACTATTAGAGATCAATGAAATTTTATTCATAATCTAATTTCAACTTATAAAGAAAGATGTTTATTTGTCTTTCTTTTCCAGTATATCAATCCAGTTGGCGCAATAACATACAGGTATCAAGAATATACAACTAAGTTGACACAGGTTCTGTAAATCAGTAAACAGATGACAAAAGAAAAGAGATGATAGAATCAATCAATAAATAAGAAACAAATCTGCACTCTGGTCTCTGTTGTTTCTCCAAATCAAAAAAACCACAAAACCATTTTACCTTTCACGCAGAAGCTGTAACAACGCACGATTTACAACTGAATAGACCACTCAATCAAAGAATTACCACTGGCCACAATTCAAATCTATGTTGGACGAAATCATGATGACCTACAGCACATCCTGTTCTTTTCTGGGATTACTTGCGCGGGACCAGGAATGATAATTTTCTTGCCAGCTAAAGAAGCGGGATTGCCATTAGCTTGATCTTCACCAGCAACAAGATTTTTTTTATTCACAATGTTAAAGATCTCTGTCAACACAGTCAAGAACGCCTCCTCCACGTTTGTTGCTTCCAATGCTGAGGTCTCTAAGAAGAATAGCCCATCCTTCTGAGCAAATTCCTTGGCATCCTCGGTGGGCACCGCTCGTTGGTCTTCAAGATCAGTTTTGTTTCCAATCAGAATTATTACAATGTTCTTGTCCGCATGAGCACGCAACTCTTCTAACCAACGGGGTATGTGGTCAAAGGTCAGACGTTTGGTTATGTCATAAACCAACATTGCCCCCACAGCGCCCCTGTAATATGCACTTGTGACAGCTCTATATCTGTTTATGAGAACAGTGAAGACACATATTAGAGTTGCAAAACATTCTGACAGATTTTATTGGAACTAAAAGTTATGCATGCCTCATCCAACAAAGAGCAGGAACAGGAAGGCATGAAAGTAAAAACAATCACAAAACACGCATTGAAGCAAAAGCTGAACCTGTGCGGAAAGTTGGAGATTAGACACTTCATGTGAAACTAACCTTGGGGAGTTCAACACAAAATTCTTGAAACCTTTCCACCATTTCTGGTAGGTAATTTTGGCAGTAACATGCAAAGTGGTACACTTACCAACTAGAGAGCATCATTTAAATGGACTACAACAATATATTGTTCAGATCTAGACCTCTCATTACATTAAGAATTTATTTGGGGTATTTTAGGTATTAAGGCTGCACACGAGTTGGTGGGTGCTTTGAACAGTTATACTTATTTTAGTAACCCAACAACATAACATAGTTAAGAAGAACAACCTAATAAGATTAGCATGACTAAGTGACTAAAAAACATAAATTGGTGAATATATACAGCATATGAAGTAGCTATTTCAATAACCAAAAGATTGAATATACCAACTTGTATTAACTCCTGTCTGAAAAACAGATTATGCCAAACTAAACAATAAAATAAGCTATAAATCCAAGCAGTAAGAAAAGTTACCCAGCTATTTGAAATATAACTATGTAGTGTGATTTGTCTAAATATCCACGATGTCATCACTAGTGACATTTTAAACAAATATCCATTTATAAACATATTGAGAATGGTAAATTTTGAAGTTTTTTGTTCCGTAACTTGGGATATATTTCATTAGGACCTCAAAACAAGTATGGAGAATCGACACTATTGCATTGTTATGGATAATTGGTCATCAACCTTCAAAATTAGCTCAATTTTGGGTCGCGTAACCTTATGGTGCATCCTTAGTTGAAGGAGTCAAAATCCACACATATTTCATTAGGACCTCGAAACAAGTATGGAGAATCGACACTATTGCATTGTTATAGACAATTGGTCATCAACCTTCAAAATTAGCTCAATTCTGGGTCGCGTAACCTTATGGTGCATCCTTAGTTGAAGGAGTCAAAATCCACACCCATGTTACCAAATCGAACTCCCATAGGTTTACTTTACAAAGCATGATAAAGAAAAAACGACTCTAAAAGAACCCCGATTACATAAATTGCTTAAATAATGTCTTATGGATAAAATTTAACTGAGATCACGAAAAATGCATTGTGATTCACAGTGATGTTGAAGTGGGACTCGATGGGTACCATAAGAACTAATTGCTTAGGGATTTTTTATTGTTTACAGTAAATCCAAAGAAGAAGACAACAGGTTTAAGTATGCTATGGACAATGAAAAGGAAAAGAAATTAGTGCTTATTGTACTTGGGGTTTGAGAACATATCAACTCCCTTGCACCACAATATAGATAAATCCTTTAATGTCATCTAATGATACTCTATTCTTTGGTAAATCTCTATTAAATTCCACAAGTTTCAACAAGGTAAAATTTGGAAGTTATGTGCTGACAGTGTTTTCTTGAGGGACGGGGATCCCACCTACCTAGAACTATGCAGATGATGTTGGGTGTTCTCGTGTGAATAAGAAAGATGAATTTGTCCCACATCGAAATAACAAGTGTAAGACTTAATACTTGTGTAGGGTCAAGCCTTAATTCCTTAAGCTTTTGGGTCAAGTTGAGTTCTACACTCGTACGTTAGGCCCAATCTCATCAACTTCCCACAAGTTTTTAGGCTTACTATCAGCATGCAAGTGAAGTAGGGAAAGGCCCATAGCCAACACTTGTGAAATTCAAACCCGAAAGATAGCCACAAAATAGGAGTCCAACACAAATGATAGAAGCCCAACATGACTCAAAAGTTACGCAATGAGTTTCGGTCCACCCATGTGTATGAGGAGTTTTTTTCATCCTTCTCTTTTATTGTGGGACTTGATCCCTCGCATGTAAGTTGTAACTCTAACAATCTGTCATCTAAATGTGTCCAACCACATCAGCAATAATTTCCCCTTGATTCAAACCTCTACTCTTAACAAGCCCAAGTGCAAGTACCAGCACTAGCAAAAATATGTGCATTACTAGCTTCGGGCCCAATTTTGTACCCTCGTATGGGCTCTGAAAATGGCATGCTTGGAGCCATAGATTCCCTTATACCTTGTCTCGCACCTTCAAACACTCCCCCAAAAACCAAGCATATTTTATACAGAGGAATTCACATGTTACTGCCCTTATCTAAGAGCCGCTTCACTTTCACCAAATGATTTTAGAAAGAGTCAAGATTTGCCAACCTTGAGCTCTAATACCACTAGTTGGGAAAGAGTGCTAAATAAAAACAATGGAATAAATAAATTATTTTCCCTCTGGATTTAAAATTTAATTTTTTAAATCTCACGATCAAATTAAGCTTCAAGTAACAATCACCAACTAATGAATTTAAATGAAGTGCAAGAAAGGAAATATTAGGCACAACTATTTCTATGTAGAAACCCACCTGGATAAACCACAGCGTAGTCTGTTCAAAAACTTATCCACTAATCAATGATGGGGTTACATAAAGTTCCTCTTATTAGGAGGATATACCAAATTCCTCATCAGGACACCTCTTCTATTACAAATCACAACTATTCATCACATATAAGGTGGAAAATCAAACATCATCAAGCTTACAAACTTGAAATACAAGAAAAAAAGATTGGGTCAGAGAGAGAATGAACAACATGAACCCAATTAAACAATAGGAGACATTCTGGAGATTCAAACACCTAAAATTTGAAGCGAAACAGACAACAAATACCTAGTTTTACCATTGTACTTCAAGTACGTGAACATAATGATATTTACTTTTTACACGTTATTGGTGATGAAATAATTGTGATTTGTGATTTACTAAGTGTTCTTATGAGGAATTTGATGTATAATCTAATTGTTTTATGGAGGAACTTTAAACCCATTATTAATATAAAAAATAAATTTTTGAATGGACTATGGTCTTGAGGTTTTTCCCAATTTCGATTATCACATAAAAATTGTCATGACTAATTCTTATTTTCATGCACTTTATTTAAATCTTAAACTAGTAATCATTGCTTGGAGCTTAATTTTATTGAGATATTATGATGTTTTTAATCCAACTTGAGTGAAAAGAATTATGTCCATTTTTTAGCACTCTTTCCAAACAGAGAAAAGCCATTTGATTTATGGTAGGCCAATTTTGAAGGATAATGACCACATCTTAATTTATCGAAGTCCTAACATCTGGGGACAATTTAGTTACCAACCACCAAATAAAACAGAAAATAAAATGCATATGGTTAGGGGCACATATTGTAATTTTCTAATGCGAAAAAATAATTTACTAATATGTCTGGATATTTTAAATTTAATTCAAGTCTTAAAGCTGGTCTCCGAATGAATAGAACCTAATACAAAATGGTTTGACTTTGAATGAGACTTGGATTTAAAATCTACTGACAATAATACCAAGAAATATTCAAGTATGGTCATTATTATTATTACTCTACAAATTAGTTTAATTGGATTCCATCTTTGATTTTGTCTCAACTAAAACCTGTTTCACCATAAAATTCTGAAAATCCAGTTAGAATTTCACATCTGGCATAGATAATTTTGCTTTATTCATGTCAACTTTATGCCACAAATCTAGTTTTAAAGATTTTGCAGCAATAACCTAACTTGCAAAAAGGATTAGTAACAAAAGTATCAAATGAAATATAAGTTCCAATAGGAATATACAAGAAGCACCAAGGGAGATAACTGAAAAATTGCACAAAGAAAAGAAACTGAACCTAATTAGAGTATACCAAATCAACCAGGTTAGCAAAAGCCTTTCACATGGATCAAAAATCTATATAATAATCACAAGAATCGTAAGAATTATATGCACAAGAAGCAAACTAAGCACTTAAAAAGACAAACATACAACTCTCGTGGCAGCACAATCAAACAGCTCCATCAGGCCCCCGAGCATAGGGTAATAAACAAATCGAGTCAAACCAAATATGACTTTATTCAAGATTGATTCGACTTTTATCGATCTTAAAATTGTATTTAAATTTAGTTTAATTTTTAATTGACTCCAGTTTAAATTGAGATGAATATGAGCCCGAACTCGAGTAACTTGTGCTTTTTTCCAAGTATTTCACTACTTTTTAACTAACAAGCCAAGGTCGTGCAGAATTTCAAATCTTAACCAACGAAAAGAAGTCTTCAAACTTGTGCTTTATGACTAGAACTCAAATGAGATTTGAGGAATCGAATTGAGTGTCGAATAGTTCAATCCATTTTTCAGCCCCACACAAACATGCCCAATTAGCTAAGACACAGGCAAAACTAGCAAACCATCAGTAAAGCAAATAAATCCAGCAAAGATCAGCCACACAAAACCTTCCACTATACAACATGCAAACACTCAAATCTCCAACATCTTAATATACAGTAGCAAATCTGTACATACACAGACATGTATCAACGAAATACAAATATGCACCTTTCTTGGCCAGCAGTGTCCCAGATCTGAGCTTTAACCGATTTATGCTGGATAACCAGAGTGCGCGTCTGGAATTCGACGCCAATCGTGGCTTTCGAGTCCAAGCTGAACTCGTTGCGCGCAAAGCGGGAGAGTATCTGAGACTTGCCGACGGCGGAGTCACCGATCAGCACCACCTTGAACACGTAGTCTATTTTCTGGCTCGCATCGCCAAACCCACCACTCGCCATTGCACTTCACACCAAGAAAACACTGAAATGACCCACCCTTCTCTCTATTGATTTCTTTCGTGGGAGTGTGTGTTTGAATGTGGAGAATTGAGACAAGGAAGCGGAGGAGACGGCGGAGAGTGGAGGAGAGAACAGATCTTTGTTGGTTTTTTTGCTGAAGTAAAAAGTCCAAAATGAGGTCTTTTTCTTGAGTGAAAAATTGTTAATGAATTAATAGGAGTAATTATTTTCCTTCCACCAACTTTCAATGTCATGATTGAATTTTCCTTCCCAAATCTTATTTTTATTTAAAAAAAAAATTTACGTTTCTTCGTGATGACTAGTAAATTTTGGGGAAATTTTGCATCAATTTCCTAAAAATTTGAACTTTTTTGAAAAGAATAAAAAATCCTTCTAATATTATAATTAATACAAAATTTCGACAAAATTAAAAGTATAATCTAGTACATGTGAAAAAATAATGATATGCATAGTTTTGAAAAAGAAAAAATAATGCCGTTGCTTGAAAACTCATGCAATAACTGAACTGAAAAAGTCCATAATACCCCTGACAAAAATAACAATTATGTTTCAAAAATATTCTATGAGAGTTGTTTTTTTAAAAAGCTTAATTTTAGAAAATAGCACTAATCAACGTTTTTACTTGAAAATAGAGCTGAAAAATAATTTAAGATACTCGATACTCCATTCGAGATCGATCATTAAAAGTTCGTTTGAACTCGATTCATTAACTTAATAAATCAAATTTAATTATATTTTTTTCATTCGATAAGATCTAAAAATCGGTTCGAACTCGACTCAATTAGTAAAAATAAATAAAAAATATGTGCAAAAAATCAAGTTACTTGAACTCGATTTGTGTTTGACTTGATTAAAACTCGTTTAAACTCGACTCGATTAACTATCAAGTCAAGTTCAAACACAATTTTTTTAAATTTGATAAAAAATCAAATAAACTTAAAGAATAATATATTTTGCTTCGACTCCATTCGTTTATACCTTTGCTTAGAAATACATTGGTTTTGAAAAAATAAATATGAGTTTTTCTTTTCTTAAAATAAAAAATCATGCAATATTTTATCCATTTTATATAAGTGAACTATATTTTTAATATTATAGAAGAGGAAATCATAATTAAACTTTGACCTCTCATATTATAAGAATTGTGCAACTTTGAGCAATAAACCATGGTTTAATGTTTTAAAATGAATTTATTCTGCATATATAAACGTTAATCTATAATATTAATAGTATTAAAGTTGGCCCTATAAATTAAATTTAGGTCTCTCACTTATTTTTGAAAATTATGGTTCAAAAAAATTAAGCATGTTTTTAAATTTATTTATACACTCTTTATAAAAATTAATTACACTCGTGACATGATTGAAAGGGGGCTTAAAATTTTAAATTTAGTCTCTACTTAAAATTATGCACTATATCTCATATAAAAAATTAACCACACTCTTTACATTATTATTCAACATAATTGAAAAATATAAAATAATATGAGAAATATTATGTTTTTTAAATATTAACAATATTGAAGTTACCAAAACAATCAATTTTGATAAGTTAATTCAAAGTTGTGATAATCTAATTTCAAAATTAAATAATTTGATCTTATACTATATCAAATATACCAATGATTTTGGAATAGAGCGAGTATATTTTCGTTTGGTCAAAAAATAAATAATAAAATTATAAATATATTATTTATTTATTATTATTTTAGTTTGGGTGAGTAACAAAATAGAAAAAATAGTATAAAAATAAACAATAAATATAAAAGTATTATATAAAATTATATATGTAAATATATAAAAATTATAATTTAGTTTTAGGCTCGATTCGGTTCGATTAAGTGAAATAAAAATCAAAATCGAATCGAAAAATAAAAATAAAATAGAAATTTTCAATTTGATTTTAATGCATATCAAAATTTTAATTTTATTTTTATTCGATCAATTAATATGAGTATAAGTAGTTAATGACTTGAGTTGTAAATCTTTAATTTATAAATTACAATATTATCATTTCACCTTCACCTTTTCATATATAAAGTCAAACAATTGAGTACGACCCAAAAAAGTTGCATGAAATTTTTGTGAAATACAAATAGTATTGAATATTGATGAACAAAATGGGCTCCAATAATGGAGCCTTTCCTTCGATCGAATGGGCTGTCGTGTGTTCTCTAAAAGCCCAAAACCATGAAAGCCTGTGGACTCACATGACCCAAGTCAAATACTAATTTGTTTTTTTTTTTTTTAGACTTATGTTTATGAGAAATCGCAAGTTAATTTAAATAGTTCATCAGATTTATGAAAAAAATAAAGTATGATTAATTGGTTTGAAAAAATGAATGATATTATGTGCACTGGTCCCAATTTGTTTTCGTGAAGTTTGATGGGCCCTAGAATTTTAGCTCGGAAAAAAATATTCACATAAAAAGTATAATTTTTGTAAATATTCATGAAAATAATAGTTGGATAAACAAAAGTAGGATTCAATTATTTGGAAACAAATCATTAGAAATTAAATTTAAAGAGAATTTCAAGAGGATAAGTTCATCAAAATTAAACAAAAATATCAATTCGTCTACACATAATTTATTTGTGTGCTTAAATTGGTGTCTTTGGTTTTTGGACTATTATTCATGTCCGATGAGCTTGCGAGTGCACACCTGATGGATACTGGGTTAGAGATGAAAATCGACTAGTTTTAAAGCCGGCCCTGTAACAAACTCGTTTCGTTCGGGGCAGGTTGAAATTCAGCTAAACGAGTTTAGGACAGATAATAAATTTTAATTTTTCAAATTCGATCGAATCCGATGTGGGTAATAGGTCAGGATGTGCCTTTGACCCACTCCATATTTTATTTAATGTGTCTTGTTAGGATTTTTAATCACAACTGCATCCTCTCTTTGCCTTTCTCTCATTTTTCCACTATAGTGCATGCCAACCTCTTACCATCAAAATCCACAAATCTTTTATACTTGTATCATGTATGAGAAAATGATGTTTCTACTCTCATAATCTAACCTATACTCCTAAGGCTTTGTCCTATAACTAGACTTACAAATTGCTGGTTTAAGTAGCATGTGTTTGCTAGCTTACACCTTCGACCACGAGCATGCTACAACTCGACGGGAAATCTTTTGACCATCAAAATTTCAGAGTAGTACATCATATTTTTTGTTTGATTTAAAGATTGTAAATAGATGTTGGTGATTCATACTTGTTTTCTCCTATTTATTATATATATTTTTTAAAAAAAATATATTACAAGGTGAATTTCAAGAGTGAAGTAATTAGAACTAAAAAATAATTTGAAAATTTTGAAAATGGATTGGTGGGTCCAAACGGATTGGACCCATCGGGTTTTATGTCCGTGGCGGGTCTGCAATTCAAATGGAGTCTCTTGATGGGATAGGTCTCGAGTTTGGCCAAACCTGTCTCATACCCGACCTATTATCATCCCTATACTGGGTGCACCGTTATAAAAAATGAAGATATTAATTCCTAATTTTAACAATCTAAGAAAAGGTTATATCAATTAATTTCAATGTGAAATGGCAGCTATAGGTGAAAAGGGTTCAATATTGAGTAATATACTTATAAGATTAGCCACTATGTTTTTGTATTCCAACTTTCCTACATTTTGAGATTGTGAATTTTGGCCTTGTGCCAACATCCAGAACTCTTAATGCTAAAGTATTTGATACTGAAGATTCAATTATATTCAATTAATATGTAAGACTCAAATTTGCTTTGTTAAATTTAAGCCTTTGAACGACGTAATTCAAATTTTAAATCTAAAATGTTAAGGCTTCACGACTACTAGCCACTAGGCCTCTTTTACTTTCTAAAATTAATTCAAATTTATTAATTTATCCAATTCAGTCTCATGTGTACATTTGTTGATTGATGCCTAATTGATAACAAAGTGTCTATTATTATTTTGAATTTCATGGATTGTTGGTTGGATTTGAATCCAGCCCAAGGGCGCGGTATTGAATAATCCTATAAGGTCCAATATAAGTATCAGTGAATAAATTATCTATTTTATTCTTAAAAATTAATATGAAATTACAAAATATGCTCTTCTATCTTTCTGTCCAAATTGCAGCATAAATCCCCAATTCCAACCAACAACCATGGATGTGGTTTCTTAATCCTGATAATCTCCCTCTCTTTACCCATTACTATTATCTTCAACTCACCATCACAAAGATTTCCAATTCCCAAACTCCAAAAATTACACTGTAATTGCATTTACTCTCCATATGGAAATCACCCTAAATTTGAGGAGAGAAAAAGAGGAAAAAAAAAAAATGGAAGAAAAAAGAGAGAAATGCAGGTCAGTCAGTGAGAGTGGCGGCAGCGGCGGCGAAGATGGAGGAAGGAGATAATGGAAAATAAAAATAGGAAAAAAATAAAAAGAAAGAAGAATAATGAACATTAAACAAAGAAAAACGTAAATATAAATTTATTAAGGGTATTTTAGACATATTACGATACTAACTTATTTGTCCGACAAAAAAATATTTGACAATATTTTATATTATTATATAATCTTTATAATCAAATCAAGTACACGAAATATTTATTAATAAATTAATCCCTATCTAATAATTTATTATATTTTTTATTCATTATTTCATATCCCAACAAAAAAAAAAAAAAAAGTAAACGACCTCCTAATCTATTATCCACGACTCAAATTCAACCTAAAATGTAGGCAAGTAGTCTCCATGCATGCAACATAAAAATGCATTAATCCTCTTATGGACTTTGATGTTAGTATTTTACCCTGTGCAATATTAACACATAATACTTATATGGTTTCTTTAACACAATATTACATTATTAAAATACTATTAAACTTGTACCGTAAATTGGGTGTGCGTTAATTTTCTAACAAAGTTGCTATGAGGATTGTCGACTCCAACAAAAGTTAAAGTTGCCAATGTTAATAATGACTTCAACCCGTCTGAAAAGTTGTTTTCCTAGAATCCGCCGCTGACATCCATACAATCAGTACTGAATGCACATATGGCACAAATGGGGCGACTTTAATAATTTGGTATTAAAAGTCATTAAAGTTGCCCTGGGTTTAGGGGCAACTTTAATGACTATGTATTAAAAGTAGTTAAATCACTTGATCATTAAATCAATTGGTATTAAAAGTTATTAAAGTATTAATGACTTTTATGACTTAATATTTAATGACTCGATATTAATCGTCAATTGATCACCGCATTTATTGGGCATGGTCGCATATTACTACTTAAATGTCCAAACAGTTATATAGTCAGATAAGTATAGAATTAGTTGTAGGCAATGATGAGCACGAGTTTTCTATTCCTCCATATGGTGCCAGATGGATACAGTGGCATAGTTACACACACCACGAGATATTCTATCAGGGTCATTAGGGACATTCTTGACAGAATGACTAATAAGCAGGCATACAAGCAGGTTATTGATTATTTTAATTACATAACCACATTGTAGATACTAATTTAAGGCTATATGTTTTTTGGCAGTCGTATGATTTTAACTAACATGAGATTCAGACTCTTGGAGATAGGCATATTACACATGTGTGAAAATCGTCATGTTCATTAATTCACTATGTTATTGTGGAGCTCTATCATCTTGAGCAAGTTATGCGATAGTTCGGTATGAGACAGTATATTCTTCTAATTATATGTGGGCATCATGCGACATTACACGATGTAGATTGCAGATGATCAATGTGCTCATAGATATAATGAGAAGACGTAGTAGCGCAATAGAGGCAGATGTAGCATGCTCGTCAACTTATGGGTACGACATTCTTCCTCCATATATGTCTATTAGAGCAGATATGACAGGTTTATCTATTTCGACACTTCCTATATTTCGTGGTATGAATAACGTTGTTGATTACTACGTGCCTCAGGAAATATAACCGGATGAGTCATTTACTCCTTATTGGGGTATGTCGCCATACACGTAATCATTCTCGATATTGCTTGATTCTAATCTTGGTATGGGGTACCCATCTACACAGCAGCAATCAAGATACAATACTCATTAATCATTCTCGATATAGCTTGATTCTAATCTTGGTATGGGGTACCCATCTACACAGCAACAACCAAGATACAATACTCATCGTCTAGAATTTGTTGTTTCACCTATACCATGTCCATTTACATACAGTGGGTATCATGATAGTAGAGAGTTGAGCTCCACAACATTATTAGGTCGTCCGTCTTTTAATTTAAATTATATTACAATTGACGACGATGACAAACAACAATAAACACATGAAATTTCTTCTGCTGAAGGTGGACGCATGGGTAGGCGACAATGACATTGGCCTTGTTGTGGCACCAAATGATATTTTTAGGATTTTTTTTATTAAACTTTCATAAATTATATTATATATTTTTAGGACATTTTGTGTTAAACATTCAAAAATTTTGTGTTGTATATATTCATTCAAAATAATTTTGTGTTGTATATGTTCATACATATATATATATACATATACATATATATATATACATATATATATATATATATATATATTATATTTATATAAAAATATATATCAAAATTAATCCTAATTATATCTATTTTAAATTATTTCATAATTGATTCTTACTCATTGTATATCATTATTCCTAATTATTACAAATTATTTTTTTAATTTAAAATTATCTCATCATTGTCTAATTATTTTGTCTATTCAGGATTAAAATTATCTTATCATTACTTAATTATTGCCTAAATTATCTTATCATTACATAATTAAAACATTTAAAAAGCCTAATCATGTCTAATTAGTAATCATTGCCTAATTAATTATTTTTTAAAAATGTAATTGGTTTGCAAAGTTGCTAACACGATTTTGTTTGCTCAAAATTTTAATCACTCTATTTTTCACGGTACATGTGTAATAGTATTTTTAAAATATAATATTGTTTCTAAAAATTTAAGATTTAAATTTGAACTAATTATTTAGGAATTAATGAACAACTTCTAAAATCGTAGATAAATCCCACCTTGAGAAATACTTAGGGAGTCCCTATTTGTTTTTAAATTTAGGTGTTTTGGGGAGAGGGATTTGAAAATGAGAATGGATAAAATAATGTTTGGTTTGTGTTTGGCGGATATTTTATATTATAGATGATGTATTGTAAGCTTTTGTCTAGTGGTATTACATAATAAATTATATTATATTTTAAATATAAAAAATAATATATATTATAATAATATTATAATTAAATAATGTAATGATGTTGTCATTTCATATTTTTTTGAGAGACGAACAGATTTGCTTTAGGGGAAGAATTTGTCAAATGTAACCTCATAGAAAAAATAAAAAGGTTATCGGATAATGAAAATAAACATTGCCTTAGTAGCGTCTAAAACTATACATTAGGACTTTTAAATTGTCGAATTGTGAATATTTTATATGAATATTCTAGAATAGTATTGAACGAAATTGGAGTTTTCCTAACCCGTAAGGGCAATCTGGATTTGAAAATGACCTAATCAACTAGGCCATCGCTTCGTAGTTTTGGAATATATACTCGTGATATTTTGAATTTTCTTCAATAAATTAATTAAATATATTATTATATCAAAATTCATGAACCAAACAAGCAGCCCCAGCTAATTGGATGTGGTCTCTTTGTCAGCTACTCACTTTCTAAACCCTTTCAACTTCTTTTATCCCGTGATAGTCAAACTAAGGGGCGGGTTTGGTCATACCGAAGTCGGCCTAACCAAGATTTTTTAGAACCCACATTAGAAGCCGCCTTAAATTTAAGTTTGAATTCGAATTTTGGCCATTAGACCAGTTAAATTTATTTAATAATTTTAAAATATATATATATTTTTATAATAATAATATTATAAAAACTTTGTAAAAGATATTTTTTTAATAAAATAATATCACATGAATTTATATAAAATAAATTTTAAAAATAAAAAAAATAAACAAATCAGGTTCAGGATGAGGCGAGTTTTAAAATAAAAATTCAAAATACACCATGAATTTATTTATAACAGTAAAAATCTGTTCAAAGTAAGGCAAATTCGAATTTCAACACGTCTCACTTTCATGTCTGATCAAATTATTTCGAAAACTTTCACGTCACTTATAAGTGAATTATCAAAGGAAATAAGACCTACAAATGAAAATTCAATATATTTAGAAAAATATCATGTGGTATATCATGTCTTAAATTATGTAAAATAATTATGTTATTAGTCATATTTATAAGAATGAATTGCATCATATATTCTTCATTATTTATTGCAATTGAATTATTACCTACTACCATATGAGATTTTATTTTTAAATAATCCGTAGGCGATTGCGTGGTTGGCAGGGCTCAGCTCCAATGCCTAGATGATTGTTTTTGGGCTAGCTAGACTTTTTAAATTTAAATTATAAATAAATATGTGTTATATATATATATAATATATATATATAGAGAGAGAGAGAGAGAGAGAGAGAGAGAGAGAGAGAGAGTAGCGTTGTTTCGAGCGCTGCTATACTCTTAAATCTTGAAATATTTATAAATTACAATAAAAAGTTGCGATTATAGGCACATAGTAGTGTGACTTAGCAACAATGTGAAATATATACAAATAAATAATGATAAAAAAGGAAGAAAAATAAAAAAAGTATTATATGAAGTTCATGATAGCTTTATATTTTTTTTAATTATAATTATTTTTTAAAAAGGTTCAAATATATTTACTTTGGTGATTGCCCTAATCGACTATCACCTAGATGATGAGTTAGACTTGTTTTCAAATATTGTTTACACGTAAATTGGTAGCATATATATATATATACACTCCATGTATAATATGGATGTCCTATTTTGAATTTTTAAATTTTTTTAGGTAAGACTTGAAAAGTAAAAATTGAGAGCATCTTTACAATTTTGCTTTCAGAGTTAGTGATAAAAAATTAATAATATCACACATTAATTCAAATTTGAGAATATTTAAAAAAAATAGATATTAAACAGAAACAATTCAATTTAAAAAATCTCGAGTGTTAATTTTGACACCTATGCCATATTCCTAAATGCGACAAATCAATATTGTTTTCCTAGAAACGTAGGCTATTAGGATTTAGGCTGAGATTCAAATGTGTTTGATTCGATATGTATTTAGAAAATATTTTTATTTTCAAACTCTAATTTTAAATTCTATTTTTAAAGTCTACATCCTATTTTTTATAAGTCTACACATTATTTTTAGAGAACACTTGTTTGGTGTTATTTTCGATTATTTTGTCAAAATTATTTTGGAAGAACATATTTTGATAGTAGGATTGGAGAAAGTGTGAAGAATGAAAATGTGTTGGGATATTTTAATGGAAAGAAATAATATAATGTATTTTTTAGAGATATTTTTAATTGTAAATATCTTATTAATATTATTTATTATAATTAGTGAAAAATATTTTCACCTGTAGATATTTTGTCGATTTTGTTTTATTGTAGAATTGTAGTTAGTAGAGTTATAATATGATATATAATTATTTAATCAAATTAATAATTGTTATTAGGGGATAGAAACTCGTTTCGGTGAAATGTTAATGTCAAACACGATTTCGGAAAAAAAAAATATTTCAGCAAAGAACTTTATTTTACCACAAATAAATCAAATATATTTTCTCAAAATAAAATGTCAAATTAATCTATCAACTATCAAACTTTTCAATCATTTCCACTCATTTTTCAAAAGGAATTTTCTCAAAACATTTTTATAAAATATTTCCTCAAAATGATAATGGAATTGGCCCGATTAAATCATTGATACCATTTCATGAAATTGAAAGCGCTTTTGTTCATTCTGGAACAGCAAAAAGTCTCCTAATTAACATTGGCTTATACATGTAAAAAGGCAGGGAGGGATCAATTAAACAACATATAAATTCTTCTTAAACGTGATTATATGTGAGAGGGGAAGTCCTAAATTTATCATTTTATCCCTTGAAAATGAAAAAAATGATAAAAACACGACAAGACTCGCGTCCTTTTAGATGGATCCCAACCCGTTCGACCTCAGGGATGAGTCCAACCCAATTCATGGACTGTTGATCACCTGACATCTATACATCAAATCTATTAAATCATAACACTTGTTTTAATATGAAAGAATCACGTCTACACCTCAATGTCTATAAATAGTCTATATTTTGTTCATTATAAGGTAACTGGTATTTCTGGTTTAACTCTTTAACTTGATGTTAATGAATTAAACACATCGATCTGATTTAAATATTGGAGGATTTTAGCTGTAAACGATCCCGACTAGCACGACGTGTGTTCGTTTTGCACGTCTTTTCGAACTCAAATCATTATCTCAATTTTAAAGTCATCTCGACCCGAATAAAAGAAATCTAAACTAATCTTGAGTAATACTGATTCTCAAATCAATATAAGTGTTCCATCATTATAAAATGAGTAATTATTACTGCCTAAACTTTTCAATCATGTCACCACAGTTCTTAAAAAATGAATATAAGACGGAAGTCCTTCAACATAACATATATAACTCCTTCAACATAACATATATAACCAATTAAGGGACTTCTACTGCTAATATATCTAAAATCATAATTTATAGATAAGGCTGAATAATAAATTAAATTACTCGATATTTGATTCAAAATCAATTGATAAAAGCTTATTTGAACTCAATTCATTAAATATAACGATCAATCTTGAACACATTTTTTTTGTTAGATAAAATTTGAAAGTTTGCTTTCTTGATAAAATTTGTTTGATAAAAAATAATAAAATATATATAAAAAAATTAAACTATTCGAACTCGATTCATATTTAACTCGATTTAAATTCGTTCAAACTTTATTAGATTAACAATCAAATCAGATAAAACACAAATTTTAAAATTCAAACCAATTTAAACTAATATGATGGGCTCAAAATCTATTGATTTACACACCTGCTATAGAAAATTATAATTTAGATTAATTGGACTACTGCCTTAACGGCAAATCCACCTATAAACTTACCACTAATTAAAGATCTTAATATGTTTTGTACCATTAATTTGGAGGTAGGTTCTCCTGCCTCCAAAGTATGTGAAAAGGAAAATGTATATCTAGCATGGTCTAGTTTAATAGTAGTATGTGGAAATTGGAATGACTTAAATAGAATGTGGAAATTGGAATGACTTAAATAGAATGCTGAAAATCAATTGTAGAGTAGTGTTTCTAATTTTTGATTAAATTAAAATCAAATAAAAATTTTGTGTCTAAGTAATCAAATTGAAGACTTTATATGAATAAACTCAAAAACTGACTTAATTTGAGTTTATAACTCTTTCCTTTATTGTGATCAAAGTCAAATAACCAAAGAAATTCTATTTTCTAGATTGCCAAAAATTTTCTTTTGTTACAAACAAGTTCTTGAATCAGTCAAACAAACGGTCACGCAAGAAATTTCATATTATCCAACTGAAATAATAAATTATTAAATATGTACACAATGATGTTATAAATTAAATAATATTATACATAATTTAACAATTTACAATCGTAATCATCACATAGCCTGCCCACATTGTCTAGTCTATCATTTTTTAAGTCAATATCGGTATCTGTCTATTATTTTTTAAGTCAATGTCTGCATTTGAAATTAAGTTCGTAGAGATACTTGATCTCACCTTTTATAAATAAGATAAGGATTTGAATTTTATTCCTCCTCTCATTCTCCATATTTCGGGCCCTACTTTTTTTAAAAAAAATTAAGTCCCACCAATATTCACATCAATTTAATAGAATGAATTCTGATCTAAACATGAGAGAACTAAATTGAATTTAGATAGAATTTTTTTTCATAATTATTCTTATAAATATATTCTTATTTCTTTCTTTGAAAAGTTTTCGAATAAGTTCCTATTTCTAAAAATCGAACTTATCCCGCTTAATGTTGTCCAAACGTGTCCACTGTCCAGTCCAATTTTGAAGTCAATATGTGCATATTTGAAGGACCTCTAAGGCCATGTTTGCTTCAGCAGTTTAGTTGCGATGTAATAAATTATCCCACCTGACTTAGTCAATAAATTTATGGTTGATGGCACAAAATTGATATTATACTTAATATGTAATTGGCTTTTTTTGGTATGAGGTATCATAAAAGCTTAATCAGGTACTAAAAATGGTAACATTGGCTTCTTCTTTTTTTGTACCTAATTCACCTTTTTATGATACTTGGTTCAGATTTGAATTTATCCCACCTAAATTAACCAATCAACATTCTGTATATTAATCCATGATTTCAGATTTGGAAAAAAAATTATAAAAAAAGGGTTAATTTGGACTACAAACAGACAAAAAATGAGCTTTCTAACTTGTTCAATGCCAAATAGAACCACACATCATATTCAAATGGTAAAGAATTATGTTGACTGCTTTGATGGAGAGTTGAGGAAAAGAGGCTGAAATGTCTAGGAAGGGGACAAAAAATTGTAGGGGGAGAAGGGGAAGTCTTCAAATATAGTTTGATTAAGGGCATTTTGGTCTTATTATATATTCGGGCAAAATAATCAAACAAAGTGAACATATTGGTTATGATATTTCACTTTGGTTGTGACGAGAGATAATTGATAAAAAAAAATGCAATGATGTGTGGAATTGCAATTAAATTATTTAGTAGAATTTATGTGTATTTTATATAATTATTTAGATAATATATTAGTTAATATTTTAATTAAATATGTATTTTATTGATTAATCTGTACATTTGATTAATTTATCCTTATTAAAATAGTTTAAATTTATAGATATTATGATCTAATCACATTAAAGATATTTTAGAAGATAGTGTAATTATTTATCCTACCTCATAAATGATAAGCCGAACTTTAATTTTTATCATAAGCCATTACACAAAAAATAAACGTTCTACTAGATTGAATATTTTAGTATATTCAACCTAATCATATAAAATAATCATAGGCAATTCATAATTCAAAAAATAGATTAAATTGAAATGAAACTAAAAAATTGATTAATATAAAAAACGAACTAAAAAAAATGGTTCGGTATTTGATTTTTATTTTTAAAAAAATTTAATATTCAGTTTGATTTCTTATATTTAATTTTTATATCTATTATGATTTAAAGTTTTTAAGTTTTTTATTTTTTTAAAGAAATCAACTAACTAAATAACTGAACTGAAATACTAAAAAAAAACTCAATACTAACTGGTCCAATTCGATTAAATTTTAATGTACTGAATTTTTTATTTACTAAAATTTAAATTCAATTAAATTTTAGTGTACTGAATTTTTAATTCACTAAAATTTAAATTCGATTCAATTTAATTTGACGTATAACCAACGCTACCTACACATCAATATAAACATAAATTAGTGACATCGCATTATCACCCATATACAGCGTCATCACCTCTCTCTTGATGTGTCTTTTCAAATATACATATATATATATATATATATATTTATAGCATTATCACCTCTCTCTTGCACAGAAACCAGTGTTTTGCTGCAAAATCTATCATATCAGTATCATGGATTCTGCTGTAAATGTTCCAAGATGGACCCCTAGCCCCAGTCCAACATCCAGGCTTATCAAGGAGCCCGTGATAAGCCATGATCCTGATTACAACTCAGATAGCTTTGCTTCAGATATTGAAATGCCCAAGAACTCGAAACTGGGCTTCCCATTTAGCATTGGCCAACCACTCCCTGATGCTGGTTCCATCGGATCATCGTCTCTGAGGGTTGATTCAGATGTCAGAAAGTCGATGGAAATGGAGAGAATACATGGATCACTGAATGGAGAAGAAAAGATTGTTGGCCTGGGATACTTGGAAAGAAATACTGGGATTTACTTGACGTGGAAGGATTTGTCGGTGACGGTGCCGGACAAGGCGGTGGAGGCGGCGGAGGGACGGCGGCCCATCCTGCTGGGGCTCACCGGCTACGCCCAGCCTGGGGAGGTTCTGGCCATCATGGGGCCTTCTGGGTGTGGCAAGTCTACTCTTCTTGATGCTTTGGCAGGTAAATTATAGATGCAGTAATAGTGTAATACTAGTTATATATTTTGGACTTTTTGGTACATGCATTTAAAAAGTAAGGGCAAAAAAGGTAAAAGATAGCCAGTATCCTTGATAAGATTTTTTTATTTTAATATTATATTGCATTATTTCTTTCACGTATAAATTTAACATAAAAATCTGAAAAAAAATACATATATTAATTTTATACGTATCAAAGTTATTTAAATTCATTTCAGATCAAATTTATTTAAATTCATTTCAGATCAAATATTCTAATTAATTATTTTATTTTGATGTATAAATACATATATGCATATATGTAAGTAGTGTCTGCCAAACAAAAAGTAGGAATAAAAAAGAGTGAAATGACTATTAGTTGAAGTCAAATCTCTACGTTGTTTGTTTGGTTGCAACAACGAATCTTGGAGATTCATTATTTATAAAATATGTTAAAAAATTCTTAAAATAAATTTTTACATTCAAAATATCCATAAATATATATATTTCAATTAAAAAAGCTTACTCCACCAATTTTTTATTCAAAAAAATCCAACTCAGTAATTTTTCATTTGAAAAAATCCAACTGTTAAACTTTTACAATAATACCATTGAGTTTTTTGTGATTTTTTTGGACTAAATTACCCATGGATAAATTTCTTACATTAAGAAATTAACGAATTGAGTTCTTTTAATATATTTTTTTTGGACAAACTAATGATAAATTGTATAATGATAATTTTATTTTGTAATATTAAAATTTTGAATTTATTTTTATCTTCCTGAAAAAAATCATATTGATCAATTTATCAATTAGTAAAACACACACAAAAATAATATTTCTATAAATAAACCCGTTTCATTAATTTATTAATTTTTGAAGTCAAGAGTAATTAAGTTCAGATATTATTAAACTTTAACAATATTAATGTTCAAGTTCATGGTTCGGTTTTGTCGGATGAAAAGTTGGTGACATGGATTTTTTAATTTGAAAAATATTTTCATAATTTTTTTGAATAATTAAAAGATTTATGTCAAGATCTTTCTAGTAATCTTCCCTAAAATATACTACTCAATATTATTAGTATTATATATATATATATATATATATATTGTTTTGGTGGGTTCTGACACGAGGAAACCTCACCCTCACTAGTCTATTACAACATTATATAATAAACAAGTTGATCTTAGTTTGATATTTCCCCTTCTTACGATCTGGTTTGAAGGTCTCTGTGAATTATTTATGCTGTTGAATATTCTCCAAGTACCTATTAAATATTTAATTTTATCCACCAAGTGCCTATTAAATATTTGATTCTATTCACATAGTACCTATTAATTGATGCTAAGGTCAATAGAAGAGACAAATATTTTAATGATAAAATATTAAATAACAATAATAAAGTTGCCATCAATTATATGCATTAAGTAAAAAAAAAAAAAATATTTTATCATACTAATAATTTTATCAAGTTTAATAGTGATAAGAATTCTATAAAAAATATCAATTACTAATACATGTATATAGACTATAAACATGTGATAATTTTTTTTATTGTTACTATAATTGCATCATGAAATATAAAAAGTGACAACTAAAACTATATCTATATATAATATCATTAATTTTCAATAGTAATTATTTAAATATTAGTTTTTTGTCAATATTAAACTTGTAAATATCATCATTTTGACAAAATAATAATTATAATCACTCATGCATATAGATAAATTTCATACTATCACATTTTATGAGTAATGTTCTTTTTTCTTGTAGTAATAAAGTCATGCACTACTACATTAAAAAGCTTTCAATTTACTACTTTTGGATATTCTTAACCAGACAATATTGGAAATTATTATTTGCCAAATTCGAATCTAATTATAAATATTTAATTACAAAAATATTTGAACTAAATCTTATATGATCAGGTCCAATTAATTTCCAGAACCAACAAATTCAAATAAATAAAATTTATTTTTATATAAACTAGAGACCTTAATAAATTATGTATGATTCACTTTTTTTTTTTTATATATGTAAAGTCGCTATACAATATTTTTTTTAATTCTTATCAATTTGCTTGCAAAAGTGGTCTTAACCATCAACAAGAAAATGCGATTTCAGGGAGGCTGGATTCAAACACCAGACAACAAGGAGATATTCTCATCAATGGCCGCAAGCAAGCACTAGCATTTGGCACTTCTGTAAGAAAATCAAAGTCCCTGGATGATCAACACCAACTGCTTTATTTAATTTTTTTTTTTCAAATTACAAATATACTACAAATTAGTATAGAAGTTACTTATTCTTCTTCTGAGGGGCAAAAAAAAAAAAAAAAACAGAGAACAAGATTTATTTTCTTCATTTGGTATTTATGATCACGACGTTCATTTAGCTGAATTACATATATATTGTAGAACTGCTCATTGACACTACAGAAGTTTTTTTTTCACCTAAAACTTAATTCTTGCAAATTGTAACATGAACTTTCATTAGGCCTATGTGACTCAAGATGATACCTTAATGACAACATTGACTGTAAGGGAAGCTGTATACTACTCTGCTCTTCTCCAACTCCCTGACTCCATGTCCAAATCCGAGAAGAAGGAAAGAGCCGAAGCAACAATCAGGGAGATGGGCTTACAAGATGCTATCAACACAAGAATTGGAGGGTGGAGTGTAAAAGGGCTTAGTGGTGGCCAAAAGAGGAGAGTAAGCATTTGCATTGAAATCTTGACACGCCCTAAACTTCTTTTTCTTGATGAGCCCACTAGTGGTTTGGACAGCGCGGCTTCTTACCATGTCATGAGTCGTATAATCAAGCTCGCCCAACAAGACAGAAGAACGGTTGTCGTTTCCATCCATCAGCCAAGTGGGGAAGTGTTTGAGCTTTTCCACAATCTTTGCCTTTTATCCTCTGGAAGGATGATGTACTTTGGTTCTGCTTCAGCTGCAAATGAGGTCAAATTTTGTCTTCATGTTTCTGTTATCTTCTTCATTAAGTATATTGAGATGGCTACAATAACTTTTGTGATTGTGTAACAGTTTTTTGCTTCAAATGGCTTCCCTTGTCCATCAATGAGGAATCCATCAGACCACTACCTCAGGACAATTAACAAAGACTTTGATGTTGTGAGTGAAATAAATCATCCTTGTTTCAACTATTAAGTGCTTATAATCTTTTTTAAAGAAACTGTATAACAACTGATTATTGTACATAGGATATAGAACAAGGATCTGATGGAATGATAAGCGCCGCTGAAGCAATTGATTTTCTTGCTAAGTCATACAAGTCATCAGAGGCTTATCGACAAGTACAGCAACGAGTAGACCAGATATGCCTAAAGGTATAGAAAGTGAATGTAAAATAACATCGAATGAAGCAGAGCCAAGATTCAACTATTCATGATGTTTTTTCTAATTGGATTTTAGAGTGGAGGAGCATTGGAGATGAAGGGAATCCAGGCAGGATTCATTACTCAATGTCTTGTCCTGACTCAGAGATCTTTTGTAAACATGTACCGCGATCTGGGCTATTACTGGCTTCGCCTAGCTATATACATTGCCCTATGCTTGTGTGTGGGAACAATTTTTTATGACGTTGGCCACAGTTATGGATCCATCCAGGTAAACTTTTTGGAGGAAGAAAATTCACAAGATGATTGATATTCTTGATAAATTTAATACATATTTGCTGAAGTTCAAGTGAATTTCTCATTTTTCTTGGCAGGCTAGAGGCTCAATGCTGATGTTTGTTGCAGCATTCTTAACCTTTATGGCAATTGGTGGCTTCCCTTCTTTTGTGGAAGACATGAAAGTAATCTCCCTTTGTCACATTTTCTCTAAACTACTTTCTCAACATAAAAAAAAATGTGCTCACATTCTCCCTCTCCCTTTTTCTCTTGTGGATGCAGATTTTCACAAGAGAAAGACTGAATGGCCATTACGGCGTGACTGCATTTGTGATGGGGAATACGTTTTCTTCCGTTCCATACTTGTTATTGATCTCAGTAGCACCGGGGGCAATAGCTTATTACCTAGTTGGCCTACAGAAGAGCATAGACCACTTCATCTACTTTGCATTGCTCCTCTTTGCATGCATGATGTTGGTCGAAAGCCTAATGATGATCGTGGCCAGCGTCGTGCCCGACTTCCTCATGGGGATCATAACAGGTGCAGGGATTCAAGGCGTGATGATGCTCAATGGGGGCTTCTTCCGCTTACCAGATGATCTTCCCAAGCCCTTCTGGAGGTACCCTATGTACTATATCGCGTTTCACAAGTACGCGAATCAAGGTTTCTACAAGAATGAGTTTGAAGGACTGAAGTTCCCTAATGAACAAGTAGGAGGGCCATCTACTATCAATGGTGATGAGATCTTGAGAAATGTTTGGCAAGTGGAGATGGGATACTCTAAGTGGATCGATGTTGCAATCGTCTTCGGTATGGTGATTCTGTACAGGCTTATGTTCTTGGGAATCATAAAAGCTACAGAAAAATTTAAGCCTGTGATGAGAGCTTTTCTTGCTGGTTCTGCTAAGCAGCGTGCTAGTGTGGAAGATGCATCCTGCTCCAAGTAGAAATCGGGGAATTTTAGGCTGCCATTCAATTGGATGTTGCTAGGAAAATTATTTGGATGGGGTGTTTTTAATGATTATAGTTGATATTGATGTAACATGTTTTTTTTTTGCGAGGGTGATTACTTTATATTGTGGAATTTTTTTTATAAATTATTTTCACAATTATTTTTATGTCATTTGTCGCAATGGGATCCATTTGTACAGCACGTAAGTATATATGCATGTAAATGTATATCTAATTGTGCATAAATACATATATATATATATATATATGTGTCAAATAATATATAAATATATATATATATATATATATATATTATCGTGTCGTTTCATCAGTAAATAAATTGATTCTTCATTAATTTTTTTTTTGTTGAAGTAAATTTGTTATATTTATATTATATATGCTACATCCAATATACATGTGTTTGAATGATGAATAAATATTTTATTTTATAAGAAATCAAACACTTATCCATTATTCATACATGGTGTATTATTTAATGTGTGTAGTATCTCAAAACTCTTACATATGCATTAATATAAATATAAATTTGAGTGTACATGTTATCGTGTGTGTGTGTGTGTGTGTGTGTATATATATGAATTAAAAATAAAATTGATGTCACCCAAAAAAAAAAAAAAAAAAATGCAAAATGGCAACCAAAAAGAATCATTCAAGTGATAAATTTTGGAGATAATTATAAATGGAAAAATTAAAAAACAAAAACAAGAGAACATATCACCCGAAGTTTGTGAATACAATTTCGAAGACTTTCTCTCAAGAATCGATTTTTTTTTTTTGAGAATTATGTGAATACGGGAAATAAAAATACTGGGATAAATTTCTGACATTGGCCCGTATATTTATATAAGGAATTTACATCCTTTCCTGAATCTTGCAATCTTGCAATGTTTGATCAATGGTTATTTTCAAACAATTACAATGCTCTGAAACAAACTGATAACTATTACAAATTGATGCACAAGTCTTCAGAAGCAATTATGCAATTGTAACTTTTCAATTTTGAGGAAAATTTGAGTTATCTCAATTAATTTCAAAATATTAATTAATAAGAAATTTATATCGAAAATAAATAATAAATAATTATTAATTCATTTCCTTGGATAAAATTTTAACCTATTTGTGGGCCTATTTGTTTTACGGACCCGTTTTAGTTTTAAAACATTAGATCCAATTCATTAATGAGAAGGTGATGCCCAAAATGATCTCCATTGGGTTTCTTGATGGGCCATCACAGCTTCAGTAATGAGTTCTAACCCAATCCATAAGCCCATATTCTGTTTTCAGCCACAATCAGCAATACCAGAGGTTATCACTGACTGCGCGGAGAGAGAGAGAGAGAGAGAGAGAGAGAGAGAGAGAGAAGAGAGAGATGGAGGAAGAGGAGCACGAGGTGTACGGCGGAGAGATACCCGACGAAGGCGAAATGGAAGCCGATGCCGATGTCGACATGCCGGCAGCCGACGATGACGCCGCCGCCAAGGTTATTTTGCATTCAATCTTATAGTTAGCGTCAATATGTCTCGACTTAATAGTTATATGCATATGTGTAAGCTTGATTGGATCTGCGATCATTAGGAATTGGATGAGATGAAGAAGCGATTGAAGGAGATGGAAGAGGAAGCGGCGGCGCTTCGTGAAATGCAGGCCAAAGTTGAAAAGGAGATGGGTGCCGTTCAAGGTTTTCTATTTTTCTTTTTCCGATTTTTGAATTCTGAATTTACTGATTTCGTTTACCCCCTTGTGATATTTTGTATTGGGGTGTTTTTTGTTTATGTTAAACTATAATTTTTACTTTGATTTTGTTGCTAACAAAGGGTAGTCTTTTGGTTGAACATACCTTTTTTTTATCTTTTCTTTTAAAAGAAAGGAACAGATGGAATTTTTTTTTAGTGAATGGTAAATGACTAATTATGGGCGCATATATAAATCACACCACTAAGGATAACCTAAACTTTGGTTGATTTTGTGCTTGTGGAAGGTAGCTCTCGGCAGTTTATTCTTTGGAATGTGCATTCGGTGGGTCTGTTGCACTGACTAGTTTGTTTTAGTAGGATCATTCTTCTTTTCTTGTTGTTGGCCATTTTATTATTGTTAATAGAGTAGTCCCATTTTTTTGTAATTGAGTGTTGCTGGCGAATTTTAGCATCTAGTAGGTTGAGGTGTGGATTTAAACTGAAGGTCAAGTCTCAGTTCTGATTTGTGTTCATCTGGAGACCATATAGCTAGAAGTTCTTACCCTTAAATATCCGTGTTCTACTTTATATGGTTAATAACTTCTATTTGATCTATAAATACCACTTTAAGAATCTTAATGAGATGTATGCATTTCAAAACACAGGCCACTTACCAAGTTATTAATCCAAAAGCATCATATAAATATATATATTTTAAATTTTGTTCATAATTGATCTCCTGGTATCATTTTGTACAAGTTGAGACCAGTTGGGCTCTTGAACTGGCTGGAAGTTGAGTGCAAATAAATCTTTTTGTCTCTTTTGCCGTAATTGTACGGCAAGCTCTATCGAGTCCACTTTTTTATAGTTGCTTTATATAAAGATTTTCTATTGTTTATTAGAAAACATCGTTGGTGAAACATATATTTTTGCTTGTTCTCATGTGAGGTGTGATACTGTCTGAAAACAAATTTATTTCTAGTTGATAATGTGCTGAAGCAGCTCATATTATTCTATTTTCATATGGTACTGCACCTCAAGCTAACCATTTGCAGGTTGGCCCACCTTATGGTTAGATTTTGTGGGTAATCAGATTTGTGACTTTGTTGTGGTAGAATTTAGGGTTTTGTAGGTAATGTAATTTGCAATTGTGTTCTTGATCATCTAATTGTTATTCATTCGGACATATGTGGTTAAAAAATGATAAAGGAGGAAGCAATTGTTGTCCTTAATCTGTGAAGCATTGGCTTTGATCGTGGTAGGACACCATGTGGCTTACCTGAACGAAAATGAAGGCAATTGCATGATAGACTGCTAGTACAAGTAAAATTGGGTCAGGAAAAGTGGCAGGCAAAGCATAATCAACAAGGGGTTCTGTGACTTGCAAGGACTTGTAAGAAATAGATAGAATGTGAGCTAGTGTTCCATTGTTGTAGGTTCATCTTTTGACATGATCTATGTACTTTTCCCATTTGCTTTTTTGAATAACTTAGTTAGACACCACCTAAATTTTATTTCCCATGCTGATTCCGATTCATGTGCTTTTCTGTGGTCCTGCAGATCCTGCTAGTGCTGCTGCTGCTGCGGCAAGCAAGGAGGAGGTGGATTCACGATCAGTCTTTGTTGGCAATGTGAGTACCAAATGGCAAATTGTATCTAATAAGCCTCAAGCCTCTGGACGAATAGGCTTGAGTGCATGCTTGATATACACTTGATTGTTTGATGCATCTATCTCATTTAACCGATTTCGTCCCAGTTTTTGTCTTGTCTAATCTTCTGCTGGATTTTTGGTTATCTCTGCATTTGTTTTTCTCAAAATTCTTTTTCCTGCTATGTAATTGTAGTAGTTTTGTCTATCTTTGGCTGGAATTATCATTAGTTATGTATATATATTATTTCATATATCTTGTGTCCTTATATGCTACTTGCCAAATATTGCTTTCTTGAGTTGATACTATGCTTCATGCTATGTGGGATGACAGTGATTTTGCGTGCCTTTCCCTATTTGGACTAGACCCATTGAACCTGATGCGTTTTCTCTAGATTGAGAAATGGCTGGTTTTTATGGGTTAAGTGGTGTTCACAGTTTGTACAGTTGGCCTTTATGTTGTTTTTCTGCTATCTTGTGCGCTAAAACAAAATATGTCTTGCCTTAAAAGATTGTGAGATATACTTTAGTACTATTCCATATTGCTTTCTCAGATCCAGTTCTCTCCATTCCCCCGTTTTTACAGGACAAGCAGTCTCGCATTTGCATTTCTTATTTGCAGATTTTTGCTGATCAATCTTATTTATCTGATTTTTGGGTTAATATGTTCTGTTAAAATCATCTGATTTTGGAGATCAAAATTGGCTTTTGCAACAATGGGAAACTATAAAAAAAAAATTACCTTTTCACCTTGGTTCCTGTAAAGGAAGACAAACCTAAAAGGAATTGAGAAGTTCAGATTTGTTTTGCACTGTACTAAATAGAAATACTACTACCTTCTTACAACAAAGGATGCTTAGAGTTGACTTTTTCTATGAAAAAAATAGTTGACCTTGTAACCATTTCTTTCAAAATTACCCTTCATTTCTAAACTCCACACCCTATAGAACTTTCCATCTTAAAAAGAAAGAAAAGATTCTTCACAAACACTTGGCTAACTCCTAAGTTGTATGTCATGTTTATAGAAATTTGTTGTTGGATTAAAAAGAAGGTTTAGCCAAGCTTGCTACCTATCAAATTTCAAGGTTTTTCCACTGCATTATGACAACAATGATGTAATTTCCATTTCGCAAGATTTTACTTGAAAATTTTTATCACAAAATGCTTTTGTTTAAGGTACAGATCAATTGACTTTTGGACAAATAAATATTTGAACATCCTTTGTGGAGCAAAGAGTGTAACTTGTTAAGGTTTTTACATGTAAATATAAAAACAAAAAAAAAATGTCACTCATGCACTTCTATTCTTGTTAACTAAACTTTGTGATAGTAACTCTTTTCCAAATTAGAGCCTTGGGAAGGGTATGGGATATCATATATGACACTTGCAACAAAATATGTAGTGAAACTTATTAAAAGATGTTCATTTATTTGGTGAAACTATAATTCAGGTCTGACTACCCAATTTGAAACTCTATACAAGATGTGATGGGGCTTCACTTAGAAATGAGAGGTGGAAAATGATCTGGGTTGCTTTATGCAGGGTGGTTGTTATTTTTCACCGATGAGCATGGAAGTATTTTCTCTAAATAAGCCTACTTGCAATGACAAAGGAAAACTTAAAATGCTTCTGATAGAAGAGAAATTTACTGAGAGAAAGACATGAAGGGTGAGAAAGGTGTGCGATGCGTTTTCAAACAATGTATTAGATGCAACACCACTGAAAAAAATAAACAGAAAGATAGATGACTTGTAGCCATATTTATTCTGTACAATTAACCCTCCAGTCGGCATCCCATGCCTTAAACAAGTGTTCCTTATAAGCTGATCAATCTTGCCCATAAGATGCGAATGCAAGTCACTTGTAAGCTGCATTCCGGGAATATTAATTGTGAAAGTCACATGCAATGAGAATTGCATTTATAGCAAGTGGATTTTATGTCTATGAATGTAGAATGGTGCCTGGCCTAGCCCTGATATTTGTTACATTATTTATTGGTCTAGAGCTATCTACTTCGATCAACTAGTCAATATTTTCACCATTATTAAAGGTGAGTTTTGTAAAAGATTTCTGGAAAAATTGTTACTCTTAGACTAATTTTGGTAAAATTGATTTGTGCAGTAATTGATTTTGGAACAATATATTTTATGACGTTGTGGTTGCCGAAAAACTACCATTTTCTAGCTTTTGGAAAATGCTGATTATTGTGTTTGACAAACCCAAAAGTGATTTTAGTTAGGAGGTTTCCAAACGCTTCCACAAATCACAGTAGATGGTGATTCCACATTTGGTTGCTTAACTCCACAAAGCACGTAAAGGTCCAAAAAGTGGTTTTAGGAGCTTCAACCACTAGGCCAAATGGCCTCTAAGTATCTGGTGCTTGATCCAGTGTATTTGTGCTGGGATTGTATCTTTTCTCTGTAGGTTGCAATTCAAGATTGTTGCAGTTCTTTCTTGGGCCAGTCTAGAGTCATGTATTATTTCTCTATTTTGAAATGGCAAGATCTCTATGTTACAAATTTAGTAACAGTTTTAGGAATGTGGATATGGAAAAGGTGTATGAACCTTCCTCTATGTTTTTGAAACTAAATTACTTAGAAGTCTGGGGATGCATGAAAATGGGGAAAAGGGGATCAATCTCTCTGGATATCTTCTGGTGCAGCTGCCAGGGAATTGAGGGTAGGGTGATTATTAGATTTGTACTAATGATGAAGATGACAATTATAATGCTCTTTGTTTTCTGTGTTATGTTTTGGCCATGCTTATGAAGATACTATGCTTACCTGCTTTCAAGATTGATGATCTGCACTATTGTACAACTCTATCAGGAGAGTGGCTTCTGAAATGTAGCTACTTGGATTTGTTACTGTGGTCTTTTCTTTCTTTCTTTCTTTTTTTAATGTTGTCTGAAAAACTTTAGTTTTCTCAATATTTAGACTTCTTTTGGATTTAATGCTTCTCACTATGATCGCAGGGTCGGTCATATCCCTGAGTAGCATTGGAATTAGCCTTGTATAGTGATGGTGAAAGCAGTTCTTGTGCCCTTAAGTGAGCTTGCTTAATAATATCTCTGTACCTGCTTGTCTGTAAAATGGCAAGTTTTTATACAAGAGGAAAAAAAGTTAAAAGTAATGAGAGGAAAATGATTGTGATTTCCCCATGTAAAATTGATTAAAAAAACATTTCAAACAGAAGAATGGGGACAAAAAAAGAGCTAAAAAAGAAAAAAGAAAAAGAGAAAAAAAGAAAAAGAGAAAAAATTGAGAAAGAATGCAAATGAGATTTTAAGTAAATTCCTTGAGTTTCACGGTATTATGAGGAGGCTAGTTTTGTACTTTTCTACACATGACGCATCCCGTAAGAGGTCAAATGCAGTCATGATGTGAAAAATCCCTCAAGAGTCCTGCTATTCTGCAAAACAAATCCTTGTTGTGCATTTGAAGAGTGGAGGCTGGTGACTGCCATGCCAATTTCAGTGGCCAAGTTTGATTGCTGATTGCGCTGGCGGATATGTTGCTTCAGATTTGGTTGGTTATAGAGCCTAATGTGGTGAGGTGTCATTACTCTGATGTGGCCTTATTCTGCTTTCTCCTCATTTTACTCCGATCAATGCCAAAGAACCATTTGAAGAAGGCTCTGTCTCCTATACACCCTTGATATAACAAATAAATTGCTTGGCATTGTTTAGGTAGAAGCTGAAACATATTACTTCCCTTGTGGATTAATTACTTGGGATTTCATCTGATATGCAGAACATTGCATCATTGTTACTCCTCAGCCAGCACCTTGCGTATCACTTCATTCTCATTTATTTGGGTAGAAGCTGAAACATGTTACTTCCCTGTGGATTAATTACTTGGGATTTCATCTGATACAGAACATTGCATCATTGTTATTCCTCAGCCAACACCTTGTGTATCACTTTATTCTCATTCAGTTTTAAGTGCATCACGAAAAGATAATGTTGTCAGAATCTTGCTCTTCCACTGCAATGCTGGGGCATAGCCTCATGCTTAAATCTAATTTCGACACATCAAATTTCTGTTTCAGTTGTATTATGGCTTAAGTCCTTGTATGAATGCTTTTGATCAGAGGAAACTGGAAGGTGAACCAAAAGTCTTGGGAATAAGAAGCCAATTCTATGGCCCATTAGTACTCTGGGAATTAATGTTTTTCAGGACGGGGGTTTTCTTTTGAAATCTGATTTAAAAATGCAACCAAATGTAGGAAACACTAACGTGCTTAGTTTTGGCAATGTTCTTTCTAGACTAAGTGGTTTCATAACAATAAGAGCTGAAGGATTTCTTGCTGATTTGGTGACATTCTCATTTAGTTATTCACGGTGAGACTTGATAGAACATTTGTCTGTTAATGACTATTGTGATTCTGCTCTTGTGCTTGAATAGATAAACATATGGGCCTAATGCGGTTTAGATAGGATATCTGTAATTTAGAGAATGGGCTATGATGCGAACAATGGCAGTAATACAATATACTGGCTTTTTGATTCTTTGATCTCTGTGCTTTGGGAGCTGTATTAGGATGATACGGTGTCCTCTCCTGCCCTTTGCTTTTACAATTGCATAGGACATGAACTATCTTTGGAAGACTGTGTACTGTATTGTGGAGGGTCCTCTTCTGCTCTTTGATTTAAAACACTTGCACAGTACACAAACTATTGACTACTATGTAATCTGAAATAAATCAAAAGAGGTAAACAGAAAAAGTAGTTAATTGTAAATTTTGTCATCCTTCTTGCTATTCATTGAATCTTGTATTAGAGCCAGTTTATGTTATTTGACTTGCCACTCATTGAATCTTCTATTATAGGTGGATTATGCATGCACTCCCGAGGAAGTTCAGCAGCATTTTCAATCATGTGGAACAGTAAATCGTGTGACTATTTTGACTGATAAGTTTGGGCAGCCCAAGGGTTTTGCGTATGTTGAATTTCTTGAACAAGAAGCTGTTCAAGAGGCCCTGCAACTGAATGAATCTGAGCTACATGGACGTCAATTGAAGGTCGAATAAATAGAATGTTAATGAAAAATGTTGGCTTTATGGAAGATGTCTAGAAAATTCTTGGAGGTTATTTCTGGTGGTTGGTTATGTGCTTGGGTGATTTATTACTCATCAGTGTACTTTGTTTCTTATATTTGCAGGTTATGGTGAAAAGGACCAATGTTCCTGGAATGAAACAGTACCGTCCAAGACGATTCAATCCTTACCTTGCATATGGATACAGGAGGCCTTATGCTCCCCCTTATTTCTATTCTCCCTATGGTTATGGGTGAGTTTTACAATTCTCCCTTCCAACCACCTAATTCTAAATGCAATTAAGATGAGTAACCTATGTTTTCAACATTGCAGCAAGGTTCCAAGGTTCAGGCGTCCGTCACGCTACATGCCTTATTACTGAAATACCAATTGCAATTTGGTTTATCCAGATGCAGCAGACTAAAGTCACGATCCATTATCACACTTTGGTAGATGGACGAACTTGTCTGCTTAATTTATTTGCATTATGACTATATATTGTGTTGTTAGCAGTTAGCTGCCGGATATACTTGTCCGAGGCATTGTACGGATCATGCCATTCCATGCCTTCTGTGTACAATTATCTATTCAGTAGACGACGATCCTATGAGCACATAACTGGGGTAAACATTTTCTTGTATTATATCTAGTCATTTGTTTTTTAATGAACTTATGATGACTCATTGGTATACATACTGTGACTATAACAGCCGCTTTCGATAACATGTAGTGCATTCATCTGCATATAATTGGAGGATTCTGACCTATATTTCTGGAAACCCTAATTATATTGATTAGCTGAAGAATGTGTACCAAAAATGGAAACGAGTTAAATCAAAATATTGTGGTCGATAGGGGATCAAAAGAAATTGCAGAAATTATTAGAGATGGGAATGGTTAGGGGTGGGCGTTCGGATCCGGTATTTCAGGTCCGGTCTCTATCTGATCAGGTTGGGATTTTTGTAAAACGTATTGGTTTTGGGATATAACCTGAACACGATTGCAGAATTTTTAAGTTCGGGTTTTTTTTATTTGAATTTTCTGATCGGATACCTGAGTAGTTTTAACAAAAAAAGAAAAAAACATAATCCAAATTCCAAAATTTCTGAAGTTCCAACCCCAAGTCTCAAATTCATACAGCTCGTCAGTCCCCAACTCCAAAGCCCCGTTCCTCGGGCCTTCAAGAAAAGAGGAAGAAAGAGGAAAGAAAAGAAAGAAGAAGAAGATGTGGAGGAGGAAACTAGGAAGAAAGAAAGAGGGGAGGAGGAGACCAGAAAGAAAAAGAGAAGAAAAGAAAGGAGAAGAACAAGAGGGAAGAAAGAACCTAGGAAGAAAGAAATGAAAAGAGTAGAATAAAAAGAAAGAAGAAGAAGAGGGGAGGAGAAACCACGAAGAAACAAAGTAAAATCTGTTTGGTAATGCCTTATAATTATAGTGATGGGTGATTTTTCTTTTTACTAATTTCAAATTCATATGTGATTACTAAATATCAATTTCAAATTGTGATTTTGTTAAGTAAATTTAAATGTGCAATTTAGGATGATTTGACAGTTTTAATGAAAATAATAATAATAAAGATTATGTGATTGCAAAAAAAAAAAATTCCTCAAGATATAAGTAAAAATTTAAATTGAGATGAAAAGATACACAACCAATAACAATGAAGTATCTTCAAAATAAAAATATAAGAACTAGGTTTTAAAATTACAAAAATTATAATATTTAGTGTCAATTGCATTACATAAATGAAACGAGATAAAAATAATAATTAATATTAAATAATACAAGAAATATTGATTTTGAAACTAAAGTTTCAATTTTGATTGGGGATGGTCGATATTTCATTGAATAATTGATAATATTAAGTAATAAGTAATATATTTAATTGCTACTTAACTTATACAATGAAACAATGCCATTATTTTGCGATTTTTCAAATTTTCGGTTGGTATAATTTTTATTTAAAATTTCAAATCACAATTTTGGTTTTAAATCAATATTCATCGAGCAAGTGTAATGTGATTCAAATGATTTTTTAAAATTCGTGATTACCCCTAATTATAGTAGCCAATTTATTAAAAAAAATACAAATAAACACACAACAACAACAACCAAACCCAACATATGTACTCGAAAAAATAGGGTGCTACTATATCAGGTTGGTGTTAGATATCGGATCCAAATTATCCTAACCCAAACTACCTTTAATGATGTTGACCATTAGAAATGGGTTTAGTCTCGAACCTTTCACATTCGTGCTGTGTTTTAAAACAACAAATGAGTTTGGTTAGATCTTGAACTTTAGTTTTAATATATAATTTAATCCAGATTCTATTCGTTAAATATTACTTTTATGTATTATTTATGTATTTATGTAATATATATTTATACATATGAAAAAATATGTATATCACATGTATATTCACATATAAAACACAAATATGACATTCTTCTAAATTAACGAAATAATATAAAACTATAAGTAATTTATGTTTTAAATATATATAAAAGTACCAAATATGTTTGAAAATATTAATTTTAAAAAAAATTAAACATACACATATAAATTTGTTAATAATTAATTTTTTTATAATAATATTATTTTATAATATTTAAAAAGTTATAATAAAATTATTTTTATAAAAATATTATTTAATATTTTTAATATTATAATACGGATCCAGCGAATCTAATAAATACAACTGATCAAGTCATGAATACGTAGTAAATTTTTGGATCGAAATTTATAAAAATCTTTACAGTTCGAGTTTTGTTGAATTCACTGTAGACATGTTTTGTTGCCATCCGTAAGAGTAATTTTTGGTTTTCCATGAAAACTAGACCTAACTATATTGTGTTAGTTGCACGTGGGTTCAAATTCTATTGTTCTTACAGCAACCTAACAACAACCCTTTGCACTCTGGACCCAAAGGTAAAACTGAAGTATCAAATAAAATACAGAAACGTGTTCCTTTCTTACTCCATAAATTTTTCTGTTTACATTTAAATGTCCAATTTGATACATTACAAGGTTGAACTGTTTAGCCAATGAGGTTTAGTAAGTGACAAAATTGAGATTCCTGTATTTGGATCTTTATCTACTTTTATAAAATTATATTTAAAAAAAATATTAAATTGATTAATTAAAATTCCCAAATTTGATATTTAATTCATTTCTCCTCTTTTTTTATATATATTCAGATTCCCAGCACCCTTCGGGCTCTGGACTAATCTTGGAGGCGATCGGCCTTCCCCCTGATTCGGTCCCCGATTAAATGAGGTGAGCGAGCAGCAGACACCGGGTTGGACATTCGTATCAATCATTCCCTCCCCCGAACCCACCTTAAGCGCAAACGGAACCTCCGAAGGGGTTAGCGGGAACGCGACACTCCTATCCCCAATTGGATTTGAACCCACGATCCTCACGTTTTCTCATCTGATGTCTGCCAACTGCGTTGTGCCCTCAGGGGCTCGTTTCTCCTTTTTGTTAGGCTTTCTTGTCTCCTCTCTCATTATCTGAGCAAAACTCTCACATTCAAACCATCCAATATTTAAGGAACATTGTCTTCTTCCAATGATTGTTCAACAAGAAAGATCTTACAACCAGTGTTTTAATAATCGAATCGGTGATCAAATCGATCTTGTTAACAATTAGCGATTCAATCGGCTGGACTGGTTCAACTGGCGGTCGGACCGATTTAATAAAAATTGATTATTTTTTCTTATTTTATTATATAAAATGATAAGATAATAGACTAATTGTTATGTAATATATTTTAAATATAAAAAAAATAACTATCTAAAAAACATATGAAAAAATACAAAATCTAAATAATCACATAAATATAACAAAATATCAAATTTAAATTTTAAAAAAATAAAAACAAAAAATATTTTTTTAAAAAAATAAAAATAGGTCAAATCGGTCAGCCGATTTTTGACTAATTTTTATTGATCAAACGATTTTATGGGTCTAATCAGATCGGACCGACCTTTGATTTTTTATTGAACCGACAGTTCGATCCGATTTTGAAAACATGGCTTACAACAATTTTCGGTCACTAAAAATGAAAAGACAAAAGGGCTCAATTATATGATTCCCAGATGAATATTTTGTGCCTATCAAAATTTTAAATCATTTACCAAACTATAAACACCCTTAATATTTAATGAACTTGGAATAAGTTAATAGTCTAATATGTTTGACAATAAATGAAGCAATACACAATTGTTACTTGCCAACCAATTGAAAAAAAAAAGATTAATTTCGAGAGCAATAAATTATCATAAAAAAGATTATTTCTAGTATAATATCAAAAGAATCCATGAAAATCTTCAAAATCATGTTTGAAGATGTGAATCCACCAATCAAATAGACATAAACAATTAGAACAACATAAAAAATAAGTAGTGTTCAACCAAAAACTATAAAAATCGACATAATGTTTGCTTTAAAATACAACACAAGGGTATAAAATAAGAGGATAGCTTTAAAAAAACCCAAAGAAAAATTAGTATAAACAAAGTATTTAATTTGAGCTATAATTATTATTTAAAGGGCGAGCCCGTCATAAAATATTATGTTCACAAATTTATGGACCAAACCAATTCACCTACCACCTTTACGTGTTTCAATTTTTTACTTAAAGAGGTTTTTTTTTTTTTTTTTAATTGCATTAACAAGTGTAAAATGTATGTAGAATGGTCTTGTGTAGAGATTGAACAAAGTGATCGAAAAAAATTATGATGTTGATAGTGGTGTCGTGAAGCTGAAGCTTAGGTGAATTTCAATTCCACAAATTGGAATGGACCCTAAAGTTGGAGAGGTTGGGAAGGTTGTTTTCATATGTTAAATATTTTAAAAAATTAAATTATTATACAAACAATTTATTTATCACAATATTATCAATTTTGACCGTTTCACAATATCAAAATAATTATTATTGCAAAACTTTTGGGTTCTTTATTTTTGTATTTCGCACAATCACAAATATGAATAGTAGAATTTTTTATATTTTTTGCGGCGCTTGATTTTACAATTTTTTTACCATAATTAGATGAAAATTATAAAAAAAAATATAATTTCATACTCGAGTTTAAAAAAAAAATGGGCAAAAATTGTATATTATTTATTAGCCCTTTTTGCCCTTTTCTCCCATTTCTGCTCATGAATTGACCAATTTCTTGCAGTTATGCAGTCAATCAAATTGCATCTTTTAGACTTGAAATTTTAAAAGCCCTTTACTTTTTCAAGGGAAAGCCGTCATACCTAAAAAAACAAGTCCTTTTCACTAATTATTTTTCCTTCCCACAATCTACTTCTAAATAATAAAAAAATAAAAAAAAAAAATATTTTTTTAAAAAAATAAAAATAGGTCAAATCGGTCAGCCGATTTTTGACTAATTTTTATTGATCAAACGATTTTATGGGTCTAATCAGATCGGACCGACCTTTGATTTTTTATTGAACCGACAGTTCGATCCGATTTTGAAAACATGGCTTACAACAATTTTCGGTCACTAAAAATGAAAAGACAAAAGGGCTCAATTATATGATTCCCAGATGAATATTTTGTGCCTATCAAAATTTTAAATCATTTACCAAACTATAAACACCCTTAATATTTAATGAACTTGGAATAAGTTAATAGTCTAATATGTTTGACAATAAATGAAGCAATACACAATTGTTACTTGCCAACCAATTGAAAAAAAAAAGATTAATTTCGAGAGCAATAAATTATCATAAAAAAGATTATTTCTAGTATAATATCAAAAGAATCCATGAAAATCTTCAAAATCATGTTTGAAGATGTGAATCCACCAATCAAATAGACATAAACAATTAGAACAACATAAAAAATAAGTAGTGTTCAACCAAAAACTATAAAAATCGACATAATGTTTGCTTTAAAATACAACACAAGGGTATAAAATAAGAGGATAGCTTTAAAAAAACCCAAAGAAAAATTAGTATAAACAAAGTATTTAATTTGAGCTATAATTATTATTTAAAGGGCGAGCCCGTCATAAAATATTATGTTCACAAATTTATGGACCAAACCAATTCACCTACCACCTTTACGTGTTTCAATTTTTTACTTAAAGAGGTTTTTTTTTTTTTTTTTTAATTGCATTAACAAGTGTAAAATGTATGTAGAATGGTCTTGTGTAGAGATTGAACAAAGTGATCGAAAAAAATTATGATGTTGATAGTGGTGTCGTGAAGCTGAAGCTTAGGTGAATTTCAATTCCACAAATTGGAATGGACCCTAAAGTTGGAGAGGTTGGGAAGGTTGTTTTCATATGTTAAATATTTTAAAAAATTAAATTATTATACAAACAATTTATTTATCACAATATTATCAATTTTGACCATATCAAGACATTCGTTTCACAATATCAAAATAATTATTATTGCAAAACTTTTGGGTTCTTTATTTTTGTATTCTAATCGCACAATCACAAATATGAATAGTAGAATTTTTTATATTTTTTGCGGCGCTTGATTTTACAATTTTTTTATCATAATTAGATGAAAATTATAAAAAAATATAATTTCATACTCGAGTTTTTTTAAAAAAAAAGGGCAAAAATTGTACATTATTTATTAGCCCTTTTTGCCTTTTTCTCCCATTTCTGCTCATGAATTGACCAATTTCTTGCAGTTATGCAGTCAATCAAATTGCATCTTTTAGACTTGAAATTTTAAAAGCCCTTTACTTTTTCAAGGGAAAGCCGTCATACCTAAAAAAACAAGTCATTTTCACTAATTATTTTTCTTTCCCACAATCTACTTCTAAATAATACCAAAAATAAAAAAGAAAAAACCGAACACGTTTTTTGCACATACGTAGGTTTGTCGCCAACTACCAATTGTGCATACTAAAAAACAATCGGTAGTTAAGTACTTAAAAGGGTAGGTGAAAAATAGAATAGTCGTGTGCGCCATATTTTTAAAATTTATAAAATTATAATTATTTATGTACGCGCATCTAAGGAATATTATGACATGATATAACTGCACTTTTTGTTTTTGCTTTATAAAAAAAATAAAAAAATCTTTATATAATATTATGATTCACGTGTTCATTCCAATAAAATGAGTTAGTGAAATAACATAATACAAGGGTAGTAAGGTAATTTCCCACATGGATGAAGATTCACCAACATGGGGTTATGGGCAGCCAACAAGAAGAAATAGTTGAATAATTCAATATACTTAAATTACTCAAGGGGTGTGAATATCTTTTTCTTTTTCTTTTTCCTTTTCTTTTTTAACCTTTTCTACTTTTGTTATTTTATTGCTTTATGAATGGATCCTATGTGCTGCAACATGCTCCAACTACTTATGAAACACGGTTAGGAAAGAGACTTAGCTCATGGCTAAACAAGATTCGCGTTTTCTTAATCGAGTCCCCACTCGACTTGATCAATGGGTCGGGCCAGCCCATAATTGAGAATCGATGACACGAGGATATAACGTGATTAGTGAGCTATAAGAATTTCAATATTTATAATCACTTATATAAAATTTACGTAAATTAGTTATTATAAATACGTTCATGTCAAATTGTCATAAGGTAATATGATTATTTAGGTTTTTTTCGCTTATTTATTTTTAGTAACCTCATAACCTAAAGTGACTTAAAAGTAAGTATAACGTGCTTAAAATGTTTCAAATTTTATAGAACTCAAACATCTGAATTCAAAATTTAATAGATACATTGATTCATCATATCAATATTTAATTATATAACTCTCAACTTGTGGAGAAAAAAGGTTAGTGGAGAAAGGACTAAGGGCGATTATATATTACTATGATAGTGTATATTTTAAAGGGTACTTCATGACACTCGAAAGAAATTTGTGGGCAAAAATGGTAATCTGCAAATTCAGACCCAAGAAATATCTTCCCTTCATGCTTTGTCCATGCCACCATATTTATGTGTTTTTCCTAGGGTTTCTATTGGTCCACCAAGTACTGAATTTCATGCAAGATTCAAGTTGTGTGTAAGAGTGACCTCAAAAAACACACAATTTCTAAACTCCATTAAGCACCTTTTCTTGGCCTCAAAGGTCAAACAATGAGTGATGACAATCGCGGGGGGGGTGGGGGGTGGGGGGGTGGGGGGTAGAAATCTATTTTGATTTTGCTTTTGGAAAATTATAGTATTTGAATCTTCGAAATTTTAAAATATAAATTAATTTTACTATATATATATATATTTACATGTCCTAATAATTAATTTTAACCGAACTAAATCAAATTTTCGATGGTTACGTATTAGCTTCCTCTTTACTATATTCAAATGTGTAACATGCCTAAATGAATTGTATTGTTATTGTCCATTTATAAATTTTTTGATCAACACTCATTAAAAGTGGTAGTATTTAGCATCACCTCTTATAAATGAAGTTAAAGATTCCAATTATGTTCCTTTTTCATGTTTCAAAGTTTGAATTTAAAAAAAAAATTATAAAATTTTCAAGTATTAACATTGATTATACTGTACGAACATGAATACGTTGGCACAGATATTGATACAATACAATATAGAAACAATGATATAACAAATGTTAAAAAATATACTACATAACTCGACTATTGACACTTTATAATTAAAAATACGTAATTATAATTATGTTTGAAAAACACTAATACTAAAGCCTTGTAATAATTCAACCAATGAAATAAGTTTGAGTGTTTTAATGTAAGAAAACATATGAAACCCATGATATTTTATTGTCTAGTTAATATATGCTAAGTTATATCATTAAAATGTAATTTAAAATGAAGATATAAAATGAATTAATAAAAACCAACAATACATTATAATATAAGTCATTTAACAATCAAATATATAATATTTACACATATTTTATGTATTATATTTGAGGTAATTTTTTATAGTTGGGACACGACTAGTACATATGCCAAAAGTGTGCCACACAGGTAATATATACACCAAAAATGTTGAACACATGTCCACTATTTTTTTTAATTTTTGTTAAGATTTTGGACATAAGTTTGGAAAGTGTCGCGATATGTAGCTATCGCAATAAGGCATGTCCAACTAAGTGTGATGTTGCAATGCCGTATGATTCTTGGAATAAATACTGTCATGACTTATATTATTATTAAATTATTTAATATTTAGCTTGAAATTGATAGTAAAAAATTTATTTAAATTCAATTCGATAAATTTAACAAATTATATATGAACATATTTTTTTATTTAATAAAATCTGAAACTTAGATCGAACTCGTCTCAATTAATTAAAAAAATAAGAAAATATATGTAAGAAAATCGAGATACTTGAGTTCGATACATGTTCGAGTAGATTAAAAATCGTCCAAACTCGATCCAATTAACTATCAAATTAAATTCAAAAGTAATTTTTAAAATTTGATAAAAATTCAAATAAATTTGAACAGTAATGTGTTCGACTCGACTCTGATTTACACAATAGATACTTGGAATTGAACTTTTAGAATTAAAATTGAGAAAAAATCTATTTAAATTCGAATGCAAGTATTTTTAGCTCCAATTTAAACTTTTTAATGAAATGTAAGTATTTTTAGTTACGTAGTATTAAGTAATATATAAAGAAATTAAAGATGGAAGAAAAAAATGAGGAACTTAGGTAGTTCGACCATTAATTTAGGCCTACATCTACAATTAAATGCCTACAAATTAGGACATATGTTGAGTTCTCTCTTAGTTTAGTCACAATCATCAATATAGGCAAATATATGGTGAAGAAAATCACACATCTAATATATTGGAAACTATATTCTAAACTTGTACCACAACAATTTAATAGCTACCATGTCTATAACCTATTAAAACTAGACTATAGTAATTATAATTCTTAGCTCGAAATCATTCAAAATTATTTTTACATGTATCGTCGGGGATGTTTCTTTTATATGTGTCTTATAAATACGAATAATGTAGTTATCTAGCTAGAGATTGGGGTTGCAAATTGAGGATGTTTTTTTTATATGTGTCTTATAAATACAAATAATGTAGTTATCTAGCTAGAGATTGGGGTTGCAAATCTTGTTTCCCATACGACTGATTTACACCATAATTAATATTACATTTATTAATTATATTACAAAGATAAATATTATAATTAATATCACAATAAAAAAAAATATTACATTGCACACTATGTAGAACAAAAAAATTTTCACAAAACAAATATAAAAATTAATATATTTTGGTTATTTAATTCTCAAAATTTATATATATATATATATATTTCACAAATGATCAAGTAATGCATCTAGAAGTGTAAATTGAGCATGAGTATTTTTATTCTTAATTTGTCTATGTCGAGCATCTTTATGTAGTATTTTATTTTTTAAATTTTAATTTTTAATATTTATATTGTATTTAGTTTTTGAATTTTATACAAGTAATATTATTTTAATGATTTATTTATTTATTATTTTTAATTAGTGTAATTTATCACAAATATTAATTACTTGTTAATTATGACAATTAATCACTACAAATATTATTGCAAAATAATAACAAAGCTAATATTGAATAAATAAAATTAAATTATAAATTAATTAAATATATAATTATGATACAAATAGAATTAAAATTGAGAGTAGTACAATTTTGAGGATAAATTAGAAATATATACATTACATCAAATTTGGTGTAAATAAATAATATTGTATCAAATTTGGTACAATATGTTACATCAAATTTGGTGTTCCATTAAAAATAGAATTACAACAATTTTGATGATTTGGTATAGGATTTGATGTTGAATTAAAAATAATACGATTGTTGTAATAAAATAATCTACCTAAAAAATAGTATTAATGTCATACCAGAATGCCTATGGACTATTTGGCGAGCGATATAGACTATCTGCTGAGCGACTATCTTTAATTAATTGACTTTTGATCTTAGTACTATATTTTATTTTTATTAAGTTAAATTCTAGATCAATGTAAGGATTTTATTTTGATCCAAGATTTAATAGATAAAAGTGAATAGTAAAGCTGAAACTTTCGAAAAGTATACTTCCTTGCATTTTTTGGCTCAAACAAAATAAGTATCAAATTTTAAAATAATTTAAAAATGATGAATATTACGAAAAATGCGAGTAAATCAATGTATGTATTAACAACTATTTCAAAAACTTATATTTTATGTAAATATTTCATGCTAAGATTTAATTCCATAACTTAAACCTCAAGAAGTACAACCCTAAAATAAATTATCCAAGTTTTTTCCTTAAATCTTTGATGATCGGGGCATTCAATATAAGAGCATGACAAACAACATTAACTTTGTGCATTTGATAACAGAGCTTTACAACCAGCATTGCCCCTCATCACTTGTACGATATTGTTGGATTGGGGACAAGAATTCAATCAATATCAAGAATGAGAGTGAGTCGGTCTGTCTGATTTGGAGATTTAATCCGTTAAAATTTTTAAAAACTTAGATTAAGATCTAAATTCGATGGATACACTCGTTAGACTCACTTTATAATTTAAAAAAATATTAAAAATTATATTTTAAAAATAATATTATTAAAAAATTTTGAATTTTTTTTTCTAAATATAATATCATATAAATTTATATAATAAATTTTTTTTTTTAAAAAAGGGGTCGGGTTTAGATTGTGTTGGGTTCGAAAATTATAAACTCAAAACTCAACCCAAATTTATTTATATGGATAAATTTGAACCGGATTCGAGTTTGATCGCATCCGTAGTCCCTAATTCATAATTTATATGTTTAAAAAAAAAAAAAAAGGCAAGAACGCACACGTTTCGAGTTCTCACGTGTAACAATAACGTGAAAAATGCCGAGAAAAAGAAGAAAAAAACAGGGACAGCAGACTCAATCATAGACGCTGTTATAAATTGTACCCTTTTTTTAAAACTACGGGGTCGGTTGGCAAAGCATCTAAGGAGCATGTGCCTGATTCTTCTTTGAAATACCTATATTACCCCTATTATGTTTGTATATGCCTAAAGAAATTCCACTTGCCCACCAACCTCAACAAAGTAGACGAGATAGATTAGGTTACTAATATTAAAATATTAAATGCAAAATTATACTAGTTTTAAAATTTAAAATTATTATTTCTCATTTTGACCATAAATTGGTGAAAAAAAATAATTCATTTATTTTTCATAACCATTAATATTCAAATTAAATTGTAATTATCATTCAATCAACCCATCAAAATGCTAAAAAAATGAAGCTTCTTAGGTAATTGATTTATGAATTAGAATCACTACTAATTTATATCCATGATTTTCTCGTGAAAAATAATAGGTCATATTAATTAAACTATCTTGTCAGTAATATGTAAATGTTTAAATTATTATATTTTTTGGCTTACAATTATTAAAATTTCTATGAAAAATTGAAACAATGATTTAGAATATTATTTAAAAAATAATTAAATTGATTGATTATATTAATAAAAAAAACTAATGAGACATATAATATTTAGAGAGATTTACTTGTACACTCAAACATGAAATACAAAGCCTATTCACATTGTTCCCATTTCAAGTTTCAATTTTCCAAGAATAATATATCATTGCAAACCTAAAATTTTGGAAGATAATTTAACACAATGTTGCAATAATTATTATATATATAATTATATAAAATAAAAAGGAAGTAGAACTAACAAGGAACAACCACCCTCCTAGCGCCATCCACGACACCTAACCTTCGCAAGCTTCTTTGACTCATTTGTGATTTCACCAACCAAACCCCAAACCCCGCTCCTGTCTTCTCTCCTCTCTTCTCTCTCTCTGTCCCTCTGTTGTCCCTCTGTCTTTTTCTATATAAAGCCTTTTGCATTTCAACTCTCTCTAGAGCCATCTTCAACCATTCTCTCTCTCTCTCTCTCTCTCTCTCTCTCTCTCTCTCTCTCTCTCTCTCCTCCGTGGTCTCTGTATCTTCTTCTCATAGATTTCTTGAAAAAAAGAGAACAGAAGTTGAGAAGAAAAGGCAACTCAAGCAACAACAAGAATGGCTCTATCAAACACCGCAGCCTTGTCGTCTAAATCAGTCATCCAACCCCAAACTCTCTTCCCCGCCGCCCATTCCACCTCATTCTCCTGCAACCCGACCCCCACCACCGCGCGCCGCCACATCTCTGCCGTGCATGCCGCTGAGCCCGCCAAAACACCCGTCATCAGCACCACCAAGACAACCGTCCCACCACCAGCGCCGCCAACCTCCGCCGCCAAGTGGACCCCGGAGACCTGGAAAACAAAGAAAGCTCTGCAGCTCCCCGAGTACCCGGATGAAGCTGAGCTGGAGTCTGTGTTGAAGACGATGGAGGCTTACCCTCCATTGGTCTTCGCCGGGGAGGTGAGGAACCTGGAGGAGCGCCTGGCGGAGGCGGCATTGGGTAAAGCCTTCCTCTTGCAAGGCGGGGATTGTGCTGAGAGCTTCAAGGAATTCAGTGCTAACAACATACGTGACACCTTCAGAATTCTCCTCCAGATGAGTGTGGTCCTCTCTTTTGGTGGCCAATTGCCTGTTATTAAGGTAAAAAAGTTGCCATTTTTTTTTTGCATCTTTTTTATTCTTGATTTTGCAATGAATCTGTTGATTATGGAGTTAGGGTCCTGATATGATTAGATAAATATTTGTAGATCTGTAAGAGGTGGTATGGTACTGTGCCTATCTTATTTTTGGTGCAAATTTAAAGCTTTACACAAGAAATTACTAATTGGAGCATTACTGGTTTTAGCTCTATTCGTTTTAATATAGTATAACAAGCCATCTATTATATGGAACTATCAGTATATGGTGTTAGGTTATGCCTACATCTTTTGGAGTAATTAATTATACAACATTTAGCCATGGTATAGGCTTTTGAAAATTCATTTTGTTGGATTTTCTTTTATTTTGGGAAACTCATCAGAATCGTGATGTTAAGAAGTTAAATTATATGGATGGTTTCTATTAGGTTGGAAGAATGGCTGGCCAGTTTGCCAAACCAAGATCAGATCCATATGAGGAAAGGGACGGAGTGAAGCTGCCAAGTTACAAGGGAGATAACATAAATGGTGATACCTTTGATGAGAAATCCAGAATCCCGGATCCTCATAGGTTGATAAGGGCCTATTGCCAGGCTGCCTCAACCCTCAACCTTCTTAGGGCCTTTGCTACCGGAGGTTATGCTGCAATGCAGAGGGTTACTCAGTGGAATCTTGATTTTGTCGAGCATAGTGAGCAGGGAGACAGGTGTGTCTTGATGAATGAAAAATAAATGTTATTGTTCTGATAAATGTTGTGCATTACTTATTTTTTGTTGTTTTTCCTGAAGTGCCCGACGCATGTTTACCTATGACAGAATGAAAGATAATTTAATTCGTTGTTGTGTATATCTGTCATATCTTATTGTTGCCTTGATACAATATTTTCATTTCACAATGTGTTTGACCTTTTCAATTTCTAAAATCTCCATGATTGAATTGTTCAACAGGTATCAGGAACTGGCTCACAGGGTTGACGAAGCCTTGGGGTTCATGGAGGCTGCTGGACTTACTATTGACCACCCTGTCATGTCCACAACTGATTTCTGGACTTCCCATGAATGCTTGTTGCTACCTTATGAACAAGCACTCACCCGGAAGGATTCAACTTCTGGTCTCCATTATGGCTGCTCTGCTCATATGCTTTGGGTTGGTGAACGTACCAGGCAACTGGACGGTGCACACGTTGAGTTTTTGAGAGGCGTTGCTAATCCTCTTGGAATCAAGGTACCAATCTTGCATATACAGAATTGTTTGAAATATCAGTATGCATGAGGGTTCCAATCAATGTAAATTTGTATAGAATTAATTCTTTGTAGCTATATGAGTTGTCTTACTATGGAAACTGTTTTGCAGGTGAGCCAAAAGATGGACCCTAATGAACTTACTAAACTCATCGACATCTTGAATCCCATTAACAAGCCAGGAAGAATAACCATCATAGTTAGAATGGGTGCCGAGAACATGAGAGTTAAGCTTCCTCATTTGATCAGGGCAGTTCGTAGAGCAGGGCAGGTTGTTACTTGGGTATGCGACCCAATGCATGGGAACACTATCAAGGCACCTTGTGGACTCAAAACTCGTGCTTTCGATGCAATCTTGGTATGCTCCCTTTTTCTCATCTTCTCATGATAACTTGGTTGTCAACTTAATAGCTAAGCTTGTACTATAAGATCATTTGCACTCTCCATAAGCAGAGCTTCCTAGGCTAACAGGGTCGACTGAGACCCTTTAACCTTTAAGCTAACAAGCCATTGTCTGGAAGAAAATCATTGACATAGTGCCTGTCTTAAAATGATTGTGCCAATTTCACGTTTTGTGGTTACTATGAATTAATTACACCCTGAAGTATCCTTAATTTGAAGTATCCTTAATATTTCTTTCGAAAACCTTAGCTACATCATCTCGTGGCAACTTGTTGAGGTAGGTGAACAATAGAAGTTTGAAGTAGGTGAACAATAGAAGTAGGCGCAGCCCATTATTTGGGCTGTTGCTCTCCTGGTGGATGATTGTCACATGGTTCAATTACTGATAGTTAATTGAAAACTATGAGTGTCTTCCAAGTGGGCCATACTTGTTGCTCGAAAGCTTGACTTGGTGCTTATTATTGGTTGTCAATTTATTGCTTGCATGGAGAATATTCTAGTGCTCCCATTAACCCAAATTAAACCTGGTAATAGAGACAGGAGAAGACAACCTTCGTATAATGTGGACAACAAAAATATACTAAAATTTTCTTTCGAGTGATGACTACATGTTCACGTTGTGATAAAGTTTGGTTCTTTTCTTTTTAGGCCGAGGTGAGGGCTTTCTTTGATGTGCATGAGCAAGAAGGCAGCCACCCTGGTGGAATTCATCTGGAAATGACTGGACAGAACGTGACAGAATGTATCGGAGGATCAAGAACCGTGACTTACGATGATCTGAGCTCCCGCTACCACACACATTGCGACCCAAGATTAAATGCTTCCCAGTCTCTTGAACTCGCCTTCATTGTTGCGGAGAGATTAAGGAAAAAGAGGATGGCATCTCAACGTCTGATCTCTTAATGTATGAGGTGGCTTCATCAACCTTTTATGTATTTCTAATCAGCCGATAATGCGAGAAAAGTATTCCTGGTTATTCACTAAAACTAGTCTTTTGGCCACAAATATCCATGTCAAAGAAACATAGAGATTTCAAGTCTGCTGGGGATTGCAGGAGGTTGCCACTGCACATTTATGTGTTCTTTTGAGGGTGAACTTTGTGCCTTCAACTAGAAGCGGCAAGGCCAAGAATCTTGGATTGTCTTTATGGAGAATAATCTGTGTACTCCTCTGAAGATTGTGTTTCCCTATATTTATGTGGCATTTATTTATCAAGAATTTGTAAACTTATAGAGATTTCAAAACTATTTCGAAATAAATTATGTGCTTGGGCTATTTCCTTTTTTTGTACCTTTTTTCTTGCATCAATCATATAATCATCCAAATTTGTTGGGACTGGTTTTTAACCCACACTTAAACTGCAGCATGTGCTTATATAGTAAATGGTCATAGTACAAACATTTTACCACAATCTACTCTTATGTGGGAACAAATTCACAAAGCAAATCCAATTAGCAATTGCAGATGAATTGTTCATATCTGCAATTGAGTTCACCAGTCCTTGCTCAGAAAGCCTGAAGCTCCTGGAGGATTAAACTTGGCTCAAAAAGCTATATTTAAGTGAAAAGTAGGCTCATAATTCTTTAACAGATGAAAACATATAATTCATGATTCGAAAATTGTTACTTCAAAACTATGTTTAACTTTCAATACCTGATATAATTTATTTTTTTGGGGAAATACATAATAGTATCACTTTTTTCTTGAAATTTATAACAGGAAGTCAAGTGTATCATTGTTCTGACTGTGTCACAAAAAATCGTTATGATAAAAACCCTTCGCCAATTTCAAAGTAAGAAAGGTTGAGGGTAGTTAAATGTGTAATTAATTGTCTACCTTTTAATAATAAAGATCAATATTTATAGTGATGTCTTATGGGCTTGGTTCAATTTTATGTATTAATGTTTGTATTTTATGAACTTAACTTATCGGATTTTATTTTTGTTTCGCCCCATAATCCAAATGGATCTCTTATACTTATTCTATTAAACATGTTTTGGGCTCATGAACATCAAAATCAGAATCCAATTAACTTGGTATAACATTTTGCCCAAAACTCAGTCTAAAATCTTGAGAAATAGAGTTATTACAACTCAAATCTAATTATTATGACTTGGTATAGTGTCTAATACTAATACTATAGTAAACCTAAAATTGTTGTTGATTCAAAAGCTGCACAAATACTAATATGCAGAGTAGCAATAATACATAATAATAAAATTATTGGAGTGGAGTACTTGGGAAAATATTGGAAAAATAATTGGTAGAAGGAAATAAAAAGTAAGGCAATGTTTGGATTTTGAATTTTAATAATAAATACTTAAAGCACAAAATATGCAAGGATTTCCCGTGTTCTAAAATTATTAGTATTTTTGCAACACCAAAAATTTAAATTGTTTGATTTTTTAACTAGCTTATGGACTTGGCTTGTGACAGTTTTGACAGCACTAAAGTTTCAAATCTTAATATTTATATTATTTTTAGATATTATTTATTTATAATTTTAATTAATTACTTTATTATTATACTTATTAAATATTTAAATTGATTAATCACTACCAAGAAGAGACCTATAATTTTGGGCCGAAATGAACTTTTTTTGTCAGAAAAAACCAAAACCCAAAACCTACCCGTAAATGGGCCTCAATGAAATTTTTTCTATCAAAATTCATAGCAGGCGCATCCTAACTGGTCAGGCACCAGAGGTTCTAACGTGCGCGCATAGTCTCCCGGCGTTGAGCGTTGAACACATCGCAGCCTTCCTGTCTTCATCTCTCTCTCTCTCTCTCTCTCTCTCTCTCTCTCTCTCACACACACACACGCACACAGCAGTTTCCGGTTCTGTAATCTCATTCAAGAACCATGCAGTTCTTTCAATCCTAAAGCTTGAGACGCATTAATGATTAACCCCTTAATGAAATCCACTACACACACAATAAAATGTCACTCGTGCTTCAAGCCATCTTCACGAACAAGAATCCCACCTCTTCTCGTGTCCCTCTTTCCCCAACCCATTTCTTAAAAACCCCCAATTTGCCATGTTCACCTCCAAATTCAAGAACCCGTTTCCCGAGTCACAGGTTTTTGACATCCCAACTTCACCTTTTACCCGTCAGGAAAATCAACGCCTCTTTCGAGGAACCGTATGTCACCTCACAAAGCCAAGTTAACGGCAGTAGCAGCACCTTAAACGACTTCAACTTCGATGCTTTTCTTTCTATTTTTGAATTCCTTAGCCTCGCTTCCTCGGCAGCGATTTCTGTTTACGTGGCTCTGAGCAGTGGAGTACCAAAAGGAGGGGTTTTGGAGTGGGCGGGAAGCAAGATTTTGGTGTGGCAGTGTGTGGTTTTGGTGAGCGGTGTGTTGGTTGGGGCGGTGATAAGACGGCGGCAATGGTGGAGGATTTGTGGGGCTGGGTTTTCGAGAGGGTCGGCTTCTTATGGGGTTAATTTGTTGGGGAGGGTAGAGAAATTGGAGGAGGATTTGCGCAGCTCGGCGACCATTATTCGGGTTTTGTCAAGGCACATTGAAAAGCTTGGGATTCGGTTCCGGGTCACCCAAAAAGCTCTCAAAGAACCCATTTCGGAGGTAATTTGTTTATGTTTTTCTTGTAGGCGTTCCATTTGGTATTTATTGGGCAATTTGTCTGAGATTTCACTCGAAAAAGAGGAACTAGGTGAGTAATTTGTTGAGTTTTGGGATGAAATTTCTAATAAAAATATTCAGGCTTTCTCTCATTAGAAACAGCCAGTCTTGCATTTTATAAATGATGAGCGACTACATTGATATTTTTGGGCATCTGGGTACCAATGGTGGTATTGTTGGATAGCTATGTATTGACAAGCTTGGGTGACAGGAACGATAATCTGAATTTGATCTTTTCTAAAAAGTGATAAATCCACTTTCGCTCCGTTCAGTACTATCTCTTTTCATTTTTATCATTGTTCTGCATGATTAATGACGTGCAAGGCATGTTGTTTGGTAGATGATATGTGTAAAGTTTGATGACCAAGAGATGTTGGGATAGTTCCTAGAGAAGTGAGGTAAAGGTTTGATTGGCATGTTTGTCCTTACCATGGGCTTGATTGAATATCTAAAATGGATAATTGAGTGGTGGTGTAAGTAAGATCGATATGCACTTGCACTATCTGTAGTTGTAAAGGAGAATAATAAATTTGCTCAAAATGAATCGAGTATGCCATTGGCCAGGGATAGTTGGGCCTTTTGAGTTGTTTGCAGGATACTAAATATATGGAATGTTAGGACTTCTGCCTGCATTTAGGGTAAAGCTTGGAATAAAGTTCTGTGTTGGAAGGGCTACTCTTAAGAACCAAAGGTGGTAAAGAAGTGCCATTTAAGGTTGTAGGTTTTGCTCCAAAGTTTGACTTTGGTGCTTTACATATTCGTCATCCAATATCCGGATGAAAATAATATATCCCGCTGCTGTATCTTGTTGGGGAAGTAAAGGGTAGTGGAGAGATTGTATGGAATGGATGCTGGCTGTTGACATTTGAAGAAATCTTTTTGGTTCATGAAATATTGAGTGCATCTGATTGGATTCAGATTGCAGACTGGAAATTGAAAGTTTCAGCCTAATTTAGTTCAGATGAAGTTTGTGCTGGAATAAAAAAACTTAGACTGAGATTGTTCGATCATGTAACAATTACCAGATTCACCCTACGAGAAACCAAATATATTCTCTGTGACAAATCGTGGTCCTGGTAAAGCTGCAAGTTGAAATTTGCTGTTTACTGAGTAAATCCACTGTACTAGAATAAATCTGAGGTTCAAATGCTAGTGGTTGAACATGACTCATGTTGCCTATCATCTTTATTAGATAAGTGACAGCAAAATTTTTTTTGTATTAAATTTATTTTGGGTACTCCTACACTGTCATCTTCTGGAATGTGTGTGGCTGTGGGGAGTGGGGATTAGTTTAGCAGTCTTAGGCATTGCTTTGGGGACTGGGGAACTTGAAATTTGTAACTTCTACTTCTTGTATATCATTTTCAGACTGCAGCATTGGCCCAGAAGAATTCTGAGGCCACTCGAGCATTGGCAGCACAAGAAGACATTCTGGAGAAGGAACTCGGTGAAATTCAAAAGGTTCTGCTGGCTATGCAGGTAGATATTGTTCATTGAACTAAAAAAATGAAAGACGACAATCACTATTGCATGATATTTAAAACTGGGTGTCCCATTTCAAATGTTATAATTTGACGATTTTACAAGCAGCCCTTTAAGGCCAAAGTTTTGACTGCAATTCCAAACTAATTTAAATTTACTATCTTTGCTGGGCCCTATGGTAATATGGTATCTGAAAAAAATTGTCACACGTCACCTTCTTTGTTCATGTCTGTCTATATTAGTAATTTTAGTTTTTGAAAATTGAAATTGAAGTCAGTTTTGCAAATAACTTGATTTTGGAGGAAATAAGATTATTTGGTTACTTAAATTGCAAGTTAGTTTTTTATGATAACCAATTTTTTTATGATTTAGTGACTTCAATGTTAATTGTTTAAGACACTGAATGGTGTTGTCCATGTTTACTAATTACACTTTTGGTTAAATTTTAATCTTATTAGAAAATTGGAAGCAAATATTAACAAAATAATTTGCCTCATATCGGAAATAAAGCATGGAATATTATGTAAATTGATATAATCAGTTTGATATACAAGGGAAAAGAAGTATGACACATCCATTTAGTGGAATGCAGAAAATTTTCAGCTATACCTAGGATTTGATGTCTCTCATCGAGGAGAATTGGACTTGGATTTTCCTTTTCCTCTGTTGTTTTAATTACTTCTTTGTAGTTTCTGGTTGTAAAGTTATTTTCTCTACGAGTACCTTTAGATGCATCTAGTTTTGTGTGGCCTTTCCACGAGCACAAAGTGTTCATGAGCATCCCATGCGTTTGAATAAGTACAGGAATGGGGCAGATCTAGGAATTTGAATAAGCTGAAAGTGTTTACTCTGATTTTGGTTGCTTACTCAGTGAAAACCTCATATTTCATACTGAAGTCCTGGAGCATAGGTCTAAATATCTTCTTTATTTAAATGAGCTGTTTCTGAATTTAGATGCCTTGACTGATTTTCATTACGTTTCCCCAGGGAAAAAGAAAAATGTTAAAATTGCTTTTGCCTGCACATATTGTAATAGAGAAATTTTTTAGACAAGGTTTGTTTACCCTGCCCCTATATTTTTGCCACCGCAAACCTTTATTTTTTCTTAGGGTGATGCCTTTCACCAAATATAGTGTGAATTATGTTTTAGAAAATTAGTCAGCTATAGTCACAGGATCATCGATCAAAGCAATCTTTACTTTGTCTTGTCATATTGATATGGTAACATAATATTCAATCAAAGTACAAATATGTGTCAATCGATTTCTAATCCTTGCCGAGTATCATGTAGGAGCAACAGCAAAAACAGCTTGAGCTCATTCTTGCAATTGGGAAAGCTGGGAAGTTGTGGGAAACCAAACGTGTACCAACTAAAGATCAGATTGCATCCGAGACTTCTAAATCATCAGTGGATGGAGTACCAAATGTGGAAATAAACCAAATCGAGACTCTGGCGTTGCAAAAGCAAGCCAACAATGACAGAGCCTAGATTTTTCAGTAGAAATTTGGACCTGGTTCTCAGTGTTGTTGATGCCGGGAGCAGAGTGGATCGTGTAACTTCACATGGTTGAACTTTGAAGGTTAGTAAATACAGCAGCTTGCACCAAATCAAATACTTAGCCAGATTGGCATGTTTCAGTTTGTCGAGACAAGCATTCATTGTCGAAGGGGGAAGATGGAAAGGAGAGTGACATGGTTGTGTCCGATACTGAAAAAAATTCATTATATCAATAAAATGATGTTCTTATATAGCTTTGGCATGCAACTTAGGTAATTCATGACATATCAAGCAGACAATCCTATGTTGCTTTGATGCTGTGTTGAAATGGTGTAACATTGTAAACTTACGATTTGCCTTTGTAGAACTACAGTTTAAGGGCAACCAACCAGACCGAGCTTGACAGGGGAACAGAAAGAAGATTCATGATTCTGATAAAAGTTCATTATTTGCTGGACATGAGAGCATACTAATGATACAGTGTTTTTGCATAATAACAGTCGTTCTTCCAGGCTTATTATTGCTCGTGGGCTCGTATTTGGGTTGTTTGTTTTGCTTCTCACCTTGCATGCCCCAGCCACGACCCCCCTGACATTATCATTCTCATAGACCTTCTTGAAATAATCATAATCATTCATGCAGGGTTCGTAGAGTTCATCATCTTACACAGAGATGTTGTGCTCGTTCCCAATTTTTCTTTTGCATTTTGTCTCATTTTCTCTGCACCAAAACTTTTTCATAATCTTATCACCACTGCTACATTGTAAACTATAGATATATGTTAAAAAGTATATTTAAAAATATACTTGGTGTGTTTCTGTGTATTGCAATATTAGATATTATTTTTGATGTAAAATAATTTTTTTCCCCAAAATTGCACGACGTATAAGTAATTTCTTTCCAGAACTGCGATGAGAGCAAATGTTGCAGCCAATAAAATAAAATTAATAACATATGCTGACATGTAATAAATATTGATTAATTTTAAAAATACCTGAATGAATAAATTTTTAAAGAGATTTGGAATAAAATTTTGTAAGCCATGGAAAAAAAATTGAAGAACACACACAACACATACTAATGAAAATGTTGGTCAATGATTTGCAATAAACTATTAAATTTCATTTTATTCCAAAATACAAAATACAAAAAATCAGTGTCAAATTGTATCTTTGATAAGTTTCAGTTTTGCCCTTTTAACAATATGTGAGAAACTTCATAGCTCAGCGTTTGTATATTACATTATCTACTGCAACCCAAAGAAAAAAAAAAAAAAAAAACTCGTTCTTTACTGTTTTTCTCTGATAGCAATTGGGACAAAGAGGATGCAGATCAAGTAGATGCAACAGCAAACATATCATGAATTAAGGGTTGCTCCTTTTTTTTTTTTTTTGGCTTAGGCTTCAAAAGTTCTTAAAATTATATTCAGAATTTGTTTCTTTTCACATATTTTTGTCCTAATTTTTCTCTTTTTCTTAAAAAAAATTAAATACTAGGAGAGAAATAAAGAAATTTCATTCGGTTGGCTTCGTATTCTTTTCGAAATATTTGGTTCTTTCTAATTCCTTATTTGATTCTCTTCAATCTGAATTAATTTTATATTTTTATACTATCAAACTGTTTCTGAAGTGCACACACATGACAGATTGAGAGAATTCCATTATCTTTTACATTATCAAGGAACTCACCACTTAAATATTCATTTCATTGATCAGATCAAAGTGCTTTAATACTATAATTGATTTATTTTTTTACTTCATGTCTAAATTCTTTAAACTTTTCAAAAATTTTAGACTTGTGTCTTAATAGATAAACATATCCATACCTAAAATAATCATTAATAAATGTAATGAAGTAAAAATAGTTCCCTCGACCGTTAACTCTCCATATATTGGTATGAATGAATTCCAAAAGATTGGTAGCTGGCTCCACTTCTCCAACAATGAATACAACATCGTATTCATGATTTGTTGATGAAAATGCTGTCAAAAAATAATTGCCTCTTCTATAATAACTGTGAATTTTTGTTTCAAGATTACATATAAATGACGAAGTCTCTTACCTGGAAGAACCAGTGGACTGTTTCTGTAATGCCTTTGTCTCTTTAGGATCCAGTTGTCAGTGGCTCACTCAATCAAAACCTGACTGATTAACTCCAACTAGAACCTGTCTTTTTATGTTGACAAGTACCAGGTATTGACTTAAAGTGATTTCCATGTGGTTGAAAACAATGTATCAACTTCAATTGATTTGACTTGAATGTGAAAAGCCCAGTGAAGTTTTGTAGTTGAATATCAGTACATTGTCCTGCTATTTAGCCCTATTAAAACAATAGGGTTTTTGAAAAGGGTCTTAAGTAATAATAATGTAATATCCAATCTTATCAAATTATTTATACAATTAGTATCATGCAAAACTTATATATTTTGAAAATAAAAACCCCAAAATTAGATTAAATATGATGAGAGCGAACGAATGAAATAAAAAGGTGAAGGTAAGATTAAAAAATATAGAAAAATTAAAAACAGCAAAAAACAGGAATTCCAAAGAAGATCGATAAACAAAGCACGCATCTAAAAGAAAACTTATGAGAAAAATATATATTATCATCATGGCAAATAACAATATGATCGGATCATTCATATTAAGCAAGAAAAAAATGGATGAAATGGAAAAAAGATAAGCTAAAAATAAATTAGGATTCGAAAATCTACAGATATTCTAAAAAAAATTGGGAAATCGACAACAAACTATTTACTAGTAAGATTTATATGAGATGAATGTGAAAAACAAGCGTTAAAAAAGAACTTGCATTAAAATGAACTTAGACTTAGTTCATGATAACCATACTTGAATAAAATTCAATCCACGTCAAGTAAATATTGAATATTTATTATATTTAAGATAAAATTCGGATATTTTTTTTATGAGTCCCATATAATAACTATTAACAGATGAGGCTCACATGTGTCCCAATTCACTGTAAAAAGCTTGTAATAGCCCTACAACTAAAATAGCATAGGTTTAACCAAATTAATAATATTTAACTTTATTTTTGAGTTTGGGTTTTCTATAATTTTTCCAGTGCATGTATTGACCTACTTATTGATCTGTACAGGCCCAAATCTTTTCTGAATATATGAGGCATTTAGAACTTTCAGTTTTCTCTCTTTGTTTTCTTTTTTCCTTTTTTTTTTCTTTTTTTAACAGAAAAAAAAGGATCTCTTTGGTTACTTTAGCTATAACTGTTCTTAGAAATCACTAGTAATCTCACAGTCACAAATGTCCACTAAAGAATGAATGATTACTCTTTTTCTTTTTCTTTTTTTCTTTTTTTTACGTGTCTATAGGATCGTATTTTATTTGTTTATGTTGTTTATACACTCATTTTATGAACAAAAAAGTGACGTAAATAAAAAACAAATCATAATGAATTTTATTATAAATAATTTATAATTCTTGGGATAGCATAATATTTGTAACTATCTAAACTAAAATGATTAATTTTCTTCTTTTCTTATTTCTTCACATTTATCTATGTAAATTGGTGTTTATCATAATCTCAAATTAATAGAGAATATAACGTTAAATATTTTTGTATGCCTTACTTAAATATAAAATAGTCTAAGATGCATTGGATGAGCCAAAAAAAGTACAAATCAAAAGAATTCTTAACTAAAAAATAATTTTCTTATTTAAAAAAGAAAAGAACGAACATTGCCCATTATGAGATCCCACATAGAGATAAAAACCCTAATTCAAGATTTTCAACTCTAGGACTTGTGTGTCCCGAATAATAATAATAATAATAATAATAATAATAATAATTGATCACGTAGGCTTCACATGTATGACCCATAAATCAAGGCTCTCAAATATGCCAAGAATTCATCGATTTTTTGTACTTTTATAATCAATTTCATGTAGCCCCATCTCTCTCTCAACAAGACAAAAAATCCCACAACTATTATTGGAAAATTGTCTTTTTCTCTCATATTTAGTTACATGTTACACCATCTCATTTCTCTCATACAACCCTCTTGAAGCCACATTTTTAGCTGTTCCTCTCAATAATTATTTCCCACAAATTTTAATTCCTTTCTGTTCATTTTTGTAATTAATTTCTTGGTCACTGTTTATTTTGTGCCGACAATTCATCAAAACAAAAAAAAAATTGCAAGATAGACAAATTTAAGCGACAAAGAAAAGAACCTTTTGATGACGACAACGTTTTCAGAAAGACGATGGACCAATGATTTTCGTTCAGAACAAAGCAATCAACTTGTTGGCTTATCCATAAGATGATCCTCAAGATATTGTACCTCTTTTATTCTCTCTTTTATTATTATTATTATTATTTAAGGTGTATTTATGGAGGCTATATCTAGTTTTAATTTTAAGAAATATATACTATTTTCAAGTGCTAAAAACATTGTCGATATGTTTGGTGTTGTTATTTTCAGTTATTTTTTGGATAATGTTTTGGGAGGATTTATTTTCGTAATAGATTTGGAGAACGTGTAGATAATGAAAATGTATTTAGTATTTTTGTTTGAAAAAATAATGTGATGTATTTTGATAGACATTTTTAAGATGTCTTGTTAATATTTTATTTATCATGATTATTGAAAAATATTTTTAACTGAAAAAATTTTATTAATATTATTTTTTATAATTTATAGAGTTATAGTAGGGTATATATTTATTTAAATATTATAATAAATAAAATGATATTTTAGAGGAATGAAAATACCATTCCCCAAAGATGCAAGTGATAAATGTATTTTTGTCTCCGGGAAAGGAAAATGGTCGGGAGGAAATGAAACCAACATAGCATATAACTCAAACAAGATAAATTTTAACACATTTTCACTATAAATGTGTTCACAATAAGGAAAATTCAAGTCATATTTGGTTTTATATAATTGCAATTCCAAATGATGAAATTAATTTTACGCAAAAATAAAATTTCTTTTATTTTTTAAGTTTAAGCAACAACTAATTTTTTTCATTAATAATGAAAATAAAAATTATCGATACAATTCTAACTTATCATAAAATTAAAGAATAAGAATGTGGTCCCCCGGAGCACAGCTCAACTGGCGGAACAATTGACTTGAACTTGCTTCCAGCGGCAGGGTGGGGGTTCGAATCCTGGTGGGAACCTGCGGATTCATTTCAGTATGAAGCAATCACTGGGCTGTCAGTGGGACCCTGCGACTGAGGTGTTTCGAGCGATCACTGTGGGTTGGGCTCCTTGTGCGCAGAAGTGTACAGTTCTTGTTGGGAACCTGGGTGTTGGTTGAGGCATATCCCGCGATTTACCCCCTTCTAGGTGTTAGGGACATGTGTTTAGGAGGTCCAGAATTAGTCTGGCGCAAGCTAGGAATCTGGGTTATCAAAAAAAAAAAAAAGAATAAAAATGTGGGACTCCTTATACCGTCAATGGCAATCCCTAAAGATTCTTGATTTGTGAATTTTATTCAATTTCTAGTCAATTTTTCCTTGTCAATTCACCAAGTATTCAATTTGAAGTCCTTGCCCCCATCTAAAAATTGTGCTAGTTGTGTACTTTGGTGGTAGGGGGCCGGGTCTAGGAAAAAAAAAAGGAGTTGAAAAGCTTTTGTAGAGTAAATGGCCTCTAAATTTAAGCAATTTAGTATTTTATAGCTCAAAAGTAATTTAAAAATATTTTGTGTCTTCAAATTATATTTATTTTAATATTTTGTTTTTTAAATTAAATTTTCACTTAAAACTTTTCGTAAGTCGCATTTTGCACATTTTTTCCTTTTTTTCTCACTAAAAAACAAATCAAAAAGCTCCATAATATTTTGATTTTTGTTATTGTCAATTATGAATACATAGCAAATAATAATAGTGAGTCTGTTTCTCATACGACATATTATTGTGGTTTAATGATTGACAATAATATAAAAAATTATTAGGAAATCTTTTAGTTTAACTTTTGAGTAAGTGGGGCTGATGAAAAACTTTTTGGAGAAAATTTCATCTAAAAATATTTTGGGAGTAAAGTGTTTTTAAATTACTTTTGAGTGATAAAATTTTAAAATACTTATATTTCCGAGGGTGAAATACTTACCCTTGAAGATACGATGAAAAAGCATGAGAATTAATAAAATAGGAATTAATTTTTGAAATATTGGAAAATGAAAAAACTAAAATGGCCAAATAGGTAACCAAACAAGTTTTGTAGAAAAAAAAAAAAAGCCTATTACAAATGCATCCAAACATGGAAAATTTATGCGTCAGTAATTTAAAAAATCTATGTCCGAATCCTACTCATTTGTCCGTTGAACATGTGCAATAATTTTCAGTATATTCACAAAATACAAATTTTTAATTGGATTTCATAGTTCAACTTGTTCAAAATAAATATATAATGGTTCTACTGAGTTTTATCACTCTTTCCATCTATTTACAATGAAATTGAAATTTAAAAATTCACAATCGTTACTTCTTCTTCATATGTGGAATGATTTTTTTGCTGGTCGAGGTCCAAATTAAGTCACCACGTGTGATATATGTTTTTTTAAGATGCTGGAACAATTAAGTATTATATATATATATATATATAAATATAATGGGTATAAAATTAATTAAGCCCAATTAGTTGTTTGAAATTACTTATTCTAAAAAACACATTAAATAGTTAGTCCTTAATTTAAAGATTAATCTAATCTAATGGGCCCTGGCCTAATAAAAATATATATCCTAAATATTTTCATTAGCAATTATGTAATTTATTTTCAAATAATTTTACTGTATTCAATTTATTGATTTTATTATTCTCAATCTGATTTTAAATATTGGGTTTGGAGATTTAGAGTTGTTCCGCATTAATATATATATATATATGTACACAATTATATTTATATATTCTGAAACTATTGTGTTTCTTACAAGTGTGGTGACCACAAATAATTGAAGAGTGTTGACGAGTACAGAGTAGGAACCTTATAATTAAGGTGAAAGTGACTTCAATTTCTCAAACCCTGAATAGTCGCTATTGTTATTGTATTTATTATAATATTAATTAATAATCACCTGTAAGTGAAAATCTAAAATACTATTTTTAATTAATAAATTTTCATAACCGAATCGATAATCAATTCATCGATTCAATTTCAACCAATCGAATCTATTTAACTATCGGTCTGACTACTCTAATAAAAATTAATTATATTTTTTTATTATATTATGTAAAATAGTATTATAATAAATTATTTATTATGTAATATATTTTAAAAATGAAAAAATAATTAATTAAATAAATAAATATTAAATAAAGTAAAAAATCCAAATAATACATACATATAATAAAATATCAATCCGGTTTTGAAAATAATATTTTGAATTATATGAAATAATCTTTTCACAGATTATGTTGTATTATGGTGATGGAAGAATTTAATTTGCATTTAGAAACTAATATTTCATTAATACACTATCAAAACAATTATTTTTTCTCAAGTACAAGATATTTTTTCTTTGGTAAAGGAAAAAGCAGAAACCAGATGAAATATTAATTACAGGTCTTATTGAAGATTTCAGAGCAAGAAAAATGGTTAAATGTAATTCGCCCCCTTTTGAAATCAGAAAATTGCAAAAAACCTCCTCTAAACACTATTCATAGTCCAAAACCTCTCTGAAGTTTCTCTGCCGTGTGTTGCACGCACCTTCGGATGCTAACAATGCACTTTCAAATTCAAATTTGCTTTACGCTGATTTTAACAGTATTAATGAATTTAAATTAAATTTAAATTTTTTATTTTTAGATTCAATTTATTTATTTTTTTTAAATATTATATGTATTTATATGACAAATTTTTTAGAGATAAATTTTTGAAAAAGTTTTAATAATATAATTTTTAATATTTTTTAAATTATAAAATAAGTTTAACGGGTTTACCCATCGGATCTGAATCTGAATCCTTAAAAATTTTATCAAGTTGGATCTCAGGTCTAAATAAATCCGATCCAAACCCAACCTATTATCATCCCTGCATCCGTTCACATTGCAAGTGTATTTTTGTATTTTTGCCTTTATAATATCAATTTTACCCTAAGAAACAATTTTTTTTAAAAGTATTATAATATCAATCTACATATTCGACAACTGTATTTGCGAACATCGACTACATCACTCGTTATCACCACCATCACAAAATTTAGTATCATTTTTATCAGGATCAAATTAGTAGAAACGTAACTTTAACTATAACTATTAATAAAAACATAATTTTATTTTTTTAAACTTTTGACAATAGAAAATACCTTACTATAATAAATGTGCTTGCTTATATGCTAGATCGAAGCCTCACTTGCCTATGTACATTGGTTATTTTTACTTGTTTGCACCACTTAAATTGAGGGTGAATTCAGACCAATTTTTCAGTCTTAATTATATCAGATTTTAATTAAAAATACTTTACCATTTCTAGCCATAATAAATTACATAATCTATCACCTGGGGAAAGCTAAGCACTATTATCTAAATTATAGCCTGACATTCATGCTGATAGAGCTGTCAAATTTCTTACACTTTTCACAGGCTTTGTCATATTGTACCTTTAGGAATGAAATGGACTTTTGCTGAATTTGTCACTGCTGTCCAAATCTAATTGTTGCATGTCTGAACTTGTTCATGAAACTACAAGCTATCAAGATGTGAAAAAAGGGTTCACTGGCCTTCTCATTCCTACTCGAGCAAAAGGGGAATTAAGGTTGGCTTTTTAGCTTATTTTAAGCTAAAGGATGCAAAGAATTGTGCATGTAGCTTCTGTTGTAGTTAAGCTGAATTCATTTTCTTTAGATACAACAGCAAAAATAAAATAAAATAAAATACTTAAGTTGAATTCAGCTATAAATAAGTTCTGAAACATAAATTTATTTCTCACTTGCTCTGATTCTTTCAATCAATGGCAGTCAACTCATTTGCTGACTGATGGAAACTGAAAGCTATCTGCCTCATTAAATTGTATTTTTACCTACTCCAGCTAGCGCCCCCCCCCCCCCCCTCCCACCCCAACTCTCCAAAAAAAAATGTTATATATTTTTTAATTTAATATTATATCTTATATTGGATATTAATATAATATAACGAGCCATAACTCCTCCAACTATCATGAGTTAATTGGTGATAAGAAGGCTATTTTGATATGAAATATAAAATAAAATAATTGAAATATTGAAATATATAAAACCACCGTGCGATCAAGTCAATCTAAAGTGGAATACGAAATATAAAAACAATAATCGTAAAAGAATCGTGAACTTATCTAGGGTTTTAAATTATTTATTACAATTTGATATTGCATTTTATTTATACTTGTTAAACATATAAAACGATATATTGATAAAATACACTCCAAGATAATAAATAAAAAAGAGCATATTATTTTGTGAAATAGCATATGCATTGGGTGGGTCCCATTTAAGCTATGAGCTATATTTATCTTCGTATATAATACTAGTTGATAATATTATAGGCCCCTCATATATTAAGATGAACATCAAGTATAAATATAAGACAAAAAACAAATATATAAATAGCAAAGATATACATTAAAGTGAATCTGTAATATGATATAAAAAATAAAAATAAATAAATAATAACTGAGACTCCTTATACAAATACTTTTCACTTTCCACACAGCTAAAAATGGGGTTATTTGCATCTAAGTTAGGGGAGCTTGAATTTTTTTGATAGACCTTGTTTCTAGTATTATTATGTCATAAATTCCAAAAAAAATATTAAAAGACCCAAAAGCATTAATATTATATATATATATATATATATGTGTGTGTGTGTGTGTGTGTGTATTTAAATCTAGTATTATTAATATCTTCATATTTTATGTACAAAACTAATCTATACTTTTTATGCAGTTGAAATACCTTAAAATTTTAAAATTGGATATCACTTATTATTTTTTTCTTAAAAAAAAAAATAGTGTAATGTTTAAAGTTATGGTTTCTTTTTTCTAAAAAAAAAAAAGGGAATGAATATTATAGTCTTCAAATAAAATCTATTAGAATCTTTGACCAACTAATTTTATAGAAAAGACATTTATAAAACAAAATTAAAAAAATTGAATGTCAAAACTCCAAACATCAACAAGATGAGTACAAATAACCCACTGGAAATGGCCCGAGACTCAACTTTGGCCCGGAGGCCCCCTATACATTCTGATACATTTCTCCCATTCTTTTGTTTTCTTTTTCCGTCTTGTTATTTTCAATCCCTCTTCTTCCTACCCCTACCAACACCCCCACCCCCCACCCCACCCCACCCCACCCCACAAATCAACCATTTATATTTTATGAACTCTTTATCATATAAAACTGAGCAAATTAAGTAATCTTTTTTGCTTCTGTCTTCAGTCTCTCTGCATTACAGTATTTTACTAGAGTTCCTTACCTATGAAAAGGCAACTGAATATTTTTCTTTTCTTTCCAGCTTTAATTGCTGCTTTGAATTGATATAAAAAAAAAAACAAAGAAAGATGCAACCATGGCCATGACTTCTCTTATCTCATTAATTTCTTCAAATTCCATTGTCTTAATTATTGCCCTTTTCTTCCTAATCTCTCCTTCATATTGCTCAAACCTTAAACATTCCCCAGACACTTTCAGGGTACATAAAAATACACTTTTAAACACTCTTCTATTGTCTGTGTGTGTGTGTGTGTGTGTGTGTTATGGCTGCTGATATGTTGTTATAATTTGCAGGGTTTAGTGGTGGAGGAAAAAGCAAGATTGGGTTCAACGCCGCCGAGCTGCCACAACAAATGCAACCAGTGCCACCCATGCATGGCGGTGCAAGTCCCAACGATGCCGCGCCACCACCAAGAAACACCTCTGCACTACTCCGACTCATCACCTGGAAACACCTACTCCAATTACAAGCCACTTGGATGGAAGTGCAGGTGCGGTGGCAACTTTTTTAACCCTTAGCTTATACCATCACATGAATTTTTCAGACCTAGTTACATGTTACAATCTTGAACTGGGATTTGTGTATTTTTCTTGTATTAATTACTACATATTTATATATAAATAATTTATTTTTTTCATTTTCATCTTGTGAAAAGGGTCCCTGGGATTCTCAGGGAGGCAAGACATATTTAATGTGATGTGCTATTAGTAGCATTTATTAGTGTGCGGACATGAAAACCTATACAGATTGTACAGAAGTTATATTTTACTGATTTCTTTCAGACTGATTTTGGTTGTTGCTTTAATTTACTGGCAATAAATTTTCATTTCCTGCAATAATAATATTTTAATTCTGTACTCTCTTTTTTGTTTGTAAAAATGATATATATATATATATATATATACATGAGCTGTGCCACACAGAATTAGATTCTGCTTCTTCTGTATCTCTCTGTTGTGCCTATATGGTTGTCAATCTTTACCTAGGTTGTCAATCTAGACAGTGGATATTACCACAAGCCCCTGATCTTATCAGGTTCTAGGAGGTACTAATGCAGTGGATCAGGGAGTTTTAGGTCATTTTGCACTGTTGGAGAGCAGAAGGGTGATAGCAGAACTTTTGAACGTGTTCCTTGAAAGTGTGGTTGGGGGTGGGTCTAGTTGGCAGGGGAAAAGGATAGTCAGATTAATGATCAAAAGTCCATTGACTAATATGAATGTTGTGTAGTGTAGTTCAAAGGAAAAGTACTACATTGCTTTTATAATTAAATTGTTCTTACTATTGATTATTGGTTTAATTTTAATAAAAAATAATTATTTTATTATTATATTAAGTAAAATTATGATATAATGAATTAATTATTATATTAAATTCTAAAGATAAAAATAAATAAATAATTAATAAAAAAATATATTTAATAAAATTCAAAATATATATATTTCATACATATAATCAAATATCAAGTTTAAATTTACTAAAAAAAACAAAACTTGCTGATTTTTGATTGATTTTATTTGGTTTTTAATTAATTTTATTCGATTTTGATCCATTTCTAATTATTTATCTTCAAATAGACTAGATTGATATTTAATTTTCGATTGAATCGACTAGTCCATTTCGATTTTGAAAAAAATGATATTATGTGAATCTTCTTGTTTAGTTTTCTGGTAATAAAATTTTTCTTTACTCTCTTGGTCTTACAATTAAGTATTTAAATTAATTTTTTTAAATAAAAGTTAAAAAAATGAAAATTTTAAATATCTGTATACTATTGCCATTAAAAATTATTGTTAAGTGTTACTGGCATCATATCACTATTTAAATAAGAGAGTATTTTTAAAATAAAAATTTCATTAAAAAAACAAAAAAAATCGTATTTTAATTAGCAATTGTATATGTTGCTTTCAAAATAAAATTTACTGACCCTCGAGTTTGATGCTTTCCTTAATTTTTAATTTCTGTCTGTACTTGTATCACAAGCGTGCTCTAAGTATATTGATGGTGGCCGGGTTTTTCCATTCTAGACCGGGTTTCCCAGTTTTTGGGTGTATCTCACTTACTGCAAGTTCGCCATTTAACAAAATATATACTTGAACTATTGAACTTGGCTTACATAAAATTTACCCATTATTGTGATATTTTATATTAATTGTAGAAAAAAAATTAAAATAATTTATAAGTACATATAATAAATTTTTTTAACAATTATAATTAACTATTTTTTTAAAAATGACAACGAATGCAAATTAATTGCTAGCAGAATTTGTTGTGCTTTAGTTTTTGGTACCTCACTCTATGGGTCAAAGTTATGACAACATGGTATCAGAGCCGATCCATAAAGTACTAAATAGTTGTTAACAGAGTTTGTTGGGGTTGAGTCTTGCTTTCGAGTCCCCCAACCAATGAGTTCAGGGCGTGACAATAATGAATCTCCATTACCTAATTATAAATAAAAATTGTGATGAATTTATTTTAAATAATATTTTTTCAAGGATTTCTACTACCTCATGCTCGTTGGACACTTTCCAAGTGAGATTATTGATGTTGGATTATATACGACGATATCATTATTTTATTTTACGATATTATCATATGCATATTCAATTATTTGTAAATTATTCGTAAATGCACTTATGGTATGAATATTTTTTCCTAATGAAAAAATATATATGTAGGATGAGAAGATAAACATCCAAAAAAAAAAGATTTAATTCTCTTGGGGTAATTATTGTTGGAAACCCTACATGCATATGCTTTAGCAAACCAGATTTTGTGGTTTACAGAACAAGAATCAGTCCATTCACAGAGTTAGGACACTAGGACAGAATGCATAGCAACGAAGCATGCCTTGAAGAGGCTTCGTACTGGTTGGTGGCCATTCTTGTGCCAAGACAGTATCTAGCCCCACTCTATATCAAGAATCCTTATCAAGTACTGTTAGGTTTCGTTTGGATTTTCTGATAGGATTGGAAAGATCAACTGGATTGTTTATATTAGAATAACACTATTTTAAAATATGTGGACGATTTGTGTGATTGAAAATTTTAAAAATTATGTAGTATTAATAATCTTGTTTGTGGTGAGTGATTATTTAGGATAATATATAAAATGTCCGAAATGCCCTTTATCAAAAAAATAACCAAAAAAAAAATATTTCATTTAATACATTCACCAATCTTGAGGGCACCGTACTAGACCGTTTATTATATTAATAAATAATTATATTATTTATATTTTACTTGTTTTTCAAGTCCAATCTCTGAATAACTGAAGTCAATTAAGTTCAACATTCAGTAACCTTCACATTAGAGCGTGACAATAAATTGACAATAATTTTTTTTTTCTCAACAAAAAATTGTTCATCTCAATTCAATGATATTTTCGAAAATTAGATAAAACTCTCTTATTTTTCATGTTTCTTACTTCAATGCACACACTTTCCAACAAATAAGACAACACCAATAGACTGAAATCTCCTTATCCTGAATTACATTTTTTATTTATCTTTTGATTTGTATTCTTCTTCATGTTATTTTTTAATTACTTTATTTATTTTCCTGTTTATAGAACATGTAGAGAAATTCTTATTTTATTATATGTAGGAGCGATGTAAATTATTTTAGCATTAATACTTTTTACCTAAAAGCACCGGCCGTGGGGGGGGGGGGGGGGTGATAGCATAAAAGTGTAATATTGAAGTCACATGATATCGAATCTCATGATATTGGTATAAAAAATAAAATTTTAATTTTAAATGTAATAAAATTTCAACTATTGGTACGTTATCTTATGTAATAATCGCAAAAGCCGAACCGTGTGTGCTTGATTATTAGATCCACGTAAGTTATGATTATTTAAGTGGCATTTTGTTTAACAAATATCTGTAATGGATTATAAAAAGTTGGGGTGGTGGCGCAGTTGGCTAGCGCGTAGGTCTCATAGCTTCTGAGTTATCCTGAGGTCGAGAGTTCGAGCCTCTCTCACCCCATACAGCCTTTTTTGGGTCCTACTATTATTGCATATTATTATCATTTTCGAGTCATGATTTTCCAAAAGTATTCAAACAAGCCCGTTAAGTTTTGTTTTTTATTCCCCTCCCCCCCCTCAAATTTTGTCCCTAAAAATCCAGAATTGTATCTCGTGTTTGAATAGTAGTTTCATTTTTCATTTTCTAATAGTAATAATATTAATGATAATAATAATAATACAACTTATATGACTACTACCACCATTAGGACCAACATACACTACCAACACTAACATAAGATTACAACTATAAGTATTACCACTACTAAGATGTATGGTTGTTCAAGCCAATTCAAATTCAACCAATTAAAACTCATGTAAATTAATGAAGGGAGTCTGAATTCTGAGTAAAATTTGGGCGAGTCAAACTTAGACCAAGAATATCTAGTATTAAATTGAGTCAAGCACTAGTTTAAACTTCACATCTTCTATTACAAACGATGTTTCTTCTCCTATTTTAAGATCATCAATATATGATAAGTATATGAAATGACATCATCAATACATACTTGTTGTGTATTAATAATTTTGAAATAAAAGATGAAATACTATTTGGAATAAGGGATCCAAATTGTCAAAACTCAGGAGAAGTTGTTTAGTCGCCGCAATTTATGGCTAAGACAAACTTAAGCCAAAAAAACAAGGCTAGTTTCATTTTATTTTCATTTTCTATTTTTATTCACTTAAACTATAATTAAATATTACTACATATTTTCTAATACTATAATCTTCTTTTCTCCAAATATTTCAAAACAACTTAATCATTATACTCCAAACCAAATTCTTTAAATAAAATCAAACATACATCACATTTTCCTATACCTTTCCCCAAAATACTTTTTCCCAAAACACCTAAAATTAAATCAAATATTTCCAAGAAAATGGGATTAGAAGGATGCACCACAAACTCTCTTTTTCTTGATTGGAAGGGTTAGGGTTTCTCTCGGTGAATGATCACATCTGATTCTAAAGTCCTTTTCTAAACCACTTCTCGTTCAATTATAAAAAGATAGAGATAAGGTTTTCTAAATGAGATTAACTTCCACGAATATGCTACCTAAAAGATGCTATTTGTTACATGCTATTCTATCTATTTCTGAGTATTGTAAAAGACACCTCCTTTTTAATCCAACTAAACTTATTACAACAATATCTTCATCGTTTTTTCACCTCCTCTAATTTTTGAAAAAAGAACCAAACACAAAAAAAAAAAAAAAAAAAGATGATAATACAAATCAGCTTTTAGCAAATTATGATGCCTTTATAATCCTTCTTTAACAATGCAACAACCAAGTGACTTCTACAGTATCCAAGAAATGGAATTAAGGAACCTTAAGATTCCATCTTCATTTCACCAATTCTTTTCTGTGGATGCTTTAAACTGTGAACTTTTGTTTATAGAACAGAATAAAAGCCCCTTCTGCAAACAACAATCTCTATAGGGTATCAATTCTTCTAACTCTTACAGAGAGAGAAATGAACAGTCTTCTTCCCATCATCATGCATATGATCATCTTCCACTGTATTCTCATGGTCATCAGCTTAGCTCCAAGAACCACATTCGCCTTTGAACCTCCATGCAGGACCCGTTGCGGCTCACTAGAGGTGAAGTTCCCCTTAGGCACAGGCCACGGCTGTGGCTCGCCCCGCTTCCACCCCTACGTCGCCTGCTCACCCGACGGTAGCCAGCTCCGCCTCACCACACACACAGGCACGTACCCGATAACGTCGATATCCTACGCCGATTCCCTTATAACCATCGCGCCACCCTGCATGTCCAACTGCACTTGCATGCAACCTTCTGCGATCAACTTTGGCTTGACTGGGCCAGCCCGTTTCAGCTCGGGCCGTCGACTTTCATCCTCTTGGCCTGTTCATCGTCAACCTATTCCATCACCATAAATGGCAACCCGATATGCGACCCTTCTTCAATCTATCTCTGCGCATCTATTTACACCTGCCCCGGCGTGGTGTCCCTCGGGTTGCCGCTGTTTCCTCCGACCAACAGCTGCTGCGTGTACTCGCCGGCGAATCTTGACCCGAAGGATGAATTGGATCTCGAGGAATTGAAGTGTGCGGGGTATAGTTCAGTTGTGGCGCTCGGAGATGTGCCTGCTGATCCAGCGCAGTGGCAGTATGGAGTGGCGCTGAAGTATACGTTAGGCGGGCTGGATAGTTACAACATTGCCCCCAGTTGCCATGGTTGTGAACTGAGTGGTGGGGCGTGTGGGTACGCGCCGCCGCGTAATTCTTTCGTCTGTGTGTGTGACAATGGCAATACAACTACAGATTGCTATAGCTATAACTGGATTTTTACGAGCTCAAGCTTGCAATCAAGTGGTAAGGATTTCAATATCAGCTATTACATAAATCAACCTGTTTAATTAGTTTAATTTGTAAAAATATGTTTGTTTTGCAGGATCTTGGCTTGGAATTTTGGCAGTTTCGGTTTTCTTGGTGGTAATTTGAGAGAGGGAGGAGAAAGGGAGAGACAGGCAAAAAGACAGAGAAAGTCTTTTTTGTTTAGCCACCCTTTTTTCTTGCTTTTGTTCTCACTCAATATTCTTCTGCAAAATTTAATGCTTTTGTAGGTTAAGAAATATATTAAAAAAAAAGTATTTCTAGAAAGGGAATAAAGTAGAGCAGAATATCATTCTTGCATATATTCTGTATCATTGGACTAATTTCTTCCATAATGCAAAAAAATCAACGAGTATTATTTAATCGCGTTAAATGGTAGTAATATATATATATATATATATATATATGTGGAGGATTGGTTGGAAGCAAGGTTTTTAAAACTGAATCACATCGGTCATTTTATCTGATTTAATTGCTGTCTTGGTTTCGATTCGATTTTATATTTAAAATGAGTTGTCAAAAATCAATCATCATACGTTAAAAATAAAAAAAATAGGCAACATGGCCACCCGTTTTTACATTTGTTAATTTTTACTATTTTGATACTATTTAGCTTTGATATATATATATATATATATATTGATATATACAAGTAAAACTTGTATTTTTAAAATAATTTAATCATGCGGACCAATGATTCAATAATCCAATTAATTATCGGATTTGTTGTACTATGATAAAAAAATACAATAAATTGTAAGCAAAGGGATTTAAAAGGTTGATGCTCTTTATTTTCGGATTAATATTAAAATATAGTATTAACTTTGGTTTGCTAGGTATCATCGGTTATTGTATGGTGTTTGTTCTATGTTAACCATATCCAATTACATATATCAAACAAAAATATTTGTCTACACTAAAAATTGAAAATTGCATGTAAATTCACAACGGTGAATTTGGAAATAATTGGGGCGAAATAGATAGAATATCAAAGTTCATCGTGGTAGGCCGTTTGTTCCAGTAGTTCAAGTTCTTAAAAAAATTGCTTTAGGTTTCAATGCCTGTTCCTGTAAAAATTTAAAAACCAAAAAAAAAAAAAAAAAAAACAATTAACCATACTTGAAGAAGATATCAAGGGTTGGTGACCTCTGATTAATTTCCACGAGCTACATAAGAAATAGAAATATTAATATAACCCACTCCTAATATTCAACAATCCGTTGTAGTCTAGTTGGTTAGGATACTCGGCTCTCACCCGAGAGACCCGGGTTCAAGTCCCGGCAACGGAAGATTTATGTTTTTCTTCCCTTTTGTTAATTAAAAGGGATTAGTGACAGGTAAATTACTATTAATCCTTCCCATTTGCATCAAATACAGTACTATTTTTCAAATTCAAACTTAATTTAGAATACAAATTCATTTCATAGTCCCATGCTTTTCCGACAACATAAGATTGTCAATTTTATAGACCAACAAAATCATGATTTTCATTAAATTAAGAAAAAAGTTTAGAATTAATCTTCTGACCACACTTTCTATGTTGAAATTCTTCACTTCTCCTCCCCCCCCCCCCCCCCCCACAACACACACACACACACCTACAATTGCACTTTTTTAACGATAAACAAAATGAAGAACGGATAACCTTTTAAAGTAAATAATTTGATTTATTTTTATTGCATAGTAAAATCTTGTTATAATTTCTCACAAAACTTCTCAAGACAAACCCTTGATAATTAAAGCTTCAAAAAGTGTTGTTATGCTTGTTTAGTTTGAGTTCGACTTTAATTAAATTCGAATTTTTTGATTTTATTTTAAATTTGATGACTGAGAATTTAAATATGAGTTGATTGGAATCAAAATAATTTAATTGTTTTAAGAGTCATCAAATTATGTATTCTATCTTTGAGTTATTTTATTATTATTTTTGTATAAAAAAATAATTTCATGATAGTAATAAATAATATTAAATTTTATTGTGAAAAACTATTTAATATAATATAATTTTCTCAAAATTCTTCAACTGCTCCTCTCATCTTATCTTTTTAGTCCTCCCAAATCCCAATCTTGGAAAATGTCATCTCATTCGTTGACTCATGATTGCCAAGTAGTGCTAATAATTTTCTTTGTTTGTTGTCCACCCACTGCATTAATTTAGAATCCACGGGCCACAATCAACCGTAATTTTCATACCACACTCGTTATATTATTCTTTGAATATTTAAATAATTAAAAAAATATTTTATTTTTTATAAAATAAAATATATATTTATAATTTATATATCACATATGTCATAATTAACAATAATATTCATATTATGCTCGATATATTATTTATCGTGCGTTTAAATAATTAATAAATATTTTATTTTATATAAAATGAAATACTTAATTATCATCCATAAATTAATTGTACTGTCCACCAAATATATAATATGTAAATGCTCTTATACCACAATAGTATTAGCAACACAGTTACAAATTATTTTCCTTCCAAATTAAAAATGAGACAACATTTGTTTTTAACAAAATATCTTACAACAAACTCTCATACAAAATGATGGGATTCTTCAATATTGGTGATGTGACATACCAAGTACCCCATCTTACTGATCTAGTTTGACTTATTACGAAATTTTAAATTAGAATTGAAAAATAATTTTTTTATGTATTATTTGTGTTATTATTATTAAAAATAGTTATTGATAATTAATTATATTATATTATTATTTATTTTTAAAAAATATTTTAAAAACTAAAACCTTATTTTAAAAAGTTGTAAAAACAAGAGCTATAAATTTGAGATAAATGAAGTACTATAGATATTTGCACTTTGCATCTTGAGGCAAACTTGATTATAAATTAATAAATGTAGCTTGATCATGTCTGATTTATTTTTTATGTTCTAAATTTATCATTCATTTGTTTTGGTTCGTTCTCAAATGAAGCTTTGTTTCTTAAGAAATATATATATATATATATATATATATATATTATTTTTTTCAAATTTACCCTCTCAATGAAAATGATGGTATGATCATATTAATTCTTGGTACTACTTATAAACAAAATTTATTTTTTCTTCACTTTTATATAAATCTCTGTTTTTTGGCTCAAATAAGACCAAAATTTTAGGGGAGTTGAATTAAAATAATATGATTAAATGCCATTTATTCCCCTGTGAAATAAGAAAAATACAAAATAAATAAAGGCCAAAAAACCTTATGCTTTTTTAAATAAAGGCATATTACACCTTATGTGATTCACTCGCGTGTTTTGCAATAGTTATAGAGTTTTCGCTTGTTTAATATCCATTTTGCCCTTATTTATTACAAACAATTTTTGAATATTACTTAATAGTAATATATGGAGGAAACAAGGTTTTTAAAATTGAATCACATTGGTCGTTTTTCATTTGATTTAATTGTCAATCAATTTCAATTCAATTTTATATTTACAATGAGTCGTCACACGTCAAAAATTTAAAAAATAGGCAACACGGCCACCCGTTTGGTCTCGATCGAAAATCACTTTTTATTAATTACTAACAAATTTTAGAGGAAAAAGAGAGAGAGAGAGAGAGAGAGAGAGGTGCAGAACAAACATGGATGAATATTTGCTATATTTTGGACTTACATATTTGGATATGTATTTTTATTTAATTTAAATTCTTATATTTATTTACATTTGTTAAATTTACTATCTTGATACTCTTGTTAGCTTATATATATATATATGTGTGTGTGTGTGTGTGTGTTATATACATATATATATGTGTGTATGTATGTATATTAATATATACTAGTCAATTAATATGTTCAAAATGATTTTAATCTTGCCAACCAATGATCCAATAATCTAATTAATTGTCGAATTTGTTGTGCTCTGGTCAAAATTACAATAAAATGTAAAGGGATTTAAAATGCTTTTTATTTTCATATTAATTTTCAAAGCTAGTATTAACTGTGGTTTACTAGGTAGGGCGAAATAAATATAATATAAAAGTTGATCGTCATAGGCCGTTTGTTCCAGTAGTTCAAGTTCTTAAAATAATGCTTGAAGTTTCAATACTTTTGTGGAAAAAAATCAAAACCAAAAAGGAAAAAAAAAAAAAAAAAAGGGAAAGAAAAATTAACCATACTTGAAGAAGATATCATGGGTTCGTGACCTCTGATTAATTTCCACGAACTACAAGATAGTAATGATAATAAAATAATGCACTTCGGTTCCACTTTCAACAATCCGTTGTAGTCTAGTTGGTTAGGATACTCGGCTCTCACCCGAGAGACCCGGGTTCAAGTCCCGGCAACGGAAAAATTACTCTTTTTTGCCCTTTTGTTAATTAAAAGGGATTAGTGACAGGTAAATTACTATTAGTCCTTCCCTGCATCAAATACAGTACTATTTTTCAAATTCAAACTTAATTTAAAATACAAGTTCTTGTCTTAGTCCCAGGCTTTTCCAACAACATAAGATTGTCAATTTTATAGACCAAGAAAATCATGATTTTCATTAAATTAAAATAAAAATAAAAATAGAATTAGTCTTTTGACCACGTTTTCTTTGATTTTCTGAAATTCTTCACTTCTCCTTGAATTAAAACCTTTTCTTATAATTGCACGTTTTAACGTTAAGCAAAATGAAGAAGGACAACCTTTAAAAGTAAATAATTTGATTTATTTTCATTGCATATTAGAATCTTGTCATGACCTCTCACAAAAAAAATTCTCAAGACAACCCTTGATAATTAAAGCTTTAAAAAGTGTTGTTATGCTTAGTTTAGGTTAAGTTCGACTTGATTGATTTCGATTTTTTTATTTTATTTTTAACTTGTTGAGTGAAAATTTAAATATGAGTTGAATCGAATTAAAATTATTTAATTGTTAAAGAGACTACAAACCATCTATATGATCTTTGAGTTATTTTTGTATTATTTTTATTATAAAAAATTAATTACATGATAGTTGTAAAATAATATTACATTTTATTTTTGAAAAACTATATAGAATAGTATAATTTTTTTAAAATTCTTCAACTGCTCCTCTCAAAATAATGAATGATAACAAGATCAATTTGTCAAAAGTCACCCATTAAAATTTTTAAGGACCTAAGACACATCCTATGTAGATTTAGCTCGTCCAAGTTACACTCACTAAACCAGTTTTATAACTTTAAAAATATTAAAAAATATATTTTTTAAAAATAATATCATTAATTTTTTACATATATATATTATAATAAAAAATAAATATAAAAACTAAATTGAACGAATTTAAAGCGAAATGAATTTACAATGAAATAAATTTTAAAATAAAAAATTAAAATTCATTTATAACTTTAAAATCACATGTCTTATACGCCCTACCTAAAATATCTCTTTAGTGCTCCCAGTCTTGAAAAATGTCATCTCAAAGGTCGACTCATGATTCCCAACTAGTGCTAAATTTTTTCTTTGTTTGCTGTCCTCTCACTGTCCCTATATCAGTGTTGTATTAATTTAGAACCCACAGGCTACAACCAGGGTACCTCAAACCACAATCAACCGTTAAATTCACGCTATAGTTGATTGAGTATGTATCGAATAAAAATTTATTTTTATTCACACTCATTCATATAAATATATATTTTTATAATAAATAAAAAATAAATATTATACTAGAAAAACCACAATCAACATTAATAGAGGTTAATTATATTGTCCTATCCACTTTAGTAACACAATCATAAATTCTTTTCCTCCCAAATTAAAAATGATATTCAACATATCTTTTTAACAAAATATCTTAAAAGACAAACTCACACACAAAATGATGGGATTCTTCAATATTGGTGAGATACCAAGTACCTCGGTCTTATTTTAATAGGTCTATTTGATTCATTGTGAAATTTTAGATTAGGGTTAAAAAATAAAATTTTTGTATATATTTTTGTATTATTATTCTTAAAAATAGTTGTTGATAATTAATGATGTCAATTATTATTTTAAATAACAAGGTATATTTGAAAATAAAAAATTAATTTAAGAAATAAAACCTTTTTTTAAAAAGTTAAAAAAAAAGAGCAATAAATTTGGAATAGATGAAGTATTATATATATTTGCACTTCGCATCTTCAAGCAAACTTTATTATAAATTAATACAGCTTGATCATGTCTGATTTATATTTTATATTCTAAATTTATTGTTTCTTTTCTTTTGTAACATCTCAAATGAAACTTTATTTCTTAATATATATATATATATATATATATTAAAATCTACCCTCTCAATAAACTCTATTACTCGTGTTTTGACTTTTGCAAGTGGTTATATTAATATTTTGGCCTGTTTAATATCCATTTTGCCCTTATTTGTAAGGACAAGAGGGGGACAACTATCCACATTTAATATCTTATAATATATATGAATAAATATCTCTAAATTGGTGGTGGGGTTGGGGTGGGGATGAGTGGGGAGTGGAGTTTGGGATGAGAAGAAGAAGTAAAAAATAAAGGAAACATAAAAAAAAAAGATAAAAGTAAAATCAAAAGGAAAAGAAAAAATAGAAAATAAGGCCAAAAAAATGAAAATAAAATTAAATAAATAAAATAAGATTGGAAATACACAATTGGAGTAGGGGCATTTCAGTCCTCACATCTTACATGTTTAATTTTAATTAAGGAAGCAATGTGCTTCTTTTTAAATGTATAAGTGGATTTTTTATTTTTATTTTTTGTTTAAGGGATTTTAATAAATTTAACATTTGAAATGACTGGTCGCAGTCAAATAGTTGAGCTCATTTATTAATTTCTTTTTTTTTTATTTGTCATTATTTATTGATGAAATATTCAGATGAAAATTAAATGAACATGGACAGGTGAGTTTAATTCTCTCAATCGTGCCTATATTTACTCCACACAGAATATATTCTCTCTTGTGTGCAATAATAACTATATACATCATCATTAAATTTGAACTTAAAGATGTGAATACTTATCCAATCCATTAAAGCTTTTAAGCATACTCTTTTTTTAATTTTTTAAATATAACTTCGCAAAAAAAAAAAAAAAAAAAAGCAAAAGCAAAATATTTTTTAAGCAATAAAAAACCAAATTGTGTATATATTGTTTCGTTTTGATAAAACAATTTTTACGCTTTTAACTGAAAATCGTGTTTGTTTTTCTTATTTTATAGTTCTTTAAAAATATTGTCGGTGACACCACTTATTTTTAATTTTATTTTTAAAATCAGCATCCTATTTCCAAAACCCAATATCCATTCATAAAAAAATATTGTTGCATCTTTACAAAACCCTTTCTATTATATATATACATTAAAAATAAGTAAATTAATTATATTTCAATCCACATATATATGTTTTGGTATCAATTGAGATAATCCAAAAGAACAAATAGGTTATAAATAAATACATTCAGATTCAATCATAGATCCAAACATTACCAATTAAGATCTGAACAAAGTCTCAACTTCAGTACAAGAATGATTTTAATTTCGGAGACGAGATAAGATAAGGTGTTGATAAAGTAACTTACACTTACTATGTAATTAACATGAATTCGAGTCATTTTGAGGATAATTGAAAATCAACCAATATCTTCATCTTTTACCCATATTAACAAATTTGCAATATGAAAATAATTAGTTAACTTTTCAAACTTAATTCGAGTATTATTTGAGATAATTTGGATAAAATTTGATAAAATTTCATTTACATAACAAAATCCATCATTAAAATTCACAATTGATTCATGAGTGTATTGATAAAAAATACTTAAATATTTTATAAAAATAATGTATACATGTGTGAAGATTGTTAATAGAAATAATGTTACTAGCGAACTTATATATATGCATTCAGAAATAAGAAAAATAATGGTATTTATAATGTAATCTTATTAAATAGGAATAAAATTCAAAAACAAATCACTATAGTAATAAAAATTTTGTAAATTTTTGTTAAATTATTGTTTATAAATATGTATATATCAATATCGTATTTTATTTAAAATATTTTTAAAAATTTGAAGAACTTTATTAATGTACTTTTATCTATTTGTCTCATTGTAGGACTAAAGAACCAAAAGAAAATCACCAGGAAAGCACGACTCTTCGTCTTTGCTTCTTAAACTTCTTCTTCAGTGTGTTACCTTTTTTCCAGAACATAATCCCGAAATTAGGCAGAAAAATGCCAACAGCATGGCCCATCACCACCAACAATTTCTTTACTTTCTGTCTCTGATAATAATTGCAGATAGAGTGAGGAAGAGAGAGAGAGACAGAGTTGTGTGACAAACTACACGCACTACAACGCCAAAACACGCATTTACAGAGAGTCATAGTCAAAAAAGCCATTAACAAAAAGGAGTTTTTTGAGAAGCTTCTTCCTTTTTTGCTCCAAATTTGCTCCGAAGTACATAACGCTTGTTTGCTTCAACTCTACTTCAAAATACGACAAGACCCTTTTCCTGATCCTTCGCTCAGGTACTTTTTATCACTTCATAGTTTAATCTTTTCTCGAAAAAATTTCACTCACAATCACAGACATGCTTATGTCTTTCTGCTTTAAATTTTGTGGGTTCTTCAAAAAAAACTGTGCTTGAAAGGATTTTTATCTTTGTAGTGTGATTATAAATGCTTATAGTGAAGGTAGGTGTTTTTGTGTTTGATGTTCTTGAATTTGATGAGGTGGGAATTTGGCATTGATTTTGTTCTTAAAACTTGTCGTAAAGATTTGTGCTTTATGTGAGAAAGAGTTGATTTTGGACATTTGCAATTAATTTGGGTGCCATCTTGAGTTTTTTAATAGAAAGGAGTGAAGGGATGTAACATAAATGAAACTTGAGTTTTTTCTCAGATCAATACAGTATGTTAACTTAAATCCCGGGGAAAACAGTTTGGAAGATAAAAAAGTGATTTATGACTTTGGAGGGAAATCTGTTTAATTGCATAGTTGTTGAAGTGGCGCGATACTTTGTTGCTCTCGTTTTTAACTATTTATTGTGTTTTAATTTCTAGAAATTGCTGCTTTTTTTTGACAAACACTGAATGAATTATTGGAGGGTCTGAAAATTTATTGCATGTTGGGAGATGAGTCTTCTTCATTTGAAAATATTTGTAGATAAATCTGGTTATTTTCCCTCAAAATTGGCACTTTGTAAAGATGAATGGCTGGATGATAGATAACTTGCTTGAGAATATCTGCTAGCTGCAATGGAAATGATTTTATGCTACGGCCATTGCCAGCTAGCATTGTTGTGAACATTTCAACCGAGTTTGTATTTAACATAACTAAGTTTCTGGAATGCTTGACAGAGTTGTCACTCTGGATGCTCATGCACAAAAACTGGGCAATGCATTTTACCTCAGTGAAAACTCAGAAGTGGGCTCTAAGTTGCAATACATAAGTTGATTTGTTATTATTGGAGATGGACCTGCTTATTGGAGTTTTAGCATTGGCATACTTATCTTCTTTTGTGTCCCCCGATGCACAAGGTATTATTCCTATATATTTTTTTAAGTCATCTGACAAGTGGTTCCCAAACAGCTATCTTGTTATTATCTAGAATCTCTTTGGTGGTGGATAGTCATATCTCCAAAGGATGCGTAAAAATACACTTTTTCCCTCTCCCCATATAAATAGGAGCAATTACAAGCCATTCATTTATGCATGTGCACATCCAGGCACGTGCAGACAGGTTTATAAATACATAGGGTTTGGTTTTTGTTGTATCCGAGTATGAGCTTTGCTTCTTTGTGCAAATTATTTAATCAAGAAATTAAAAAGAAAAAAGAACTAATTGTTCAAATTGATGCAAAAAGTTAGCTAAATTCTTGACTTTGGATGAATTTCTGTACTCTGCGTATGGTCAATTTCAAGTTTCTTGTAAACTGAGAAAACTTTAACTGGAGAGACAGAAAAGCGTAACAGAGTGACCAAATATCTTAATAGTGGGACTGGAGTCATAAATGAGTTTGTTTATCATTTGAAAGTTAAAAGATCAATTTACAGAGGCCTCTCTTTCCCCCTCTCACCAACACGACTAAGTAACCAATAAATCTGTGTCTATCTCATTCAAATGAAGCTCATTGAATCACTATCATCGGAAGATCATTGCACTTTTGTATACCTAGACACAAATATCTCTCCATAGTATGTTATGAGTAAATGTGAGACCTCTTCTCTGCTATTATGAGGTGACGAAAGTAATTTTTTTTTTATCAGTTGATGATTTGAAATAAGCAAGTTCGTTGGTTTCTTATATGCATTTATGCTTGATATTTAAGTGTCCGCATTTCTTGAAACTTGTATAATAGAAGTAAAAAATTAGAAAGAAGTGAATAGTGTTATAGGGATGCTACATTTGATTGAAAAAATAATAATTACAGAAAAAAATCTGAGATGATGTAGCTAATTTTTAAAGAAATCAGACTGAAATCTAAGCTGAGTAGTCATTTTGACCCATGCTGAAGTGACAATATAATAGTTATCATTAATAAATAATCTACCTGCACTAAATTTTAATTGAGTATACTTAATATCAGTCAGTTATATGTATGGAGTGCTATGCACCTAGTATGCATATATTGTCCTACGTTCAATTGTTTGATGATATCATAAAAATCTTTCCTCGGTTCAGATTGATTAAATTTACTTGCATATTGTTTGAAGTTCTTTTACTTGGATGTCATGAAGGCTTTGCTTTTCTAAGCTTAGGAACACATTCTGTAGCCTCTTTAAGATATAATTCTCTTCATCATCCATTGGAAAAATATGGCTAAAATGGACTTTATTCGTCTTGATGAATTGCTTCTTTCATTGGTAAATATAATTCGAATGGTTGAGAAAGAAATAAATCTGAACTTCAGATTTAATATTTCAAGAGTATTAGCTGGAAGTTGATGTGAATGATCCTAGAATGTAAGGCGTTGTCTGTATTCAGTTCGGTTCCACTTCCAGTAGTATCAGTGTTCTCAAAAGATGAAACCAAACATTCAAATACTGAATCTTCCAAAACCATTTTCATTCCTTCCCAAAATATTATAAAAATCCTAATCATTATTATCTACATATATATATATATACACATTTATATATACTTATATATATTCAAATCATCTTATCAATAAAAAATATATATATTTACATCATCCAATTATTAAATTAATCTAAAAATAATATATAATAATCTAAATTTATGTAAATAATATAAAATAATAATGTGACACCAATATCCAGACAAGACATGATATCTACAGTAGGAATTGTCTCCCTCAAAACTAATACCAAACATACATCACAATCCATCATATATTTTCAAACAGTAAATCTTCCCATTGTTTTTCGTGAAAACATTGAAACTGGAACCGATCTAACTCCGAACAAGCCCTAAGCATCCGAATTTCAGCGGCAGGATATTGACATTGTAAGTTTGTAATCCAATTTTTTTTCCTTGGAGTTCAATGCTTTTTTGCGCAAGTCCTTATTTCTGTAGGTTTGGCTTTGTTAAAGAAAGGCTATGTTTTTTTCAATTTACTTTGTCTACTTCATGTATCTGCACAAGTTTCCAGCGCAAGTAAAACACCATCCTAAAGAAAATTTAGAGTAAAAAAGGCATTGTACTTCAACGAGCGGCCTCTATAATTTTGAAGGTCATTATTACAATTTTAAAATCTTTGTCTAATGGATGTATTTGTTCAGCTGTAGCAAGACTGGTGGAAGACTATTTTGATCCACTTAGTGAGTTAAATCTTTCTCATCCCAAAAACATACATTATGAAGTCTGTGGTAGCAATGCAACTAAGTTTTTTGTTCCTTAAGTTCTAATAATTAGAAGAAGTCATGGTTGGATGGTTTAGATTTGTCTCTATCTGTATTTCTTTTCTCTTTTTGGATTTTGTATTCTTAAACATATTATTATAGGACAGATAGCTATATAAATATAACAGTCATAAATTATCAATCCAAGTGCAACTCATGAATTTCCTTTTGTTGTAAGAAGTTTATGACATGATGTACCAAGTTTCTTCACAGGCTATATATGAGCATCACGAGATTATTCATTGTATATACATCAATATATTGCATATAATAGCCTCTATTCACTTTGTTTTCTTCGTCTCAGTTGTCTACGTTCAATGTGCTGATAGTTGGTTTGTCACAATAATTTGAGGGGATAACTCATTCATGGGGCACTTTTCAGGAGATGCGCTGTATGCTTTGAGGACTTCACTTAATGCTTCAAGCAATCAGCTCACAGATTGGAATCAGGATCAAGTTAACCCTTGCACTTGGTCCAAAATTACATGCGACAGCAACAACAATGTAATATCAGTGTAAGAAATTTTAGAACATATATTTATCCTCTCAAAAAAGTGTCTGCTTAAATATTGTTTCACTGAATGCGATTGCTTGCTACATGTTGAATGATTTTCTGTCACATTATATTTGAATTTATATCTGTTTGTGAATTTCATATTCATAAATTAAGATGTCTCATGATCGCATTCCTACCAGGATATTGCCTGATATGGGATTTTCTGGAACCTTGTCGCCAAGAATAGGGATTTTGAAGATGCTGACAACACTGTACGTGTTGCGAACTTTTAGTTTTACAATGGTTTGATTTATGCTGATTTTGATTTAGTTATCTCAATTTACATGATGCAATTTATCTGAAAAAAATTCCACGATGCAATTTATCCAAAAATGTACTTAACTATTCATTATCTATTTTATCTGAGAATCTGAGTTTTCTTCATATACTCCTTCCCTCTTTTCTTTTAAAAATCTGGCTTTGCATCTATATGTGCCATTCCATCTACTTTAAAAGTTGACAACGTGAGATATTGCTCAAAAATGCTCTAGATGCAAATAAGGTTTGTCAGCCGAGTACTTTTGAATATTAGTAACTTAAACTTTTCTGGAAAGGAATAACTTTGAGCTGTCTATTGTCTCAAGGAGAGGACATGGCAAAAGTGCAATCAGTTTTCCAGTTGGACTGTTAGGTGAGATGAGAAAAATCTTGTAACCTGGTCCAATAACTTTGCTTTCTCTTATCCTGGCTCTCCTGCTGAAAACTGTATTTCATTGCAAGTTTGACTCTCAAAAGTTCAATTATAGATGTTTTGATTCCCTAAAACTTTTGATATAGGTGCTCCTGCTCTCTTTTGTATGAACTACCATTCTGAGATCCATCATTAACTATTTTTACCTTCTAGTTGGATATGGCTGGTGTTTTACTCCAAAGTACTTTTATGTTAGTATATTATGGCACATGAATGAACTTAAGAGATGACATTTTCTCTGTGATCCATGGACACATTGTTTCACAACCAATTTGCAAGACACATTAGCATTTGTTATAAAAAATCATGGTGGTGCGGGAGTAATGGTGAATTGTTTATTTAGTTGCTCAATTGTAAAATTCTCATTTCTGGAAGTAATATTTAGTCTCTAGTTGTTTAACAAGAAGCTTGGAAATTGTCATTGCCCTTTTGCACTTTAGCTACCATACTGCAACTGATTTGAAAATTGATTGATGTGGATCTTTATTCTTCAATTCAGCGAATTGCAAGGAAATGGCATAACTGGTAAGATACCTGTAGAGTTCGGAAATTTGACAAGCTTGACTATGTTGGATCTGGAAAATAACCATTTAACTGGAGAAATACCGTCTTCCCTAGGCAATCTCAAGGGGCTCACATTTTTGTAAGCTTGCTATAATGATCTCACAAGCTTTTATCTTTTTTGTTTATTCCTGTCAAAGTAAGATGCACTTGTTTACCTGAGCAGGATTTTGAGTCAAAATAATCTCTCTGGATCAATTCCTGAATCACTTTCAAGTCTTTCAAACTTGACGGACCTGTAAGTGACACATTATGTATAATTTACACATTATGTATAATAAGTCTGACATGGAAAATCGCAAGTTTCATACAATCAGCTCCCCAGATGGTGTTTTGTTGTAGAGGAATATATGTGTCAACCTTAATTTAATTTTGTTTTACTTAGCATTGATGAAACATCTTTTGCAGCCAGCTTGCTTCAAATAATCTAAGTGGAAAAATTCCTGAGCAGTTATTTCGGATTTCCAAGCATAAGTATGGACACACTCCCACTCTATCTCTGCGTGTGTGGTGGGTGAGGATAGGGGACTGTGGATTGTGCTTGTGTGCATGTTAATGCGCACATGTATATATGTACTTAAGTATGAATAGTTGCATATATATGAATACCACTTCCGTCAATTGAACTTTAGTTTCTTTTTTCAGTTTTACAGGGAACCAGTTGAATTGTGGCATCAATTCTTTCCCCCTTTGTGCATCTGAAAATGCAGGTATATGCATTGTATATTTACCCTATCAGTCGGTGCTGTGCCTCTAGGCTGTAAAAATCTTAGTTGTTGGATGTACATGGTGTTTCTTCTTGAATAAATAATAAGAAATCGGTAACAAAGACTATTAAAAGTCTTGGGAAATATTACATTCTATCTCCTGAAAATATTCAATTTGAGCAATAAGGTGTAAGATAATGAGCCATTAGTTGCTACTTTGCAGGTCGTTCAAGTAAATCAAAGACTGGTATGATAGTGGGAATTGTCGTTGCGCTCTTTGTTATTCTTCTTCTTGGATGTTTTCTCCTGTTATTTTTGTGGAAGGGTGGGCATAAAGGCTACAGACGTGAAGTTTTTGTTGATGTTGCAGGTTTCTTCTGATTATAGTTGGATACAATCACCATAACACATTCTTAGTATTTGTTCTAAACTAGTTTCCCATGAGCATTTTACTGTTGTCTTCATCACGTCCTGGAACGTCAATCTGCATCCTCTGTATTGTTCAAGTTATTATAGAACAGAAACTTCAAAATTGAAACTATGTTAGGTTTGCTCTCTTGTTCTTGATTTAAATTCCTCATGCTCAGGTGAAGTTGACAGGAGAATTGAATTTGGCCAATTGAAGAGATTTGCTTGGAGAGAATTGCAGCTTGCTACGGACAGTTTTAGTGAAAAAAATGTCCTTGGACAGGGGGCTTTGGAAAGGTTTATAAAGGAGTTCTTGCTGATAACACAAAAGTTGCTGTTAAACGTTTGACTGATTTTGAGAGTCCTGGGGGAGATACAGCATTCCAGCGTGAAGTTGAGATGATAAGTGTGGCTGTTCACAGAAATCTTTTACGACTGATTGGCTTTTGCACCACGCCAACTGAACGCCTTTTGGTTTACCCTTTTATGCAAAACTTGAGTGTTGCCTCTCGGCTGCGAGGTATTACCTTATCTGCATTGATACTCAGCTAAAACGATATGTTTCAATTTGGTATCAACATTTGTTGTCTACGTACCTTCGTTGGTTGTATTAGGTATATCTTTTCGATACCAACATGTGTGTGTGTCTGTTTTTCCTGGTCTCTATGAAGTTGATGACAGGTCTGTGTTTAGGAAACTGTACATCGAGTATCATGTCCTATATTCATTTTTGTACACGTCATGGAATTAATTTATATTTTTAGATGTGCATTTTCATTTTTTTTGGGTTCAATGATAATTTCTTTAGAAACTCTATACTTTAAAGTAAAAATCCAAATCTTGTACATGGAGAACAGTGAAGAGAAAAGTTGTGCTAAAGAAAATTATGGCGATTGCTTCTAAAATTTTGAGATGAAAATTTTAATTATCTGAATGGAAAGAAAATATATATCTCAAAGTGTAGGAGGTCTTTAACTCCTCTCTTGTGGAGTCTGTCAATGTAATTATAAATACCAGATTTTGTTGGGCCCTGAGAGGATATATATGGGTTCCTTCATTATACTTTGACAGGGGAAGCTGGTAAGTCCCTCTCCTAAAGTTCAGTTTCGAATTGAGCACATTGAACATGACCGCCTATACGTGGTATCATATACTAATAACAATAATACTGACTTCTGTATTGAGTTGCAATTGGATACCAAAGGTATTTAAAGAGGAAAACTCATCTTGAAGTAGAAGGAATTAGTTATGATCTGGTACTGGACATAGAGAGTGGAAGTTGAATAATGAGACGTGGCTTATTTAAGAAGAGGATGGGGACTGACATGGACATCGCAAGCGATGGTGATTGCAAGAAAACATGTGTGGGAAGGGATGTGAAAAAAAAAGTAATTCAGCTAGAAGTGAGTAACTTATGGAGGGTTAGTTTTGGTGTGCAAGAGGAGTAGCTTTGGGTTGGGTTGTATGTGATGGGGTTAGCTTGAAAAGGATTATGCAGTTTGCAATGGGGACCAGACCTTGTGAAATGAAATACTTTTATGACTTTCTTATCCATTTGCTTTTGCTGCAAGTACTTACATAAATTGGAAATTTTAGTGCAGAACTACTGTTGCTCAGAAATCTATATCTTCACATACACATATTTGTATGTATGCATGTGTGAAATATGGCTTGATTAAACTACATCTGTGGGTGAAAAGTCAGAGAGTTTTATGCTGAGTAAAATTTTCTCTTTTCACTGTATGGGTCTTTTGGAGAGGGAGAAATGGAGGGCCTTCTGAATGTCTGGGAGATGGGACAAAGAATGTATGTGTTGTGTAGCTTAAGGATACTGTTTATTTGACGGCATTGTACGAAAGAAAGCTTGGATTTTATAGTGGATGGGAGAATATATTCCCCTTTTTACGGGATGTGGATTGTTTGGAGATGAAGAAACAAGCGTGCTTCTATATGCACAGGAGTCACCTATCTGAATGAACATTGGTTGGCCTCCGTCCTTGACTATATACAGGTGATCTTTTGTCGTATATTATTGTAGAATATGGCAAAGTAAGTATCCCTTTCAAAGTATCTTTTGTGTGACCAATTTTGTTCTAATAGGAACCACTTGGGGTCTGCCTCTATGATATGAAGGATCACCTTGCTCTTTTCCATTAAAAGAGAAGTAAATACAGCATAAAATATGAAAAATAAGGCAATGTAAGTTCTGTTTGTAGGAAGAAGCTTGCACCAAGTTTAAATAAGGGTTAACATGAGTTTGTCATGCAACAACATATCTTTTGTAATCCTTTGCTTAAGTGGAGAAATCTAATTATGTTTGTTCTTTTAATTTATTTGGGATATCTAAACAGAGCTTAAACCTGGGGAGCCTGTTTTGGATTGGCCTACCAGAAAACGGGTGGCGCTGGGCACAGCACGCGGATTAGAGTACCTCCATGAACATTGTAATCCTAAAATCATTCACCGAGATGTTAAAGCTGCAAATGTCTTGCTGGATGTAGATTTTGAAGCTGTTGTTGGTGATTTTGGCTTGGCAAAGTTGGTTGATGTGAGAAAAACTAATGTAACAACTCAGGTGCGTGGAACAATGGGCCACATAGCTCCTGAATACTTGTCCACTGGAAAATCGTCAGAAAAGACGGATGTCTTTGGCTACGGGATCATGCTTTTAGAGCTTGTGACAGGCCAACGAGCTATAGATTTTTCGCGCTTGGAAGAAGAAGATGATGTTTTGCTGCTTGATCACGTAAGCTACCATCCCATATGATTTTTTTATTCTTATAGTCTTCTCTCTCTCTCTCTCTCTCATATGCATACAAGACTTTAAGTATCTCAATTTTTAATTATATTGCTTTATATTATTATAGTTTATATTGTACCTAACTGCTGTCATGCATGTCTCTGCACAAAACTTCTGTGCCCGTGTGCACCCATATATTTCTCATTTAATCAAACCAACAAATCTGTCATTTGCCATCGGAAAATATCTTCCAGGTGCATTGTTCTTGGAGGATCTCAAAACAACTAGTATCTGAGGCTTTTTAAACTTATGATACTATTGAACAACCAAAACTCTAGGTGTTGCACCAAGATTTTCTATTCCAGAGCCCCAGAATAGGCTGCTCCTGGTTTGCTTTGGTTTTCTGCCTGATTCTTGTCAAATTCCTGAAATTCATAAGTGAGATGATGCCGCTGTATTGCAGCAGCACATGTCCGTCTTTCTTGGAATTGTGATTTCTCTCCTGCAGTATATGATGGATTACAAGTATAGAGCAAGTTCTGGAATTAATTCAATCATATTACTCTCATTATATGAATCAACCAGTTGGTCAACTTGAATGCTATCATTTTCTTTTTGTACATCCACAATTTATGCTTCCTTTGAAAATTTAACAATTTATCCTCACTCACTTAAAGCACATGACTTGACTTGCAATTATTTTCAACTTTTGCTTTTAAGGTTTTAACTATAATTGAGTGAATATCTCACCTTCGTGAACCCTCCAGTAGATGAGAAATTTTAGATGGGGATGGATGGGTTATTTATGTGTATATTTCAGAATTGGTTCCCAGTTTCAACTGCCAAAAGATCAAGAACTTGACAAAATGAAACAGACAAAAAGTTCAAATGGACTATTAAGGCAGTAGATGAGAACTTTTAGATGTGGATGGAGGGATTATATATGTGTATATTTCAGAACTGATTCCGGTTTCAACTGCCAAAAGAAACAGACAAAAAGTTCGAATGGACTAAGACAAGAGAAGTGGATAAGTTTAATTCAGTCTTTTTGTGGTTAATGTTTGTTTGCGCAAATTCAGTACTTCATTCCAGAAGTGCAGTCTTTTTTAATGTCTTTTGATATGGATTAGCACTTTCTGTGCTCCGGACGGAGGGCTATGAACTTGTCCATTCGATCTTTGGGAAAATGAGTTTCTTCCCCCTTCTACTTTTGTTTGCATAACCACCCCTTGATTGGGCGTACCCTGCATATGGCGTTTGGTTTTGGGGTGATTTTCGCTGAGTGTGTGCCTAGGTGCACTTTCTACGGCCATGATATTTAATTTGAACGGTATTAAAACCCAGATTTACCAGGAATGTACAATTATTATTCTGGAAGATGTAAAAGATGATGCCTTGCAAACCTGGAATTACTATTGAAGTTCATGATACCCAATAAACAATATGGAAAAATGTGCCCATTCTCTAAATCTATCCAGCTGCATAATAAACCCTTTCTGTGCTGATCCTGTGCAATTCACCTTGAAGGTCAAGAAACTGCAAAGGGAGAAAAGACTGGATGCCATTGTGGACTGCAACTTGTATAGAAACTACAATATCCACGAAGTGGAGATGATGATTCAGGTTGCACTACTCTGTACTCAGTCTTCACCAGAAGACCGTCCAGCAATGTCAGATGTTGTTCGCATGCTGGAGGGAGAAGGGCTTGCAGAGAGGTGGGAATTGTGGCAGCATGTTGAAATCACAAGGCGGCTAGAATATGAGAGGTTACAAAGAAGATTTGACTGGGGAGAAGATTCAGTTTACAACCAGGATGCTATTGAGTTGTCCGGCGGGCGATAAGGTAACTGATACAAATCAGGGTACAAACTTCTTGTAATAGTGGTCTGATTAATGAAGCATAATTCTGCAATATGTATTCATACTTCTGTTTTGCTGGTTCTTTTTCTTTCTTCTTTTCTTTGTTTTTATCTCCTTGTAATTAGTCATTACATTTTCTTTGAAGTTGAGCAGTAATTGAGTGACCTCCAGGGTCATGCTAAAGTTTTGCCATGTGTAATTATGTTGAAATGGCTGAAAGTTCTGACCTGTATATCATAACTTTCTCCTTTACAATATTCTTAATTGAAAATTTATGCAGTGCTTAGCTGATGCTATCATGGTGATTTTCATTCACTTTTTTTTTACCACTTTTTCCATTGGAGGGTGGTGACAAATCCTATATTTAACTGAGCAGGCTGGGATGTATCAAACTAGTTATTTTGTACTTTCAGACTTATTGCTAGGATGAGTTGTTGCATACAAAATTAGGATTATGTGTTTTTCTCCTCCTATGAATTGTTAAAGCTTGCAAATTCTTTATGACTGAGCAGTAGTTGTTGATTTGCAGATATGTGCATGAATTAGGATTGTTGCCAAATATGAACGTCTGGCAAACAAAATTGAGTATGGAATAAGTGAAAGTGAAAATTTAAAATAGAACGGAGAGCAAATACGAGGTGGAACACCAAATTGCAACAGAAGACTGCTAGAAAAGGAATAATACAATGGAAATCTGTATTCTTGCATGATTTGAAAACGTTGTAGAAGTAATACATGACCAAAAAAATTATGTTGTAAGACAGGGCCAGTGTTCCACATCTGTGTCTTGCTCGCTCAGTGAGAGGTATGCTGGTTGCTGATGATTTACATGAATGTTTTGGTGAACTCGTGTTTACGCATTTAGGCGGCGTGTGTGCATCTGTATTTGTGTCTGTCTCTCACATAGTGACGAGTTCATGTGAGATGTATACCGAGTTCTAGTTCACTGAATAACTACTACTTAGACAGCCTGAAGTAGATGTATTAAAAATATTGTGAGAATATATAGCAGCACTGTAACCTAGAGAATCTTGCCATTCCTTCATAGCTAAGCCATAATCCAAGCTGATGTCTCATGGTGGTGTTTGAGTTCAGTCCAAGTATTGAAATAAACCATAACTTCTATCAATCCATTTCTTCTCTCTTATATCTGCATTAAGCTCACAGTATGTCTTCTGCTATCATAAGCTTTCGTTTTCCATTGCTGCTGCTTCTTTTCATCCTCTTTCTTGCCTTTTGCTTTGTGAAAACGAAGAAGAAATCAATCAGAAGTAAGCTCCCACCAAGCCCTCCAAAGCTTCCCATCATAGGCAACCTGCACCAACTAGGGAAGTTGCCTCACCAAAACCTCTGGAAACTCTCCCAAAAAAATGGTTCAGCTATGCTGCGGCAGCTTGGTAGTATACCCACCTTAGTCATTTCATCTGCTGATTTTGCAAAAGAAGTCCTGAGAGAGCATGGCATTAGCTTCTGCAGCCGGCCAAGATCACCCGGGTTGAAGCGGGTTCTTAGACGTGGGCTTCACGCCGTACAGTGATCACTGGCGCAACGCGCGCAAAATATTTGTTTGCCATCCCTTGAGTTCGAGGAGGGCTGAGTTTTTTTGGAGTGCAAGGGAGATAGAGATTGGTGACTTGATTGGTTATCTGTCTGCAGCCTCGCCAAATCCAGTCAATCTTGATCAGAAGATATTTGATTTGGTTGATGGAGTTATTGGTGCAGATGCATTTGGTAAGAACTATAGAGGGAAACAATTTGAGGGACAAGTGCTGCAAGATGTTATGGATGAAGCTATGCATATGATTAGTAGCTTCTCAGCAGAGGACTTTTTTCCTTTCTTTGGTTGGATTGTAGATCTTTTAACTGGGTGCAAAGCAAGGGTGGACAAGTGCTTTCATAAACTTGATGGCTACTTAGAAATGGTGCTCAACGAGCATTACAATCGAGAAAGTACACAAAAAGGCGCTGATGAAGACCTAGCTGATGTCTTGATTGGGTTGTCAAATCAAGAAAATGGCCTTCTCCTGAGCAAGGAGCACATCAAGGCTATATTCATAGTAAAGAGTTTGAGACTTCTAAATTTCAGTTATTTTTAGATGACAATCTTCTTCTTTTTTGACCCTTATGATGTTTTTTTTCAGATGGAATTAATGCGCTTGTTTTGTTTTCAGAACACATTTCTTGGGGGAGTTGACAGAAGTTCAATAGTCATAGTATGGGCAATGTGTGAGCTCATGAGAAATCCTCGAGCAATGCAGAAAGTTCAAGCAGAAATCAGATGCAAGCTTGGAGTGAAGCCAAAAGTGGAGGCTGATGATCTTGGTAAGTTCACATACTTGAAAATGATAGTGAAGGAAACCCTAAGGTTGCATCCACCCATACCCCTTTTACTTCCCCATGAAACCAGGCGTATGTGTCAGATACGTTGTGAAAAGGGCGAAGTTTACGATGTTTACCCCAAGACAAGAATTTTGATCAATGCTTGGGCAATAGGGAAGAACCCTAATGAGTTCTATCCCAGAACGGTTCGACGGAAACGACATTGATTTCAGAGGGCAGGATTTTGAGTTTGTGCCATTTGGGGGTGGTAGGAGAATTTGCCCTGGTATAAGCAACTCCATTGTCAACTATTGAGTTAACATTGGCCAACCTTTTGTACTGGTTTAATTGGGAAGTTCCTAATGGTATGAAAATGGAAGATATTGCTAGCTTGGAAGAAGAGGGGGAATTTCTGTCCACAAAAGAACACAACTCAGTCTTGTGCCCATCAAACATACTTGGCAATGAAATGTCATTTTAGGGCTTGGGAGTTGTTGCATGGCATTGCATGTAGTGTATGAAGCTAGTGGCCTTTTTAGTCTTTTTAGGGTCCTCATATTTGGTGAGAATTGAGGTGAAAATTGAAAAAATTTCTTGCGTAGATTTATTAGTTTCATTCATCTCAAGAAATGATAATTTTAATGGATAGGATCATTTTAAGAAATTTATGTTTGAATATTTTAATGTGCTAAAAGAAAAAAAGTTCAATTTTTTTTTTGAATAAAAAGATTTAGTGCAACATACCATTAATTAGAAATCAATTAAAATAAAGATAAAGGCTAACATGATTGTTGAAATCTATTAAATGAAAAACAGGTCAAATTAAGAAGATCATTTTTTGTTCATTTAACGGTCATTTCTACTTCTATATTTAATGTTTTTAACTATGAGGAATTATTTTTCAAGTTAATATTGTTCATAAGCAAAATGGTGAACTACAAAAATTGGCCTTGAGGTGTGGGCTATTTACAAAAAAAACTTATTTAAGTTTATAAATTATAAATACCTCATTAACATTTATTTCTTGAAGCAGATATTTGTAAAACAAAAATAAACTTTAAGTAGTATTTATAATTTTTAAAAATAATTAAGTTTTTTTATAATTTGACTAGACCTCATAATTAATTTTTGCAGGTCACCTTAAACAAAATAATAGTGCAGGTCTGTAATTGTAATCACATATTAATACATTTTATTTCTTTAAGCTCTTATAGCAAGGCTAGCAAGCAAATAACAAGTTTACTTTTTCTTTTTCTTTTTCTTTTTTTTATTCTTGATTCAAGGAAAAGTATGTATATATTTACAATAAGTGGAAGTGTGTGGAAGCATAATCATCCAAAATATTGCTCTATCCTAAATTTTATGATTCTCATTTTTGAGATGTCCAACCAACAAAAGACTTTGTTTTTTAAAATGATTTTTTTTTTCAAAGTTATCCTCATAATTAAAATAATAATATTATCAAGCATGTATGATTTATGTCAAATATACATTTAATAATATAACATACAATTTATGATGTAAAATACGAAATAAAATATCAAATTGAAATAAGGATTTATTAAGTAGAGCATATGTAATCAATTTTATCCACTCTTTTTCTTGATCTTCCTCGTCCTCCTGATCCTCGTCTTCTTCAGCTAAAAAAATAGGAGGCATCTCTGAGTCCATCTGTTCCCATTCCTCCATGTCAAAGCCACATTCTAGAAAGTTGGCTCCTGCCATGGCTAGAGCTTCAAGTGAAACTTGCATTATTTTTGGAAATCTGTAAGAAAATATAAGGAGAAATCTGTAAGAAATCTTTTCCACGAACTTCCTGAGTTCGTGTAAAAGGGGGTGCAAACATATATACTTAGGACTCCGAAGGTTTGATTACAGTGTGTGTGATAGATATATAATCAAACTTAATTTCTTGTTTAGATGAAAAAATAGAGCCCATTAAAAATTTTCGGTCCTGGAAGTGCTGAAGAACCCATTTTTGATAATAAATGATCCGTTGTCCAAAGAAAAGCTCTAATTTGTTTTAAATTATACATGGACCAAATTACCCCTTACATATATATACAACTTTAAATAGAACCTAAGTTCTGTAATGTAGGCGCTACATTTCGAATCAACTAGAGCCTGAACTCTACAACTTAATGTAGTGCCTAACTACTACTTGGACAAAGTGTAGGTGCTATATTACAGTACACATAGAGTCTAAACTCTATATTTTCAGTGCATAGGCGCTCATTGATTACACTTGTTGGCTAATAATAAATGAATTAATGTAAAAATTAAAAAATAAAAGGGTATTTTAGATATTACCTATTTTATCCAAATTATTAATATGATCAACCAAATAGTATGTTATGAATTTCGCATGAGATATTACATATTAAAGATTTGCAAAGCCTTATCTCATCAAAGCTAGCAACCGAGCCTTTATTGAACTAAGAAAATTTCAAACTAATTTCTTATTATTATGTCACAAGTTGATAAGATAATTAAACAAAAAAGTGGTTTTTTTTTCTGCAGGTGAACTTTGAAATGGAGCAGCCCTAGTGGAGGGCAAGGTAGAAGTTTGAATTAATATTTGACTAAGCATTTGAATTTTGAAGGAAATTATAGCATAACATTCTTGTGATCTTTGTTCTGACTTTATTTATTCTCATTATTTCATGCATGTGGATAAGATATTATGAGGTCAGCTATTTGCATAACTTGAGATACCAACGATTACTGCTACAATTGAGATGACAGATTCGCATTGAGGAATCATAATTCAAAGTATTGCCCATATCCGAATCACTCTCATCGATTCTTAGAGTTTACTTATATTATAGATTATATTAAATAATATTAAATTTTATCGCTGATACCATGATGTTATTATTCATATCGCGATCATATTCAATAATATCGTATTATTTCATATATAATGAAATCTACATTTTTTTGTTGGAGACCTATTTTACAATATGATTTACTTGATATATTATTATATATACAATAAATGTTTGTTATTGTACAAACTAGCAAACTATTTTCTATTATAAATTTGAGTTTGACAATAATGTTTTGTTTAACTTTGTTCTTAAAGTTTTTACCATATAGTAAGGATTAGTAATCGTATTATTTATTTTTTGCTATAATTTAATTATTATTACTTTTGTATATTTTTTTAGCATTCTATAAAATATTTGTTTCACATCGCCTGATAATATGCCGAAATTAAATTATCTTTGATTCATATTAACATTTTCTCAGGCTGCTCAAAAAAGAATGGAAGTTTTTAACATGAGAGAATACTCCCAGCAAATTCCCGTGATCTCTTCTATTTGTGTAGTTTGAAGAGTCGAGGGGCAATCACAAGAAGGCTTGTGTGAACTTATTAATTGCTAGAATGCTTTTTTGACTCAGAATTTATTATGTAAAAACAGAATATGCATAGCCAATTATGTGCAATGCCCGGAAAAAAACACCTTAAATCATTTATTTCAATTTTGTGTTGTATTTTATATTTTGTATTATTTTTGCACGTCACGTGTATATGTTTAATTCTAAATATATAATTAAAGAAATATTTTGTACATGCGACGTGTATGTATTATATGCGTAACCAATTATGTGCAATGCTCGAAAAAAAACATCGCAAATTATTTATTTCAATTTTGTACTGTATTTTGTATTTTATATCACATATGCATGTCATGTGTATATGTTTAATCCCAAGTGGTTAATTAAATAAATATTTTTTTACATGTGACGTGTATGTATTATATGGAATAGAAGATACAACATAAAATCAAAATAGAAAATCAAAATTGAGAAAAAGATGTAATATAAATTGAAGATTAGTTGATGTAGAAAAAAACCTTCAGATTTTTGATGAGTTTTCCGATCCATTGGAAAAGCATATTATTGTCATGTTACTGTTTGTTTTGATGAATCCTGTAAGTGTCTTAAGGTTCTGAAATATTCATGTTTTGGTGTCCAAAGAGGTTAAATTCCAATTTGGAGTTGACAGACTTCTAAAAATGAGAATCTAAAGATAATTATTTATTAGTGTATTTTCGATTAGTATTTTCTGCAGTGACTATATAGTCTGTAAAACGGAGACAAACTTTAAGAATAATATTTGCAATATCGAAATTTAGACAGATAATTTCTATAAATATGTTAAACTTCAAAAATAGTTTTTGTAATTAACCCAATATTATTTGTTTCATTTAAAGCTCCTTTAAGCAATCTGGTGATAATCATTGAAGCTTGTACCTGTGCAATGTTCAAGATAATAACTTGGGTACAAATAAAAATCCCAGAATGATCTAATCGTTGTTTTCAAATGCGTTTATTGTTGGCTATCTAGCTACTGTTCTGATGAAAAATTTAAGCTGCAATGATATGAAGTTAAAAATATTTATGTGGTTTCCAGTGCATAAAACAGTATCATGAAAAGAGGGGAAAACAGTGAAGGATTTCATAGGCTTCACATGCACACTGCATGTGAGTTTTAGGTTACCATTAAATGGATACATGAACATTTTGCTAAACCACTTGAAAAAAGGAAAGGATCGTAAAGAGTATCGATGTGACATGAATCCACGTACAATTTATGTATTATTTGGTGTGCGTGGTTTTTGAGCTATTGCACGTATAATTTTTTACCAATTCTCGACAATTACTATTTTTAAAGACGGATAATATAAACATATATAAAATTTTTATTTATTCAACTTTTATCCTGTCCCGTTAAATTGAATACTTAAAAATGGAAAGAAGAAGCGTTTACTAACTTTGCAAGAAATGCTCATTTCTTAATTATTCAAGAAGGTAAAATGGAAGACAACCTCTTGATGATCAAATCTTTTAGTATTTACAAGATTTCAAAACTATTACAACTTCGTCTCGAACAACACAATCATCAATTCAAAAAAAGTGAGTTTAATCACAAAAAAAACTTGTGGAGATGAAACCAGATGTAATAAAACTAAACATCTTATTCAACAAATGAATGAATAAATTAAACAGGTCCTAAAAAAATGGAAACACATGGCTGTTTTCATCTAAGAATCAATAATGTATCATCTCAACAACGATCTGTGCCAAAAAATTGAAAGTGATCGACGTTAATGAGCTTTTAGTCTTCCTACACTTTTCCATCAGCAACCATACTATGGTCCAAATAATTATCAATCCAAAGCTCAATGGCACACACACATTCTTCTGATTCAGAAGACTCCAACAGTTTGCCTTTGGATAACGTCCTGCATTAACACTTTCGTGGTCGTTTCCACGTTGATTTTCACCTTCAGAACCATAATACTCCCTCATATTATCTTCACATAGTAAGGATGGAACAGAACATTCATAATCCACTTTGTTCCATTCGACTTTTTCGTCATCTTCTTCTTCTTCTTCTTCAGCTAATAAATGGGGAGGTACCTCTGAGTCCATCTGTTCCCATTCCTCCAAATCAAAGCCAACTTCAAGAAAGTTGGACCCGGACATGGCTAAAGCTTCTAGTGAACTTGTCATTCTTTGGCAAAAAATGTAACTCTGAGAAGGGGGAAATTTTTTTTATAACAGATTGTGTTTTTTCAATTTGTTTCTGTAGGAAAGAGGCAGCATGGGCGCCATATATATATATACTGGATCATGCGCGGAAAATTCAAACTAACTTCAATTATTATGACACAAGTTTCACATATGATCAACTTTGAATCAGAAAGTTTTAGCAAGACATTCTTGTGATCTTCGTGTTGACTTTGTTTAATTTCTTGTAATTGTTTCATGATAACGTGTTGGATTATGATGTCAGACATTGCATAAGTTACACACAGACTGTGTTAGTTTTCAAGAATTCAAGAAGTGCATTGATTGAACATTTTATAGCAGTCAAAATGAAGGACATATTATTAGAACTGAGAATGAAGAGCATCAATCAAAGCATAAATAAAATCCCTCTTCTTGCAGTATGAACTGATTAATTGCTGATATTCTCCAGGTCACGAGTATAATATGCAGTGTTTGAGTAAAGAAACTTCAACTCTTGATGGTCTGTTCCATTATGTCAGCTAATATCTTTTCATGTGACTTAGTAATTTTCAGAAAAATCATGTTTATAAGTGACTTCATTGTCTGAATTTATATCCCTTGATCCATGATGAACTTGAAATAATGGTTTGAAGGAAGCTCTTATTGATCACTTTAAGCATCCCAAAAATAATTATTGCTATATTTACAGCATCATATTGGGGCGCTTACTTGTGTCTTATAAACCTATTAAGGACATATACAAGTGTCCCGATAAAGTATAATATAGAGACACTTTAAGCGTCGTCCCAAACAAGTGTCTCAAACTTTTATGCGACACCAATACAAGCGACTCTTACACTAAGTTCCCCGAAAACTATAAGTGCCCCAATATGTACCATATTGAGGTATTTTTCTGTGCCTCGATAAAGGATTTTTGTTGTAGTGAGGGAAAGAGAAACCAAGTTATATTTAAAACTGGGTATTAGTGACCAAGTGATGAAAAGTTATCCATCAATTAGAAAAGAATGCAAATGGTATTGCTTATGTATGCTTGTTTTGATATAGAAGACATCATTCATTTGCACTAATTTGAGCAATTTTTCAGTAATTTTTCTCATGTTCTTGTATGCATTTCAGAACTACTACACTTAATTTCTGGTCGTGCTGAGGCCAATCTTTCCTATGCTTGTAAATCTGTCATGATGGATCGATCACCTGGACTATCTATCACTTGAAAAACAACTTTGGATTTTCAAGAGTCTTTACCTCGGATGTTAATGCAAAGATTTAGAATCATGTCAACAAAATCAAACCTTTATGCCTACTTGTTCAATTATTACATTGTTCAGGAGATTAGTTCAATCTAAAGAATGTACATAGATAGGATATCCAACTTCTTCAACTTATAGTCACATTTCTTTCAAAATTGGTGGCTAATCAAATCAGCAGTGTGTTAATGAATTTAAAGAAAATATATTGTAAAAGCCGTTAAATTATTTTTATTTATTTATTTATTTAATTATAAAGGGAACAATACTCCTTGTTTTACTTGTACTTTATTTGAAACTTGTGTATACATTTCAATCTCTTAAACTAATTTTCTCATTCCTGGAAATCCTCTCATGGTTTTGTGTAATTTCTTTTTGATATTTGAGATAACAAAAGCTGCTCTGGACCATAATAGAAAAATTCCTCATCTTCATTTTCAGCTACTAAATGGGGTGGTGGCAGTTCCAAGTCCTGCTGCTCCCCTTCTTCAAATTTTACACTTGTTGTAATCTGCACCAGCCATTGCCAAAGCTTCAGTTGAGATTGACATGATCGACACCGATAGCCAAAGTGTATACTTCCAGGAAATTTCAAGATATCCTCTCCAAGATATTAGCAGAACAACTTGCTGTAAACATGTAATCCGAACAAGAATATGTCAACCTGCTTACGTAATAACCCCGTGTTAAAACTTGACATAAAAGCGTTGAACAGTAGACCATTGAAGGTACACTAGAGAGAAAGAGAGAGTTTTGAAATACAATTAAGGAATGATATACATGTTGTTTTGTCAGGTTTACGTCAGGCTGATCATCTTGTTATGATGTCAGCAACTTTTAGAGGCATTGACTGACTCCCTGACGACAGAAAAAAGAGAACTTCTAATTACCCAAAACTACAAAACAACTAGAAAAAAAAGAGAAGAAACTTCCTATCTGACCTTTATACATGAAAATCTTGCATGTATCAATGACTTAGAATATCGTCATCTTCAACTATAAATCAATACTAATAATTCACCATATAAAATCTTGCATATGATCATTGAAAGCAAAGTAGTGACAACTTTTACAATGTAAAAGGTGGGGTGGAGCTAAGGCATAACTTTTACAATTTTCATTTGAATTGATGGATGAAGGTTGGACAATCATTTGGTATGCATGACTTTAACTTATGACAAATCATTTGTCCGATAAAAAATTATTTATTTTCATGATAAATAATCAACCCAACACCCAAAGATAATATAATCAAAAATTTGACCCAACTATAATTAAATATGAACGCACAACTTTGCACATAAAGAAATCAGTAGATGACAAGCACTCCAGTTGATTTTTTAATGTGTTTTGTCCTTATATTCAAATTGGCAATTTGGATATTTGGATTTACAAACTCACTTAATCAGTAAATCCAAATAAAAGATTGTTATTCTAGTCAAAAAATTTAAATTTTAATCCTACAATTCAAATATATTATTAAACGTATTATAATATTAATGAATAATACAATTCTACTTTATCCAATTAATTTTACCAATCACCTACATAAATCCAAACGATACCAAGTGTACCCAAACACGCTCTTAGTAGTGGTTGTTTGGGAGTCACTTGGCTCCAATTCTTTCAACACTAATGTGACAGTCCCACATAGTTAAACCCGGCTATTAGCATAAATTAATGATATATATATATATATACATATATATTAATTTTAGCCATGACTTGCAAATATTTCGCCACTAAGATGATACTTAGCGACAGAAATATGATTTTACCGCTAAATTTAGCGGCGAAATATTGCTTTCATTGCTAAATTTGGTGTTTTAGTTTCCGATATCCATTTTCTCCTCCATTTCAGAAGCAATTAGCAGTAAAAAACCCTAGCCCTTAAATCGTTATTCCTTTGATCCACCGTTAGTCATTTTTGTACAGCCACCGTCCGTTCCTTCGTGGTCATCCGGCGCACTTTTCTTCTTTCTCTCCAGTAGGTTCTCCACTGCATTGCCACCGCCCGCTGCCTCATTGCTCAAACTTCAGCTCTGGCACCGGCACCACCCTTTTTTGCATCTCTTTTTAGATAAAGTTTGTATTTAATCCATAAATCGTTTTGATTGATTTTGCTTTTTGGATAGCAAATTCCGATTAACTTATTCATTATTGCCAGATTGCTTGGAGCGAAGCTTGAAGCATCTTCGCCGTTGAGAGTTGCTCAATTCTTGGTAAGAACAATGGCACACAATATATGGTATTTTGTTTCTATCTGAGAAATTCCAGTAATTCTTTTTTTTTTTCTATTTAAGCAAGATTAATCTTAGCATATTCACAAATGTTTATGTAATAGACAAAAAAGTCTCTTGTTGAAGTGTAAGAATAATAACTATACATATCATGTAAACATTAGACCCCTTTTGGAATTTAGCATTAAAATTTTAAAATCTTTAAAACAATTTAAATTTGATGTTAAATTTTGAATTATCCAATTCAAACAGTTTAACATTAAAATACAGACGCTCTTGAATTGCTGGCTTAGGATGAAATGCAAGGAAGGACTTTCGTCCATCAATACACCGCTCATAGACGACTAGGATAGCAACCATCTTGGACGTCATAGACAACACGATAGCAACCTCTTAAGCGTGACCATAGAAATTCTTCACCTCTGTGGAATGTCGGATTGAGCCATATCACTGCTCAAAAGGCGAGCCCTTTGTTACAAGTTCTATCAAGATGTTAGCTACATTTAAAGTTCTTTTATTATAAAGATGATTGATTCTTGAAGTACATAGTACAAATAACTTTGAACCCATTATTTCTTTGTCGGACTTGGGCTACTACCTAGATGATCGTTTTCCCACTTGGTTTCTTAATGTTATAGCAGAAATGGCCTAAAGTAAGGAGTATTATTATGATTCCTGATGCAGCAATCCATAGATTAGAATATCATAGCTCAAGGATGGATCAATATCAGTACACCAAAATGCTATAAAATTATGTAAACTGTTAAGATCTGATTAGAATATCATAGCTCAAGGATGGATCAATATCAGTACACCAAAATGCTATAAAATTATGTAAACTGTTAAGATCTGATTAGGGGCTTGATTGTTATTACCAAGTTGTTATAGTCCTAGTATTGCTTGTACCCTTTCCTATGGGCTCCACCTTAACAACTAAGATATTGGTTTATGATCCTAAATTATTTGAGCCCTATTTATTTATGCAGTCTGTGGAAGACAAAAGTCAACCTGTTTACTCCTAATATGATTCAATGTAAAACGTGTAACTGCCAGAGATTACAAGATGTGGGGTTGTGCTTCCCAATCAAACACTAATATAAAATTGAGTTGTTGTCTGGCAGTCACTCAACACATCAAGAATATTTAAGAATGGACGGCAGAGTAGTGAAATAAAATACATAATAACATGAGAAGTGTAATTACTATCTTATGAAAGTTGAGGTGGCCTTTACATACACCACATGTACAAGGACACTTTCCCCCATCCATTAGGAATATTTAGTGAACAAGCCAAGATATACGTTGTACCCAACCTGGACTAAGGCCCGATTCAAGACACAAAAATTATGATAGTCTCTCCACTCCCTCAAATGGGGAGATTACGACCACATGATCAGCACGCTGAGACCCGATATATATAATATATATATGATAATATTCATGTTACATCAGTTATATAGCATACTTGATATATGAATGATGGTTAAGTGTTTTATTTTGCAAAATATATAATAATTGAATAATAATATATACCAAATGTATATATATTAGATGCAACATTTACAACACCGTATATATATATATCATGTTCAAGTCTTTAAACTACGTTATTTTTCCAACACTTATTGTGTTGCTCCAACTTTTCATGTATTCCTACTTAATCATGAGACGATATTTTAACTCTGCAACTCTACGTGTTCCTTTGGATTTTAGGTTCCAATTACCAGAGAAATACCATAGGAGCCCAAAATTCTTACAACCCACTAATTGAATTGACCCAGATCAAAAAATATTTTAGGTTTTCAGTACTTACATTCTGTCCCCAGAGATCCCATCATCTGATTCTCCTCTCTATGTCATGTAATTAATTTCTTGAATAACTAATAGGCAAGCACAAGACAAAGGAGATGAATGTTTACATTTACAACCTATACAGCTTGACCTCATGTAAATCAGAGCGGTGGGCTACATGTAAAAGGTCATACATTAATTATCTGTTTAACATGTCACACCACCTTAGTGCTTCTTGCCTAGTGTCACACTGACTAGCTTTGCAATATTGCTTATACAGAGTAATCAACACAGGTCTTGAACTCTTATCAAATTCTTACAGATCAAAACTTTTCTGATGTGTTCAATCATTATTATTGATGGGGAAATACCCCCGTCTTTCAATTTTGCCCCTGAAATTCAAATTAATGTCCAAACAGTTCAAGATTTGCATCTTTTTGTGTGGGTTAAAATTCGATCTTGTTCAGGTTTGACCCGAAAGCCTCAATGTTGATCTTCTTATTAGACGTGACAAACGTAGAGGCTATCAAAAAGATAACTGGTGCTCTGAAAATTTTAAGCTACTTGTTTTTGGCTATCTATTTGACTTTTATAACCTCTATCTAATTTAAATATCGGGATCTTAGTTGGTACTATGCAGCAAAGATAATGTGTTCTTTGGTCGAAGGTCAACAAGAGAAAGAACTTGAGTCCCAAGATTGAAATCTTTTCGACCCCATTTGTCCATGTATAAATTTATCCAAAATCAATCACAATTTATTTCTTTTGTTGAAAAAAATAGAAGCAGAAATTACTTGCCTCATCAGTATCTTAATGCTCTCAATAGAAGGATGATGCCAGCTATATATAATAAAAAAAGCATGTTCACCAGATTACTTTCACAAAGTTCATATTTAGTTGGATACATGTTAGTTTTTCAGCTGAAAAGTTAGTGATTTGCCAAGATTTTATCGGATTCTGATGGATCGATGGAGGCTTTATCTATCTTCAATTCATTCACCCCTCTTAGAAGAAGATGATTTTGTTTGTAAAATGCTTTGTCAAATAGTTTATAAAGCTATAAGCACTTCAACTCTTCTTGCATTAGCACCAAATATGATGGGAACTTTAAAAAAAAAAAGGAAAGATTTTAAGTAAAAAAATTCTGAGTTTAAGTTGACTTGTAGCCATCATTGAAGCAACTGCTTTTGCCCATTCCAGAATCTTGTCTTTGATCTGCTCTTCATTTTGCAGCATAATATCAGCACCATTTTTAACTTTAGGACTCTAGATTTCTTCAGATACAAGATATAATGGTTGCCGTCCCAAGTAACTTAGCTCCAGATTTTCAAGATTGAAGCCACCTTCCATGTAATCAAAAGCAGCCATTATATTGCCAAAGCTTCTACAGACATTTGCCTTTGCACTTCAAACAGAAAGCTTGTGAAATAGTACTTGTTTAATCTGGACATTCATGCATAACCTTGGAGAAAGATGAAAATCTAACTGCTTTGGGATGGCTAGGTGTGGTAATAATTGTTCCTTGTGATGGAGGTGTAGGGAGTGAGCCTCTAAGCCTGTAGCGGAGGCCGATTATGTGGAGCTACAAGCTCAAGTCAAAACGTAGTGCTTGAAATTAAAAAAAAATAAATAAAATATTTGAATCGAATTGTATCATTGCTATCAAGTATAATTTTTTACATATCTACTATTTTATCGAATATTCTTAATTAAAGAGAAACTAGACCTTGACACCATCATCGTTCATTACGTAAATTTAGAACAACTATTAGCCCTGCTGAAGCATGTTATGCAATTCTTTAATTTTAGGGTAAATTATAAAAAAATATTTTTAAAATTTGACCTAATTATAAAAAAAATCCAACTAACTTGACAAATACCCTCGTAATATTTACTTCAATTTTACAAATTACATACACCTATTGAGGAGATAGGTGAGAGATATGCTTGTAAAATAAAGATAAATATTAAGGGAATATTTGTATTACATGCCTCAAGAGGGTAAGAGGGTAATTGTAATTTTGAAATATAATGAATTTTTTTATAAATAAACTAAGTTTCTGTAATTTATCTATTCTTATAAACAAGAAAGGAAAAAGGACTAAGCATATTTTAATTGCAATTTTTAGGGTTAGGCATAAATTTCCAGCATTTCTGCATGCTAAACCATCCCCCTAGCTAAAAGCCCTCTTCACTTTTTCATGCTTTTCAATTTAATCAATTGTCTATACTTATAAAGAATTTGTGAAAGCAAGAAGTTCAACTTAGCCTTTCCTACAACTTGTTTTGCAAATTATAAGCAAAAAGTTGGGAAGAATTAAACCTTTAACTTACTTAGTGCAATGATTATTGTGTTCTTTTTTCATCAAGGGCTGAGATGTAAAGGGATTATTCCATTTGCATAATAAAAAATTAAAAAATTAAAAAATTAAAACAAATAAAACAAAAGAGAAGAAATTGTAGCTAAATCATGGTACTTTACAATGTGGAGACACAAATATGGATAAATTCTAACTAAAATAGTGTGCCACTTGCCCACTTCTCTCTCTTCATTCTACTTTATTTTTTGTTTTTTATTAATAAAAATTATTGCGATTATAGAATTTTTTTGTCCCAATTGAATTTAATCAGACCCTCATAATCTTTTCGGACCCTCTCTCACAAAGTAATTTATTTATAATAAAATAGAAATATTGAGGCTATCCACGTACTGGATAGTTTTATTACGGTCTATTTTGCCAAGTAATGAATTAGTAAATTTTATTTTTTAAAGTTTAAAATTTAGTGGACAAGGTAGTTGAAATTGAAATTCAACTTCATATAAGTAAGGTAACTTTTATTTGTATATAATTTTTTATTCAATTGTCGTAATACCACTTTTGGTTATTTTATTTGTAGCTTGATAGATTGATTGAGTTTAATTGTTTGAGGATTATTTATCATGTTGTAATAAAATGATAAAAAAAAGTAAAATAATACTCAAGTGTAAAATAACTGAGTTAATAAGAGTAATGCTCATATATATATATATATATATATATATAAGATTTTTGGATAATATTCATCAACATTTGAATTCCGAGTTTCTAATTTTTCATAAATTAAAATTAAGTAAAATTTTGATTAAAAATAACCTCGAAAAAAAAGTGGTATCAAATTATTATCTCAAACGAATGATACTTTTAGAAAGAAAAATCTTAATTTAGAAAAACTATTTATGGATATTCCAAAAAGTAAATTCAAACAGTCATTTGGCACTTAAGGGAAATATTCTTCAACTTTAAACTCATTATTTATTTTATTTTTAACTTTAAACTCATTGCCTAATCAAATTCCTAGACAATGGGTCCATCCACAACACTCGCCCCGCCCCCCCCCCCTCCTCATTTTCTCAACATATCAAACAGCCTTCGCCAAGCCTTTAGATTCATCCGATTTATTATTAAGACGCGTTTGCATTAAAGGATTTGTGAGTTAAACATTTAATATCTATAAAAATAAATTAACTAAATTTATTTGGATGATTTCTACTTATAATGAATTTTTAAACCTTCTAACATTTATTTTGATTTATTTTTTATATTATTATTATTGATTTCAAATCCAAATAATGCTTAAATCATCTAAAATAAAATTACTTCCAAATTTTTCTAATGCAACTTTCAAATGCTTAGATAAGCAGAAATAATTTTGGCTACATAAGATATTTCACATAAATAATTATAATTTTTTTTTCGGGAAGCTCGAATCCAAAAAAGAAAATAAATTCGAACCCTAGGTCAAGTACCACCTCACTATAAAAAATAATAATATTATTTAGTAAAATATCAATCTATAGAGTCAATTTAAAATCACTATTACGCATCTCAAAGAAAACCCACATTTAAAAATTAGGAGCCAATCTCTATTATGACAAAATGTAGGGTGAATATAATAATCAGCAGCTGTCACATGGAAAAAAATTGAATAATCAACAAAACCTTGCAAGCCGCTATTTATCAGTTCACATTCAAAGGATAATAGCTGTGATTCTCATTGTTGTATTAAAAAAAATTGAAAAATTAAATATTGTTATTATTTTACTTTTACGAGAAATAAGATCGGGTCTCACATGAGGATTATTTTTATTGTTCGATTGTAATTTTAGAGTATTTAGTTACAAGAATTAATTATAAAAATAACTATTGAGGTTTGATATATTTACAAAAATTATCCTTTTAAATTTACAAATCACGTATGCTCTTTTAAGTTATTGTAAATACTATTTTGAGGTTTATTTTTATTTTATAATTTTTTTTTATTAGTTATAATTTATAAAATAAAGATAAATATTTAGAGAGTATTTTGAATTTATAAATTTAAAGGGATAACTGATCAATTTTTAAAATAATTTTTATAATTAACTCTAATTATAATTAGACTAATAACTTTATTCATTTGAGAAGATAGGTGGTGACTCCCAAAGTCCCGAAATCACATGAGATCACACCCCTCACATTGAGGAGTGTGACATGATTCCCCTATGTCCCTACTTCCAAGAGTCCACAAAATATGGTCCCTCCATTTGGCTCTATATAATTAATCATATGTTGCCTCTAAATTAATTAACATTATCTAATGTTATTATCAATTAATATTTATTAGCTGCGTCAAAATATAATAAATAATCATGCATCAAATTCCACATCAAAAAAAAAAAAAGCTATTAATATTAAATGAGACATGCACATTAATAAAATTTCAAAAATCTCAAATTTTTGCCACTATATCTAAGTCCGACTAGCAAATTTGAACATAATTACAAGAATATGATGGATACAAAATTTACACGTAGCTAATTCAAATAAGACCAACAACTAAATTTAAATTTTAATCAAGTATTTTCCATAATTTGTACAAGCATTTTGAATTTTTATATAATGAATTAGTATTATTGATGTGGTGAAGTATTGATTTTCGAAAATTAACTCTTTTTGTAATGGTTAATTTTTAAGTGGATTTTTTCAGTATGAAATAAACATAAGTTATTAGGCGTTAGGGCGGCAAAACCCTCTAATCAAAATCAATGCAAGTGACAAGTCGAAAATTAAAAAATATCAAATATCAAATCAAGTTATGTACCTAAAAAATAAAAAATTATAAAGATATTTATAGTTATTTAAAAGAGAATTAAATTTCGTATATGAACTAATTGGATCTATGAAGCCCGTAAACTTAGATCTAATAAATTCGACCTCTTAAATTATTTTATACTCAAATTATAATTCATCACATCAATTATCTTATTAGTCCAAAGAAAAGTTATGGAGTAAAGTATGTTATATAATTTTAATTTTGTCTTTAAATTAGGTGAAAAAAATAAATTAAATACTCAATTGGATCTATATGCTTGGATCCAAATAAAAAAATGTCCATGCCTGTTTCCAAGGTTGACCCACTACAGCACAACTCTAGCTCTTAACTTATTTTATGATAATTTGCAATTTTATTTAATTAATTTTTTTTTACCTCCTGGTAAAAACAATAGGAAATCTACCTATTGTAAATTGCACAGTGCATGTACTATCAAGAATTTCTAAGTAATTTCACTATAATAATATTTCATTTCCTTATTATAATTTAAATTGTTTTTTTAAAAATTAATTATTATGATTCAATAATAAGCTACTGAGCTTATAAACTCCTAAAAAAAAAAAAGTACATTTCATTTTTGCTTAAAAACCTTATAAGCTCCACGCTTTTAATATTTAAAAGACAAAAACACCCTCACTATATATTGTATTTCAGAAAACCCTCCACATAATATGTTTCCTAATTTCCCAAACCACAGATTTCTTTCTCAACCGGCCCTAAAGATTATCGAATAAGATTTTATTTATTATTTAATTCATTAACAAGTATGCGAATTAAATGTATTGTAAATTACTTGATTATAATTGTTTATTACAATTGATTTTATTAAGAAAAGACATCAAGCATTATGCCAAGATGAAAATTTGCCATCTTTTTTTTTTTTTTTGTTTATAAATTTCCCACTAAACTTGTAACTAGTTTGTGAGAATATTTTAAAATAATTTGGATACAAAAATATATCAAAAAATAACTATTTAATGATCTTAATAGTGTCATGTCCTTTTTAATCATTATGATAATTAAAAGAGCTTATAATTTCAAACACTATACCATTTATAAGATCTTAAAATAAATTATAAATTTTATAATCTTATTTTATACAAACACTTTAAAAAACTTATTTTTTAAATAAGATATAACCTCTTATAAACTCCTAAACTATCTTATTATATATAGGAGTTTTTAAAATTATTAGATATTTATAAGATATTTAAGAACTTTCAATTATTATTTTTAAAAATAATTTTATAAATACTCAATTTTTGTAAAATTTTCATCTAAAACTATGTATTCAATTTAAATGAATACAAAATACTAGAAGCAACTGATATTAATGTACCTTTTCAACCCAATAAAAAAAAGAATAAAAATTATTATCTCAATGGTAAGCCAACTATCCCAACTCCCAATAGGAGGGGGTCTTGTTACCACCAATGCAAAATAGTCCCAAAGTCTAAGGAGGGCCCCACCCAAAAATAAATACTCTTGTTATAAAATACAAATAAATTACTCCTATTATAGGGTTTAATTCCAGATGGACCCACTTATCAATTAATTACTCTTAAAATAAAGTATTTTTCATGGTTGGGCACCATTGGAGAAAGTCCAATGGTAATGGTTCCTTGAGAGTGACTAGAGTTTATGCAACTTGCAAAGAGTGGCAAATGGCAGTGTTTTTTATCACAAGTCCTGATGACTTCAGATCAATACTTTTGACCCTAAATAAACATCTTACATACACCAAGTCCTCAGTAATTCTATAAAATATCAATAAAATTTTATTTAAGTGATAAAATCGAGATTTCAGAATTTTAAAGGTCTTGTTTTTAGACTCATCAGATGTGTAAATATTAATCTACTGATATAGTTGTTTCGTTTATTAATATAGTAGTTTGTTCACATTAAATGCAGTGGGCTTTATGAAAAATATTGATTATCCTTAATTAAATAATGTTAGATGTGATAATAATGTAATAATCACTCCTCCTTAAAAAAAAACAAATCCATAGAATTGCTGTAAACTTTTAGCAAAAAACAAGAAATCAGCGTGTGGGAGAAGGAATAAGTCTTTGGAGTGGTATTAACATATTAGTAAAACCAAAGACTAATAAAAATGGTCTTCAGTCCACCAATCTCTTTCCATTTCCAGCCACCAACCAAAGAACAGAACAGTTCTCAGCAAACCAAGGCTATTACACTATGCATAGTTTCTTCATCTCCGCTCTCTCCATGGACCTCATGAAGACAAATTCAACTCCAACAACACCACATCTTCGCAGATATATGCTTAAGTCATATGAGAGGTGAATAGCAGATCCATGAAGGATAATCACCATCTGAACAATCAACCATGCCCAATATTAAACCAATATTATCGAGCAGTTTTGGCGATCCCGAATGGAGAATCATCAAGGACATTAACAAATGAAAATAGTTTCTCTTCTAGCTGAAGCCAGCCCAGCCCCCCTTGACCCTTCAATGCTATAATCCAGAATTAAGTGACACCACTTTTTCTTGGCTCAGACCTATTCTTCTCTTAATGTTCTGTTTTCCAAAGTTGCTACTAAGTTTTGTTTCTAAATTTTGTGATCAGCTGGGTAATGAGGTACTAAATTGAAACTCTCTAATGAATCAACCTCCTCTATCAAGAAAACCAATCTATCTCAAAACAAAATATAGGCCTTACAAAAAAGACAACTTTTTATTGAGAATTCAGAAGAAATGAACATCATAAAAGAAATGAACATACAACGTCTCTCCTACAGGAAGTGAGTGCCATTTATTAGTACAACAAAGAATACAAGAAATTCATATACATATAAGCAAAGCAAAAAGTCCAAAACAAACAAGTTACAAGTATTACATGCCAGAGAAGAAACATGTAATTCTTCTTCCCCTATCATCAAAAGTTAAAGAACCCCTCCATTCCAGAACCTAAAGTATTCACAGAGTTAGGCGAATTCATCACATCTTGAAAGCAATAATTCTCAATCGAATCGAATCCATCAAGCAACCCCTCAAAGAACCCATTATTACTCTCCAATCCACCTTTCAGCTCCACACTCATATCGTTCACATTAATCTCCTCATCCTCCTCATCATCATCCACCACCATAGCCGCCGCCACACTCTTCCCCTTTTCCTCCTCCCCTTCATCCATCACCGCCGGCATATGCCCCTCAAACAACGCCATGTGCCCAAACAACTTATCCTTTCTCGAAAAGCTCGTCCCGCAAGAACACCTCCACTTGCTCTCCCCACAATGCTTCAAGTGGCTCTTCAAATCGGCCACAACCGAAAAACTCTTCTTGTTGCACCGATTGCAAGAATACATCTTGGGGCAGTGGCTCCTCTTGAAATGATTCTTCACACATATCGCACTCTTCAGAGGCCTAAACTTCTTGTGCTGCTTGTTTCTATTACAGCCCACATAAGGGCATGAAAACCTCGTCCTCCGCCCGATCAACTCGCCGCTTTTTTCGGGCTTCGCCAAAGCTTCAGGAGTCTTGAACTGATTCCCATGTGCCCTCATATGCATCCTTAAATTGGCATCGCGCTTGAACCCTTTCCCACAAATCTCACAAAAATGAACGTGCTCTGCCAGCAGCTCCACCGCATCCATCTCAATTATCTCATAATCATCAAACTCATCATCCACCTGGATCTCAACCTTCGGATTCACCAGCTCTTTCACCAATTTCCCCGGGTTCGGACCCGGGTTCTGTAAGCCTTTTTCTTTCTCGTCTTTGTTTTCAATCACGTACGACGAAGACAGAGATGGAGTGCAGGACAAAAGGGCAGCACCATTAACGATGATCTGGTGGATAGCGGAAGCGATCTCGGAAGAAACCATGTCCATTTGAGGCTGACCCAGTAAAGTGCTGCTGTTGACTGAATCAGAGAGGAATTTCTGGAGAGAGTCCATGCGGGCTTGGACTACGGAGAGGTTCATCAAAGGAACCCGAGGGTCAGCGCCGCCGGGCAACAGAGGGGCCGCGGCGGCGGCGCCGGGTGGCTTGGTGGCGGCGGGAGTGTGACGTATATCGCCGAAAAATGACATCTTTTTCTCTATTGAAAGTTATTTTATGCTAAAATTGGGTGGGCTAGAAAAGGGAAGATAGGGTTTTGGTTGGGAGTGAGAATTTATATGGGTGAAGAGCAAGGTTTGACTTTTCTTTTGGTAGCAATGTGGGGGCCACAGGAGATAAATATACACGTGTCGAAGTGGAACATGAGATCGGGAACGTTCAATTTTGTCGGGGAAGGATGAGTATTTTTATACGTATTCTATACATCGTACTTGGCCAAAAAAAGAGGAACAGATGTATACGTACCTCTCTCGTTGTTACCTTTAATTATGAATTTTGTTTCAAATTGCTAATTGGAATAAGATTGTTAATTGAGTCAACTAGGTCCAAATTTTGCTGGTTGGGTATGTATTTTAGTATAACCAATTGAAATGTTTAAAAAAATTATAAATTATAAAGTGTTTAAATTTAATGATACTAGAATTGAAATTTAGTAAAAATTTGAGAGCTCATTCAAAATATGTGTTTGTGCATGCTTACGCGTGCTATATGTATATATATATATATAGATTTATTTTTGAAAAATTATTTTTATTTTAATTGATTATTGACTACTACTAATTATGTTTCTAAATTATTAATGTTTTCTTCTAAAATAAGTTTCATGAGGTTGGAAGATTAGATTTTCATCATTATTTCAATATTTTTTTTTTCTTTTTACAAATCATATTCTATGATGTGAGTCAAATTAATGTTTTCATAATCAAATTTGAGACCAAATCGATCTTCTTAATAGTCAGTGATTCAACCGTCCGATCGATTTAATAAAAAATAATTATATTTTTATTATATTATATATATAAATTGATAATATGAAAGACTAATTATTATGTATAATATAAAAAAAAATCAATTAAAAACATATTTAACAAATCCCAAATTTCAATAATCATATACTTACAATCTAATATCGAATTTAAACTTCATAAAAAAATAAAAAAGAAAAGTTTCTAATTAATTTGATCATTTTTTGGTTAGTTCGATCGATTCAAATTTATTTTTGATCGATTTTTATCAATTTAATCGAGTATTAAACTTTTTACACTTATTTTATTCAATTTTTAAAACATTGGTGAAAATAATTTGACGGGCAAAGATAGAGGATAACTTAGTGCTGAAGAATATGATTGAGAATATATAGAGTAGGCCAAGCGTAGATGTGATTGAAATAATAATTGAAATAATAATGATTGAAATAATAACCATTGGCAAAGATTTGTCAATTATTTTACCCCAAATATGCTACTTCTCTCTTGTCATGATCACGAAGCTAGGGGATTAAGTGGAAAAATACTGACATTACATCTTTATCAATGTTGTAGTAATTAAATTTACATGCATTAAATCCTAAATTATTTAAGATAAATCTCACTTTAATTTTATTTATTTTTATTGAGTATCACTTTTCCCTTTTATACTTTCAATTATTTCATTTTACAACATTGTATTCTCATTATATCTCAATTTACCACTTTGTATTCTCATTATATCTTACTTTACCTACTTGTACTCTTATTGTCTCGTTTTACTCTTTTATACTCTAAAAAAAATTAATCAAATTATCATTACCAATTATTTATAATATAATTACTTTAAAAAGTTTTAAATTAAATAAACTTGTATTTATATTCTAATATAACTTAATTAATAACAATTAACATTAAATTCATTTTAAATTTTATTATTCTTAAATTTTAATAGCTATTTTTTATAAATATAGTTCCTATTCAATTTTTATATCGTATGATATGTTTATTAGCTAATACGTTTTACTTATAATTTTATTACTTTTCATAAATATAAAAAATATATAACATATTTCTAAAAAGTATTTTGTTAAATACCTAAACTATTAGTAATAAATTTTTCATTGTTAATGGAATTATTAAAATTTCATAAAAAAATATTAAATTAAAAAAAAGTTATTTTTAGTTATAATTTAATATTATTAAATAAATTTTAAATAGTTCAATTATTGTAATTTAATAGATATTATGTTCTATTTAAAAAAATTATAGTCATTTTACTAATTAATTTAATTACTATTACTTGATTATAATGATTATTTTTGAATTTAACATAGTTTCTATGAACTTATGATAATTCTTTTAATAATAAAAAAATTATTACCAATCTTATATGTATTTAGTAAGATATTATTTAAAAATATATTATATATTTTTGAATTTATATTGAGTAGAAAATTCATAAGTAAGGTAATTAGCTAATAAAAAATATTCTACTATATACTAATTTAATAGGAACTATATTAAATTAAAAATTAACTATTAAAATTTAATTACAAAAAAATCTTAAATAAATTTAGTGTCAAGTATTAATTAATCAAATTGAAAAAAATATTAAAACATAAATATAAATCAATTAATTTTAAAATATTTTTACTATAAATAATAGATAAGTATAAATTGATTAATTTTTTTAAAGTACATGGGGGTAAAATGAGACAATAAGAGTATAAAATGATAAAATAAGATAAAACAAAAATATAAAAAAATAAAATAAAATAATTAAGAGTATAAAGGCGCAAAGGGAAATTTACGATTAATTATACTGAATCTTCTCTTACTCTCCCTTAAATTCAAGTTATTCAACCTTAATGGGTATTTAATTCAATAAATTTATTTTATCATTGTTACTAAAAAGTAATTTCCAAACGAGTTAAGATACATCCAATCGAAGTTTGATCCCAATTATATGTTATTCATGTGACGCCCTTTATTATAAGTATAAATATATCAAAAAATAATTATTATTATTTTTATCTGTTCATATTATTTTGTTTTAACTTTTAATTTAAGCATTGAATAATTGTGATTGTGAATTATCTATACGAACCTAATATTTATGTGATAGTAGGAAGTTGGTGGTATATTTTAATATAATATGATTCAATAATCATAATCTATAATTATCTTGTAAATTATTAAAAAATATTTTAATTCTAAATCAAAAGCGTAACTTAATCCATGATAATGAAAGCAATCGGGGTATGCGTTTTTCACAGTAAAATCAACTTAAAATGCTCAATATGTCTCTCTCTAAAATGAAAAAAATGAGAAAAACAATATTGTATAATATGACTTGAGATTATAATCTATAATAATTTTTATATAATAAGTCAAAAAAAATTCCATCAATTCTGAATTTGACTAGTATTAGGTCTCTATTCATTATAAAGTTCATACCCTAAAAATATTTTTAGAGTTTTATATAATAAATCACTTATTTTACTCTATCAAATTTGATAATTTATAATATAATTATTATTTAAATATGTAAGTTTATATTAACAAATGACTTACACTTCAAATTTGGGAGAATTCAAATTGTGATCCTATTCGATCTCTATGAATTTGGTACAATTCGACTCCGAATCAAACTTAAACTTCTAACTCAAATTAAATTCATCTAAATTTATATTAAACTCCATTTACTTGAAAATTATCAACCACAAATCTCAAATCTCAAAAGAAGTATTGAGGAGAAAGCGGGCAAAGAAACAAACCAATCGTGTGGAGAAATCAATTTGGGAGTGGGGAAAAAGTTGGTAAAAGTTGTTGGTAGTCCACCTCAGTATGCGGCGGCAGTGGGAAGAGGGAAAATAATGAGTATTATTTTAATTAAAGGCCTCGTTAGTGGGACCTCACTTTCATTGGACTTGGCTTATTCTTTGATGCCAAAGACAATAATTCACATTTTTTTATAGTAATTATGATGGACATTTTGGTCATAGAAAAATAAATAAATAATATTAGCAACTTCCTAGAAGACCCTTTCATATTCAACACGATTAAAGAGTTTGACTCCAATTCAAATTAAAAATTATATAAGAAAGAAAGAAAATCATGAAAGAATGGAATTTACAATTTTAATAAAAATTGAATTTGACGAAACCCATATTAAAAAAAAATTAATATTAATAAAAAAAATATTGAGTATTAATATCAAAATTATCGCTTATAAAATATCAAATAATAATTATTAATTTTTATTATAATATTTTTTATAAATTTAACACTAACAAGAATTGTGTGAAATACATAATACTGATGCTAGATGCTAGAGATTAAGGATGACAATAGAATATATTTAAGGTGAATTTATTAAAATTTGATATTTAGATTGTCAAGATTTTTAAAGACATGTCTCGAACTTGTCGATTCAGGTTAGACTCGTTGAATCCACTTTTAAAAAAATATAAAAAATTAATTTTTAAAAAAAATCACTATAATTTTTTTAAAAAAATATAATTAAAAAATAATATTATATAAATAGATATATATTAAAATTAAAAATAAAAAGAAATAAATGGAATGAACTCATAACAAAACAAATTTATTTTTTTTTTTGTTCGAATCTATTTATAAATTTTAAAACCAACCCAAACTCGAGTTGGTTTGGAGCGGATTCGGGTTGACCCGCGCAATGCCATCCTAAAGTGCGATAACTAGGAGTTGTTAATATCTCACTTATTTTAATTAGGATAGAGTATTAAATTGTCATTGTTACTGCTAATAATTAATAATATAATAATTAATTTAAACTCAGTCAAATCTAATTTAAATGAGAATTAAAAAAAAAAAAACATGGTTGGCAACAGCTTGAATTTTTTCCTTGTTGGGGGCTGGGGGGTTTTGGTCGTGTTATAAATGAAAATTAACTTCAAGCGACAAGATATTTCCCATGATTTTCAAACTCATACTTCATCTATCTTGAAAAAATAATCCAACGTTATTATTATTATTTGAGAATCTTTGTATGGTTGTCTCATGCTTTCTAGAGTAGCTGTCCCAGATATTTAATTGCCATAATGCAAGTGATTAGTTCTTTTATTACAATTAAGAATTTTTTTGTGCATAAATTGTAAATAGAATGTTATAATAAGTAATGTTTCAAAAATAAAATCGAATTAATCGATTCGATCGATTGATACAACTATAAATTGGGTGTTAATCCATTGAATTTGGGTGTAAAAAATCAAATATCAATCAAATTAATCAAAAATTGATTGAACCATCGACCGAAAAATCAATCAAATTAGTTAAAAAATAGATCATTTTTTTATTTTTAATTTAATTTTTTAAAAAGTTCAAACTTTGTATTAGGTTATAAGTATGTGATTATTTGAATTTTTGACTTTTTTAAATATATTTTTTATTTATTTATTTATTTATTTTTTTATATTGTACATGACAATTAATCAATTATATTATCATTTTATATAATATAATAAAAAATATAGTCAATTATCATGAGACCGATCAGTGTTTGAACTGATTCAATCAATTGAATTACTGACCGGTAGACTGTTGGTCCTAACAATTGAACCACTAATCAATTGAAAATTTAATTTAATTATCAATCCGATTATGAAAACACTGAAAATAAATACAATACCTTCCAAATATTTTATATTTTTTTTTTATATATATATTTACCTTATTTAGAGTCTCTTTTCTTCTCTCAATCAAGCACTACAACATTTCAAGGTTAATTGCAAATGAGTGAAAGAAAGAAAACAATTGCTTCATAGTTGTTATTCACATGCACCAAAATATAAATTTACATATATAGTGTGTGACTGTGTGTATATGTACTCATATACATATATGTATAAATTAATTTTTGGAACTGGGAATCATGCACAAGACAAAGCCACATCGTACGCCCCCTCGGTAGGATAAATTGGGGACAATGGCACTGACCTCACGTGAAATTCTTGTATGAAATGCCAGCAATATATATAAAAATAAAATAATAAACATTGGTCACTATATATATATTAATCTTGATATAAGAAATATCATTAACTATATATGTATATATTAAGTGATAAAAATTTTTATTTTATTATAATGACTATTTTAAAAATACTTTTATTTATTTACATATTTAATTACATCCATAAATCGATTTTCTTTTTATGAGTTTTAATTTCAATAAAAATACTAGTTTTTACTGTTCATTTATTATAATATGAATATACTACACTAAATCAATATGTATGGCCGATGAGATTCCATTAATAGAGTGAATTTCAATAGACTTATTGGAGGTCCTATTGGCATTTACAATTGAACCTATGAATTTGCAAATTATAAGTGGGGCATTAACTATTGAAATTTTTTATTTTATTATAATAAAAAATTAAAAATAATAATAATAACAAGAAATATCAAGTAAATTTGTCATAATTGACAATCATGTATATAGTAAGAAATAAGTAACACATTAACTCAGTGACTATAATTATACTAAATATATGTCGATAGTGATAATTTAAATATATTTTTTATCACTATAAAATTTATAAAAATTATTAGTATGATAATTATCACGTAATACATATCAATAGTGACGATCACTGTTTATAATATTTTTTCTTGTAGTGACTAATTAAACTCTTAATAAAGATGATCAAAATTATACTTATACTTGAATGCTTGGAATTTTAGAAGTTGCATGGATGCTTTTATAAACTTCTTAAAATATGTTATACATGTTTGAAATCTCATAAGATGTCTTAGAATGTTTAGAAAAAAATTAAGAAAAAACCCTTATAAACTCCAAGAATAATATGTTATAATCTTATAAGACCCGTGAACAAAAAAAAAATAAAAATAAAAAAGTCCCTTTTTCAAATTTTAACAAACTTTTATAGTTTGACGATACATACTAAAATTTAGTGGTTATGAGAGAGCTTTTAAAATATTTCTGTTTTTTTAGGTGCAGAAAATGCATGTACTTTTTGAGTTTATATTAATGTACTTTTCGAAATGTAATTAATGATGATAGAGCGTTAATTATGGAATTGTCACGATGCAATGTCAAGACTCTTAGTTATAAATGCAAGTGAATACTTACTAAATACTTCATCAAATTACTAATCTAATCTTTTATACTAAGGTATATATTAATATTAGGATCATATTATTTCATAATTATTTTAATGATTTTTTTTTTTGTTATAGTTTAAAGTTATTAGTTACAATTAATGTTCAAATATTTTGAAATTTAAGTAAAAGTAATAAGGTGAGATTATACTATACAACTTTGTACAACTAAAAGTATTGTACTCAAAGCTAAATATGCTATCAAATATTTAGGATCATACCGTTTCTTTGGGTTGGTATTTTTATGTATCCTCTTATTTAATAAAAAATAAAATTTAAGAAATGCTTTAGAAATATATGAAGATTCATGTGGTACCTTTAGGTGGAGTCCTACCAAAATCCCGTAATAGAATAAAAAGAGAGAAGCAGATGCCACGAAACCCTTTATTCCACACATTATCCAAATACAAGTAAAATATTTGATGGGTTATAAATCCAAAATAGACCTAAAACGTTAAATTCAAGAGATACGTCTAAATTATGAGTTGAAATAAAGACAAAATCTAATAAATCGAATTTATGAGCTTCACAAGAAAATAGATAAATTAGGCTATAATGTTTAAACTAAATTCATTAGAGCATAAGACCCAATCACACGAAAATCTTCATATCAGCATTATAAATACTATCAGTTTTCATTATTGAAGGGTACACAACTAATTACACGTATAACTGCTATTAATTTCTTTAACTTTCATTAACTTACTTTGAAACTGATTTGAGCGTGAGAGAGTTTTCGTCAGCTCAACTCCCAATACCTTTAATGACTTTTTATAACGCAAGTTGTGACCCACGTTACAATTAACTTCCAAATAGAGATTTTAAAAGGAGAAGTGATACAACATCAATAGTCAATGTCATGAAGGCGTCTACTTACTTGCTCAGGTCGATCAGTCGAGCACTCGATGTCTTACTAAAGTACAACATAGGATTCATTTCCCTGTCCGACTAATTTTTCTTCTAGGTTGGATCTAAATAAGGCATAGCTTGCTTCTTCATAAGTTTATACTCTATAAAAAAAAATAAAAAAAAATCGACCCTGTTAAAAAAACCATTATAATGTTGATGACAATAATAATAACATAAAAAAAATCTTCTAAGAAAGTACAAATAATAGAAGTAGTAGTCATGTAATAATTAAACGAGATTAGGCTTTTTAAGTTTTTTCACAAGAAAGAGCAGGGTCGCTCAAAATTGGGCCGATTGAAGAAGCAAGCCCACTAAAGAATTGCAAAATTTAAATCTCAAGAAAATCAATGTTACTCATTTTAATGTTTTCTAGTAATCAATAAATGTAAGAATTTAGCTCATTAGAGCTTGTTTTAGTCTAGATTATATTCTTATGATATCTTCTGAAAATCTATAATTTACAATACGATATACAAATGTTGTTTAGCAACTGAGGTTTGTACCAGAATTTTGACAATTGCTTCTTTCTAGACTTGTACTCTCTTTATAATTTTTTCTTGGTGATATTGAATTCTTTCTTCCTCCTTTGAAGAAGTAACCCTAATTTTGGAAAACTACGTAGATTTCTATATCGATTTTCTATTTCATGTTCTTAATTATTATACTTTCTATCAATTCATTTTTCGTCGAATTTTAAAAATTCAATAGTCATTTTTTTACTTTAGATATTTGCTAAGTCAATTTAAAGAAAAAAGAAATCGTTATGAAATTTAATGTTCATAGAAATGAATTTTGATAAGTGAAAACCTTAGATTAAAAATTGAATACCCATCAAAATATATAAAATAATTTAAAATGGATCGTGTTATAATTAATTACCAAAAAACTAATACTAAAAAAAAAAATCTAATCAAATAGGACATTAGATTTATGTTATTTGAAGTTTAACTCATGGGCTCTTGGCCCACTTCCCATTAGATGTTAGTTCACTAAAGATTTTGGATTCTTAAAATAATGCCTTTTTACCATTATTGATTTATGAGATATGCATGCCACTTTTATGCGAGTTGCACAATATTAATATTAACGATTGTAATTATTTTAAGAATTGTTTTTTTTTTTTATAAATTTTACAAAAAATAAATTCGAAGAAAAATATTATTTTTTCAGTAAAACAATTAAGTACATCAATATATCATTATCACGATCAATAACTAATGAAATTTTGGATAATCACATAACAAAGTCACATTAAAGTAAATTTAAGAAATAAATATGAAATAAGATAAATATCTACACACGTTAAACTTAAGACCTTATAATTGAAGAATCTCTACACGTCTATCTTTGTGAATAAAAACTTGGTAATTTTAAGCTCTTCATTGTATGGGAGAACAAAATAGTGCAGATGTAAGTAACCATTTCTCCATGATTATTCATCGTATTTAATTAATTATCAATTAATATTTTAATATAATAATACAACAAAAATTGAAGAAAATTTTTAAAAGGTAAGTCAAGCTGCTGCCGAGGAAGTGGCATTGCTCACCACTTCTTGCGACGACATTGCATCTTTCGTCGCTAAAATATTAATTTATTTTATGTTTGCGATGATATTTGATTTTTTTTGTCTCAAATATTCACATTAGTGATAAAAATAAATTACGTCATAAATATTTTTATCACTATTTTCCCTAATTTTTTTGTAGTGCACCAAAATAACAACCATTTCATTCATTATTAAAACAAGAAAAGGTATTGACAATGCAAAAGTTAATTTTATTAATTTACATCCAACAAAAAGGGTGGATTAGGTGGTGACTATTGCTTCTCACTTATTTAATAAGTGCTAATTAATAAACCTAAGTATTTATTAATTATACATATATACATACATACATACATATATATATACACATATGTGTATATATATATATATTTGTGTGTGTGTAACAGTTTAAATGTTATTTGACAAGAAATGTTTTGACTTTGGATCAAATGCTATTTTTTTTCCACAACTCCTTGAAATATAGCTTACTATCTTCCCCTACTCCAAAATCTCATTACAAGAAACCATGAATAGTTATATCTTCTAATTATTCTAGAACATTAATTAATGACATTAATGGTTCGGTAATTAAGTGGAGTTGTATAGTCAATCTCTTGTAAGAAAAGGAACAATGCCCACCTACTCATTACTGCTATTTGGGGTATTTTTTCGTTGGACTTTCTTTATGAGGAAGGTTATTATATATCTAGGGTCCTCACTTGTCCAAATCTCTTCATTTCTACACGCAATTTTATTTTTTTTAATCAATCACATGTCATTATAACCTGACGAACATGTACCTTTAACTGTTTGTTTTTTCCGAGGGTAAATTTTTTTTATATGCATAAGATTATCATCTTTTAATTCTGATAAAATTGGTGCTTAACCTAAGTGAAAATACAAAGCATCTATATGGTATCTATTATATTAATATTTTTTTATTTTCTTTTTCATTTCATTTATACTAATGTGACAACAACAATGAAATGCTACTCAACATGTTTCCCTTCTTCTATAGCAGTCTTTTTGTAGCCTTAAACATACAAATTTCAGAATTATTGCATAAGCTGGCTATGCTACTTATATTTAAAAGTTGTTATTACTTGGTTGTGACTCTGGTGAAAAAAGCAGAGTAATAGAGTTGACAATACATGAACATAATAGATAATTTGAGATCATGCGTATTCACGAAATTTGTTATTATTATTATTATTTTTTTTTTTAAAATAACGATTGGGAATCACAGTTATTATCTTTTATTGGTAAACTCAATTTGTGTAATAGCCCATAAATCATGAACGATCGGACTTGTGAGTTGATACTCACCATGGGGATCTCTTAGGTTATACTAATGGGATTAAAAATTGACGAGTCAATCTTTATTTCTATAAAGTACATGTTGAAGATCGGTATAACTTTATATGAAATGTACTATGTATAATTTTTTCACATATTTATATGAGAGAAAAAGATACATAAATAAAGTCGAACAAATACTCGGGATTATTGAGCAAGATTTTGAATTCATTGCAACTTATATATAAAATTCTCACCAAACTTTTGTTTAGTCACTCTAAAGTATAAGTCTTGAAGGAAAAGTATACTAAGTATATGCTTAAAGCACATGATTATCAAGACACAAATGAAAAGCATCAACATATACAATTGCATGCCTTTTAGAAAAAAATGTCATAGTCAAATTAGTATTTTTTTTCTCAACCAGAACCAACTTTAGATGCCAAAATCAACCAAGCAATAGCCAAACACACACACACACACACACACAGGTCACCACCTGCCCTTTTGAAAATTTCAGATATCAAGTTCAGTTAAAGAAGGAAAATATATGTCTAATTATTATAGGGATGAAATAATAGTACTACTAGCTAGTTTATATAATGCCAATAATGTATATATATCAAGCTAAAATTGACTTCCACACAATTTTATGAAGAAAAATAAAAGGAAAACTAAGTTTCTATTTTTTTTTATAAATATTAAATAAAAATTTATACGTATTTGATGTAACGTGTGGTGAATCTCATCGTTATTAATTTTTTTTTTTTCATGATTTACATATAACTACATAGGAAAATTGAAAATTTTCGGACACGCAACTGCACCCTCGACGAGAGCTCCGCTCAAATCTCAATCAATCACAAAGTAAATATAATACAATATATTTAGCCAAATAATAAGTTCAAAAACTACTACTTATGTTATAGGGCAGAAAAAGGTTGCCATGCATCATGACCCATCAATTTCATTATCATTTGTTAAAAACAAAGACTAATATGAATTCTTAAACTTGGTGTTTCCTAACTACTTGGGGCCCCATCTTATCATTGTGAATCCTTGTGCGTCACCTTTTTTGACATTAATCCTTTAGTCAATTCTTAGTTAAAATCCCATCATTGATTATTGAATTATAAAATAAAGTAATTTTTAATTTAATTAATCAAAAACATCCGTTCAAAAATTTTACCATAAAAGCTAATATAGTAATAGATCATTGATTAAATTTGTGAACCATGTATTTGCTTTGACCTGAAAATCTGCAGTGATGGTGGGAAAAAATAGTTTAAAGATTCGTCAGCCAATTTTTTTACCATAAAACCACGTAAATAGGTAAATAAGCATATTCATTTCATGTAAGTATGTTATTGGAAATTAACATAACTATCAGAAAACAAATTAAATCAACACTAATAAAAAAGAATTAGATGATTTAATTATAGAGAAATGACAGAGAATAAATGAAATCTTGTTTTTTTTTTTTTTTTTTTTTTATTGTTAGGGAAGTTCTATAATTTGTTCTCTTATGTTGTACCTATATCTCTGCATTATTTGCTGGTTCTTTCTCCTCTCCGTACATACAAATGACGAAAATTCTTATATGCTGGGGTATGAAAATACCAATATGTCTGAATTATGTTATGTCAGTAGTTTGTAAATCCTATTATTGACATGTTTTCATTCATATCGTTTGATATTTTCACACGAGTACATATAAAAATGTTCCTACATAAGGAAGATCTAATATATGTCAAAAGGAAAAAATCTTTAGAAATTACACAATACTAGATGGTGTGTATAGATTCCATGGATATATATATATCAATGTTTATGAACATTGTGAAAGATGTTAATTTTTTTTTCTGTTCAAAAAAAAAAAAAAAAGAAAAATAGAGAAGATGAACAAAAACTCAAGAAAGCAAAGGCAAAACTCCAAACCTTCATGCTTGTAGCTAGAGCATATACATACATATATATATGTATGTGTATATATATATATGTATGTACATATATATATATATATATAATTAAACACTAAGCAATCTCATGGAAAATAGGATCATCCAAAAGTTCAGACCACATTTGAGCACCTCCATAGCTGGACGTGCTACAAGCGTCCACCGTGTTAGTAAAGGAAGTTTCAGTCACCGGCGCTACTGCAGATGGTGGCGACGTAGAGAGGTTCTGCCGCAGCCACGGCGAAGAAGACCCCGGAGAGTTCTCCCCTTGGCTGAGCACTCCACCAAAGTCAGAACCCTGAACCATAGCTCCCTTGCTAAAAGAACACTGATTAATGCTGCATGGGGCTTGTAAATCAGGCAAATGGGAGAAGGGCATCGACTCTTGGAGAAAATCGGCTGGGAGAGACGGCGGCGCCGTCGTTTCCAGGTGGCTCAAAATCGATGTGTCTTTCAGAGAATTCAAAAGATTGAAAGTTGCCATATCTGCAATATTATGGTTCTGGAAAGTGGGCAACATCGAGGGTTGGAGGAGATGTTGCAAGCACTGGTTGAGCCGAGCCATTTGAACGGCTTCGGTTTGGAGCCGCATGGCTTGCTCTTCCCATGAAGGGTTTTCAATCAGCTCCTTGAGGTTAGCCAGAGCTATGAGGTGAGGCAGGCTGGAGAAAATGTCGGTCCGGGGACGGTGGGTCATCGGGTCGAACCCCATCTGGATCAGCTTCTTCTTCAGATGAGTGTTCCAGAAATTCTTTATCTCATTGTCTGTTCTTCCAGGCAGGTGTGTTGCTATTGCAGACCACCTTTTATCAAAACATAAAATTAAATAAAATAATGATGAATATAAATATATATATATATATATATATGTACAAACACACACACACACATAGAGAGAGAGAGAGAGAGAGAGAAGAGAGAGAGAGAGAGAGAGAGAGAGAGAGAGAGAGAGAGAGAGAGAGAATAATTACTTGTTGCCAAGAATGGAATGGAGATTGAGAATGGTTTGTTCTTCTTCTTGAGAGAACTTTCCTCTCTTGATATCTGGTCTTAAATAGTTAGTCCAACGAAGCCTGCAACTCTTTCCACATCTGTTTAACCCTAAAATTGACAACAAAAAGTTCAATACTCATTAGTAAGAAAAGGGGTTAGACTTACATGGCAATTCTTGGAAATGGATTCTCATTTGGATATATATATATATATATATATATACTAACAATGAAATATACATATAGTGAAAATGAATATACCAGCAAGTCTGGGGAGGGCTCTCCAGCTGCCATGGCCATGTTTCTGAATATAATTGATGAGTTTGTCATCTTCTTCAGGAGTCCAGGGACCTTTCTTCAACCCACTCTCATCACAGCAGGGAGATCTTCCCATTTTACTTTATTTGTTGCACCCCACTCTCCTCTCTCTCTCTCTCTCTCTCTCTCTCTCTATATGTCTAAACTAATCTGATGTTTCCTTATGGTTTCGTTGCCTCCCCCAATCCTACCAAATAACTGGAGCCTCACTATATATATAACTCTGTTTGCCCCTCATTTGTCCTCTTCTTGTATGCCTATCATGTGGGACATGGCTTGCGTGGGAGCCCCACATGATTCTTGAACTTGAAATGACAAAATACACCCTCTACTTGTATTTACCAATTTTTTGTAAAAAGACTATAGGAATATATATATATATATATTTGGAATTCAAGGGGATATGTAAGGAACCAACTAGAAATTTTATACCTTGTCACGACCCTGGCCTAGTGGCCCATGAGTTTGTTAGATGCTAGAATTGTTTCTAATTTTATTAAGTATAACTAGAATTTAGCTATGCACAACTTATCTAAAAATGAATATTCATTGATGCATGTGAATTACATAAAATTTATAAAATAGTTTTTTTTTTTTTAATTTTAAAAGTGTGCGAAATGGGCATCCCAATTACCCTTCTTTCAAAACATGACGTTCTCATCACAACATGATATACTTGAATAGAGATAAAGACAATTGTAAACCCAAGAGCTACAACATAACACGAAGAGGATTTATAGAACTCAACATATAAAATTGATAATCACACATAAAATCGAACCAACTGAGAAAAAGATTTATGTGCACTAGCCACTAAGAATTATGTGGCATAAAAAGAGAAAAAGGGCAATCTGGGGAATTCATGTCCTTTCAATATCATCAATCATCATCATCTAAAGAAGAAAAACATAGTAGTAGATAGAAAAATGTTCAAAGTAAGAAAGTCATCATCAGAAACAGGTGGCGGCTGCCCTCTGGTCAAAGTAACACTCCCCACGCACGCAATGGGGAGGGGGGGCGCCACCCCCCCCCCCACCCATAATTTGCATATTCTCTCTCTCTCTCTCTCTCTCTCTCTCTCTCTCTTCTCTCTCTCTCTCTATCTATCTATCTATCTATATATATATATATATATATATATATTCATATATGTATATACACTACAAACAAATTTACTTAGCTATTAATTAATTTCATGTTAATGGGTCCTCCATTTCTGATACTTCTTGCCACCTTTGTTTAGCTTAAGCTATTTAATAATTGATTAAAAGCCGTTTAATAAAAAAAAAACAATAAATCACATGTATAATTTAGTGTTATACAATTTAATTGGATTGAGCACGTAATATAATTCTAATAACACCAATTTGAAACTGTCTTATCAATTTATGAAGTTGGTTTTTATTTTTTTCTGTTCTTTTTTATGGAAACGATAGGCAAAGACTGAAATGTCTCTGAATTTGGTCCGGTCCTGTAAATGCTAAATTCACTATATATACATTTGATATAAATTTATTATTTAAATATTTAAATTTGTATAAAATAAAATACTTGATCTTGATCATACATCATATACCAAGTGTACTATACAATTGATATACTATGGATATTACTCTGAATGTGATCAAGAAACGGGAAGTACAAAAAAATCAAAATTAAGTTCATTTAATAAAGGATATTATTATGATCAGGGCCTATTAGAGACCACCTAATTTATACAGTAGGAAGCAATAAAAGTAATTGCTTCACATTTTTAAAATAAGTGATTAATCAGAATATACATACTATTTACATTTTCAAACGATATGAATTGCAGCGTTTGATATTTGCATCACTCCCAATCAAAATAAAAAAGTGAATTTTTTAAATGGATCAGGTGTAATATTTCCGATAGGAGAAAATGGTCAAAACTCATAAATTGGGAAAAAAACTACACACTTTCCTTAGTTTCTGCCATAAAATCTTGAAACTTAGGAAAATATTTGTGTCTGTATGTATAAACTATGAAATACTACAATATAATAGCGTTGAGGTTATGTACACGTTGTAAGTGAATAGTAATATAGTATATATGTTTACGTATAATGTCTACATGGGGTGTACATACACACACACACACACACACACACACACACACACACATATATATATATATATATATATATATATATATATATACGTATATGTATATATTCATCAAAGACTTTGCTTCACCACACAAGTGAAAACCAATCTAAGATGGTGAGATGAAGAGATGGCGACCCTCGTTTCATTTCTATTCTATAATTTGACCATTGAGAGAGAGAGGGTTAGAGGAGAAGTTGGTGCAGCAAACTTTCTACTAATTTATTTTCACCACCTTTATTTAAAAAAGAAGAACACCCCACCTCCTTTCCAAACATCCAAATTCAAAAAAATTGTATTTTTATATCAAATAATGAAAATTATATCATGTTAATAATCAAAATTCAAGGAAAATATAATCAACAAAACAGAAGTCATCAATATGGTAACACTTTGGTTGAGACATGGAAAAAAGATCAACTAACAAATCAATCCATACACCTCCCCCCCCCCCCCCCCCACACACACACACCCCACATAATCATTCCAAATTTGTAGGGTGACAAGAAAATTTCTAGGTTAATTGAAGTATTCATACAACGTATAAGCATGTACATCTAACATAATATCAAAATGGTCACTTTATTTCAATTTAATCCTTTAGGTAGACAATATATATATATATATATATATATATTAATTAATTCAGTGCCCTTTTTAGTAAAAATATAAAAATTGTTGCGAACATGTTTATATGTTTATTTTGAGGTCAAAACACTTGAAGTTTGCATAAATCGTTGATACTGAGATATTACTATTTACTACAAAAACCTTCTATTTCTTCAATATTACATCAAATAATTATCTCATCTTTTATAATTCAATTTTTGATGGAAGATATGGGATTCAAAGATCAAAAGAATTCAATGTATCTTAGATTTACCAATCTAAAATTTTGAAATAGTTATTGACAAAATTGTTTCCCCAACCATATTACTTCCCATACTTCATGAAATAACATGCAAGAGAAAAAAGTAGGTGATAATGTTTAAAGTCCAGAAATGAAAAACGAAAATGGGGATGGGTGCATTTTCTGAGGGTACAATTGATACACATGTGCTAGTTAGTTAATATGTGGAATGGTTAAAATAAAAATGTAAAAGAATTATTTAGGAGTAAAAACACCATTTATTTTGATATTATTTTTATATATATCGTGCTTGCATTTATTTAAATTATATAAAATTTATTTTATATGTATCATTATATCATGTAATTTAAAATTATGTCACAACTTAGAAATAATTAATTGGTAATAATTAATATTCTTATAAACTATTTAAATTTTAATTTGTTAATTATACGATATGCTATTGATATTTTAAAATAATTTTGATATAACTTGTAGGTCTTAAATAAATATTTGTTGAGCAGGAGTATTATTTATCAAATATAGCATATAATACGTGTATTAAAATTTTTATATAAAAAATATAAATATTATTTATTAATTTCAAAATATATATAAAAATAATAATATTCTTCAATTAATCATGCATACATATATTATATGAATATAATTCGAATATTAATGTTCTACTAACAATATAAATCAAATAGGCCCGACAAACAAATTGAAAAGTCCAACATCTTACTTCACCATCCCCCTCTTTCAAACCTAAACCGGATTTTAAAGTTTCAAACATCAATAAAACCAACTCGAGTCAAAGTAGCAATGACGTGGGCTTTTAAGAACCAAGTTTCCTCCCCATTTCTAGCTGGAAAAAATAAAGAAAAAGATAAAAGGTAAAAGGAGAGAAAAAAAATTCCAAAACCCTAGTCCGACTATTAATTATTTAATGATTATTTTTAGAATTATTTTTGCATAACCTTTTGATTTCAAATTGAATTTCCTTATTTTAGGCCGGCTCATATAGTTATTTGGGTAAGAATAATTGATCAATGCTCAATATGTTTAGGTCAACTAACTAAAAATTTGCTTTGTACGAAATAGAAGCCCAAGTGGTAATTTTTTTTTATTATTATTATTAAGTGAGTGAAATTCAAACCCATATAAATAAAAATTTAAGTTATTAATAGAGTCGAACAACATTTAGAAAAATTCAGTTTTTGTTTGGGTTCCTTTTAGTCATTCTCCAAAAATAAAATAAAACATTTAATATTATTCTCCTTCAAAACACATTTCTTAATATACATACACATAATTATATACATTTCAATAATTATTATATTTATGTTTACATCTTTATACACTACATTAATAAAAAATATATAGATTTACATCTCCCAATCATTACAGTATTATAAATATAAAATATGTCATCTGACTTTGATATTAATATAAAATATAAAATAATGACATGACACTACTAATCATATAAAATTCTATCAAACATAATATCCACTAATAAAAATATCTCCCCGAAAATACAACTTCATTCAAAAAACATCAAACACCACTACCAAAATAAAACCAAATACACTGCACATCCCTCAATAAATTTTCCGAAAATACATTTCTTCAAATTATTTTTTTCAAATCACATCAAAAACAAAACCAAACATAGCCTTAATTTTAGCGCTAGCTTTGTACGTTGTTATCTATAAAAAAAATCCTTGAAATTAAACTCATCGATGTTTAACATTATTATTTTTCCTTCCAAAGATCAATGCTGTGACAAAAATTGAAAAAGGGAGATCTATATATGGGACTAAAATTAATTTTAGACAAGATAAAAAATTCAAGATTTTTACTAAGTTAAAAAACTCATCGATGCTAAACACACATCTTCCTTAAAACATAAGTAAAAAATGATGTCGGCACAAGTTTTCTCCTCCCACAAGAATCCAAATAGTTGAAATTAAACCCCATCAAAAAATAAAATAAAATATTTACCCTTTAGCTTGTTTTTTACACCTTAGTTCAAAAAAGTCTGGAAGTTAGTTAAGCATTTTTAACTATAACAAACACTTTTTCATACTTTAAAGAAAAAAAAAAGAAAATATATATTGCTTGTTCAACAAAGGTTCCTTGTCGGATGGAGCAGCCCCTCCACCCCCAACAATTTAGTAACAAGGTTTAGTTTAAAAGGGTAAGTGATGTCACACACAAAATCTTTTAATTAATTAATTAAGATGATAATTAAATATGTAATAATTGTTTAAGTGTCTGCTAAACAACTAATTTGCTTGCACTGATGGGTTTCCACCCAATGCATTTTTATTTGTATCATGTATGCCACGTACCTCTCTCTTCATGCCTCCACCAATATTTTCCATGCACATTGGGGACGTATATGTATATACAGTCAAATTCTTGGATGAATCGGATCTAAAAATATTTGATTTATTTAAAAATTATTAAATTAATAAATAGTGAATAGTAAAAAATATTTATCTTTTATAATTTAATAATCGATTATGAATCAAGCGCAAAATACGTTTGTCATTAGGGATGGTAAATTGTAGAGCTTGAGTCGGTTTTGCATGGATGAAATATCCAACCTCATTAAAAATTTAAGCACCCAGACCTGAACCCTCCTCAAATTCAAATTTAATGAATAATCCGTTAAACCTACTAGATTTCTATGTAGTTTAAAAAATATTAAAAAAATATATTTTTACAAATAATAATATTAAAATTTTTAAAAAATATTTCTTTTTTAAAAAAATATCATATAGATATATAATAAAAATTCTAAACCCGACTTGATTATATTGTTAAAATCAACTCCAAAAGGAACAAATACCAAATACCGTCCCATTGCTATCCGTCAACACAATACACATACACACACTCTCAAGTGGCACAATTTTACTAAAGATACTATTACATACGATGTAGTAGTGCATGCATTTGGTCGACGTCGACCGACCACCCTTTAACTTATGTGTAAAATCTTATGAATGATTGTTTTCGACGTGGGAGTTGGTGATTTAAATGGATTTATAACAAATCTAGAGCACTTGTTTTGGATAAATTTTGAGTTACTATTTTTTTTCAAGTATTAGCTATTATTTTAAACTATTTTTTAAAGCATCATAAATAATGGATTCAAAAGTAGAATGTATAATCGTGATGTATTGTTTTATTGAATTTTAAGAAGAAAAAAATTAATAGCATAATATGGTGATATGCCGAAAAAAAACACACAGAAAGATAAACACCATTTAAAGTACTTTTTTATATCTAGCACAACAAAACTAGTACTTGATACAAAGGCTGTGCTGTTCATAAAAAACTAGTCCTTTTTAGTGATTAAATTGCTAAATATATGATTCAAGGATGTTTGGTTCTAGGGTTTAAGGCCATATTGATATTTCCATCAGAGGTTTTAATCTCCAGGTTTGATTAAATCATTTATTAGTTAATATAGCATAGAAAATCAGAAACAAATATATATGATTGTTAAACATGTTTTTACATCATTCATTGTTCACATCTAGTTATACATGCATATATACATATATATACCAACACACACTTGTATGCGATACATATATTAATGATTGATGATGTATGAAAATATAAAGATTAATTTGAGGACTTACAATGTCAATGTCAATGTCAATGGAGAGTTTCAAGGTTAGCCGAACGTTAATGTACATCTGCAAAACAAAGCATCGAGGTCATCCCCAAGAGTAGATAGTTCGATATTTAAGTTAATAGTTTCGAGGTTAGCCGGAAGTTAGCGTACACCTGTAAAATAGAGCTTCGGGTTAGTTCAGAGTAGATACTTCAATATTTAAGTTACTTTTTTGTCGAGAGTTATTATCAAAATGATTAATTGAAATTATGTATTCTTCTTATTTAGAGTCAAGTTCTATATATCTGGAGGCAAGGTCCAAGGGCTGGACTCTTTCGCTTATTTCTTATTAGATTAGGAAATTTTAACATATCATTATATTGATTGGCACAGTCCAGAGATATCAGGTATATAATTATGCAAAGATGAAATTATCCTTCGTTGATGAGGTTAATTTCTTAATCCTGGCTTGTTAAGGTTTCTTTCTACACAATTTGTGATTTTGACAGTTACCCTCTAAGCGTCGTTATGCATTTCATTAAACAATTTCAAGCAGAATACAAAAAAATTAATCAAAATACAAACTACAGTTAGGAAACATACTATCCCTATCATGTCTGCCAAACATGAAACGTATTTGTGATGATGTAAGAAATATATATATATTTATCAAAATATTAAGCTTATTTAAGGATGAAGAGACCAACAACCCTTGTTGAAAGCCATAAAAAAAAGTACGTAGGGCCAGTAAAAATCTTTGCTAATTTCATCATATCTTTACCGTTTCAACGATAATAACATGTATTATATAGCACTTTATATTATACGACTCCCCCTACAAAAAAACTTGAACATGCCTTTTTTTAAAAAAAAAAAAATGTATTACATGTATATTCATTACCATATGTATCTGTCTCATTCGAACGGGCCTAAAAAACTTGAACTGGGAGTGAGATTGAATTTTTTTTAATACTAATAGACAAATATATTTTTTTAATTTTTAAAAGGGGTTGTAAAATATTAAAGTTTAGTATATATATATATATAATTTGTACTAAATATAAAATTTTATAGAGTTGAAGGAAAGACAGTTGCCCCTACCAACCCCTAGGTCGGACGCTAGTTATCCCTACACTAATCTCATGATTTTTCGCATCTGATTACCTCTGGGTATTTTGGTTGATTGTATTGGAGTACATATACATAATTTTCAACTAGGGTTTGGAGTTTCAGAACATCTATTTATTATATTTAATAAGATTTTCTATATAGTGAACACTGATTATCTGATGTTGTCACATAATATCTGTATTTGTGTGTCGTTTTCATCTCTCCCTCGATTTTCTCAACATAATCAGATTAATTAACTGTTGATTTCTTGTGAAGTGACACTTAAGACTCTTGCCCTTTGATTCAAATTAAACTATTGACATTGGTTAAGCCTTCTACAAGAATCCTTGGTTTTAATAATTGCTTCTATCTCATTTTTCCCAACTGTTATACCCAGTGTTTGGGGAGTAAGAATTTCCAAGACTTGTTTAATAGGCTTAATGCATTTAAAATTGTACTAATCTGATGAATGTGTATGGGAAAGCCCTAATTAAAATTAGGGCTAATTGTTTTTTTTATTTTACTAATTAATTGTTTGGGAGATGTATCAACCAACCACTACCCCTTAATTATTTGGTGGATTGACAATGACATCATAGAAATACAGCTAATTAGGGTTATTGAGAGAGGGTGAGTACTGAGTTTGACAGTTGATTATAATACTATGTTGTGTATTTATGGGCTGAAAAATAAATCAAGTTGGGCTGAAAAAAAAAATTAAGTTATTCAAGATCGATCATTAAAATTCGTTTGAACTCAATTCGTTAATTTAATAAATCAAACTTGACACATTTTTTCATTCGATAATATCTAAAACTCAATTCGAACTCAACTTGATTAGTAAAAATATAAAAAAATATATGTAAAATATCAAGTTATTTGAGTTTGACTCGTATTTGACTCGATTAAAACTCGACTGATTAACAATTAAATCTAGTTCGAACACAATTTTTGAAACTTAATAAAAATTCAAACAAGATTAAACTTAAACATTACCGAATTCCAACTCGACTTGATTGGTTTGTATTTATTTGGATATTGGATTAATTAAAATACTCAACTCGATTACGGTCTGAAATCAATAAGTATCTATTAATCATTTCTGATTATTGCACTTGAATTAATTATTGAGTTCTTGTTTGGGAGGGAATTAGGGTTGGGTACCAAAAACGCAATGCTGGCAAATTCTCCTAATCTTTCCTCTAACAAATAATGGAAAAGTAGTTATCAATCTCTATAGATGTGAACTTTATTTCTTAATTTGTCACCAAATATTGATACATGAAATCTTAATTTATAGTATGGTTTAATGATTTTTCACTATTTTCAGTAAAATTTTCATTTCTTGAAAGTTGAAACCCAATTATTAATGCACTAATATTAGGTGACACATATCTATAACCTATATCCTATATTTTGTATGTACATGTGTCGATCCAAACATACAAAAAAATGAAAAATCAAGATTTGGAACATAACTAATCAAACGCGTATCGATTTCTTGACCATATTTGAGTTTAAATTAATGTGATTAAAGACAAAATATCTAGCAAATAAACAATTAATTGAAAAATAGCAAATTCTCACTTCGATAGTGTACATTACCATTAATAAAGTACATGTCTAACTCTCCGCCTAGACACAAGCAATGTTGATTTTAAAAAAAGGTTCATTAATATAGGAAGAATAATATTTATTTTTTTTAAAAAAGGGAAGAATTATAGTCCTTTTTCTCCCTTGGTATTTATTTTTTTTATTCCTATAAATTTATTCATGAAGCAAGAGGGTAGTTGTGGGAGAGGTTGATGAGAGAAAGGTCTTAGATGCCCTAAAACAAAGGCAAGTTGACATTTTCTATTTATGAAACAGAAAATGACTGAAAATGAGAATTTATAAAGGAATAAACATTATGAATAAAAATAGATTAATTAGGAGTAAGTGATTAGGGAAATTAGAAAAATCTATATCAGGTTATAAGCAAAATATGCCCTTAGCCAGACATCATCAACTCATCCTCCATTGCAAATACTAATGCTTTTTTTTGTTTTCACCAAAGTGAAACGCTAACAATATGAATGACTAGGTACAGACAATATCTATAACAACTGATTTTAGTACTTGTTTTTTGTTTGGCATTATTGTGTTTCTATCCCAGTTTATGTTATAAGTGGAAAAGTTAAGAAGATAACCATTTCGTACTTAGACCTCCCTCCCTAACACCGCCTTCTATTCTTAGCCGCATAGAGCCCTTAGCTCATAAACTGGCCAAATCAATTCATATAAAATAAAAAGTCGGGTCTAGCTCATTTTCGAGTTGACCAATGATGGATATGTAGGAATGGCAGAACCTAAGCGAGCTAGGTTTCGTTAGCCTTAGCCAGTTCTCCTTTTAGAAGTTATTTTAATGCCGCTCGCCACCTCGCCTCGCTAAGAAAGTGATGATCGATTTTGATAAGAATTTATTTAAATAAAAAAGGTAAGAAAAGTAGTGTGTAATCAAAGATTTGAGTCATAGCTATTATCTATGGCCAAGGGGTCCCCTTGTGTCAAGGGATGCCCTCCCATTAGGTACGGGCCCCTTACTTAGCCCCGGTACCCTTGACGGACTACTTGGTCTCGGGCCGACCCGACGGGCTGTCGACACCAACCTTCATCAATGGACGCTAAACTTCACCGCACATTAGTTAGAGTCTATAGATGTAGGTCTTTTCTTTTATTTTTGTTGTAAATACTTTGTACCAGCAGTTAGTCGTGTTCCTTAGGTTTCTAATGTACACTGTTGTCACAAGCATTTTTCTTTTTAACCTATTATAGGGGGTATAGAGTTTTGAAAGAAGTTGTTAGTCATCGTATTGGAGTTGACCCCCTCCTCCAAGCTTTGTTGTAATCTTTCAATAGTGTAATCTGCATTTTATCAATGAAAATGAGTTTTTCCAATTTTATCGTGCCTTGAAAACACCTACGAGTGTGAATTTGTCGCAATTTTAGTTCGCTGTACAATCCATTGTGGTTTTGGCGGAAGTAGTCGTGACTGGCAAACTACTAGCCACACGGTGCCCCTTTTTTTATACAAACAAAAAGGCGCCCCGTGACTCATTGCCAAGACTGGATTTCCATCCCAACAAAGGTGATTGATCATGGGCTAGGCCGACTAGACTGTCCCTATATTAATGGTAAGCCCACAAACTCTCTTCCCTTCGAGAGAAAACTTTTTTTTCTAAATAAAAATCAGACAGAAAATATATTGTAGTATAAGTTTTAATTCCAAAAAAAAAAAAAAAAAAGCTAAACTGATGTTTAGTGAAACTGTAATATAATTCTGAAAATAAGATTAGATGCTGGAGGAAGTGAAACCAATTGGGAAAAGGCCTCACTTGTTGTTCAAAGTGACAATTGATTTGGATAGGCCACAATCTTTGGGCCTATGTAGCCCAAAAGAAAAGAGTATTAGTCTAATTTTGTTGGAGTAGTGGCTGGGTAGAATCTTGACCCAGATCCAATCCCACTTTTGTATTATGATTTTGATATTATGATCAAGTGTAATTTCCAATTTGAATTTGATTTTGAATAACACTATGAATTTTTTAATATAAATAGAATCTTGATATAATGAAATTATGTAAATTTTAATTAAATTTTATATTGACAATAAATATTAATGAATTATGAATCGTAATATTTACTTTTTTACATGTAAACTTTTAGCGAAATTATTTCTCAAATTGATAACAAGTATTAATGGTTTATGTATGAAAATCTTTCTTTTTCAATGCAAAAATTGTAATCATAAAATATTTTTTCATATAATTCTGTAGAACACAATCCAGATTCTTGGACATTCTTTGAATCCAGATTTAGATGGGGAGGATCGGGATTACACATCTAGCCCAAATACTTCTTAATGAAATATTTTTATATACTAAGTGGAATTATTGATAATTAAAGTAAAGGAAAACAATTGATAAATTGATTCATTTTAAAACTTAATTTATTAAGGAAAATGATTAATTAAAAAAAATCCTATATATTAATTCCTATACTTTTGATAGAACTTCAACTCAAGATCTTATAATTATGTCGACAAAGGGCAAAAGTTATTATAAGCCAATAGTTTCAGTTTCTGTAATTGTGAAATTATTCATATGGACAAAGCCCTGTACCCTATTTGACATCCAGAAGGCCCATAACCCATCGTACCCATTTATTAGGGTAGGCCCATTACTTAATGGCCCAGAATCTAATAATAAGCCTATAAAAAACAATTATATCAATTATTTTTATATGAATAGGTCCTTGAAAGTTGAAACCTAGCAATATTTGATTTTCATTACCAAAAATATTTTTATTCTCTTAAAATAGAATCAAACATTTAATACTATTTTTCTTTCAAAAAATGTTACAACAAATCCTAATTATTATACTCCAAAGTATTTTCAAAATAAATCCTAATCATTATACTCCAAAATATTTCCTGAAAACACACTTCCCCAAAACACTTTAAATAAAATCAATCATCACGAATCTAATGCATAGTATCAAAATTTTTGTGCTTAACCTTTATCAAGAAAAATAAATAAAGATAAAAATGAAAAAAAATGAAACTAGTGTTAAAATGGATATCTTATTCAATATTAGACCCAGTTCGCTAAAGTCATGTTTAAACTAGGACTCTCAAAAACTTAGGCATTGTTTGACTAGCATTTGGGAGTGATTGGGAAAGCTATAGTGGGGTAAGGTGTATTAGGTGAGGAGGAAATTTGAAATGAAAGTAATATTTGATTTATGTTTTTGGAGAGATAAATTCTACCATAGATGTAGATGTCTTGTCAGATTTTAGTCGTTAGTGATTTTAGTTTTTTTAATATTATATGTTGTATTTTTTAATATAATATATTTATTTATTTATAATAACATAAAATTAAAAAATATAATGATGTTGTTCTATATTAGATCCCATTTTGTTTGGTAGAAGAAAAAATTGTATTAGGGAAATGTAAAACAAACATGATTGTTTCTCGGGGAACGAATTGGAAAAATCCTGAATACTAACCAAACACAGCCTTAGGTGTTCGATCCTCTTGAATTCGAGATAACCCAAGTTTCAGCATTTACATTAGAGACTGATCAATTTCTGAGTTGAGTATGACCTCAATAAAGCTCAATCCAAAATATGAAAGCATGAAGTATTGGCGCCATTTTTAAAACTTACTGATTTTTTTTTTCAATTAATTATATCTTAATATATGAGCTATATAACATTTACAAAAATGAAATGATTTTTTTATATGAAAAATTAGTTTCTTTATACTTATTTCAGAATTTATTTTCTCATAAAATATTTTTATATTAAATCCAACAATTTAATTAGTTTTGATTATGATTTCTCACCTCTATTACAAAGTTCATAAATACTGTCAATTGTTTCAAACTCAATAGTATGATTAGGAGTATACACGAATAGAGTCGAACCGAACATATTACTATTCAAGCTAATTTGAATTTTTATCAAAATTCAAAACTTGTGTTTTAACTTAGTTATCAATTTGATAGATAATCGAGTTAAGTTTGAATAAATTTTAATCAAGTCGAATTCAAATAGTTTGATCTTTTTACACATAATTTTTTTTTACTAATTGAGTCGAGTTCAAGTTGAGTTTCAAATCTTATCGGATAAAATATATATTCAAACTTAATTTGTTTAGTTAACAAATCGAATTCAAATAAATTTTTAATGATCAATTTCAAATCAAATATCAAATAACTTAAGTTTATTTTTAGCATTAAGTATAATGAACTAAATCGTAAATAAGAATATTATAACTGATAAAATCAATACTAGAGTTTGACTACACTGTCTACACTAGTATATCATATTAGCCAAAGTGCTCAAGTTGTTTTGTATTCACACACCTCTACAGTGTGTCACGGATAAAATGTGGGGTAAAATCAATCACGAAATATATAGATAGACGTCAATAATGTGATTACTACTCCAAGACTAAGAATAGAGATGGTGTTTTTCTTGTAGTCCTGTTAATTAGGTTGGTTAAAGAAGCAAGCATAATCCCAAGAAACAATTTCGTTGAAGCACCCAAAAGGCTACTCATATCACATAAGTACTTTGGCTAACAATTCCAAAACCCATAATTATTCATCTTTGAGTTTTAATATTAAATCTATGTTCGGCCTTGGATTTTACTGAGAAAACAAAAAAGGAAAATATTATTTCACTTCAAATGATATGGTTTGTAGTTTTTGTGCTTTGTTTTTTTAATTTTTTTTTTTCTCTTTCTTTTCTCCATCCACCAAAATCCAAGATATATTCAGAACCAAGGAAATATGTAACAAAAATGAAGAAATGGTGTGAATGATCAAGAAGAGATGATACATCATCAAAATGACCCTTTGCTAAATTCACATGAATGTACAAACACAGATAGAGCAAGTACCTTATGTAGCCACCAAAGAGTAGAAGACCATCAAGCAGCAGCATGTTGCAATTCCTGGCACCCAAGTGCAAGTCATAGAAAGCACCACATCAGTCTGTATGTCTCTGTGTCTGTGTTTGTGTCTGTGCTAGAGAGAGAGAGAGACAGCATATTCACTTGAATGATATAAGGCAGGTTGAAGTATGCCGAATTTCTAATCAAACGTAGGGTCAGAACAAATGATTAAGATCTAAAGAGAGAAGACTTTGATAGGTTGGTGACAAATGGTTTGGTGACAAATGAAACCAAATGACATTTTACCATCACCACCAACAATAATGACAAAGAGGTCTTCATTTATGGCTTAATTTTCAGGCCAAGCCGAACAGAGAAGCTGTGATAAGAGGAACAAGAAGAACAAAATTAATCTTGGGAATCGAGTTCTATAAAACGCATTTAAAAGTGTTAAAAGTGTTAAAAGTGCGAATACAGCAACAACTTACGCTGCTTAGCTTAGCAATAATGTCATGTCAGTGTGCTGAAACACAAGAACCACCGGGGCTTTAACTTAAATATATTGAAGCCAGCCACTGCTAATCTGGAAAAAAGCAAATTCTGAGGCCTGTTGATTTGGTCGACAAAGGGTATCCCATGCCAACACAGACTTTGACATTCTTGCCACAGAAATCAGCAACCACTTCACTGACTACCTCGGACTTAATATATAAAAAAATTGTTTTCACATCATATCATCAAGGAATCTCTGAACATTGTATCTTCTATAAGACCGTATTAGGTCATAAATTAATGATTTCAATGGCCATAATTTCAATCAGAAGAACTAATAAGAAAAGCTGGCAACTGGTGAGATCCAGTTCCATGTCTAATAAGAACAACAACGATATTAAATGTCAAAATTGTTGAATGGTCAACAACTAAGCTCCAGTTCTCAGAATTTGTTTCCGGACATATCCTTGATGCAAAGAGTTTACAACAGTAAAACAACTGGGTCGAAGAAATTTCATGCCATCCATTTGGATGCTACCCAAATGGGTTTGTGAATAGTTAGATGAAAATACTGAAATTACGATATATAATTTAACAATCCACAATCTTATGAGCCCTGTTTAAGTATTGGACTCCATAGAAAACATTAAGAGAGCCTTTCCCTGTGTCCAATTGCCAAGTAAAACATGAGGTAAATTATTTACCACCATCTTCAAACAGGAAATGAAGTAGATTGCATTATGTTTGTGACCTGTTACTCCAGTCGAACAATTAATTCGTTTCTGTAAAATAAATGATAGAGGATCAATATATTTCATACAATTTGCTTTGCCATTTCATTTTCTCTATAAATTCAAGACTAGTCCCACCACATGCTAAACTGACATGACTTTCAGTACCAAGTTGTTGGAGCAAGGCTGTCCAAAATAATCAACCAGATCTGAATCTAGATGAAATCCCAGGAATAACAAATGCAATTAAGATGAATCCGCTGTATTACTTTATCAAAAGAGATGGTAAATCATCAGCACCAACTACAAATACATAGGAGATTACTTAGAATACAGATAATGAACACACTAAAGCATAAGGAAGGTTCTAAACCCATCCAATAAAAAACCAAAATCTCTAAGCAAGTTTGAGGAACAAAAATTACAAAGTCTAAACTAGACTTTATTGTTATTATTTATGACTGAATGGAATGATGCTGAAACAATAGAGGCCTTAAAAGAGGTGAATCCAGACCATCGGAGCATCATTGCCCCTGGAAGATAAGCAATCAAAATAATGTAAAGAATGATATTCCAGTCCTACAATTTGCTGTTCAGCATGCATGTTTGTGATAGAGAGAGAGAAGATGAGAAAGAAAAGAACTTTTTCCATTGAATACATGAGTTTCTTCTCCAACTTCACAGTCATGCCCTCACACAGGCTCAAAAAGGAGTAACGGAAAATATAAGAAATCAAGTTCATCACCCAGTTAGTGCAACCAATTCAATTATATCACCAAGGACTTCCCACAATACAAACATCTAAGAAATATCAGAGGTTCAAGCCAAAAGCAGATACAAAAGGCATAATTCTTTGGTAAAGCCTAGTTTTCTTTGTGCTTTGTATTCATTTCATTCTCTGTGCTCTTTAAATTCACCGACCTCAACAACAAGCAGAAATTAATAACGATCGTGAATGTGGATATCATATAACCGCATTCCTCATATTTCAAGCTGACTTCTAAAGATGGTCCCTAAAAGGCGTATATTGCTTAAACGCAAACTTAGGCTTTGTAATTCATTCAAAGTGGTTGACCCTCGGCCTTCTGAGACATCACGAGGATTCTTCTTTAACTTGCCTAACTAGAGTTCAAATATCTACATCCAGGATTGAATTAGAGAGTTTATAATTAGTTTTCCAGTTCTCATTTTGGCCATTTCATGTAAAAGAAGAGTTGAATTAATGGTTGAGTTGGTTAATAAATAGCTGTAAAGTAGATAAAAAGCAACACGTGTAAACAAGGTTATCATAATTCGAGATTGAGATACAAAGGGAAACAAAAAGAGAAAAGAAGCTGATAAATTATATCAAGATACACTTCTCCAATCAACTTATAGATCATATCAAAATACACTTCACTCCAATCAAATTATAAATTATATCAATATACACTTCACCCCAATCAACTTGCTTGTGAGGAGATAAACTCCTCTCTCTAGAATTTTGAAATAAAAAGCAATTCCTCCACTCCATTGTCAATAGTACGTTTGGTTCAAAATAGCTCAATGTAAGACATGCAGCTCAAAAGAATTATGAATAAAACCTTCCCTCACCAAGGTAAATACTTCATAAAGCCATATTCAGAGGCAAAACCTGTAATAATTTTCAAAGTTTCAGTATAAATTTGAAAAATAAATATCTACATAGGCAACTGTCAAGTGCGACGTCAATCTACATTAATCTATAAAGCAGTAGTCATAGAAATTAAGCTGGTGAAAAGGACCAAAATACAAAAGGAAGGCTTGAATGGAAAGCAAACATATTAAGTTCTACATATAGAGAGATCAACTTACATATAAAACATAAGAATTTTACAAACTTCAACCAAAGCCAACTCAGGTTAAAAAAGAAAAAAGAACAACTCTTTTTTTAACAAATTGAACATGATATTCATATAATTTCAATTTGGTTGCTATTAATACAAATGCAACCAAAAGAATTACCACTTTTAGACAACAAAGGGACTGAGCTAAAACACCAACACATCACCAAAAAGACCCTACACAGTCCTCAATCAACATTTCCCACATTTCAAATATCCACCACCCCTATACGCTCATTTTCCAGCAAAAATGACCAATTCGGAGATTGCACTGCCCTTAACCAGCGAAAATCATCCACATTCGCCCAATTCCCAGTCTCCTCACCAAGATTTGCCTCTGTTAGGTCCTTCTCTATTCCTTGGTAACTCAAACAATATGGAGCAAACCTAACCCCACTACTATCCTCGATTATAGGTCTACTCCTCACTCGAAGATAAAAGTCACAATTTTTGGCATTATGAATCCTAATTTGGTGTGCCGCCAACACAAACACACACTCTTCTGCTCCCTCAATCAAAACCGAACCCATCACCACCCCAACATAAACCTTACAATTTATCAACTTATCAATAAACAATGCTCTTAAACACCCCTTCAATCTAACTTCACAATCCCTCAAATCCGACAGCGTGAACTCTCCATTTTGACCCTCCGACTCACTTCTGTTAAATTCCTTCACTAATACCTCGTTCTCTCTATTTCTGAACCCAGGAGCAGCATTCAAATCCCTAAACCCTAGCTTTTCCAATCCCACATTCAGTCTTTTCTCGGGTTCACCAAGCATTACAGCTTTTTGAGCTGGAATTGAGGTGCTTTTCTTGGAGGGTTTATTCTTGAAGGAGAATTTCTTCTTGGGAATGACGAGAGAGGTGACCTCATCGAGGGATTGTTTGAGATGCCCGATGGTATTGAGGCAAGTGCGAACTTCGTAGGGGGGCAAGAAGTAGGAATTCTCTGCGACAAGCTTCTCGAGGGAAGAGATTTCGAGAGAGATTGCTTCCAGGTCGGGTTTGTGGGTCGGGTCGGGGTGTTGGAGGATTCGCGAGAGGTGGGATTCAATGGAGAGCTTGGATTCTGAGAATTGAGAGAGGAATGATTGTGTGGATTCAAATGAGGCTGCGGAGCTGGGGTCGGGTTTTCCGGAGAGGCGCGAGTGGTGGCGGTTCGAGAGGCGCTCCAGCATTGCCGCGTGCTTGCGCTCGAGGGTTTCGTCGGCGACTGCAGCTGCGGAATCGTGCGACGGTTGCTCGTTTTCTTCCATTTTGCAGTCGCGGAAAGGAGTGCTAGGTTCCAGTGTCGCTGTTACGGTGTTTATGGCCAGAAAATCGCATAATGCTGATCTTTTTTAGGACAATGCGATTTTACAGTTTCAAAGCTTGTAGAACTAGCCAGTTGTTTTATTATTTTCTTTTTCTTTTTCCTTTTTCTTTTCCCTACATGAAAGTTTGGCTAAACGTTCACAAAATTGTTATTAAGATTATGTTTAAATCTTATAATTTCTTGAGAAAAAAATTAAACATAATATTTTTTTCAAGGTAAATGATACAAATTCGTACCTTATGTTTCAATATTTTCCATTATATAAGGTCCAAATATAGCATAGAAGAATAAATTCTTTAAAAACTAATCATTGAATTATTTGGATAACACTTCAAGTATTTGCACCATGATGTTATTGTCATTGTTCGTATATTTCAAAATTAATCTCATTTGTCGCAACTAAAATTTATTACCAATTATACAACACATAAGCGAAGTTTAAGATTTCTAAAACCTTAATTGTCTAAATTAGTTTCTACAAATACATATAATTTTCATTGTGTTAGTTAATTTACCACATCAATTTGTGAGGATGAATAAGGGAACAAATGCACTCAGATTGTTTTTTACCTTGTTTCAAAGAGGCAAGTCCAGCCAAAGCCTACTTGAGAGTAGTACTGAGCTAGTATTACTTTTTGTTACTCACCTTTGTTTTCACATATGCAGCATCATTCATTAATCACACAAGAATTGGCTTACAAATTTAAGAAAATAATAATAATGAAAAAAATGGGGGTTGGTGGATGAAGCTTATGTTGCCACAAAGAAGTCTAACTAGACTCATGCCGATTCTTTTGCTCCCGCAGCTGCCTCCTCCTCTTGTAATTTCTTCAGAGATGGAGGTGGTCTAGGAACAATGCTTTTCTTCCATTTTCTGTCGAGTTTTCTTGATAACCTCTTGTTAATTCCTTCTTCCAGCTCTCTCTCCCTCTTAACAGTGAGCATGCGAGCAATCTGTTTTCAAATTAGAGATCGTGAAGAGAAAGAAGTGATTGGCACATGAAAGTTGGTAAAGAATATAGAAAAGATTAACAAAAGCATAAAAGTAGGAGGCTGCTATGAATAATCGTAATGGAAGAAACACTGCAACCCACAAACTGGCCTTTGATTGTAGAGGAATCCCAGGGAAGGAGCCGGATGAAATACACAAGTTAATGGAGTGTCTCGGTAAGATATGAGGATTTATGCATGCCATATATCTTTCTCCCCTTCCTAAGGTTAAACTAAATGAAGGATCAATAACTCAATTATAAAACCAGAAAACACCTCAACCAGCTAACATTCATCTTTTGTCATGCACAAGCACCATCAGAGGCTGTACTGCATCATAGATCCACTATTTGTTTGATAAATATATCCTACTTATGGGCTATGGAGAAGAGCACAAAGTCCATGTGCATATCAAGTATAGAAGAAGGCTCAATTGGACAAATGGTTCAGTACTCCTTGACATCCAATATTTAATTCTGGCACCCAACTTATGTGAAAGACAAAGAATAGACTACTAGAAGGGATGTGGAATGGATTTCCACGCTATACCTTTAAAGATTCATATAGATTATTACTTTTCTGTAAGAACTCCAAGAAGAATGCACCTAAAAGAAATTTTTACAGAATACAAATCCCTCATTAAATGCCTCTGATAGTCTGTGGGATTAAAATATCACATTGATAGACCACCTATAACATGGGCTTAAGATTTGACAGTTTTATTGCTTGGGTATTCATAAGAATCGTTCACTAAAATAGATCTTCTAGCGACTGCAGTCAACTAGAACATCAAGCAGCAGCTCAGTATAACTAACAACTCCACCTAAAATCTCTTATAAACTATTCTTAACAAAAGAAATTTCATTGCCTAAGATGCAAGCTCACCTATCTAAATCCTCTCAGGTTCTTGTATGGATATTCTATGCTGACATTTTTTTCCATTTAACCTGGAAATCTTATCAACAAATACCTGACATTGATAATGATGAAATAAGCCAATTTGTAATAAGCAATATTATTTGCATGAGAGCTTAACTTCAATTATCCAAAGTGAATAATGAAGGACATAATCTTAGTTATTATCCATAAGGTGTGCCAATTGTTCATTCCTCATTTGTATTCCACATTTTGTTTTCTTTTCTTTACTTGCATATTCGTATGCAGAAATGGTGCATATTCTCCTACAGATAAATATGCAATAACTTTTTCTTTTAATTCATTATCGAACCTTTTGTTGCATAGCATATAATTCTACCTATACAAGAGCAACTTAACATAATTACCAAAACGATAGAAGAAATTCAATTATATGTTAATATTCTCGATTGCTACGCAAGAATCCTGTATCCTTCTAAGAAATATGACAAAGGATGTAACAGTCAAACTACAGTTTGAAGCAAACATATCAGCCTAGACTTAAATCAGGCAGAAAAATGAGCATCAAACTGTATGATAGTTCCACTTAGTCAGAGATTCTACCAATTCTCCTATAAATTAACTATAATACAATACGATATCCCAATCCGGATTTTAATTCCCATTTTACAGAAAAACATTGTTCCTCTCATCTTCACCATTTTTACTTCCCAACTTCACCACAAAATCGAAACCAATAAATTCATCTTCTAGCCCACCCAAAAACTCGAAACTGTCAACAACCAAAAACACAGAGGAAAAAATCAAGAATTAAGCAGTTATTCCGCCAAAACAAAAGCACATTCAAATTTCACAACCAATAAATAAATAAATATACATATATATATATATATATATTAGAGAGAGAGAGAGTAGTACCCTTTTGCGCATGCGGCGAAACTCGCTGGACTTAAACTCATTCCGAGCGGAACGCTGGAGGCGGAGCATGAAAAGCTCTCCTTTAAGGTCTACAATTTCTTCGTTTAGCTCTTCCGTGGACTTAGTGCTGATTTCCTTCAAGTCCTCCTCTCGCTTCGCCATTATCACCACAGACGACGAAGATGAATAGGAAGCCCGAACGGATAAGACGCTGGGGCAGCGCGTGGGGCAAGGAAGCGCAATCCGAATGCCATGGAAGGCGGAAGAGGATGAGGGTTTAGTGAGGTTTGATTTGGAAGGGAAGCTGACACTCGAGATGGAGAGGCTCGTCATCCTTTCTTGTTTGTAAATAATACTTTTTGGCCTTTTTCTTTGTTTCAACTTATCCTAATAATGAAAGTAAATTAATGACAAAAAATAAAAACAAAGGAATTAAATACACTCTACCCCTCAATTATATGACATAAATTATTTACCCTCTAAATTTAGAAATGACACTTACTCCTCGACTAAATATTTGAACAAAATTATCCTTAATCCTTATATATTATATATTTTCTTTTGTATTTTGCACCTTAAATTCAACTTTAATTTTTTTTAATTTAAAAAAAAATCTTTAATTATAATGTATAAGAAATAATGAATAACTTAAACAATGAAAAAAATTATTTTGATTATTTGAACATAAAATAAAGTCAATAACTATCTAATATAAATGTATTACAATTATTTTAAATAAAAACAAATAAATGTATCTTTGTTCAGTTTAAATAAATATATATATATATATATGGTTTAAGCCAACCAGGACAAAAATATTTATTTTTATCCAAAAGAGTCCAAAATTTATTTAGATTAAATAATTAATTATTTAATTTTAAATTTAAATAATCAAAATAATTTTTTTATATTTTGTGTAATTTTATACTTGTTTATCACTTTAGTTTATAAAATTTGAATTACAATTATTAATTATTATTTTATATTGTGATTAATTTTTAATTATTAAGAAATAACTTAAAGTTCAATTTAGAGTGCAAAAATGCTCAAAATACTTGGGAAACTTCATATATAAAAGTATTGCATCAATTTCGTCCAAATATTTAGTCAAACTAAGTAAGTACTACAGTTTTAGTTTAGAACGATGAATGAGACGTGTCGTGTAATTGAGGGAAGTAAAATATTTAAAAAAAAAAAAGATATGATCTTTCAATTTGTTGTTTTATGGGGCAAGATTGACCTAATTGTGGTATCAATTAAATAATTCAATTTTGGAATAAATTATTTCGTTTTGTAATTAAAATAAAGTTTTACTTCATAATTTTTGTAAAACTTCTATTATTGCATTCAAGCAATTCATGAGTGATTTTAGTTTATATTGCCAAATACCTTACAAATCACGTTAAGCTAAAAGTGATCTCGTGTATTTTACTTTATTTTATTGTACTATAAATATTATATCAATTATTTCATTTCACGTATAAAACCATCACATACCCCACAAAACTTAAAAGTATATAGTATTTTATTGCATATGCAATTAAAAAAAAATGCAATCAAAGTTCGACGAGTTAAGATAACTTATTGGTAAGTTTCTTACACCTTCGACTTTATCAATTATGTGTTTGAATCAATTGGAGGGGAGTTGGTGAAGTATCCTATGAATTATTGTGTACCCGACTTCTATTAATATATCAATTTTTAGTTTTATTCAACTTGCATTGTTCATTGTGAGAATAATATATTGTTAAAAAAATTGATCATTAAATTTTTAAATATAATATTATTTATTAAGATAAAGTGGTAAAGCTATTTATATCACTAATTATAATATAACATGTATATATATATATGCCTTTTCATTTGCACAATTTTTTTTTTATATTTAACAGTGATCAGTAACATTTTTTTGGTCTTTCTTTTGTTGGTATAATAATGCTATTGTGTAAATAAGGTGACATGCACAGTTCAATACATATTAAATATATAATTTTATTGTTTAGCTATTTATTTGTGAAAGTGAAATCAAAACTCAAAAATAAAAAATGACAAGAAATTTATTGTAGTGTCTATTAATGCAACTAAGATTTTGAGTGAAAAAAAAAATATGAGATGCTATCTAAAGAACAAAAGGGCAAAAAAAAAAACAACAACAAGAAGAAGATGATAATTATACAAATTTATATGCAATAATTTAAGTTTAATATGTCTTCTATTGTACTATTGTAATTACATTTTGATATTTAAGTTAAATGTAATTGAAGACTAATTTGTCTAATAAAGTTAGATTGAATAAAATTTAGGGTCTAAGCGTAATTAGGCCCCAAGAATTAAATAACTTATCATTTACATATGAGTTTTTGCCAATGAAAAAAAAAATAAAGGAGAAAAAGAAAGGAAAGAGAAAAGGAGAGGTTCAAGTGATTAAACTACTTTGTTAAGAAGGTAGTGCCTTTACATATATGCTTGTTAGGAAGTTGGTATTTGGTGCCAAGTAATTCAGACCTTCAATTTGAAATTAAAAAGTAAATAATTTTAAAAGTTATATTATGTTTTTCTATATAGGATATAGTTTGCACCAAAATAAATAAATATATATACAATTAATTTGTATTAATTAACATAATATTCAAGTTCACTGATCTACGACTACGATGCTCACTTGATATATACTAGTACAATATTGTATCATAGTTGCTTTCATAAAAAAAAATTAGTACACCAAAGTACAAAGTATAAAATATGTCAGAGTCAAGTAGTAATTTGTTTTACAGTTATGTTGGAGTCAATGCATCAAGAATTAGCTTTTTTGACAGTTTATGCAAAAATAAAAAAGGACTCCCTTTCATATTATTATTATTATTTTCATGTAGAATGAATGGACGAAATCTACGCATTTTAATAATTTATTTTTGGGTTAATTTTATTTTATATTCCTCTATTTTTATTAAATATCATTTTATATTTTTGTATTATCAATTATCTCATTTTACCTGTTTATATTTTTATTTTATTTTATTTTACCCCATTATACTCTCATTATCTTATTATACTTAAAAAGTAAAAAACAAATTAGACCTAGTAGGTCCATGAGTTGGGTTTTTCCCAACCCTTAACTGGCCTTTGATCCCAAAAAATTAGTTATGGGTCGAGCCCATTGATCCGTGGTCAATGGGTTTTGACCTATTGACCACGGGTCGGTTACATATCAAGTTCAGTTATGACCCGACCCGTGGTCAGGTCTAAGTTAACTCTTCGTCATTCGAATTGGTTTATGCAACTCGTAAAATATTTATTAATCTCTTATTTATGTATTTTAAAATTTTATAGGCTTATTTTTATGTTACTATTTACTAATGTAGATTAATATAATATTAAGGATTATTATAATATTAAAAGCTTGTAAAATATGGATAGGGTAACGGTATGATAAAAGATAATATAGTAGCTCAAATTACTCATGGCACACAACCATTTTAAATCCTTGTTGATGAGCACTACCATATCTTCGTCTCACACCTTCAAAAATCTTTCATCTCTTGATTTGTCATACAATTTTATTCATTTAAACTCTTTTTTTCACATTTTTTTTAAGTACTACCACCCCTAAATTTATTTGTTTTTATAAACAATAGGTGTTTACACTCTGTTCTCATCTTTGTTTATAATTTTTTTTTTGGAGTTTTTTTTAAATCACCACAAGGATAATATATAAGATAAAAAATTTATTTAAATTTTTTGGCTGGGGTTAATTTGTGAGTTGACAAAGAAAATTTCTCAATAGGGGACACAATGGGTTATTCATCATAAACAAGATCGACTTAAAAAGGCTCAAATGGGTCCAAACATAGCCTAAATCACTTTTTAATATTATAGCCTAGAATTTCGGTTCGGGTGATAATCAAACAAATTCTAGAATTCTATAAGATTGCTAAAAGTATCGAGTTCACGTAAATTTTCTTTAGGCAAACAGAAAAATCAAAGGTTCAAGGCTATATACTCAATATGTTAAAAAATTACAAGAAAGGTAAAAATGCCACAAGAATCAAGCATACACATAAACACAACATTCATCAATTTCCCAAAGTTATAAACAAATAAGAGCAAATTCTCATCATTTGGGCCTAGGTAGAGAAAAACTCCATCCTAAATTTAGAACTAACATTGTTGTCAATATTAAGTAAAACAAGATAAGGCATAGCATATTTTCCTGAATAAAGATAGTGATAGTTCTCATCAAATTCATCATCATCCTCTTTAAAAACATTGATGAACTTGCATTCGTTAATTGGTGATATATCACTTCTTATTTTACAAATCCTCCAAAACTTGAGTTGGATCTTGAAATGAGAACCAAATTTTTTTTATCAAACTAAAATAAAAATAAATATTAAATAACTAAATAAACATACATAATAAAAATAAAAGAAAATGTAAAATACTTGGGTTACCTCCCAAGAAGCGCTTAATTTATAGTCTATAATCGGACTTCTTCTTTGCTCAACTAGGGTCCAAAAATAAGTTTTTCTCATGACATGTCTTTGTGTGCTCCAAAAGTATAGGTGATCCCCAAATATAAGTATAGTGAACAAGATCCACCATGGTATCAAGGGCCTTCTGTACATTAATGAGTGCATGTCCGGTGACCAAAAATAGTTTTTTCTTGTATTGAAGAGATGTCTCTATCCTTTTCAATGTTAAGGATGATGAAATCTATATAAATAATAAACTTGTCAATATCTTCAAGTACACCTTCAATTAGTCTCGTAGAATGCTTTAATGAGTAATGTTCCAATCTTCCAACTGCAATGAGAAAATCCATAGATCAATCAGCTTTGGAAATAACTCTTTTTACAAGATGGCACTGTACTCTTTAGTGAGTACACTTGACTCATGATCCTCCAATTCATACTTGTGCGATGAGATGTCCGTATTATCTTCCTCAATATTTGATATAAGCTTATTATTTTATAGAAGATTAGGATAAGAAACTCACAGTGATGGCTCTTAAAATATACTTGGTTGAATGGTTTTCTCCATCATCTACTAGAGGTATTTTTGTTGATACGTCTTATTCATCCTTGATGAGTTTTTCAACCAACAAGAGAGTTTCAAACTCTTCACCGCTTCTCAAAATAATATCACAATGTTCTTTGCCCACTCCGTTTGCCTCAGGTGTGTAAGGCAAATTATCTTGTTGTCTTGGTGGAAACATAATATCTAACTCACTAATTTGGATCTCAAAGTTTTGAAATTGTTATGGTGGATTTGGGACATTAGTTTTAGCTTCCAACATGAATTGGCTCTAAGTGTTTGCTAATTGAGATCTTATTTTTTCAAGACTCAACTTCTTCTCTTATAATGGAATACTAGGTTCAGTTTGCAACATGTATTTGTTGGTAGTACTTTGCAATTGAGCTAGTGCTTCTTCAAGGCTTAGCTTCTTATCTAACGATGGGTAACAAGGTTTATGTTATATCATATTCTGATCATTTCTCCATGAAGCATGCAAATGACTTAGCCATCCCTCATTATAAGTGTTGGAAAAAGGATAATTTTGCAGTTAGTTATAATTCCAATCATATTCAGCATGTTCAACATATGGTAAATGAATAGCATTTGCAGCAAATTTCTCCAACTATTTAGAAATAATTTCTACTTGAGCAGTCAATGCATTAATGGCATCTACTCGATTAATTCTAAAGGCCTGAATCAAAGCTTGATTTGTCATGTCATATTCAGTTGATCAATAGTATACATCATATGTCATCCCATCTACCACTTTCTGCTCATTTCACACACACAAGAAAAACACCTGCAATAATAAAACAAGGACATACTTAACCAATAAAAAAATCAAAATACAAAAAAAAAAAATTAAATTAAAATCGGAGTTACTTGGTATCAATATTAATAAAGACAAACAACCCCTGACAACGGCGCCAAAAACTTATTACGAAATTTGTGAATGCAAGTGCACTTTATTATTAACAAGTAATAAATTGATGAGTGAGTATCATTTCCATGAGAACTATTGAATCACTAAGTACCAAAACTATATTAACTCTAATTTTATTTGAACAAACGAATGTGGGTGACGATTAATGCAAATAAACTTAAACTACTACTAGAATAATGCACGAAAATCAAATAAAGATGGATTTTAATAACTTAAAGACATGAGGTTATGATTTCACCATAATTAGTTCGAATTGAATAATTTTATCTCATTGATCTCAATTTATTTTTTCAAGTGATAGTCGAGAATTTCTAAATTATCCATTAGCCTCCCCTGAGGTCTAACGAAAATATCATCAAACTAACTTACTATATTCCTATGTGAATTATAACAATCAATAATTCATTAGGTTTTATGAATCTCAAACAAAACTACACAAACCATGCAAATATATTCTTATCTCACATGCAGTTTATGATTTTCTACACATATAACTAGACACATATATCACCTTCTGAATCAATATGATTAGTAAATTATTCAATTAGTGGCCAAGTAATTGAAAGTATTAACAACCATATAGAAAACTCAACTTGAAAAATAAATCAAGAATTGAATTGATAAAAATATTAAAAACATCCTAATTAGAATACATCACTACTATAGAAAAAGAAATTTGTTCATGGTGAAAATGAAAGATAACTTAACAATAATCATAAAAATAATCAAAGAAAGATAGTAAAAAAAATAAATATAGTACTTTGAAAAGGATGAATTTCTTCCATTGTAAATGTTTTTTTCTTTAATTTTAGAAGAATTTTCTCTTCTTTCCTAAAATTATTTCTCCTTGTCTTCTCTTGTCTCTTCCTTTCTTTCTTGTCTTCGTCTCCACTCTTCTCATTCCCTCTCTTGGAGGCTTTTGGGATCTAAAAATTAAATGAAAGATGCTCTAAAGATGGCAAAATACCCATTTTACCCATTTTTTTACGTCTGGCAGCGCCTAGGCGCCGACTTCACTGAAAAACCAATATCTCCAGTAAGTGCAGTGCATAAGCGCTATAGCTATTGGACTCGTTGATTTTTTATTTTTTATTTTTAAAAAATTATAAGATGAATGTAGATTTTTGTACATTAAAGTCAACCTTCTTTCTTCATACTCAAATCTGCAAAATAACATTAACATTGATGATAAAATTCATAAGAATTTCAAAAACTAATCAAAAAATTAAGCAAATCGTACTAAATTAATGGATATAAAACCCACTAATCACAGATCTTGACAATACACACACCGTTCGTACATCAGCATCCAGGATACGAGATTGGTCATTGAGAGTTTTTTTTGTCTCGCCCATTACATTTCTACATCCAGACATTGGGTATCATGATCGTGGAGAGTCAAACTCCACAACTTTATTAGATCGGTTGAGCTTTAATTTGCACTATAGTATATATGTTGATGATCCAATACAAAATCAATCACATGATACTGCTGCTGAAAGTGGACGCAAATGTAGACGATAACATCATCAACGTACTTGTGGCATTAATTAACATTTTTAATAATTTTTGTATTAATATTGCATACTTCAAAACTTTTGTATTATATATATTCAATATTGTAACTATTTTTTTTCAAAAAAAATTAATTGCGTAATTGTGAAACAAATGATGGTACTTATAGAAGTAATTTACTTATTTAAGTTGTCATTGGGTTTGAAATAATATTTTATTTTATAAATTTTGATAAAATAAATTAAATTAAATTATTTATGCATATTATATACAAAAATAATATTTTTATTCATAATTATAATAAAAAATTAATTAATTTAATAAAAACTATTGAAATTATATATTCTATATATATCTAAACATTTGTGAAATATAAATATTATTTATATAATTATATATATATATATATAGTCACAAATATATAAATCTATCTACAAATAATATATTTATATATGAATGATTTATCAATAATTATAATTAGCCTCGTTGTTACCACAATTATTAAAATAAAAAGTTACTCGAGCCATAGTTTCATTTTGCGCTTCTTTAGAATTAATTAAAAAAAATGAAGGTTCATATAGTAACTGTGTTTTCAATTTTTTTTTAAAAAATAAAATAAATGACTCAATTAATAATTGCATTTTAAATTTTTTTATTTAAAAAGAAAATAAAACTGAAGGCTCAATTAGCAATTGAGCCTTCAATTTTTTGATTTTATTAAAAAAATAAACAAATTGATTTTATTAAAAAGAAAATTCAAGTTGAAGGCTCAATTAGCAATTAAGCATTTATTTTTTTTATTTTATATAAAAAAATAAGATACGCAAATTTGGGTTGCGCTTTTGACTTTAATTGTTGTGCTTTTGCCTATAAAATTAAATCCCTCCTCTTACATGGTAAATGATTAATTAATATTTAATTTTATCATAAACTGTTAAATTAGCCTTATAACACACCTAAATTTTATGGCAATTATTTGTTGTTGTTTTTTTTTTTAAATTACAATAAACAATGAAAGAAGCCTTCAAGAAATTGACTTAATTTTAGCCCCTAATTAGTAATTTAGTATCCCAAAGTCATGATGAAGTGCACAATGTGCTTTTTTTCCATTTCAATCACATCTCCACCCAGTTGTTCTCTTCCTCTGATCTTCTTCTTCTTCACAAATATAAATATCCCACGCTCATAAAATTTGCCTTTTCAGTTCTTCTTCAGAAACCCTTAATTTAATCTCTTTCGTCATTCTCAAATCCAATTCGATTTAGAACTTCATTCTCCGAGAAAAATCCCTATTAAATATTGACAAAAATTCAAATCGGCAAACATGAGGCAGTTTAGTGATACAAAGTCATTTGCACGTGTATAGATATAAAGAGATAGAGAGAGAGGAGGTGAAGGAGGTACGGATGAAGTGAAGTGAGAGAGGGATGGGAGCAGCGGGTTCGAAGCTGGAGAAAGCATTGGGAGACCAATTTCCTGAAGGCGAACGATATTTTGGGCTCGAGAATTTCGGCAACACTTGCTACTGCAACAGCGTGCTTCAGGTTTTTACTGCTGACCTTGATTCAATTCGCTGTTGATTCTAGTTCTTAGTTCTTTGAGTTGTGGTTTTTTTATTTTTTTATTTAGTTTGTGATCGGTTTTTATTATTTATTTGTCTGTGGATGCTGCCTTCCTTTGGTTAGTAGATAGTGGATTGCTTATGTGAGAATGCAAGGAAGTCTGGGGGAACTATCATTTGCTCTGTCTAGATTAGTTGACTTTTGGTGATGGTGAAAGGATGCTGTTTTGCATCGATAGATTGCCTAAATGATCTTGCATTGGCAATAAGACGCATAAATATCTTTTTATGGTGACATTCAGTTTGATGGAAATTCTGATCAAGATATTGATGGCGCCTGCAATCCCCCCCCACCCCAAAACAAAAAAAAAGTGCATTTTATTCTTTCTTTTTTTTTTTCTTTTGTGTGTGTGTGTGTTTTGGTGGTGGTGTGGTGTGGTGTGGTGCGTGTGATCAGTAAGGAAATAATCCATCTTACGCTGTTTCTGAACGAACATGAGGAAAATTTGTAAGAGACTAAGAGCTGCATACAATTTGCTTGTCACCAGAGCTTTAAAATATACATGCATGTATAAGAAATTAACTTTTAGATTTCTAGGAAGACATTGTCGATGTGTGGTTACTTGGTTCCTCCTGCATTTAAATCTCCCTCATAATTGTCTGCTTTCAAGTTCCATGCATCTATTATTTGTGTACTAACCGACTTTGGTTGGACTGTTGGAGTAAGATCCAACCATATTTGAATCTTCAACAAGTTAAGGTATTGACTAATCATCTCCAGCAATTAGGTTCCACAATCTTATTCTAATGACTGAATTCCATTCATTCTAGTGGTTCAATGTGTTTTTCCCACCATCAAGAAAGAATTTTTGCATAATAATGAAGAATTATTTCAGAGATCCTTTTTAATTTTTTTTCCTCCTTATGCAGGCTCTTTATTTCTGTGTTCCATTTCGTGAGCAGTTGCTTGATTATTATTCAAATAACAAAAATCCTGCTGATGTGGAAGAAAACCTCTTGACATGCCTTGCCGACTTATTTTTACAGGTAATTATCTTTGAAATTGGTTGAACATCTAATCAAATAAGTTTGGTGGATGAAAATACTTTCATCCATGAATTATACATCTGGATGATATTTCCTTTCTGTTTCTCAGCATTTTCTTGGTGATTCCCTACCTCAGATTTATTTTTAAGATTCAAAATGGGGAGTCTAAATTAGAGAAGGGAATGTCAGAGTTCTGTTGTTGGTCCAGTTTTGCGTAAACATGAAATACTTGGTTAGCACGTGGGCATTTGAAGCAATTGATTTGATATTGCAATACAACGAATGGCTGCATATTGCTTACCACACACATGCGAAGGGGTAAATCATAAATTTATATTGTAAGCACTAATCCTTAAGTGAAAACTTCATATTCCCATTCCTAGCCTCTCTCAATTCTCTCTTGAGAAATATATTTAGCATCAAAATGGCTTTGAATATGTAGTATCACTAGGAAACTAATAAAATTGGAGGGAAACTGTAAAGAAAATTATGCACTTCTGTGAACTTTGTGATGCTGGAGATGCCACAGTAGGCATGTTGGCTTATACTCCCACCATTTCTTAGTGAATCTTTCAATTTTACTTGATTTTATTTCGCACAAGTGTCAGTTGGAGTAAAAAAACCTCTGTTGTTTTCTTCATTGTCCAACTATTTCCCTAGATATGTGGCACAAAGTATTGTGAAAGGTATTCAAAGGAGGTTCTTGTGAGGAAGGTGGGCATTAAATTGGAATATCCAAAAGGAAATTGAAGAATATTCAATTTTGAGATGGTTGGAGTACTTTTAAAAACCTCCAGAATTAAGTCTTGTTGAAGAATTGCCTAGAGTTGATAACATTATTAGTGATGGGTTCTAGCTGGGCATGTTTGACAAAATCAATATTAATTATTTGTTAGTACCCTTGAATTTCCAACAGGGAAAGGTAAGTGTCTTTTATTTTGAGAAGACAGCAAAGTAGCAGCTTATCTCAGCGTGTATGTAGAAGAGATTTCAAGCAGCAATTATTTTCTTTTGTATTATTTGACACAGTTATAATTTGAAATATCAAACCACATTTGGAGAAAAAGTACTCATTTACAAATGAAATGTGGATCCCCTAGAATCCATGAATTATAATTTGATCCACGATTTGGCATCCTGCTTATTCGATAAATGGTTGGTATTCTAGCATTTTCCCTTGAAAAAGAATGTGGAAATGTACATCTTTAAAAGGTTGTACGATGTTGGATGACCATGTTGAATTGCTTTCTTCCCTCCCTCTCGTTCTCAGTGTGCACGCATTCGTGCATGTGTGTGTTGCCATGTGTCCACACATATGCTTGCAAGTTAGACGTGAATGTGTGCATTTTAATCCATGATTAAGCATCTACAGTTCAGATTACTAACTTCTGTGGTGATTTTGTTAGACTTCCCTCTAAATAGTTGTACTTGATTTTGCATGTAGATAACCTCGCAAAAGAGAAAAACTGGTGCTATTGCTCCAAAGCGCTTTGTACAGAGATTGAAGAAGCAAAATGAAATTTTTCGCAGCTTTATGCACCAGGTATGCTGTAATTGCCTCTCCTTTTTTAAGTGGATTAGTTTTACTGCTACGAGAAATAGGGGCATTTATGTTAATATTGACAAAAAGAGAGAAAATCAGGTACATGTGAGTCTGCCCGCTTTGTCAGAAATCGCAAACATTGATTTAGTTAATATTGACATAATTCTCATTGTTAGTTTATTGTCAGATGCTGACGGGGACTATTATTACACATAATATTAAGTATTAGGTTTGCACTTATATTGAAATCAATTGATATCTGCATAGTTTTGTTCTTGAATGAATTTGAGGTGTTGAAGTCAACTAATGGTTGAATTCCTGTTATGAACCAGGCAGCAACGTCATATTTATTTGGGAAACTAGCTCATTTTGGGCAAATTGCCACTGTCATCACATGTTCTCTCACCAGCAATCAATCTATTGACATTCTACCTCCTTGACTGCACATTATGCTATACTTGACTTCCAAAATCTTGGGATGGAAAAACTCCTTCAACCCTATTGTGCAAAATGATATTCCATGATATTTATGTTCATTCTTCCTTTATTCTTATGCTGAAAATGCACTGCACTTAGTCACCTGTTGTGCTTATTAATGCTGCCATCTCTAGTATGAATTTGATCCATGTGAGTATCTGTATTATATTTATTAATATGCTGGGATTTAGCTGGTTGTAGAAGTTAACCGGAAGGGCAACATATGGGTTTAGATGAGTTCTCATATTTGCTCGGACTTGATTGCTGTGAATCCATCAGAGAGCCATTGGGATTAGTGGACTGGTAAACGTTGTGATAGAAATTTGAGTTGCATCATTATTTTAAAATTGTTGGATTTCAAATAGTTAGAGAAGTTTAGAGTCTAAAGATAGTGACTGCTAACGACCAAGGTATCTCTAGCTTCTGACCTATGTTCGTTCATCTGTCATATTTTCTGTTAATTTTGAACAGTTCTCTTCTCATTTGTCAAATATTTTTGTTCAGTTTAAGACGTGCTGATCTATGATTCCTCCTATTGATCTTTTTTGTGCCTTTGTAAAGAGTTATGTCTTACACAAAACTTCTATCATTCTATCTTGTATTTCAACTTGTCCCAATCACGTATAAGTCATGCTCCAAATGTGGACAGAAATGAGAGCACTTGAATTGCTGGATGTTTCGTTCTTTTTTGTGATGACTGTTCCCAGTTGTCATGCCTGTTATGGTGATGATTTTAGGAGACTAAACTTCTTCAAAAATTCTGTTGATAGCTATACTCTGTTAGGTTGGAGGGTAAAGCTTTTACACAGAATTTTATTATCTTACCATATCATTCCTTGCTTGGTCACCCATCCATAATCAGGGCTGCCTTATATATTCAATTTTGATGCTTTGTTTGTATGGAAGTAATTGTTCATTGTTGTAAAATTACAGTTTGAGCTTGCTCCCTCTGTATTTATCTTCCTTCACATCTTAATTTATACTTTTTAATGCTTCTGTGCATTTTGTACACAGCTCACAAGCTATTTTCTACAATTTAAATTTGCTGATGCAGTATGTATTGTTCGTATGTAGGATGCCCATGAGTTCCTGAACTATTTGCTAAATGAACTGGTTGATATACTGGAGAAAGAGGCTCAAGCTGCTAAGAGTGATCAAGAAACTTCACCTCCATCTGAAAAGATTGCTAATGGGCCAAAGAATTTATCATCAAATGGTCCTCAAAAGGAGCCTCTGATCACCTGGGTGCACAAGAATTTTCAGGTGAACTTGATCTGTCATTCATTCTCGTGCTGCTTTTTCCCACTTGCCCTTTTGCATCAGCACTTCTGTAAGAAATGTAGCTGCTTGATGTTGTTATGAGCTTGTTCAAATGTCATCTTTTGTCTCATTTAATTGTCTCTTTGTTTGTTTCTAGTTTTTTTTTGGGGGGGTATGGTGAGAAGACATGTGGCTGGTATTACTGTTTCCCTAATGATGATTCTACTTTATTCTGTTATCATACACCTCCTTGAAATGCATCAAATTTTTACAGCTTTTTGACTGCTTTTATGGACTCTCGTTGTCATTGACGGATATCACTTTTCAGGGTATATTGACCAATGAAACTAGGTGCTTGTGTTGTGAGACAGTGACGGCAAGGGATGAAACATTTCTTGACTTGAGCCTTGATATAGAACAGAACAGTTCAATCACAAGCTGCCTGAAAAATTTTAGTTCCACAGAAACTTTAAATGCTGAGGACAAATTTTTTTGTGACAAATGTCGCAGGTTGGTCTCATTTTTCATTTACTCTAATTGGATTAGTGGTTTCCTTTTGTTGAATGGGCTCAAGACAAGCCTTAGAAATTCGAATTCTCAGAAATAACTTGTAAGTTAGTGGGTGGAAAGATGGATTCCATATCTGAGAGGAAAGCCCTAACAGCAAGTTTAATTTTTATACTTTAATTTATTTTTTGCTTTTTTAATTTTTTGGTTTTCTGGAACTACATAAGTCAAGAGTTTGATTATTTTTTGATTAGAAGATAATAATGTTGACCTATCCCAAAGGAAAAATGGAGCAAAAGTTTCAAAAAATGTCTCCCAGAAAAATGACCTCTTTATTCTCTCCATTTATGTTACTAATAGGTGTTGTTTGAAAGATGCATTTGTATCATCATTTGGCCCTCTGGTTTGAAGCAGAAAATCAATATGCATATTCTTCATTAGATAAGAAAAAAGAAAAGATGGTGTTGTGTCATTTAACTCTTTTTTCTTAACCATAATTAAGCCTTGTTCAACATGCAGTTTGCAAGAAGCCCAAAAGAGAATGAAGATAAAAAAGCCACCCCACATCTTGGTCATCCATTTAAAGAGATTTAAGTATATTGAACAGCTAGGCCGGTATAAGAAGTTATCATACCGTGTTGTCTTCCCGCTTGAGCTAAAGCTCAGCAATACAGTTGAGGATGCAGATGCCGAGTATTCCTTGTTTGCTGTAGTTGTGCATGTAGGGAGTGGGCCCAACCATGGACACTATGTCAGCCTTGTGAAAAGCCACAACCATTGGCTATTCTTTGATGATGAAAATGTGGAGATGATAGATGAATCTGCTGTTCAGACTTTCTTTGGATCAGCACAAGAGTATTCTAGTAATACAGATCATGGCTACATCTTATTCTATGAAAGACTCGTTGCTGATAGCACAAGCTGAGGAAGATAGAGCCAGTATTTCCAATTTTGAGCACATTTTGTTCCTGTTTTTCATCTTCTTTCTTGGTGTTGGCGAATTCCATTGCTGCAATTGACAGGAAATTTTTCTAATGTGTCTAGCAGGTGGAGATGAAATGTGGAGAGTATATACTTAGGTTGTTGCTGGTGGAAGCTCACTGACCTTCAATTTTCCGACAATAAAGGCAGAAGATGCAGTGTATATGCTTGTATTCTATATATATTGTATTCTGTTTTGGAACTGCCTACAGCTGGGTCTTTGCTTTTCTTCTGTTTTCGGGGTTTTAGCAAATGTCGATAGCTTTTTAGTGACTTCTGTATAACATTCATCTCCTTGTCAAATACAGATTTTGGTCTTAATTTGTGGGAATCTAGATCTAGAATTTTTACATGTGCCCCATCTGTCTCCTCATTTTCTTGTAAGCAAGGGATGTTTCTTTTCTCAATCTATTATAAATTTGTGATCGCCTTTGTGAGTAATTTGGTTTTATTGAGGCTTATGATCAGTCGCTCCAAGCAACCAAGACAATGAATGGCTTCTCCCAGCCCAAGGTCTTTACAGGTTTAGGATCTATGGAATGTAGATTGCATACAAGCATACAAAGCGATAATCATCATCCCAGCAATACCATTTCCACATGCTAGAATATTTATGGCTCCTCGATGCAAGCCTAGGGCATGCAGCAGGAGTTGGATCTGATGTACTAACATGTCTAATGTAAGATTTTTCATCCAATAGAGGAAAAATCAACCAATTTAATTGCAACTTCCACTCATTTTTTGTGTTAACGAAAGGATTAAACATATATGAACGATTTTCATGTCCACCATTCTCTGACTTCAATTCTGGAAAAAGGGTTTTTGTGAGACTGTTGAGGCCGAGAGATCAAATACTTGTTCGTGATTACAACAAATGTTGTACAGCATCACAAGGGAAAAACTATTCCACTTCAAATACAAGAGGTTGAAATTTCACATTAGCACTACCAAGTCCATCAGATCTCCAGACATGAACAGAGTTCTTTCACGCTAATACCAACTCTACCATCAATCCTTTCCATTCTTGACATACTGTACGATTAAATCAATCAGTTAAAGTCAAATATACAAGTGAACCTGTGCAACCTAATCACATAATTTTCCAGTTTAAGGTAGGTGGTGATTTTACAAGAAGAATGTGGTCACATTGGTAAATCTAAGATGCTGTTGGCATGAAGGTATCATCCTCCTCCAACAAAGCTTCAAAATCAATTAGCTCATCGCCAAAATCAACTTCAGGATTGTTCAAGACCTTATCATACTCAGCCTGCAGGAGAAAGAAGAAGATCAAATTACATTTCACATGCAACGTTGAAGTGCAGTATGCATTACATTTACTTTAATTTTTGCATTTATATATGACTTAAACGATTGCCCCAGGCTGGCTTGGGGGCTTTGCTTGATTAGGAAGAGAATACTATAGGTAGTTCAAGGCTAACATCTTTGCGGCTTGCGGATAACTGAAAGAAAATGCCTTTTTCCTTGTTTTCTGTTATCCTGGAGTTCAGCTATTGAGCCTGAGCAATAAAGCTAACTCATCTAGTGAGCTACCAAAGGAAGTAATGTCAGTTTTCTGATAAAACCATCATTTACTTAAAGTGCATGTGATATAATTTTGGTCACACATTTCAAGGTCAATATGGTTAAACGTCAATATCATTATTTTCTCACACAACCACAAAGATTACCAAATTTCACTTCAACCAGTCAACTAATCAGAAAGGCTACATCGCCTCTCAATTAATGACCAGAACAGAGTCACACAATTCAGTTGAGTAAAAATGGAAAAAACAATGACAAACCACCAATATTGTCAGTTCATTATTTAAAATTTTCCCATATTTTATTTATACTTTTACGCTAATTTTGGAGTTATTTTTCCTTTTCTTTTTAATTTTCCTCTTTTTTTTGTGTGCGTGTGAGTGTTGGGGGCGGGGTGGGAAGTGGAAAGTGGTGAATAGGGTTGGCAATGGGTCGCGTTGGGTCGGGTTTACCAAAATCCGAGGCCTGCCCGGCTAAAGATTGTTGAAGACCCAGACCCAGACCACCAGGCATTAGACCTATTAAACCCGCTTTATAATTTTAAAAGTATTAAAATATATTTTTTAAAAATTATATTATATTTTTTAAAAAAATAACATCCCATAAAAGAATATATAGTAAATTTTTAAAATATAAAAAATTAAATAGGTCTGATTTGAGTCGGGTTGGGTTTGAAAATAAAAATCGAATACCTGCCCCTGACCCATGTACTAGTTAAAACCGTCACAAGCGAGATGGATCTGAGGCGGGTTTGGATTTAGACCCGCCCCATTGCCATCCCTAGTAATGAGTAAAATCCCCTAGAATTAAGCTCCAAAACAAAATCAAATGCATTATCAAACCAAGTTTGAGTAAATATGACATTATCCAACAATTTCCATGAAGAAATTATTACATAGGCTTTTGGAGTTGAATTTTTGTTTTCTATTTTGGGATGGGGATGGGGTTGGGTGGGAGGAAGAGGGGGAGGGTGGTAACTTGCCACAATCAGCTTTTTCCCTTGGATCTAGTTGACTGAGGAATTGGGAGGGATATCTATAGATGTTTATTTGCTTTAAGTAATAACTTCACTTTTCTTTTGCTCTGTTCTGTGTTATTTGGGAAGTCCTAAGTGATTAATCAAAAGCTACAAGTACAAGCAACTTACATGCTCATAGACAGGACACACGAGCGAGCAACCACAACATTTTGAAGTTTTGAAAATGACAACTGGCTGTATTGGAGCAACCCTGATGTGTTCTAGGTGGTCCTACACTGTGACATGCGCCTGATCACTTAGAGGGCCTTAGTGTGTAACCTATATGAGTGTTGTCTAATCAGGGGATTTGGGCGTGCAAGCTTGGAAAAAGTGCTTTTAAAATTTAGCTTGACCTTAGCACTTTGCATCATCCGCAATGGCAGACCCTTGTAGTTATTTTTGAGTAGCAATTCACATAATATTGCAACTTAACATTTGCAGGCACAGTAGGGGGCTTCAGAGGTTAGAGCAGAGAGGCCTGTGAAATGCAGAGATGGTCCCACAAGTTCGCCTCTTAATTGAGTCAAAGTCATTGACCACAAGTGTGTCCATTTTTATGGATATAGGTCTTGCGGAATACCTCTATTTTCAGTACTAAATCAGACTTCTATGAGGTAGGGGCTTGCAGTATTGCTCAATTTTGGAAAAAGACGAGACATGTTTTAACTAGTTCTATATGGGACCTAATTTCGAAAGGTACGGGGCTTGCAGTATTGCTCAATTTTAGAAAAAAAAAAGACGAGACATTTTTTTACTAGTTCTATATGGGACCTAAATTCAAAATTCCAGGATGATGCAAAAAGATTTTAGATAAAGATGCATGATATAACCACTTGCTGAAGACAGAAGAAGCTGCTGGTTCTGACATATCATAAAATAGGTATACCTTTGTTTCCTGCATTTCTGAGACAACATTCAGCAACCTGCGATATTGATCTCGCGCTTCCGGGTACTGAACCATTGATTTCACCCTAGCAAGGGCCTTCTCCAGTCTCTCCTCTGTTTGTTTCCTACCTTCTTTTAGGAAATCATAGTCATCCTCCTTTGTTTCTGTATCTAGCATGCTAGTGCCTGTAGCAAGTGCCTCAGGCCTGAATCCACTCAATCCTCTTCCTTTCCGTCGCCAACGCAAAATGATCTTATCTAAAATCCCAACAGACCAGATTATCTTTCCATAGTTCTTTCTCACCTGGTGTCCTCTCACATGAGCCTTTTGTCAAAAATCCAGAAGTTAGAATTTGGGCATTCAACTTGTTAGAGCAAAATTAACTGAAATCCATTGGAAGAATAAAATGCAGCATTCAAGCGCTGTAAAATTTGCAACCATGAGTCCTACCTGAATTTTAATTATGCGCTGCCGGATTAACAGAAACTCTTTTCTGCCTTTCCAACTGCGGAATTTGTTTTGTATCCGTATTGCAGCAGCATGAACTGGTTCATCATGCTGTCCTGCCTTCTTGGTCTTTACAGCTAGAAGCGAAAGAGCACGCTCATCTGACATTCCAAATTCCCTATCACCATACTCTTTCAGCTGCTTTCTTTGAAACGATTGTACTCTGAAGACTTGATGAATGCGAGCTGCAGCTTGAGTTGCATTACGTACAGCGGCTAATGAGTCCTTCAATGACAGCCCATGGGGTAAATCACCATCATCAACTGGAGTTGCAATCCGCTCAGAAACTGTTTCCACAGCTTTTTCTCTACAATCACTCTCCTTCGAATCCTTCAAGTCGAGTGATGATAGGTGGGAGCTCAAGGAAGATTCTGCAAGATAACCAGCAATGCCTTTGTGACCATTGCAGGCTGCGAGGTCAGCAGGAGTTCTTCCTGAAGGATATATAGGAGTGGGGTCGGTCAATGCCCCAGGAGCTGCACCAAGAGAGATGAGAAAGCCCACTGTACGCTCTCTTAACATTGCAAGTGTTGAACCAGAGCGAAAGATAAAAGATAAATTAGCCAATAGATATAAGTTGACTTCAAAAATCAGAGGACTCTGATTAGGATAAAAGGACCTAAAACTGGAATTTGAAAGATTTTGTAATAGCTAAAAGTTGAACAAACTGATACATATCATCAAAGTAAATTTCTTATTATACCAAAAACTCTACATACAACAATGTAAAAGAAGCATCTGCACCCAAGAGAAGAAAAAAAGTTGTATAAGCAGCAAAACATTGTAAGGCATGTTAAAAAATAAAACTTAATTAACTCCTACCTGCCATAATATGCTGCCCAGTGAAGCGCAGTCCATCCATTTGCATCCCGGAAATTGACACTGACCCCTGCAGCTATGGTGGGTGGTATAGCCCAGTCATAACCTAGAGCGGCCGCAAAATGCAGCACGCCTTGGCCTCCCTCATCTAGTATACTAGGGCCTTTCCCACCTTCGGCAATCTTCTGGAGAAGCCAAAGATACAACTTCTCCTTCAAAAGCTTTTGTAGCAGCTGATCCTTTACCATATCTGCTGAAAATTCATCCTGTTTAGTAAAGTTTAACATTTGTTCCCACTCAGTGTCATCTTTCAGCAATGCACTGATTTTAATACATAACTGTGAGGTTTCAGCTGCACTGCTCTGGACAGAGGTTTGAGAGGTGCCTGATCCCAGAGACAACAGTTTTCCAAATCTCATGTGAAGAAGAGTTTCATCAGAAATAATGCCAATATCCCCAAGATCCATAGCTTGAACAGAACCAGTCCGGAATTCAAATTCTCGCACTTCACTGCATGCTACCCTATTGGAACATGTTATATAAAATGGAACCCTTCCAGTTTCATGTGAAGGTGTATGGCATCGAAGAACACCATCTCCTACAATCTGTGCAGGAACTTCCAGTTCACCAAACATGCAAGCCCATTTATACTTCTCCACCTCCTCTTGACTCCTCAAGAATCTTCCCGAAACAAGCACCTGATCATGATTATAGAAGAAAGAACAATATAATTCATCTCTGGTTTGCTATACAAGATAAGCTAGATATTTCAGAACTGTTATAGAGCAGAGACATCTAAAAGGCAAATCAAATAACAGACCTTAATTTCTGACCCAGAATATGCCCAATTTGGCGAGAAGTCAATAATGCTAAATAGCTGGTCTTGAGAGAGAGAGGGCGCAAGAATATAGTTGTCTAAGGGCAATTGAGTAGAGATACCAGAATCATCTCCATCTTCACTTCCAACAGTCTCCCAGTACACCCCAGAACCAGGCTGCATGGTTGACTCAGTGACATCACCTAGTTCGTTACTCATCCAACGGTCAAAGCTGTCTAGCTTTTTCAGACCTTCTCGCAGAACGCCATCCAATAGAGGCTGTCTTAAGGCTGGATAATTGGTTTTATCCTCTACAATCAGGTTTCCATCGAACTCTGATTTAAGAGAACTTCCTGCAGCATTCAAAGCTTGTAGTTGAAGATCATTTTGCGTAGGGTGTCTACTTTGTTCAGTTAGATATGTACTGGGAAGCCCCATTGAGTCACACAGTTCCACTTGATTAACATCATTTAGTTTGGGTGAAAGATCATTCAACAGAGGCTGTCTCAAGGATGGATAATAGGTGTTCTGCCCTAAATTCAGGTTGCCATCTGACTTCTGATCCGTGGACCATTTTGATATGTCCAAGGAATCACTAGCTGAAGCCTGTTAGAATTTCAAAATCCGAAAGCTGTAAGGGATGTTGACAAATTTCATTGTTAACAAAGTAATTTGGTGAACAAATTACACGACGTAGAATAATTCATCACTTCAACATTGAGTTGACATTATAAATCACAAATCTTAGCAGCAGCAACTATTTGCATTCTTAAAGCATGATTTACATCAGCATTTCTGTGATAACGATAATTAATGTAAGAGATCTTTGGAAGATTTCATATGCGTCCACGAAAGGACAGGAAAAATAGAGTATGTTTAGATGAAATCAATGATTATATATTAGCAATTATATCTCATTGTATAAGAAAAAGTGTTATCTGGCTTTCCCCAGATTGATAGTTGTATGAGAATATTACAGATAAGTATAACTTGATTTTACAGAAAATTTTACACCTAGAACAATACCCTGACATACATTTTCCATACCTTCTAGTTAGAAACTTTTCTATAGTTTCAATGAAAAAGATAAAAACTTTAGACCATGCATAAGGGTCCCAAGATTACAAGAAAGCAATAGCCTAACAAATTGAAAAGGTTGAACTAGCTAAGCTAAAACTGTCGAAATAACTACATAATTGCAAGAATATCATAGGAAAGAATCTTCCTAGCTCCTAAAATAATGCCCCAAGTATTTCTTCATGTAAAAAGCTATGAAACATGAATAGATCTACAATCAAATTAAAGACTAGAAGTAATAAATCTGTGATGAATGTAACTAGGAGAAGCTACCACACCACTGAACTAATTATAGCTTTACTATTTGAATAATTTCCCAACTGTAAAACAACCCATCCTTATCCATGAAGGTAAGCACCTGCAAGGTCTTCCTCGCTTCCTCTCACCAAAACACCTACTTTTACCACATCACATTAGAGGATGCATGGGGAATTCCAAGATGTCCACTCTACTGGCAAACATGGTTCAGTCATGCTAGTGTTTTACGATTAATTGGTGTAAAAAAAATGGCGTCCAATAATATTTCAAACGTCCAATACCTGCCACTCTTCCAAGCCATCAGAATGGCTTCCAAACTCCTGCTGTTTTCTGAACACACCAGTAAATACTTGATCCAGCAATTCATTTTCTTGTCCAGGCATCACACTCATTGCACTCGATCGGGTTGAAGGAAGTGACGGCTGAAAATTGACAGATTGATAACCAGCATTACTGGTTTCATCAACATTGTCCCAAGATGGTAACTCAAGGTCTCGCTGAAGCTCATATGCCAAACCATTATCCACAGGATTTTTATTCTTTTCTCCTTGTGTGATTGATCCAAAACTCATACCAGGAATAGCTGAGAATTGTCCTTGATAGTCATCTGTCATAGTAGTAAATTGTTACTGACACAAAAGAACGCCTTAGCATATTCAACTAAAAGACGCCACTCCCCTATCCAAAATTCAATAAAACTGATCTGACTTTGCAGTCAAATGGACCATTTTTGGTGTATATTCTCTCACAAACTTTCATTATTAATGGTTTTTTCACTGGAAAAACTTTATGGTAATAAAATTCACATCAAACACACTACTACTTGAAAAGTTTATGACATAAAAAAGTAAAAAATTGATATAAGGCAAAACTACTTAAACCATCCAAGTGACTGTATAAAGTCAAACCAGCAAATCACTTCTGGATGATAAATGCTAAGATAGAAGAAAATACAGGACTTTAACGCATTACTTGATATAGGGACTGGATAATAAGGATCCATCTTTTGTGTCGTAGGCGATTGTAACTCGTGAATAGACTGGAATCCAGGACTTGCTTGCTGCCTGTATGCTGCAGTTGAAAATCTTCTATCCATCATGATTTTGAAGAACACAAAATTATAGCAGGCTCAAATTTTACAGAATAGAAAAAGGTATAAAATAATCAATATACTTCAAGAATAGTAAGAAATAATAGTTAAAAACATGAAAAATATCCAGCAATAACACCTGATTCAGCATCTTCATGCTCTGAAGCCTGAGTACTGTTATGGCTAGTTGTATCCGTGACTTGTGATGCTCCTTGATAATCATATGGTTGAAATCTAGAAGCTGCTGAACTGTACACCTCGGAATTAGATATATCTTCTTCATTTTGCCGACTATCAGGAATACTATCAGCATCCCTAATGCGATTGAAATTTGTCCTGTTTCCCTGTGAAGAAACAAATATCAGAGATTTTTAGAAAGACTACAACAGTGAATCATCATTGGGAGATCAAGTACCAATATTCAGAAAGGGGCCAAGGATCAAACTATGGAACCATAGTTGACTCTAAGTTGCGTTCAAAAAATTCATACTTGAGGTTAGATTTTCAGAAATTGATTAGATTTGAGATTTTGGTTTGCCATATTAAATTACTTTTAAACCTTCAAAGTGATGATACATCAAGTCTGTCACAGTTTATGCCAAAAGTCTCGCAAATTAAACTTTTCTTGAGACATGCTGATCCAATTCTGTAGCATTACAGGGGAGTTGACTAGACATATCACAGAGAATACATAAGGAAGTGTCATTACCTTTACCTCCCGGTAGTGGACAAGAACTATGTGAGATAGCTCCCTGAAGCAGATATCAGCCAGAGGAAAAAAGAAATTAGACTCTGCCAAGCAAGAAGCTCGATGAAAAAGAAAATTCAGTAGGAGACTTTTTAAAAATCATTGTGTCTCATTTAGTAGAATGACATTTTGCTGCATTGTGCTATTCTCATTGCAGATCAACAATTTTCAGTGCTTACTACATCCCAGAAGCCAGTCACCTTCAACTGAAGCATAGTTGTGCAAATAAAAATGCATGACCAACAAACATGACGTTATAAGATTAACTGTCAATGGTGGACAGCTAAAGTACTGAATTAGACATGTAATATGAAAATTGTATGCCCTTCTCCCATATATAGGTGATACTTGGTAGTGGGTGATAAATTCTTGCCCTCTGGATTATGTTTAACATAATGGATGATGATAGGAGACTTAGTGAGGGGACAATTATAGAAACAGTAATTTCAACATTCATAAGTATACTGAAGAAGTCAAATGAATCAATCAATTCCATCCCAGGATGTTGAATCAACAATTTAAAGATTTCTACAACTATAGGCTTTCATCTATGCAAAGTCAGAGGAGAGAAGGCAAGTACTCAAGGACATAATCGTTTAGAGACATTTTAACCAGCAGCACATCCTTCAATTTCCCAAATTCGACACTTTCTGTGAGACCCCAATTTATGTCACTAAGAAGAAGAGGAGAGTGTTGCTAGTTTATAAATGGTTGCTAAAGTACCATCGAGAACCAATTGTTTAAGGCATTCGGGCAATGAATTTAAACAAATTTATGGCACTCGTGTGAGTCTTGAGGTACATATCAACATGCAGGCTTGCGTGCTTGGAGCATGACATTTAAACAGTCCAACAAACAGTGAAGAATTAGACACTCAGTAAATGTCAGAGAACTAAAAAAGAAATGAACCCAACACTTTACGAGTCTTGGAGAAGTACACTTCCTAAACTGCATGTGATGTTCTCAGTCTTCAATGAATTATCAAAATATAAAAAGCTTCAACAATGTAAAAGTGGAAATGCTACTTCACTATTTGTATGTTTTTCTCAGAACAAAAATTTCAAGCATATTTTAAGCTTACTCTTCAAGCATCCAGTAGCTACGCCTTTGAAAATTTTCATTCTCTTCTCCATGAGCATAGTAGCAATGCAGCACATCAATGCTTCCAGCCTGAAAAGATGTTATTGAGGAAGCATCATTACAACTTTCAAGGAAAATGACGTCCTAGATACATATGATATATATTTCATTCAATTGCTTAGTTTACATCTGGTAGAGTTACAAGAGCGCAATGCAAACTGCACCTGCAATTATCTAGACCCATACTAGCAAAGTGACATCTGTAAGCACTTACCTTGAGCCTTTCATGAGCCTCCTTCACTGTCTTTCCATCTTTCTTCTTTCTCCAGGTATGGCCGTCTTTTCGGAAGTATCGTAGGACCTTCCGGTCAAAAAGAAAGAGAGAACCACCTGAACAAGGCATTAGATCAAAATAAATATGTATAAAAAACAAAACTGAAAAGACAGAAATAACGCAAAATAGTGCTGTTACAAAGCCCTCCCTCCTCCTCTCTCTCTCTCTACATTATATAGATTTTGATAATGAATAGGTTAAATGTATAGAACCTCAAAAATTCGTGTGATTTTTTTGTTTAGGAAATAGTTGTAAGAGCTAAGCGGAGCAGAAGAGCTGGTCAGAGCACAAACGGAGAAGAAGAGCAGAACATTTTAGAGCAAAACGGATCAGAATTGTGCAGAAGACCAGAGAAAACAGAGCAGAGATTCTGAGTATCAGTGTACTCAGAAGAAGTAAAGACTGTTCCACAGGCACGTCAGCAATAGTCCAAGACAAAAGTGGAAGAGTTTAGCCAGCTAAATCTTCAGCAACGTGAGGACATATACAGATTACCATGAAGCAGTACTCACATTTGCCAATAGGGCCTAAAAGAAATTCAAGAAAAATGGATAAAATTTACCCGGGGAAGGATAACCAGCACTAAAAAAGGACTGAGAGCACTAGATGTACGAAAGAAACTGTGTGAAAGGGCAAAGAAATTTGAAGCAAAGGTTGCAATGCTCAGAAGTTTCAGAAATCTATAAGTAGCAGCGGGACATAAATCTGAAGAAAAGAAAAACAGGAGAAATATACAGAAAGAGGTGATTTTGAGATATCACAGGTCTTTTGAAGCAGAACATTCAAAGCCCTAAATGAGTCCACTGCACTACACCTAGCATAGTCATAGTTCAAGCAAAAAGTTTTAGCTTAGTGCTTCATACTATTTATATATAAAATCAAAAGAGTATTCAGTCTTGTGTATGCCAGCACTTAGAAGTCGACTCTTGTGTATGGTGATTTGGCATCAATAGAGTCTTATGTAGACTGATTGAGAGGGAAGAGGAGCTAGAATTTATGTAATTGGGTTGACTGAGAGGACGAGTTTGTGTAATTGCAACTAGAAGTAGGACTTTTGCAAATAAAAGTCTACAGATATCTAGTGCGTTCCTCCATATAATTTGGAGAAAAATAGATGTAGAAAATTATGCCACCTTCAAACTACTATACATATTGTTGTATTCTTTACTTTATTGCATTTGACATATTACTTTCTGTCAGCTTACTGAATTGTTACAATTGTCACATTGCATATTTTTCAACACTTAACAACTTTTAAAAGCAAGACAATAACTTGTTCTAATTTTAGTTGTATCATGCTTTTCCGCTATGCAACTCTAATGAAACACAGCATGGCTTTATTCTTTAGTAGACTGACTCTCCAAGTTTATCAGGCAAAAAACTGTAATTTCAAACAGAACATGTGGCTGAGTTTTTGATAAAAATTTGTGCAAGTTACTTAGTAAACTTTTGAAATTTCTATTCACCCCCCCCCCCCCCAGACGACCCGTTCATACCACTTGGGACTACCACTCTCTCTTTCTTTTCTTTTAGGAGGAGGGGGGTTTGGAGGGAAAAAGTCATAGAGAGGACCATATGAGGGGACCAACGCCATTTGCGAACAATGTGTAGTTAAGCTTCTAATTTTTTTATAACTTAGTCCTAAAACAATAAGAAATCAAGATAGGTACATTCAACTGAAAACTAATCACAACTTAGGTAGCCTACTTCAAACTTAATTTGAAAACAAAACCACTAAGATGGTCAAATCAGGGAAGATCTTGAATACAGCTTGCTCAGAAGGAAGTGAATTCTCATTGGAGCAAACATGATTAAAATCTAATCTTACTACAGATAAAATCATGGCAAATAATATTCAGACCCAAGTCATCTCAGCAAATAATCTAAGAGAACAATTATCATCTAGTTGAAAAACAAAATACACCAGCACTTATTTTACTAATCCTAATTTTAAATTTGGTATGACGGGGGATTACTTGGAAAGATTCATATAAGGATTCATACAGTTAACCATCCTAATGGTAATTCAATTTTCGAAGAAAAGAAATTCAAATCGATAGTTATTGAGTGTAAAATCAATGCCCCCCTGTGTCCAATCTCAGAAAGTCACATAAGACTCTTTTGGTAAGACATATAATTATACATCAAACTACAATTCAACACCAATACTATATCACTCAACTTACATCATTATAGCAATAGCAAACTAAGTACTAGATATTACTATCCTCAAAGATTCAACTTCCAGAAAAAAAAAAAAAAGAAAAAAGAAAAGTCCTAGCAACATTGTGAATAGGCAGGACTCGTCTACCAAGTGAAATGGTATAAAAAAAAAAGAATAGGCTATAGGCTTAAAAGAACATACAGAAATAAAAAATAAAAGTCCATAAGATAGAAACAATGAATCGTAATTTAAATAGAGTACGGCTTCCAATGCCATAGAATATTTTATATGACATAGATGGGATTGTCTTTTAACCCAGTAGGGATGAATCACTTTGAAAAATTTAAAAAGAATCTAAAAATTGAGTGTTGGAATTTTTCCTTGGGAAAAAGATTGGCTATATAACTATGGTTATGGCATAATCATTATAAGTACTTCAAATAAATTTCCCTCGCTTGACTTCGTGCATATACTAATCAACATAGTTGTTAAAGGCTCAAGACCCACCACAGTGCAAAGGTGCCACGGCACACAGCACGGCGCAAGCCTTATTAAAGTGAGGTGCATAATTGCAGAAATAAATTATATATCTACAATATTAGTAGCTTCAAAAAAAACTAAAACACAAATGAAATATAGCAATGAAATTAAAATTCAACAATTTAAAAAATTGAAATCTCAACAATCAAGCAAATAAAATTCAGCAACTCAGCAACAATTACACCAATTTCAGCAATTATTCAAGCCATTCAGCAATGTAGTAGCAATTTCAGTACTTATTTAGGCAATTTCAGCATCTCTTTCAGCAAACTCAGCAATACATCAGCAAATTTAGCAGTATTTTAGCAAAGTCAGGACTTTTTTTTTAGTGAATTCGACAATATTTCAGCAACAATCTCACCTATTCAGTAATAAGTTCATTAATTTAAGCAAATCAGCAATTTCAACATTAATTTCAACAGTAACTTCTGCAAAACAATAAGAAAAAACCTCCATGGATATTTCAGCAATTTACCAAAAAAAAAAAAAAAAGACAGGAAAACAAAAAATAGAGAGATAACCAAAACAGCTGGAAAAGAAAGAAAAGAAAAGAATAAGGAAAAGAAAGAAGAAAACTGAAAATAAGGACAAGGAGGAAAAGGAAAATAAGAAAAAAAATATCCGGAAGAGGAAGAACTGTGTGGCTGAATGCTTGAAGACAGAAACCCTAGGTTTTTTAAATAAAAATCTGACCTCTTGTGCCATTCTTCACAAAGGCGCGCCATGGCACCTTGAAAAAAGGTGCCCAGGCACGCCATGGCGCGCGCTTAATTAATGGGTATCCCCATTTGTGAAAAAAATTGGGGCTTGTTGTGCGCCATGTGTGCCTCTCACCATGGTGTGAGCCATTTTGCCCCATTAATAACTATGTTAGTCAACATTAGTTTTATGTATTCACATGATTAAACTATTAAAGTACCCCTTCTCTTCCATAATTACATTAACTAGTACGAAAGGATGTTGATAACCTCTTCAAGGATGTGGCTAGGACAAAGTTCCAATAATGTACATGACATCATTTTGCATTACAGAAGCTAACAGTCTATTTTAACAAAAGTTTAGACAGAAATATGCTTCCACAAAATATGCACAGGCTATGTTTAATTAAAAGGACCACAATCATGAGTGAATTTTCAATTACAAGTAGCTGGATGTTAAGAAAATGAAAAAATAAATATCCTGATCTTTATGACTAATACCTTTTACCAAACTGATTCTCATCTCCCACAATTATTATTCATAAGAGTGTTTATCTATTAAAAAAAGATTTAATTTCCATTGGCCAGGTATACTAAATCTTCATGTTCTAACCATAAATTTGATTGCCAAGATAAATTATTTCAAACTGGTCAATATAAGAAGAAAAAGTGCTGATAGTAAGTCATACTTGGGGGTCTATTAGGAGGTTCTGGAGCAATGCGAAATTTTTTGTAATTTTGAAGAATTTCACAAATCTCGGCAGGTCGCAGCCAGCGATGTTGTGCTTCCAAAAGTATCTGCTCAATATCTGCATAAAAATAGCAACTCACTTCATGGATCTAGAAATATTAGTTATAAGTGATTTCCTTCCAAGGGAAAATCATAAAATGGGTGGAGGAAAGTGAAGTTCACTTCTGCAGTCTTAGAAGAAAGCAAGGCTATAGGACTGTCCTATTTCAACATATAGCACTATTTTAAATGCAAGTTTTTGCTCATAATACACAACCAAAAGAATGATAACATTTAGAGTTAGTCAATAGACAACTTTTTGAACATTCTGATCATATAATTTTCCAACATCCCCAAAATGGTTGATCCCTCAAGATGCAACTTCAGAGCTTGGTCCACTCTCTTAATCTCAATCTCCGAAATGTCAATCCCACCCTATATTCTACTCAATAGTTCTCAATCGCAAATTTATAGTTGTAAGCATTTAAAGCATGTTACAGTTTTCTGAGAAACACAAAAAGAGTGCCTTTATTCACATATATATAATTTTAAAAAGAAAAAAGGAAAAAAAAAGTGCTTCAGCAAAGAAACATCGATAACAGAATATGTGCTGAGAACCAAATTATGGCCTGAACAATTCTTGTTCTGCACCATTTAAATGGGAAAAGGTGGAGTTTTAGTTTGCGAAATGGACGCTCAAGCCAACTCTACCTATTTGTTATTAGGACTTTGACCCAACTTGGTGCTAATTTACACAGGATCTGAAGAAAGGGTTGGGATGAGCGAATTCATACTCACAAAGAGTGTTTTAGAGATGATTTGGGTGAGGTAGACCAAATATCTCTGCAATCTCTTGATCATAGTAGATTCATCGTCTTGTCTAGCTGACATAGGCGTTGGTGTTCTTCATTACTTTTTCTTACTTTCTCCTACTTTGTGGTATTTCGTAAACATATGCATACTAAAAGCTCTAATAACATTTGAGTGATAAAAAAATTGGCAATTACTAAAAGGCCATTTGCATGCTCAAACCAATAGACTCTCGAAGAAATCGTAGTAAGCAACTAAAAGAACAGCTAATTAGTGTTTGGTGAGTGGGCAACGGAAAGCAACTAATGAAGTACACCAACAGAGTAAACATTACAAGTGCCGCTCAAAGTAAAAGTCATTCAAATTAAAACTAGTTATTTTGGCCATTATATCAACAAGAACATCTATTTAACATAGTAAGGTTCAGCAACCTAAAGTAATTTTCGATTCAATTCAGGTTCAAAAACTTACTTGTGCAAAACTAATTCCAAATTAAACTCATTCTCAAAGGTTTAAGAGATATGGAAAAGTTATCAATAATTTGACTCATCCTGTACAATCCCTATGATAATCACTTCCATCATGTATATTCTGAGCTCAATTTTGTATGAAATACATGAAGTGGTTCATATTCGTGTGTAGAAACGTATAAAGACAGAAGAACATGTCGAAGACAATCAATAACTACATGTCTATGCTCTCCAACTCAAAACTCAAACTTTTGCAACAACTCAGATTCCCAGATGCGGTAGTCATTCAGCATCACATATCCGTACAAATGTAAACATAACATCACAGGTACCAATTTTTTAATTTTTACATTCCAAAAAAAGAAAAGCAAAATTAAGAACAAAGGAGGAATATTAAGAAATACACAAAAAAAAAAAAAAAAAGTCACCTAATTGAGCATTGAGTGCGTAGCGCCGACTCTCCGCCATCATATCACCAAAGAGAAGCTGATTTTAAAGCTCTTGCCAACCCTTCTATACATACAAAGATTCTAGCCTACAACTATTCGTCTTCAGATCAAAATTAGCCCAAATAAAAATAAAGAAAAAAAGAGGTTACAGCAATAGTTCTGAGTTCGCAGCAGAAAACTTAGCGATCCACTAATCTTCGAAAAATTAAAAAGAAAATGTAAAATCAAATAAGAAAAGTGACTAATCTGAAAAGGTTAGGTAAACGGAGATTGAAAGAGAAGAAAAGAAGATAATGAAAAGAAAAGTTAGGAAATGGTTAAAAAGAGTGAAAACACAGAGAGAAAGGGGGTTGGAGTGGGGGGTGGGGCGAGGGGAGGAAGGAACAAGGAAAGTGAGAGTCGAATGAGCCGCCGAAATGGAATACAGTTAACAATTTTCAGACAGCGACATGCTCATGTGATGGGTTTTTTGGTCTTTTTGCTTTACTTTTCGGATATTTTTGTCCTATGATTTCAATAATTATATATATATATAGTTGAAAAATAATTAAAGAGATAGGGAAAAAAAATAAAAAATATAATATGATTTTGTATAATGGATTCGTTTAATCTTGAGATAATGATTGAAATATTGTTGAAAATTTAAAAGATGACTCTTTATTTAAGTATGATTATGCCATGAATAAAAATAAGACGCTTGGATTTTATGTAATACAATTATATTATCTTGATTAATTTTGGGGCTTCAAATTTTATTATGATTTCAATTTGGCTTACATAAATTATTACATATACTTATTTTCTTTTAATTTGTCTATGTCATAAATTAATTTTTATTCAAAATTTTATTTTTTAATTAATTAATTAATATTTTTATTTCACATTATAAATATATATTATCGTCCATAAAAATAAGTTAATGTACTTTTCATATAAAAGGTCGATTCAAAGCTAGGTATGATTTGATATTAATTCTAAGAGAAAAAATTGATTTCAAATTAATTTGGTAAAGAATATGCAAATTCATAATCAATATATCAAATAACATAAAAGTTTTATAAAATTCTGTTAGAGCCACATAAATTGAAATCCATAGCTATGATTTGACATTAAATTTTTTCCCTTTTTCGTTTGGATATTGCAATATATTCACATTCATAAATCAAAATTAATTCTCTTATCTTTTAATTGGTGTTGCATAATTTAATTGTTGCAGATGCTGTAAAACTATCAAGGAAAATTGAACATAAATACGAAATAATAGACTAGAACGAGAATTAAACATTAAAAATGATATTAGACATGCAAAGTTTGATATAGAAAAAAATTTATTGTTCTTTTTCTTGTAAAAAACAAAATACTAATTATGCGCCCGTGAATATGGATTAGAACATCTAAATAAAATTAGATATACAATATAAATAAATCATGTACGCTCAAACAATTTATCACAACCTTCGCTTATCAAAATATAAACATGGGTATTAAAAATTAAATAATTTTTTCTTTATTTTTTAAAAATAAAAATAGTAGTCGATTTTCTAATTCCATTCATATAACTCGAACCTATAACCAACTAAATTATAAAATTATTTAAAAAAAAATACCGTTTATACCTAAGAGTGAGTTTGAATGTAAGGGACAAGATTGTAAAATTATATTGTTACTTGAATTGACTTATTAGGTCATAAACAACTGATGCAATTTAATTCCTTATTTTAACTCACTGGTATTATTACCATGTGAATTTTTGCTTTTAAAATTACAAGTTGTTTTTATGGTAAGTTGGTATATTTTGAATTTTGGAAGAAATATATACACATATATACATCAATACATATAGAGAGAGAGAGACAGAAAGTCGTGAGTCAATAAATTATTGACAATGAATAATGTCCGTACACTATGGAAAAGGTAATTTATAAAATAAAAGATAAGTTAAATGACCAAGTCTTGACTCGTTTTGAGACATCTTCAGCTAAAAGTAGATATATAATTTCCAAAACTCAAACAATGCTACAACAATTCTTGTTTGGACGCTCTACTCCTATTTCATCATCCATTCTTAATCATTTGTTTCGGGTACAATCATTTTCATATTTTTTAAGACACTTTTGCCCATAATTTATTAATTTTTATTTATTTTGAACACAAATTTTTGAATATCAATCACAAATCGAATGTTAAAGTGTCCGTGCATTATATATTTAAACGGTCTTTTTTTACTCGATGTGTAAGCAACTTCATTTTTCTTCTAACTGGAACAACGACTTTGTTATATTATGGAGCATATCTCCTTTATTACCATTGTAACAATATATTTATGTATATTTTGATTGACCACGGTAATTCACTATAATTGTTCGGTGTTTGTACAAAAAAATATACTATTATACAAAAATAAGTCAAATTAGATCATATCTTGTACTACTACCCGAGTTAAAAATTGAAAAATTGAGATACCAACCTTATGGTTGGCCGCAATAGCATAGGCAAATAAAACCAAATGAGAGAATTTTTTTATTTTTCCTTATTTATAAGGAGGATCCCGACTAAGAACCAATTCTCCACTCCCCACTAGCTGACTTTAATACATAACCAATTAAATCGTAAGTGCAACATGCTTACCAACATATTACCTTGTCTTGTCGGCATGGGAGGCGCAAACTTAAAATGTCTTGTCAAAAGGGGATAGTGAATAGGAAGATTTTGGCGTCAACTCATACAAAATGTCCTTCCTATCTATTAATATTAGGTGTATAAAGCAATCTTAGCATGAACATATGCATGCAGGCGCTACTGCAGGAGAGCAAGCTATTTCCAGATGAGTCAAGTTTGCATTAAAAATTAGATGCAATCCGTGACAAGAGCTAGGTTATTCCAAAACCTCATTTCTCCATGTTGAATAAGAAAGCTTTCAAATTCCCCACCCCCACCCCAAGACCCTTACAAGTTGCAGGCCAAACAAATGAATGTTTTCTCATCTGAGCTTTCTGTTTGTTGCAATCCAGCATTCTTTTGCAGACAGCCAACTAAGAAGAGACCATAAGGAAATGTCGTCAAGTTTTCTTTGAGTGAGAGCAACACCCGTTCAGTATCAATTAGCACATGTTTTCATAAGCAAACTGGCTGAGGGGGGCTGGCTCTTACTTTTTATTCCACTTTTAGAAATATCTTCATGAACTCATAGACCAAGTAACTAATGGCAGCTGACGGTAACACCTGAAAAGTTGAAATATAAAAAACAAGCTTAACAAGGTAAAAAATTGTGATGGTAAAAGTTTAGTTCAATTTATGATTATTACAACTGACAACAAAGTCCTGCATTTATTAAAATCCAGAGAGTAAGGAACATGCGAAACCCTTGGAAATTCAAGGTAAAGAACAGCATGAAAAAAGATTAGATGTGCACAGCAGTCACGATGAGACTAGGTCCATATTTATGATGGATCAAGCACAATCATCCAAGATCGGAAGTTTCAAGTACAATCCAATATATAGCACAGTCATAAATGCAAATGCCAAGGGAAAGGATTTGTCATTCCAATGTTTTTATTTTGGCTTTCCACCAACGAGTAGGGATACATAAGCTACCTAAAACTCTGTGAACATTTGATAGAATGCATATGCAAAAGTAAGAATAGTGGTAAAAAATTCTTATTTCTCAGAAGTTTAAGGTTCCTGTTGCTGTATCACTAACAAGTAAACCAATTGCGGTTCACAAAAGTGTGAAAGATGCAATCAGTCAGTAATTTCCAGCACTAGACAAATATCACTTTTTTATTCTAAAGTTTCAAGCCTTCAATCCACTTCTATTGGTTTCTCTCTGTACCACAACCTATTAGCACTTCAGGGCTTTGATTTACCTTGCTTTGTATTGTTTCACCATCGGACACTTGCATATTTGGCAAACTTGATGTCTACTGAGTGACAACACATCCTACAAGGATATTATTACTATGTTGTGATCTTATAACGTCCAACAAGAAATGACTAACCCATGTTTCAAAACGTTCTAGGGCGCATGAAGGCATAACAATTTTGGCAGAGAGAACAAGTGGTGCTCAAATGAGACAGCAGTGGACAGCAGTGTTTCAGCATGCTTTGCATGTTAATCAAGGACTTTCTAACGAACTACAATCTAGAAGAGTCGTGCTTCTACAAGTGCAAACACAACTCCTTTAGCAAATGACCCAATTGATCCCATACAGATGGGAAGCCAACTACGCAAAAGTCTCACCACATTCCTTCTCTTACAATTTTTAGGTGTGGAGTAAACGGTTACTGGAGCCTATTGCATCAGTAAACTCAAGTTCTAAATTTCATCATCAATTTCTTCACTGCCATAAGTCCAACTATATATAGAAGAGGAAATCAAAGGTTCTACTGTAAAAGCTTGGTGATTGGTTCAGTTGCTGTTTAAATTTGAAGATCTAAAGAGTACAACAAAGATTTTATGTTCAATGATACGAAGAAAATGATGCGGTAAAAATAGTCTAAAATGTTTATGTCATGGGAAATCGATCCAAGCACTGCTTGCCATGTGCATTGTTATGAAATGTTTAGCTTTGACAATATTTTACATAAATTTTGACAAAGTTTCATATTACTGCAAACTGCAATTTTTTGACTGAGGCCTAAATATCCAATAAATCATAGAAGATATGCCTAAATTCTATAAACTAGCTAAAAAACCCGTCATGATTTACAGGTTTGCCCTTTTCGTTGCCCGTGCATCTCTCCCTTTTGCCAGGTCATACTCGGGCAATCGGCACTCAGTATTTTCCTAGTGATCCTGTACCTAAGTAGCTCTAGTGTGAAATCTACGAATGGATGTACAAGGGCTTCAATGGGTTATAGCAATGTAAATCCCACAAAATTATTTATCAAATTCCAATGTCAAAGAGACACTCAGCACTTCTAATTCTGGAAATTTATATATATATAACTTTAAATCATCACTTTTAGCTGTAAAAAGACAGCCACAAAAGTTTATGTGCAAATATGTTTCAGATTGTACCTGTAATAAACTTGGGATTAAACCAGTATAGAGTGCTGGAATGCCGCCCTGCTCAACTATCTTCAAACAAGTTTGCAATGCACCCATCTTTGTGGCCCGAACTTGCATCTGAAGCTGTCTTCTCACAACTTCAAATGGGTATGTAGCAGCTTCAGAACACGCACCAGCAATCGCTCCATATATTAAAGTTCTGATAGGACCCAACTCGAGTTGTTCCAAAGCATTCAATTCATCACCTTGTTGCTTCATATGTTGAAGCCTTTTCTTTCCTTCTGGGGAACGCAGATATGCCGATTTTAATATATCATAAACTCCATAGAAAACAGCACCAGAAGGTGCCATGCTAATGATTGAGGGAACTAGGCCCTTGTACAGAGAAAAGAATCCTTCAGTTTGGATCATGTGGCGAAAAGTACCAATTAATCCACCCAAGGCTTCCCCTCCAGGAGCTATCATGACTGTCCTGATCTGAAATATTAGGAAAAAAGAATGATTCTCCAAACACAAATAATTGGACATACTACATAATTTTGATCCCTTACAATCGAAGTTCACTTTGTATCCACATACAATTAATCATTAATTTGCTGTGGATAGCAATTAAAAGGAAACAATTACTCAAATTGTTGAACTATTAATTAACAATCACTAAGATAAGCTACTAAATCGCCATCTGCATAGATCCTACCTGGAATCTATGCAAATCAGCAGTCATTTAGATTAATCCTATTGGAATGGTCTCTTCATATTGAGTGAGGCTTTATGAAATTCACAAAATCCTGACAGTCACCCTAGTATATGGTCATCCATACATCATAAACACACAGGTTTGTGAGTTCTAACAGAATTAGAATAACCGTTGAATCTGTAGAATCCAAAGCCTGCTATATTCTGAGTACTAAATGGTAAATGGACAAACTTCCCTTACAGTCAAGCAAGGTGCAGCGAATTTGACATTAACAACTCCATATTGAGTGACATTAAAAGTCTACAGGATTTTATTCAGCATGAATGGTTAAAAAAAAATAAAAATAAATGTGCCACTGTGATTGCATCAGGATTCAGGACCATCTGATGATTAGAATTAATCAATCTTAAGCTTATGTACCCTTCAAGAGAAGCAAAAAAATATTAGATACTTGAGTCCTCTTTGGAAATTAGTGTTTAACTTATTCAAGGGATCAACTGTAAGTAAACAGAATAGTTAAGTGTCACTCACAGTGTCCATAGGTATACAGAGAACAGTAGCAGTAATTCCAGCTGCAGCACCAGCAACGAACCTTTCAAAATTTGTTGTCTCATCATTGCCAGACAATCTGAGCAGTTGATTTCTATATGTATCATAAGCATAGAAATTGATAGCCTTGAATGGTGCTGTTCGTAAAATATTGACAAAATTTCCTTTCCAAAATCCTCTGAGCCCTTGAGAAGCTGCTATTGATTTGATGAGCTCAAAAAGATTCCTTTGTTCACCACGAACTATATATTCCAGCTTTAATCTCTCCAATGGTGCAACAAAAGTTCTGGTGCAAAAAATGTGCAGGAGATTCAAAAGGTTAAGCATATCCAATGTATGATTACCATCTGCAGTATTTACTAAGCAGTTAGCAGTGACCAAGATGATTATTTGTTATGTGGACCAGCTACTCTACACAAATCAATCATGCAACTGAAAGTTATGCTCCAAATAATGATAACCCCAGATAATTCTATGGGGCATTTGCATTAAAAGATTAGGCATAGAACAACATTTCTTTCAACTTAGTGTACAGTGAGGATGGGGGTGGTAGGATGAGGAAAAGAACACTCATTTCCCCACTTTCTTGAACTTTAGCACTAAAATCACACGACTAAACTGGATTGAATATTGAGTTGCAACATAGATGACATAATAGTAATCAAAAAAGGGAAAATGAAATGTGCAAGATGTGGCAACACAATGAAAATATATCGGTGAGGAATATTGCTTCTCGCATTAAATAATATGAATTAACATTGGCTTCGCATTGGTATTGATATTAACTATTATGTCAGAAAAATCATACAAAAAGGTTCATAACCTTTGCGACCATGTAATTTTCATTGTATAAGTTGCATTCAATATCCAATCTTTCTGGCAAGTAACTTTAGGTCCCAAAAACCATACGAGGTTACAAATTTAAACCATTAACATAGGGGAGACAAACCAGAATATGAAACAAAATTATGATAGGCAAACGAAAAACCTGTCTACAATTATCTCTTCTTCTGCCTAACAATAAAGTACTTCACATCTTTGATTCACTGCTTCCTATTGTCTATTAAGTTGGAATTAATCTTGTCCCAATGTAGTAGTCAGGACACTGTTGTGTGAAGCACATGCTATATAGGAAGAGGGAACAAGGTCCAAATTGTCATCATTTCAATTAAAACTGTCATAATAATCCACATGTATTAACCATCATCACCCAGCTTAAGTTAAGCTGTTGCATGCATTCTCCTTCAGCTATAAGCTGAAAAGAGCTTGCCTGACTGCACCTCAATTCCAGAAAGTCCCTAGCATGTCACTGTTAGCAGGAAACCATACACTCAACACTCTTCTGTGCTTAACCTCTGTTTTTGTGAGAAGTTTCTTCTTAATTTTTCACCACAATTCTGTGTAAAAGAAAATCTGAAAAGGATCATGGGAAGGCTGCAGGTATAGTCATTAAGTTATAAAGTACAATAAGTACATTAAACATCTATATCTCAAAAGCAGAATAATCTGTGCCTGTTTGCAAAACTATAAAGATGATTGAGCACAGGGAATATATGTAAAATCATTGTGAACCTACACTATACCACTGTCACTTTATAGTATGGGCTGAAGCCAATGCATGCTGAGCCAATTGAGACTCATTGCTAAGCTTGCCACTAGTGTTAAATTCAGCTTGAACTTTCAACTCAGGTGAGTTCATATCCAGTGTTCGTTAAGCTATAAAAGTGTCTCCCTAAGCTTCTGGTCACTTGACTCTCTTGTTATTTGTCAGTCAACGAAAACAAAATAACCAAGGTAAATGTCAAATAGATACAATAACGATCATCTTCATAACTAAATAAAATGTTTCAGGGTTTTTAAACAAAAAATAGTGTGCAAATAGAAATTAGATCATGAAAATCTTTTATATTCCAACGAGAGAATATTCTTCCTAAATCCTATCGTCAAGGAAAAACATTTTTATAGTAGAACTCTCACAATGATGCCATCCTAGCACCAATTACTGCTTAGTAGTAATATAATGTGTTGGGTATGATTTCTATTAGATATGGTACAGCATCAAGCATGCTTAGCGCAAATCTCTCTACAGGTTATGGAGATAATATTTATGTCGCATGGCTACCAATATAAATGCGATAGAGAAGCACACTACTACATATTGCATCAGATGTGTTCGCTTCTATGTCAATCCAATTACTAGTTGGTAGCTGGCTTTTCTTTTCTTACTATGACAGTGAACAGATTATTCACTCAATCAAAAATCAGCTACCAATATAAATGCGATAGAGAAGCACACTATTACATATTGCATCAGATGTGTTCGCTTCTATGTCAATCCAATTACTAGTTGGTAGCTGGCTTTTCTTTTCTTACTATGACATTGAACAGATTATTCACTCAATCAAAAATCCCTTTTTCATAGCAACTACTACCACCAGCAAGAAACAGAAAATATCCATTTAGATATTTACATACTATTGCATAGAAAGAGAGAATGAGAGAGTAAAAACAACACAAACCTTGAGACCATGGCAGCAACAGCACCCGCCCACAGATGCTTAGCAGTGTTCAAAGTGCCCCCACCACCACCTTTTAGCACTCCGCTCTTCTCTTCCCTAACAACCTCCTTAAACCCCAAGGTTTCACTCTCACCCTCATTTTCACTCTCCCCACTCTTTTCCCCTACATTCCCCAAAACACTACTCACTGACAACTCCTCACCATAGCTCCCTTCACCACCACCATCATCGTTGATCGACGACAGCGTCACCGACAAGAACCCTCCCCGCCGCCGCCCGCCTCCGATCAATCCCCTCCGGCGGCTCTTCCGAGAAGAACACCAAACCGTCGCGCAGAGAGGGTTCTTCTTCGGAGAAATTAATGAAACGAATGACGCCGGAGCCGATTCTTCTAGAAACAAACCGCCGATCGAATGCAAATTATTCTGGCGCAAGTCATCATTGACCGTGACCAAACTCCTGAAGTAATGCTCTAAATTAAGCATTTCGGAGTAGAAAATAGCAAAATAATTGTACTCAACACTGAACAGCAGGTGAAAAAGAATGTATGTGTATTTATAGAGAGAGAAAAATGTGTGTGTATATATATATATATATATATAGAGAGAGAGAGAGAGAGAGAAAGAGGGAATGGGAGAAGGGGGATTGAAGGAGAAGAGAGAATGGAATAAAAAGGGCATTGATTCGAGAGGGAAACAGTGATTCAGTACATCGCTTCCATCGCCGGGCGGCAGGTACGCACTACGCACTCCTCAATGATCCCTGCAGTTGCGGTTCCTGCAGTTCTTGCACTAGCTGGAACAATGCATTGTTAAATTTCCCCTTGGGCCCCACATGATAGAATATAAATGTTTGGACGGCTAGGATTGAATGTAAGAGTTCGCTGGTTATAACAATTGATTGATTATTGTAAGAATTGATTTTAAAATCATTATTTTTAGGGCAATGTGGTTAACCAAGTTATTTTTGTAGTCCTTCAAATTCGTTGGTTATTATGTTTGGACCAATATTTTCATATTTCAATCCGAGATTAAATCGATTTACTAATAAATAGTGATTCAATTGGTTGAATAGATTCAATCGTCAGTCTAATAAAAATTATTTATATTTTATTATTATATTATATAAAATGATAATATATTAATTGTTACATAATACATTTTAAATATAAAAAAATAACTACTTAAAAAAATATTTAATAAATTATAAAATTTAAATAATTACATAAATATAACAAAATATCAAATTTGAATTTTTTTAAAAAAACTTAAGAAAAAAAATTAAAATTTAAAATTTAAAAATCACTTAAATTATTTTGACCGATCAAATTAAAAATTCGATTTTAAACCCTTAATCGGACTGGATTGATCTCCAGTTCTCGATTGAACCAACCGATCTGTCTTATTTTAAAAACAATGACTTGGACAGCTTAAAAATAATTGTATTTAGATTTTTAAATACTATTATAAAAAATTGTATATCAAGTATCATTTTAATTATAAAAATTATTTTGTAAATTAGAAAAAATCGAAACATAATTTTAAGAATTCAATCACTCAATCGGACAATCCCTGTGATTATATAGGCTCACTCATCCATTCTCGAAATTCAACTTGATCAAATGTGGTGATAATTTCATATAAAAATATGCAATATAAGTTCAAAGTTCAAAGTTTAAATGTAAGTAAATTCAAACTTGAGTATATACTTTTTATTCTGCTTAATTTAATTAAAATATTGATAATGCTTAATTAAATTAAAATCTTTAATCGTGTTTCTACTTCTCTAAAAATGCTACTGATGTTTTTATAAATACAGAGAAAATTATTTTTACATTTTCACCCTCAATTTTTTCATAATTCAAAAAGTATTTTTGACATTTTTATTATTTTATTGAAAAGTTCATATGAAACTCGTTTTTTACTAAACACTCTAATTTCAAAAAATTTTAACTTTTCACTTCTTTTTTCAAACACCAATTACTTTTATTTTTTCCACTTCTCAATAATCTCAAAATTTTAATCATTTATTTAAAAGAATATTTTTTTGCAAATACTCCCCAAACCATTAAAAGCTAACTCTAATTGAGCTTGTTTAAAATTCTCACTCCAATCTCAGCATAAACAAAGTGATTAACAACACTTGAGGGGCACAGCACCAAGTTGAACTGTAGGAAAATGGTTCCGTTTCTTTTTTTTATTCCTTTTATTTATTATGTTCAATGTTTCCAGGGTTTTTCGGTTTTTTCTGTTGGAGGGTTTTTTTTGTCTATTGCAGGATTTAGTGGGTTCAAATTTAGAAAGGGTAAAAGTGGACAAAAATGTTACGCAATAACAATATGCTGAAAAAAATGTATTGTTGGTAATTGCCTTTCGCGACAGCTGTCCTAGGTTTCACATTTTATTCTATTATGGTCACAAAGAGGAATTGTGACCCCATGTATTAATATAAATATTTTATTTTATGCTCATGAAGTTGAGATAGATTTATACTATTAATAATTCATTAATTTAGTTGAAAAATAACAAAATATAACATAGTTTTCATGTATTTATAGATTCTTTTATTTTTCTTTTAATCTTAAAAGTACTTAAACGACACATTTTTACTTCACTTGCAAATATAACAATAGAATGAACTCACTCGTTACATATTCAGATACTATTCAAGTTGTGACTTATTTAAAATAATTCGAATAAAATACGATATTTTCATAAGATATTAGAATTTCATATTTATCTTTTATAAATATTAATGTGACATATTTTATATCGATATATTTTTAAATTAATCGCGAATTCTAATGATAAATGTTGTTATGCTGATAATATTTTAATTTAAATTATCATGAATAATATCCAAATTACGAATTTTAAAAACTAACGAATAATTTTCGAATCATAAATTTGTTACTAACTTTAATTATTCACAAAGATGTCATATTTCTTTAATAATATTATATACACATCCAACAATTCATAAATTTTAAGCAGTATTCAAATATGTAGCATAAAATTTAAGATAAATATTTCTTGATTTATATTTCAAGGGAGGAGGGGGATGTAATTTACCCAAAAATTATAGTACGGTAAATATTTTTCTCATATAACATAATTGATTATGGTTTCGAATCACTTTAAAAGAAATTGAAAACCAACCAATATCATCCTTAACTATAAAAAAAATAAAAATAAAAATAAAAAACTAAAATTCAACTTTGTTAGTCTCTTATGGTGGTTTCCAATCTTGTTCTTGGGTTTTGCAATTAGGTGGGCAAATGGACGATAAAGCCCAACTTGTAAAGAATAAGAATATATTCCCCTAAATTAGTTGCTTGGGCATTTTTGTCTTTTTGTTCCTAACTAATAATGTCCAGTTGAAATCCATCCTTTTCATCTTCCAATGAAATATGCCAATGCTAGACTTTTATGTATTAATTTGTAACTTTTTCTTTAAAATAGTTAAAAAAATATTAGTTAATTAAAGGTCAATATATGAATATTATCATCATTGTATAATATAAAATACTAAAATCAACGAAGAAATTAATTGTGATAGCAACATCTACTTACATAAAGTCAATTATGAAAAAACGACGACTATTGAGATAATAATGATAAAATTTATTGTAGCAAATTCGAGTTAGGCAAATAATTTGTAGACGTGTTTAATGCGTACCATTCCTAGCAATAGATCCACATTTAAATTGTCGTCTCTAAAAATTAAGACAAAATCTTATTCACATGTAGTTATAGACGTCTAACATAATTATACGAAAATTCTTTTTATATTTTTCTTGTGATTAATTCTTAATTTAAGGTGAATAACTATCAAACAAGAATGTATTTATACTCATCTTGTGAAAATTTTCTAATATAGAGAATGAAAAAATAATTAAGAATAATTCTTTTTTTAAAGAATGAACGATGTCATAATTTTGCCCAATGGACTACCCCAAATTCTGGTCTGGGCCCTATCCCTTTATGGGAGATGGCTTTTTGGATTCTAAAATGGGCCTCCAATGTCTTACAATAAAAATTTCATGCAACACACGCTTCTTCTTTTCTTTTTGTCGTTTATATTAATTCTATTATCATTAAGTTAATAATTATTTGAAATTTAAAAATTGCCCTCTTAATTATCTCTCAAGAAACAATTTTTTTGAATAGTGAAGTAGCTAAATTTTCCCCTATAAAAATAGCCTCCTATAGAGTATGCGTTATTCCTACTCTATATATATTAGTGCACTATTTATTTACGCGGTTGCATTACTTTTTTTTCAAAAAAAATTTAAGAGGAATTTGCAACAACTTTTAAAAATAAAAAATAAAAATTTTTGAATGTCAAATATGATATATCTAGCACAACCAACGAAATCAATCTTCAATGGTTATATTTATTTAAAATTAATTTCACAAAATTTTCCCCCAAATTCCCTATAAAAGGGGCGTTGCTTAGTAAATGGCAATAATCTAAAGCTCTCAACTAGTCATCGTACATGTGGCCCCATTTATTTTCATTTCTATAAGAAATATATTTATTTTTTTACTATTTAAAATTTCAAGAATACATTTATTTTATTAATTTTTATTAAAAATATAATTTATTTTTATTTTTAAAACTTATTTTCAAACAAATTAGCATCTCACGTCTTTTTATGCACCAATCAAATTAATTTTTAAATATATTAATATTTTACATCTTTTTATGTAAAAAACACATTATAAAATAAATATATTTTTATTTTATATATAAAATATTTTTAATCCTAAAAATACTAGAGATATGAAATGAGTTTGAAAATGAAACGAAAATGGTTGATAAACGTCAATCAAGAATTCAACTACTCCCCTATTATGAATTATTTTCTTGGCTACTATATATATATATATATAAAAGAAGGTGATCTAGAAATTATTAATTACTATTTATGTACCTATGTACATTAATGACTAGTCTAGGGACCTAAACGTTGGGCCATTGCCATAATATTGGAGAAACCCAGGCCCCAGAGAAATGACATGGCCAGTCCACTTGATACGTAGCAATAATGCAACTACAATGATATTTCAATTGATGTGTATATATTCACATATATGTAGCAAATTGAGATATTTTTTCAAAGTAATGTTAGTATATCATCGACCACCCCCCACCCCCACGCCAACCCACCCCCTTCCTTTTTTTTTTTTTGTTTTGAGCTTTTTTCAACTCTTTTAATTTTTGCTAGAAATTATTAAATTTAATTCAGTTATATGAAATTAATTCCAGATTAGTGAGACGAAAAAGGTGAAAAAATATCCAATGATATATAACATTTATCTCTCCCTCTTTTTTTATTTTATTCTTTGTATATGAATAGGAAGCAATTGAAACTTCAAATAATGGTATTTCTCCCTCCGCATACACATTTAACTATTAAAAAATAATATCCACCTTTTTTCCAAATCATTTTATGCTTTCTTTTTGTATTTACACAAAAATATATAGTATTACGGTGTTTTATATTTTATAAGATTAAATTTACTTTACTCCATTGTACTAAGAAATTTGTATCAGCTACCTCATGTACAATTAAAATTTTCAAATACTCTCATATACTAAAAATTTCAATATAAAAAGACAAAAATACCCTTACACCTTACTAAAAGAGTAAAACACCCACTATTTTAGACTATATATAGCACTCCCCACCCCACCCTCACCCCACCCCAATATATTTTTAATTAGTTGTTAAAGCTATAAATAAAAACTTAGCAAGCTTTGATGTCAATTAACTTATATGCTTGATTTTAGAGGGGTAAACTATAAGAGTGGAAAGTGAATGTAACCTTTTAGTAAGGGTTAGGGATATTTTTGTCCCTTCATACAGGGTTTTTTAAGTATGGGGAGAGAGGTATATCAAATTTTTATTTGTATATAGGGATAATTGATACAACTTTTTAGTACTAAAAGGATAAAGTAAATTCACCCTAATTATATTTTTAAAAAAAATTATATTTAAGTTTATTCATTGAGTGTGCTAAAATAATTAACATATATGAAACTACATGAATTGAGGGGTAGTATTTCAATATAGGATGGTATGTTGTTTGGGTACCCACTTTGAACTTCTAAGAATTATATTGCATATTAATAATGTATCGAGTCAGGTAGTGTAATGGTAATTTTTTACACTTACGATTTAATAGGTTATAAGTTTAAATTATTTTATCATAATTTATTAATTAAAAAATTATATTAAAAAAGTATTGGGATACCAAAATTAGAGCCAAAGCTTATCTAATTGTAGAGTGATGATAACTATGCATGAATGATGAGTCTTTTTCTCCCTTTTTTTGGTCCACTTGTGTTTGTCTTAAATCACATCATTTCATGATTGCATCATTTTCATGATTTTATTGAGAATAATAATCTTTACACAAAAATAATGTCTATCTCTCTCTCTAAATTGATTTTCTAAAAAAAATAAAAAAAAATTAGTACCCAACATCACGTGTTATACATTTTAAATTAATAATTAAACTACTTGAAACTCTAATAAGTGAAAAATTAAGTTGAATCGATTCTTTCAGTAATCAAATTTCAACATATTTTATGCTTTACAGATAGCAAATCTTCCAGGCTTAGTTTGAACACTTGATTAATTTGAATATTTTATTTTAATTTATTGTTTCGTCTCATATATAATATGCACGATAAATATATATAATTTACAAATATATATATATATATTTAAAAAAATATTTTATACACTTAACAATATTTTTTAAATTTTTTTATGAAAACACATTAACATAAATGTTAAACTTTATAATAATCAATTGAACCAGTAAAAGTTAACCAAATTTCACGTGAAGTAATATTGTCTTCCTCAAATGTGAACATAGGTCATTTTCAGGGTTTGATACGAAAACAGTCAGCAGATTCCTAGCAAATGTGGGGATTGCAGGAGTTTGGAACAGTTGATATCCCGTGACCAACACTATTTTTTTTTTTTTACATATATATATGCTGCATGGATTTGATTTGACCACTCCTAGATTGCCAACGTCCTTCCGATTCACAGGCCGCTATATGACAACTATACAACTTTTGATCATTGTCTCAATCCCTTATTCATTATTGGTGTTTCATGGAAAAAAGAATAAACAAAAATCATTCTTGACTAATCTCGGACCTTGATTTAAAAAAAATAAAATTGCATTTTATTGAAGTGGCAATGATTGTAAATTTAATTCGAAAATATTCATAATTTTTGAGGTGAAATATGAATGTTTGAGGACTAAATTGCATAAAAAAAAAAATATTCTTAAACTTCAATCTTATGAACTATATAATTTTATGATTGGGATTATTTTGCAATAGATTTAGTGTGTTGCATGACAAGGGATAGTAGATGGTGGTATTTTTCATTACTTACCCTCTTCATTCAATAATAATAAATGAATTGAAGCTCTCATGGTAAAACAAGACGAAGTTAATAAGAATATCGAAAGTTTAAATATTTTAGGCGTATTACAAAATATAATTATTGACAACAGTAAAATTAAAAGACAAATTGCCCACGTGGAGGCAGGGTGGTGTACATTGCCCCCTTTGGGGTCCCATTCACACGTTGTAAAGGAAAATTCTTGAATAAATTAGTCGTTTTCAAAAGTCTACTCCAAATATGCATAAATTATAATTGCATTCGAATTTATATTGATGATGAAGTAAGGAGAAAAACTATCATCTTCCAAAATTAGTTGGACAATTTATATAATTGGGTTAGAAAAAGAAAAAATATAATGAATAAATAAATAAATGGATTGAATGTATTTATCAAGTTTTATAGATATTATAGCCCGTGAATATATATATTGCTGCAATATTCATTCTCCATTTGACTGGAATTATTCCCCCAAGTACACCATTTATTGAATGTAACATGGATTCGTCCAATCTATTTCAGAATTTCAGTCCATTTTTAGTTGAAAGATAATATACATTCCAACAGGTGTATATAAGTGCACACTTAAATACCCATAGTTTAATACATAAAAGGTGGTTAACATCACTCATTAAATTAAGTCAAATTTAAAACTATAATTTCGAACAAACGAAGTGAAGTTCACTAACCCAACAAAAATCACAAGAAAAGGTTGAAAAGCATTTAATAAAAATGATAATAAGGTAAGTTTGATTAATTTTAAATTCGGACTGCTAAAATCTTTTTAGAATTTTAAATTTGAATCTAACGGGTTGGATTTGCTAGGCTCGATTAATTATTTTAAGAAATATATTTTTAAAAAAAATATATTTTTTAAAAAATATGACATACATACATATAATACATTCTAAAAAATATATGACGAATTTAAAAATAAAAATTTAAAATTTATTTATAATAAAAAAAAAATATTCCAAATAAAATAAACCGCAAGTTTGAACCCGACCATTATAGCCCCTGGTATTTAAGTTAAGCATTCAAATAATAGAAGATATAGATTAAAAAAGAAAAGAAAAAATGAAAAAGAAAGTGCGGAATCGGTCATTAGACAGCATTCCGAAGGACATATGCGTCCAAATGAAGAAAAAAAAAGCAGAAAATGTTTGTCGTGATCAGGATCTTACCTGGCAGTTCGTGCCGGTTGACAACCCCACCCCCTCCATCTATATCCAACACCCCCAAAACACACACACACAGATATACAGAGGCACACAAAGATACATGCAAATAGAATTAATGTAATTTCGTAAACAGACCGCGGCAGAGAAAATTCGCGACAGAGCTCTGACTTTGGAAATCTCTCTCTCTCTCTCTCTCCTTGTTTCTGCTATGGCGGTCAATTACAGTGAAGAGGTGAGATTTCCTGTCTCCGAGCATCGGCATTTGCATTTTTATGTCCAATTCGAGCAGCATTTGTGCGTGCGTGTGTGTGTGTTTCTTCTTATGATTGACATTTAGTTGTGCTTTCCGAAGTTCGAGTCTGTGATTCAGTTATTCTGATTTTGAATACGATAGTTAGCTGAGATATTTCCTAATGCTGCTTGTTTTCCTTGAAGATTTAGTGTAACTTATTCTTAATTTTTAGAACTTTGTTGTTTTTCTTGGATATGCTGATAATTACCCGTTGACCTAAATTATATATAAACTTTTAAGCAAAGAGGATGACATTTTAATACGGCGACATTGTTTTTGAATTAAATTAAGTTTTCAGAATTTTTCTTCTTCTTTCTTCATATATATATATATATATAAATAGGAAGCTATTTCTCACAAGTTTAAAGATTAGACGTAAAAATATAAGGAGGTATACACTCACTTTTTTTAACTGTGGTAAAAATTGTAATGATGCCGTTGAGGTATGGGACAAAAAACAATTATTCCATCATCTTTTGTTTTTGGCTGGAGGTGGACGAAGGCAAAGAGGTAGCTGATAGGCCACAATTGACCATTCTGTGAATGTGTGCTTTATATATCATTGTCGAACTTTACTGGGTACAGAACACTGAATCCGTGATTTAGTGTGATTTGTTGACTATCTGTCTTTGTTCTGTAGTTTTTTGGACATTAGGAATTAATGTGGAGTAACACTCGAGCTGAATCTAACTGCTACTCTAATACAACTTGAAGGGTAGTTTTGTGCTCCGTTGCTATTAAAATGTGCTTTGGTGATGAGATAATTTGTTGCACTAAAAATCATTTTCGTGAAACCAATTTATTTTTGAGGTTCAAGAAAAAGTTGGCAAATATTGAATGCACAATGGATGCAATACATGCCTAAGCAATGCATGATAGAATGTATTAATTGGACATTTTAAAGACAAGTGTATGAGTATCTTATGTTTTCTTGTCTGTTCGTGTGGTTGCACATGAGGTCTGAAGACACTAGCTGTCAGGTATGCATTTATCATTTTCCAGATTTCAGCCATTTTCTTGCTTGACATTTAAAAAGATGAATCTGCATACTGGAACCTAATGTGCTGAAAATTGTTTTGAATATACATTGTGGCAAAAAAGGTTTAACGTGAAATTGATTGGTGATTACCTTCTCAACATGATTGTACTTTACTGAAATTCTGCAAGGAGTTCATTTACACATTGCTATAGTGGAAACCTTTTTTGCATTTTGTGTTGTGCGTTAGCATAATTGTGAATTTTGAGGCTTTTGTGGGTGAAACTTTGGAGAACTCGTTCATTTCATGTATGATTTATTGTACTTTTAGTTTGACAGGTTCCTTTACTTGCTGTACAATGTTCTGCTTCTGAATGATAGAATGCCTGTCTAGTTATGAGTATAGAAGCAGATGAACCTTTTCCTGCAAGCATGCATGTGATGAATGATAAAAAGCTGCAAACTTCATTCGTTATTGATTATACCTGTAGTATCTTATTGTCAAACATGAATAAAGCTGAGCTCTGAAGTTGTATCTGAAGTACAAAATATTCATTTTCATTGAATTTGAAGTTTGAGAGAGTTGATATGCCTGCAGGCATCACTTCCTCTGCATCATGTTGAACAAAAAGCAACCACTATATAGTTTTTTTAGATGTATGTGTTAATTACTTTGCTACTTTGCTTAATGTGGATAATATATTTGTTTAAGACCATTTTTCTCTTTTCCTTTGTATTATCATGGCTCCTTTTGTCGTATTGTCTCCTTTTAATTCATGATGATAATCATGAGATTTCTTTGCTCTTATTTTCTTGCTGCCTCCTACTTTTTGATTTATGTGAGATGTTGACTGACTTTTATGTCTTTTTCTCAGTGCCAAAATGTCCATAGTATTGTGGTTTTGACTGAAGGAGAAACCACTAACCTGCAGTATGTGCCCCCCTCAAATATCAGCTATTTGGAAGTTCCTAATTTGATGAAAAGCCAGATGTGCTTAAATTCCGAACCTAATTTGCAAAACCACACCAACCTAGAAGTGGATAAAGTGAATAATTATGCACCATGCATCTTGGATGTAGATATTGAGAAAGGAAAGGCAGAAATTCCTAAGTTCAATGAAGAATCTGTTGCCAATTTGAAGTCTGATGATTCCTTAGCAGTATGTCTCTACATTCTTGTTACTTAAGCTTTATTTGTTCAAAGTCCTTGGAAATGTTACTGGATAAAAGAAGTTTTATATTCCCACCAAAGATGAAGTTTTCTTAAGATGACATTGAGTCCTGCCATTGTATGATTAGATATCGACAATTAATTGTTTTACAGAGGGCATTGCAAAGAGAGATTTGCTTACAAATAGGAGGAAAATTCATGCAGCTCCTGATGAACCATGGGACTGAGTTACCCAAGTTCACTTCAAGAGGTAGTTGAGCAGCCACAACCATTCTGATTTCTGCTCTCTCCATGGATCATCATATTGCAATTCTGGGTCTTTTCCTGTTCCAAAGGTTTTATGCATACATATTTCTCACACTGTATGCAAGCTATGGAATGAAATTTCTGCACTTTACAAAATATCAACATGTAATAAAGTGATTCTCTAACAAGTCAAATGGCAAATGCACGCCATTTTCATGCACCATGTTCTGCTTCTTCGTCTGGATGAGTGCCTGTGTGTTAATAATGTGAAGGGAAATTGAACAAGAACTTAACTCTCACTATGAAAACAGATTTGTTCACCCAGCATACACCCATATGCATGTATTAGTAGTGGCACACTTCTACCCACAGAAGCAACTAAGATGGAAAACTTTGAATGCTGGAGACTGTTCATGGCAAATATAGCTTGATTTTTGAATTTTTGGCCTCCGAATTCGACATAAAACAGAAGAATTATACGATTCCAATGGGAAATTAGTGGTTAAAGATTCATTCTATTGTCATACATTTAGCTTATTTTCATAGTTCTAGGTCATAATGCTAAACTTGTACAAATCATCCTTTGAGTGAGCCTTAACCATCCCAAATCCATGTCATTAGATATTACATTCTTCTTTCTTCATATGATATTCACCAACATACATACCGTGCTATGAGATTCACGTTTTTTACAAACATTGTTTGTGATGTGTAACAGATAAGATTGTGGCAGAGAGAGTCTATGATACGCCGACTAATAGATCAAGGAAATACAAGCGATCTCCCTCATTCAATTCAAGAAGAGTAGTTCTCCTGTTTTCAGTCTTGTAAGCTCAAACATATCCCCTACTTTGGTTATTGAACAGTCTATATGTAATACTTTACTTTTCAAGATTGATCATGAGTTCAAAAAGATCTTTTTATTAAGAGAAAAATAAAAATTGAGATATGCCCAAGGAGACGAAGCAGAAGGCAAAAAGAGTCTTCAAGAAGCTAGCATAAAGAAAATAGTGAAGATTTTTTTTTTTTTTTCTCTGTGTTCATATCTTGATATTTCTGGCCTTCTGTCCATAGAGGTTATGCAGTGAAAATCTAGTGGCCAGTAACCACCTCTTGATGGGAATCAATCACAAGGATATGTTGCTCGTTCATGTTTTAGTTAATGAAAACCTAGGACAATCAACCCTTGCTATATTTATTATTGTTTTTATCATTTTTTTATACACACAATCAACCAACTATAGGAATTTGATAAAATAACATGTATGGAGATGACAAAAACCTTTTGTATGTTATCAACCATTGAAGTGTAGTCTCTGTCTCTGTAATAACAATAGAAACTGAATTGTGTAAGAAAAGTAGTGAATGAGGTAGGAGTTGCTTATATGCTTCTGTAAAAAAGCATGTTCATACGGGCACTTAGGAAATTATTCCTGTCAATTTGTCTTTTTCTCTCTGTTATTGTTGTTGTCTGTGGTTGATCATGTGTGCTCATGTGGAGGATACGGGTAAAGTGAATACTGAGGGCTTTGCTTCGGGAATTAGGATGGTCGACTAGTTCTCTAAATTTTGCAACACTTCTGGCTGCAGTTCTTCAATGAGTGAAAAGAATATGCATGTGCATGTAATTTGGGCTCTGTCATTTATATCTGATGACCAAAAGTTGTTTGTATTATGCACATATTCTGTAATACAACGAGGTCATTGGAGTGTGTTAGTGCTTTCCACTTAGAGGGAGAGAGACACAGATTTCAGTGACATGACATCGTAATTCGCAGATCTAAAATTCATAGTACTTTTGCACTTTTGTTTTAATTATCTGGCTTGAGATGCTTATAATTACTTCCTTTGCATGAAACTCAACAACAAATTATCTTTTCCTTCTCAGGTCTAGCATGGGAACAATTATTCTAATTTATCTGACACTGAGAGTGAGGCAAATCAGTGATGGGTCTGGTAATGTTTGAAATATTTTCTGCCATCTTATTGCAATCTTTTATGGAAGAATCTCTTTAGGAACAGTAGCTTTCTCTTCCTCTTTGTTTTGCGCCTATTATATTTTCCTGTTTTTCGGTTCTGCGATGTAAGTTTTTCATCAATGTACATATTGAAGACCTGGAACTGCACTTAGACGTTCCAATTGATACTTTCCCCGTCCACAAATTTTCAGTTTATGTCTTAATTGTCAATATAAAATTTGCTCTAGAAGGCTTTTTTTGGCCAAAATTAAGTACTACATTTTACAACTATTAGTCATGGCTTTGTTTTTTAAAATTTTTTAGATGAAGCTGGGTTTGAGCTATTTGAAGATTACCTATCAGATTCAGACTTTTGAGCCATGGAGAAATATGACAAAATACAACCAAACAGGAAAGGGTTGAGATAACGAAAAACAAACAATCTGATTCATCCTAGGATCATTTCTCTGGGCAGGGAGTTGAGGGCTGGGGACACTATACGACCACTTATTTATGCAATCTTCCCTGCTTGGGGAGAAGGTTGATGCTCTGGAGTTTGTGCCCACTCCCGGTCCGACGCATGAGCCTGGGGGTGGCTTTTGGTTGTTAGGCTGGGTTGTTGAAGTGTGAGTTGGAAACTGAAGTAGTTGGCTTAGGGGCTTTGGGACTGGAGAACACTGGTAACTAAATGGATTCAAGCTGATGCAAAGACCACTTGCTAACAAAAGAAATAAATTGGATTTATTGTTGACATATAAGAAAATAAAAGAAAAGAAAATGCTAAGAAAAACAATTTTAGTTGTTTGGTTGTTATGAAAAATACTAAGAAAAAAGGAAATTTTAATTTAACTGGGGAAAAATCATTTTTCTCACAAAAAGGTGAGCAAAATAAGGGAAAAGTCTTAAGGAAAGAGATGATTTGCTCATTGTCTTCCTCTTCTCCATTATTTTTCGTGTAACAATCAAATAAGCTTGGGATTTTGTATTTCTTTGATTTTTATCTTTTGTTGTCCACCAGTTTTCTTTCCTCACCTAAATCTTTGAAACAAACACAGCGTAAAACTACAGCTAAAAAGCATCCTAGTCACAATTTCTTAATTAAATCACATTCTCTAAGCTGAATCAAGGTACACATTGAGATGTTTAAAGCTTTTGATCCTAAATTAAACAAAAGAAAAAAAAAAGAGATTAAGTACATACTAGTGGAAAAATACAATTTCCAAAATTTTGAACCTATGCATTCTGAAGTAAAATATCACCAACTTGATCACTGATCCTGACTTTAATTTAATCTGTTTCCTAAAACTCCCAGAACTCCATCCTCAATGAGAAAAAGATTTGACACTTATGTAATCAAAGATTCATATTTACTCTGTTTTTGCCCTCCCTTGCTCCTTTTTTTCCTCCTTCTTTGGTGCAATCTCTAGCACGCACAGCCTCCTCCTTGCTGCTCCATCTGGGACGCGTTTGAAGTCGGCTTCAAGTTCACATCAACCATATCCTCCTGTTTTGTGGAGGAAAGCGCTTCCATTCCTGGTAATGCAGCAGCTATTTTCCGGAATAGAGGCTGCAATACAACTCACACTGAGATGCAGAAGTTCCAAAGTGACTCCAAAAATATGCGTCAATTTCAGGTATTATGCATATAGCTAATAATAAAAAATATATCGGTAAATTTAAGTCCGTGACATAAAATTTCATTTGAATTGATAGATTTGAAATTTTTAAATCCATAATAATAAATTTATTGATTTTGTTGGATAATTTTTTAATACAATAGATTTCAAATCCTTAAACTCCTATTTTGAATCATTGTGGTGGATTTCATATCCATTTTATATGAAGTCATTTGAAATTATTTGGATTTATGAATTTGAAATAAGAGATTTCAAATCCATAATAATAAATCCATCGATTTTGTTTGGATAATTTTTTAATATAATAGATTTTAAATTCTTAAGTTTCTATTTTGAATTATTATCGGAGATTTTAAATTTATTTTATATAAAATTATTTAAAATTATTCCTCCAAATTCTCTCCTCAAATCCAAATCCTTCTATATATACGGAACTAAAGAAATTCTTCAAAAGGACCTTCTATAAAGCAGTGTGCATAAGAGAACCCTAAAGCTTCACTTGAAACTATGAAGTTCATGTTCTCCAGAATGTGTAGAGAAGATTAATCCAAATTCCATTTGGCTGAACCTACTTGATTACTTGATTAGTATAATTGTACTTACTTTATGAACACGTGAACCAATCACGTGATAAACTTGTGTAAGACGAATATGAGAACAACAATTTCCAATGTAATGGATGTAGCATGGAGGTATCCTTACCTTAATATTGAAACCTGCTTTTGCACTAGTTTCTATGAACAGGACACCGAATTCACGAGCCTTACCATCTCCTTCTTCGATTGAAACTTGCCTGTACAAGCAAGCACAAAACATATCATCAAATCAGTACCTGGTAAGTAAATAGCAAACCACAAAAACTAGCATTAAAATATGAGAAAAACTAATCTTATGCGATTAGTTTCTCTTTTCCTAACTGAAGAGGGTGTTTGGCGAAAAGTTCATTTTTAGTGCTAAGTCTTATTCTAAAATTATCTCATTTGAATAAAATAAGATTATATAACTTATTAAATATTAATAATAATAATTTTATAATTAAAATTATAAAAATTTGTTAAACTCTTAAAAATAAATTATAAACTTCTTATTTTTTTTTAAAATAACTTTATAACTACTAACATTTGAATAAAATAAGATTATATAACTTATTAAATATTATTAATAATAATTTTATAATTAAAATTATAAAAATTTGCTAAACTCTTAAAAATAAGTTATAAACTTCTTATATTTTTTAAAATAACTTTATAACTACTAACATTTGAATAAAATAAGATTATATAACTTATTAAATATTATTAATAATAATTTTATAATTAAAATAACTTTATAACTACTAACATCTTATTTTGGAAGCTCATCAGCTGATGTCATAAAATATTACCAAATACTATAATATTTCAAGTATCTTACAAAATAATTTAACGAGCTTTGGTATTCCTTTCTTTTTTAAAAATATGGCAACCCACTGGAGATTAAAGATTGCTTTCAAGAAGGGCAATATAAGTACATCAGAAATGTGGAACACCATAATCCACCTTTCTTCTTCCCTCACCTTTTATCAACAAGATCAGTTTTGTTCCCTACAAGAACAATAATAACATCACTGCCTCGTTCGGTTCTTACTTCTTCAATCCACTTTGAAGTGTTCAAAAATGACTGCCTATCTGCAAAGGGAGAAATCCAGCAAAGAATAACTGAATTATACAAATTTTTACCAGGTAAAAAGAACTAAAATAACATTGTATACAAGCAACAAAATGCAGAAATCATAATCAGCCGACAGAGAAATTCAACAAGAATGCTATGAGTTCCATTGTTGTTTTTTGAGCATGTACTAAAACAGGGATTTAAGGCTTAATAGACCAATAAGAACTTCCGAAAGGACTTACTGGCAACGTCGTAGACAATCACTGCCACAGAGGAATCTCTGATGTAGCTTGGAATAAGACTCCTGAATCTCTCTTGACCAGCAGTATCCCTGTGACCATAAGGCGTATTTTTTGTCTCAAATTGCATAAGAAATCACGTGATAATACTTTAAATTGATGACCGATTATCCAATAATACCACCATATAATCACATTATATTATCCAGGAACCAAGAAAGTGGTAAAGACTGCTATATCTTGGATAAGCACATCGTGCTAATATTTCTGAAGGCCATAATTTATTGGTAATTTGAACCAACCCTGTTCCGTCAATTAAAAAACATCTTCAAGTATATACTTTGAATCTCAACTGAATCCCATGTCCCAAAGGGGCGGGAAGGCTGAATTCGACGAGGAAAAACAAGAAAAAGGTTGAGTATATAATATGTTACCAAAGTTGTAAGCGAACTGTTCGATCTTCAAGGTACATAGTTTTTGACAAGAAGTCGATGCCTATAGTGGCCTGCGTACAACATTTAAAACAAAAAAAAAGAAAAAAAATATCAATATCAAATGCAAATTAAATCATCCAACAAATCAGTCAAAAAGATCTCCTCATTCATGTCATCATCTCCAGAAGAAATCAAACGTTCTACAATTTCAAACGTGCACGATGAGAAGATCACCATATTATATTCAATATGATCAGATACGGAACAAGGAGGTTGGCAACAAATTCCTAAATTGCCTTTTCATGTAAGGGAAATATCTACTTTCGTCCGTCAAAATGAAAAAATCTGGATCACTCCCTAAGTACGATCTATGTCCATCCATAACAGTGATCATCAGACAGAGAAAAAAAACAACAGAAAACCGCAGAGAGGCTACGAATGGAAATTTGACAACAGAGAGCGATAATGAAATCCAGGACGAATAATTTAAAAAACGAAAAGAAGAGGTAGAAAAAAGTGAAATACATATAAAATACCTGATAGGTGGTGTCGAATTTATCGTACATGAAACGGGTGATGATGCTGGTTTTTCCGACGGATTGATCACCCAGAAACACCAGTTTGTACTTCGCTAATGGTGACACCACCGCCATTGGAAAGAGACGAGCGACGACGACGATGATCGGATCTGAATCTGCGAAGAAGTTAGAGAAAAATGAGGAAAAGAGAGAAGAGAGAGGGCGCCCGGGGGGGTGCGGTGCGGAGGGGATGGTGCGGATTGATAGGTAAGTAACGTATTGTGGATTTATAGGAAATGGTTTGGGAACGAAGCGTTGTCACTTGTCATGTCATGCAATGCATTTACATGGAATGGACTGAGCTCTGCGCTGACAAAAAGCTCCAACCATGATGCCCAAGTCAAGCCACTTTAAATTTTCTATTTTAATTTTTTTTATTTTATATATTATTTTAAAATATACGTAAAATATATAAAATAATTTTTTTAAAAAAATAATCTTCATTTTTATGGTAAGCGGCACATTCATGATTCCATAATCGAAGATGAGTGAGGCATAAAACTTGCACTTGGAGAGGGGAACAACAAATCGGTTCACAAACTCCGAGAGGCGATGACATGGTGGTGGGGCGAGTAAGCCGGCTCAACGGCAAGCGATATTCTTAATTTGTGTCGTATATTTGACATATATTATAAAATAATATATAAAATTAAAAAAATAAAATAAAATAGAAAATTAAAAGTTTATGTTGTATATTTGGTGTTCATTTATAAGAATATAAAATAAAATACATAGTGGAATAGAAAATATTTATAAGTCCACCTAATGAGATTTTAATTTTATTATCTAATTTGAGTTTCATTGTCGTGGTAATAAATATGGTAATATTTATATAAAAAAATTATCTTAATATTTGATATGTACATTCATTTCTCTAAAATAAATAAACAAATAATAAGAATAAGTTAAAAAAACATTGGTGGTTTGGCCTGGTGCTTAAGTGATTTCAGAAAAACTATTCAAAATAAAATTATGTTCATTAGAAAACTTGAAATGATACAAAAAAAACTGAGTGGCAGTGTGGTATAATATTATTGCAACTCGACCCGTATTTGAAGAATTCATCCAAATCAAATCCATCCACTTGCCTACCCCACCCGATGGCTAATATCAATAAACTTTAATACGGTTGATGATAAAATCAACAAGAAAAACAAATTTATTCGAATACATCTCTCCTTATATATTTTATATTCAAATACACATATATGTGTGTGTAAAATATACGGTGAGATATAAATTCAATGCATATCATTGAGTATAATATTTCTTACATCATTATTAATTAATACAGTCTTGTAATTGTGTATCTCCTTTTACATATTTTGAATTATTTTTATTTTTCTTGCATGTCCTTATAATGCATTGCATTTTAACTTTAAAGTGCAAAATTATATTGTAAAAGATAAACCGAGGATTAAAGATTACATAATTTATGAAGCAGTCCAGCAAAAATGACTCCAATCTATCTACCAAAATAGAAAACGAATTATATTAGTGGAATAAAAAATCAAGAAATTAACATATTGTAGTTCACATATACGATGTCATGGATAACTTTAACTACATAACAGTTTCACTGTCTCTTATTCATAGTCCTAAGGACCAAAAAGTAGCATTTGCTGCAAATTTGTTACATATATTTCATCTAAGTACAGTATTATATAAGTATTATAAAGAGAGATTGAAGTATAGGGGCAATGTAGAATATTAGTTTTAGAGCACACTTCATAAGTTTGCTAATTAAAATTTCATAATGTGGCACATATGTTCAAGTAAAATATCAAGTGCCCGTTTCTATTCAATTCAAACTTATTTCATGTTTCCAACATTAGAGACATTTCCGAGTTGAAAATAGATTTTTGTATAAAAATAAAAATATATTTAGATTAATTATGTTTATATATACACTATATACGTTTAAAAATAAAAATATATTCATTTTATGATGTTTTTGGCATGAAGTGATGTGATATGTGAGTCGTAGACATAAAATATTAATAGATTTAAAAATAAATTTTAAAAAATGAAAATCAATAATATTTCTGATAAAAATGAATAAAATAAATATATTTTTTTATTTTAAAATTAAAAAATTAAAAAATCATAAAAATGAAATCAAACGGACTCAAATTTTTTTTTTTTTTCGAATTAGCATAAAAAGATGCAATATAGACCAAGTTAAAAGAGCAGGACTATTCAGAAATTGCCATGATTTCTGCTATTATTTCCAGCTACATACCAAATTCAGTAGGTACACTCAGCCCATTGTACATTATTATCCACAATACCATGCTGGATGAATATCAAGACCACAACAAATACTGTGATGAGATACTAATGAAGAAAAGCAAACCAACGCCACGCCCTCTTCAATATCCTTGTAGTATGAGGAAAAAGTAAGCTCCTTAAAAATTCGAGCTATTTTCCTCATTGTACTCATGTTTGGTACACATTAATGCGAATGAATGATGTACAAAATAAACCAATTTCCCCCTTTTCCTAATGTTTTAGTTTGTCTTTGAACTCACAATTCCTTCTTTTTAACACGGTATGGGTATTTTTGGTAGATTGATATGCTAGTGACAACCAATGGGAGAGCCCCAAGACAGTATGGGGAAGGTGGTTTCCCATCGAAGATGAATTGAAGCAGAGCAGTGACCAGAAGGGCAGAAACAATGACAAATCCCTGCATACATGTGGAATTTAATAAAAACATCAACAACACGATACAAAAGGTAGAAACATTGTCTAAATCAGTGAATGCGGACAGTAATAACTGATTACAGTCACTTTGAAAATTGTAACATGTATTTCACTCTTTCTTGAGCTTCTATTTAAGTTGAAATGTCAATGAGACAAATGATTATGCATGTGTTGGAGACTACAATGGCCTTATGCAATGAATGTGTAGCTTAATCCACTGTTTTGAATCCGAAAGCCATTGAAATAGAGATTGGTTCGGTGGCCATTGAATTCCCAATCCCATTATGATAAAAAAAATTCATCAGTCTCAACTAGGTATATTTGCTACTTCCGCACTCAGCGTCTAGGGTTTTTCAAAATGGGAACCTAATGCAGTCTCATGATAAACTAAAGCAGTATGCTTATTAGAAAATCAGGAACCGTGGTAATGATTTCTCTGAACCTTAAAAAGTAAAAACTTTGGGGTTGCCAGGGCTTAACTTTTGGCAAAATCAATCTATGGCAAGTACCCAAGCCAAAATCAGCTGGTTTTCTTTAATTGGTTAGGTATCTAAACTCACCTTCCGGACACCGCCAGCATAAGTTGTCACAAGACCAACAAGAATTCCACCAACAGCATTGAGTATAACAGGAATCTGAAACAACAAAGTCATGGAACTTGAAAATATATAGCATATTTAAATGTCATGTATAATCAATGAAATTTCAAATAAGAAACCTAAATATTGTTACTTTGATAGCTCATGATACATTATATTTTCTATATTATTGCATCTAGCAAATACATGGGGCATTTTCTATATAAATGCACATTGAACTTCAATTATAGGTTGCAGAGTTAACATCTCATCTTGATTTTAAAATAAAAGAAGCATCACAAAAATATCAGGCAGAGAGTCGAGAGAGCTCAATGCTTGTGCTTCAAGTGATCGTGATTTAGAAACCATGTATATTGATTACTGCCTCATGAGATATGACGATATAGGATATTTACCAATGTCAAAGGAGTCCACCCATAAAAGAAGCCATGTCGTCTGATAGCTAAACCATCTGGAGACTTGTAAGCACTGGCCAGTAAGCAAAGGCTCCCAATTATGGACATCTCCACAGTCATCAAATAAGACGTATGTTTCTTAACCTGTGTTGAAAACAACGCAAACCAGAAAGGGCAATTTGATGAGATGATAAAACTTTCAAATCAGATCACAAACATGAAGATATTTTGCTTACTTGAGAAGCCCACTGACACAATGCAGAGGCCAGACCAGAAAGCACAGAAGCCACCAGTACAGGAACAATTCCATAGAATAAAATTTCATCAGGATTATGAGAACTAGATGCTTTACTGGAGCCTTCACCAATGCTTAGAAGAACAGCAGCAATTATCAACAAGAACAGAGCCCCAATCTGTTGAATAGACTGCCTCTGCCTGTTAATGGTACCAAAAGAGAAAGAACAAGAGGTCTGAGGATTCTCATTATCAGAAATTTAACACGAGGCAGCTCCTCAATGTTGACTTATAATATTGTCGCAGCCTTGCGACAAAGTTAGACATAACCATATTAGATTTTCAAAATAAATCCACATTAAAGGGAAAAAATTGTATTTCAGATGTAAAGAGAATGCAGTTCAAGTTGCTGCTGCCTCCTGGTTGAGAATGCTGATAGTGATCCTCTAGAAACTTAATTAGTGCTTAAAAAACGCATGAAAATATAGGGGGTCGGTGACTTCCAACCTGATGCAATACAATTATCATGCAGCAAAAATTACTAACATACCAAGTTCTTAGAAATGCAACTTGTCCAAATGAGGAAGTACCTTAATATGATATAAGTAAACAATGCCGTGAAAAAGAGTTTTGTCTGGTTCAGCATTGAGAATGTGAGTGAATCAAGATTCTTATATGAGATCTGCAACAAGCTATTTTGCAGTGCATAGATGGCCGCCGGCAATCCTGAAGCAGTCAAAGAGCCAACCAAAGTCCAGTTTTTGAATAGCTTTCTCAAACTTCCGTCTTTTGCCAAGAGCACCAGAGCACAAATCACCTGTCACGCTTCCAAATGTGACTTAAAATTCATACGAACCACAATCTAAGAAAAGGGTAGGGAAGAAAGTAAAGAACAAGAGTTACCTTTACCACCTCACATGCCAAAACAGATGAAGTCACAATAACTTCGCGGCTGCACCAAGAAGAAAATATGAAGGTGGGTATAAGATGCGAAAAAAATTATTTCTACAGCCATGAAGTTACAGGAAAAATACACTTTTAGTGCAGTTTACTAGTGAGAAACCACATAGGACAAGTCAGATAAAACAATAATGCATAAAAACGATAATACATAAATTCATGTATGTGGTTGGATGAAGTATAGAATCTGCATATTCCTGAAAGACAGAAGATTCAATACTCAGCCATCAAGATATGTATTTTTGAAGCTCTTCCACATTAACCAAAAATTTGAATCACGCGTGGAGAACTTGTTTGTCCTGGTTCTAACAGCAAATGTCACTGGAGCACACCTTAACCGAAAAGAAATAAAAAATGGGGGAAAAAAGAACTGCAGACCAGGGCACAACCTGAAAGTATTTAATGCAGGGATAAAGCATCCAACACAATCAATCAAATCACAGTTAACATAAGGTTAATATGTGTACAAAGTGTCCAGGTGTGATCAATCAATAGTGTACAGCAAGGACATGATCAGAAGTCAAAGTAAATAATTTCTAACATAAATCTAATGTCAAAATAAATAATTTCCTCAAATACAATTCCACAATTCTTGTGGATCAAGAGTTGTCCTGCCTAAACAAATGTAGAATCATCTTGGCACTTAAAACTGGATTTAGGCTCATTGATTGCATGAGTTTGCAACCAGTAAATCAAAATAAATATGCTCAAGTACAAATGGGTTAACGAAAATCAGGTATAAAGTGAGAAGTAGCTATATCACCAGCCAGCCACTTGTCAGTTCACTAGAGAGGCTCGGTCTGGTTTATATTTACCATCATAAGGCAGCCAATCCTAGAAGGCCTTGTAATCAGTCTTCTAACAGATATAACAAAACTCCCTGGGTGATAAATTGCTATAAATGAACTCAAATACACTAGGATTTCTTTCGTGATTACAAATTCCAAGCTCTCATTTCCATGCCTAGAAACATAGCATTCTCCAACAGTTCAAATTCAAAGACTACAAATCAATTAAAAGAAAGACGGAGAAAAAATAAAATCCCCTCCATTCTCTCAAACAAAAACTCCTTTCTTCGGAAACAGAACTGCGCTCAGTTTGCAATTTCACAAGCAAACTAATGACTCACTGGATATATCTTTAATTTCAATGTAATTCATTTCCTCAACTAGAACAATATACAGCTAACCTCCAATTAAAACGCCAAGCATCTTATTATCAACTATACGCAATTTGGAATTAAAACCTAAATGATGAAGCAATCTTTCCTTAAGCACAACAATGTTGATCGCGGGTTCCAATAGTTCATCGCAAGTAGTAACAATGAGGTGAACCACAAAAAAATTAATAAAAGAAATATAGTAAAAAACAAAAACCTGGTGAAACGTTTGGAGATGAGAGGTTGAGCACCGTACTGCAGCGTCAGTAGCAACGAAAAAAACCACACCTTTGTGCTTGCATTTGGGTTCCGGTTAATCGAGCCGGGCTTCGGAGCTTCGGGCTTCTTGATCGCCATTATTTGGCGATCCGAGATTCTTAGCGTGACGAGAAAAAAGAAGAATAATGATGATATATTATTGTCTCTGCTCAATTGAGAAAACTTTTTCGCATTTTGTGCTTTTCTTCTGTTCGGCGTCCATGGAAAAAGATGCAAAAAGAAATGGTCGTTTTTGGCTGCGCACGACGTCGTATCCGGAGGAATATTCTAAGGTTTCTTAAATTTATTTTTCTTTAAAACATCTTAACGTGATTTTATAATTTAGGCAAAATAGATTTAAGGGAATAAGAAGTTTTTTAAATTAGGAATGGCACATTATTTTTTTTATATATATAAGAAAAAATTATTACTAAAGTTATAAAATTTGTTAAAAGTATAATTTTTACTTACAGGGAAGGGCATGTTTGTTTTCAGACTTAAGTAATATACCCTTATGCTACGATTTTGAATTTTAGTGAGAAAATATTTTTTCTGCTTTTAAATGATATAATTTTGATATTTTATTTTTTATTTGTCTTTTTTTTATTATAATTCAAGGTTCAAATTTAGCTTTAAATTTGATTTTACGTGTTTCTTTTTCCATACAAAACTTCAAATCTTTGCTTTTATGTTGAGGGAAAATAAAATGGAGAAAATAAATATAAAATTTTGATATTTTGTTTTTCATTTCTCTTTTTATTATTAAAATTCAATGTTTAAATTTAATTTTATTGGTTTTGTTTTTTTTGTGTACAAAACTTTAAATCTTTGCCTTTTTCTTTTGATATGACAATTATAATAGTCTCAAATAAAAATGCAAATTTGGAGTTGGGTTTCTTATATTTTAGTTGTGCTAGGTATACAATGAGTATTTTTTAGTTTGATTGGTTGACTACGTTTAAAAATAAATGATTCTTTATTTATGATAATTATTGTGCATAGTTTTTTTACGTGCAAAATTACTTATAATTAGTTTTTTAATGTTGGAACATGCTTTTTCACTTCCTTAAAAAATTAAATAATTTATAGAATCTATTATATAGAAAATATCGATTAATTTTGAAACTATAGTAAGTAGTAAGTTAGGATTTAGTAGTTAATCATCACTTATTTAGGAATAAAAAATCTATAATATAGAAATAATTTGGTGGTGGAAGTTGCAGGGACATAGATGTAATTCTATATGAAATTGACATTTTAATATATTGCAAAAGTTTTAATCCCCTCTCTTGAAATATGTTGTGATGTCCCATATAAATTGTCTGAATTTTTTTGAGTTGATTTATAAAGAGGGACGATGGTAGTTATCTTATTCACAAAGCAATGATAAAGAGACTAGAATTCATTGCTGAGCAATCGGATCGATTGCAAATTGATTATTGGTACGGACCAAAATAATATTTTATCAATTAAATCAATAAAATAAAAAGATCATAATAATTTAAAATCAACCAAACTAGTTAAATCGATTTTTTTTTAAAGAAAATTTAAAACCTTAACATTTTATTATATGTATGTATTATTTGAATTTTGAAATTCATTATATAATTTTTTAGTCGATTATTATAATTATTTTTATTTTTAAAAATATTTGCATAATAATTGCCCTATTATATTACCACTTAACATAATATAATAAAAAATATAATTAATTTTTATTATACTAATTATTCGGTGGTTAAACTGACTCGACCGATTAAACTGATAATTGGAATAAAATCAATTTGATTGTCAATATAAGCAAAAAGATGAGATCATGATGTATGCTTACAAATCTATAAATATATGAAAACAATTTGCTAAGGACTCCCTTTTTCTTCAATCTCGGACTGCCTTGCTCGTTATCAGATAATCACTTATTTACAAATTTTGTGTGCATCAACTACTTGACTATTTTTCGAGATGGGTGAACCTAGAGAAGTTCTTTAAAAGTCTTGCATGTATGAATCCGTAGCTGCACGAATTAAATTTTTTTAAAAAAATATTGAGCAAAATTTTTTTTTTGTACGTCAATTAAAAAAAATATGGAAAATATGGTCGCACATGATCTTACTTGGAGAGCCACATCCCATAGGCTATGCACTTCACAAGAATTATATGAAAACCAATCTTGGAATATTATCAACGTAAAAATCCAATCGAATTTGTAATGGATAGAGATAATTGAACTGATTTATAAATTATCACAATAAACTCCTCAAATAATTTTGATTAACTATTTTCATAAATTAATAATGAATATTTTGTAGGCCTCATGTGACATATCGACACAAAAGACCCACTCGTGTACTGATATAATTAACTCATCTAATAATTTTGATATTTGAACTAATTTACAAATGAATTTTGAACAAGATCTAACAATTTGATTTTTTTAAAGGAAAGTGCCGTATGTAGATTTAATGTGCCTTTTGTAATTTAAATTTAAACATTCGCTTAAAGGTAATTCTTCCCAAAATAAAAGTGATAAATTTTAATACAAGATACCACAAGCTTTCGTCTAAAAAATATATTGAAGAATCATAATGTATTTTTTTTCTTAAGGTTCTATATGGCTATAAAATCAATGAAGTAAAATGCCTTAATATATCTAATAATTTCCTATAACTTAGTTTGTCTAACTAATCACTTTAATACCTCAAACTTCATAAACACATTTCTTGCCTTGACGATCAGCAAGATACAGTCGGCGATAGTCACTCTCCTTGCCTGTCTACCAAGCTTTTAATTATTCCTTGGCCAATGTGCAAATATTAGATAAAACTAATATAATTTCATTGTTGTCAATAAAAAAATATAAATATAAGAGAAAAAACATTTATATATATATGCATTTGCTCAAAAAATATAAGATTACGGACGAGATACTTTCAAGTTATGATGAAGTGGTATGATATAAACTTCAAAAATTATATTTTTACACTCAAATAACTGAATAAATAGAAATCAGTATTTAAATCATAATAAAATAAATTCGAGCTAACATTTTTTATACTCATTTTTTTCACAAAACTAGTGAGAGAAATACTTGCAAAATAATTTTCTTTTGAAGAGACAATTCTTTAAATATATTTTTACATCATAATATTAATAACAACGAATCAATAATCAATATATAATCTACAATTATCAAATATTAAAAATCAACTATTATAAATTTTTTAAAAATAATTAAATATATATTAATTTTTTAATAAAATTCGATCCACATCTTATAGGATCCAATAAATGTTATGCTGAAAAGTGTACATCGAATATAGATGTCACCAATCATTTAAATACAAATATATAAATATGTATTTGTGTATAAAATGCGGTTAACATTCATAGAATATACCATCTAAAATATCCACTTCCTTATAGAACGTGAACATTTACTTTAATTCGATGAATTTAAAAAAATAAAATAAATGTACTTAGTTCTTTAAATGGTTTGGACATCTTTGGGAATTTTTTCCTAAAATCAGAAATGGAAAAAATAGCAGAATCCGACCTCCGGGCCCCACAAAGTACGAATCTTAAACAATAAGCAGCGATTAAACCCTAATTAAATCCACCCCAGAGCGGAATCTTTTGAAAACCGCTCTAAATCAACGGTCCAGATCCTCCAATCTTGCCTATAATTACACGCCCTTTCAGCATTCAGCAGTCTCCTTTCTCATTTCACTTGTAACCGCTGCTTCTCTCTATCTCTGCGCCTCTTTTTCAGAAAGCACAACACGAAAAGCAGGCATACGTATAGATAGATATAGACTCGTGTAAATATATAGAGAGGTGAAGTAGGAGACAGCGACACGCACAACTATGTGTGGAATCCTCGCTGTGCTTGGCATCGCTGACAACTCTCAGGCGAAAAGGTCCAGGATTATTGAACTTTCCAGAAGGTATAGATTTTTCTACTTCTGTTTCGATTTGCTTGAATTTTGTGGCTGTGACTTCATTGCATTGTGTTGTTCGGTGAATTTTGTTTTGGTACATTTCATTTCTCTGGCGATTATGGAGTATTTTTATTTTATTTTTGGATGACTGTTTGTATCTTCGTTTTGTGGAAACTTAGTTCTGGTGCGAAATGTGGGTTAAGGTGCAGCGGCGACGTTTTTGTTTTATAAGTAGTGTGAATTCGATGTTCATCAAAAGTTTTTGGTTTGATATGAGAAAATTGCGTTGGAGTTAATTGGAAATGGAATTGTTTCTAGAGAATATTGTACTATAAGAGGGCTCGAAAATACTGTGTTTTGTTGGAGGATTCACTTGAATGTTGTCGTTTGCTGCTCATAGTTGCTGCATTTTATAAGTTATGGGCCGTGTGAAAGCTCTCTATTCTGTGCTATTTTTATGATTCTTGGTACTTTTATTGCAAATGCCGTCAACAGGATTGGTAACTTCGGTTGTCTGCTGAGTGTTGATTAAATACTTGCTTTCATTTGAAGTACAGTATCAAAATATGCGTGTGCTCTTTTTGAGTTTAACATGGAGTATCAGTATATTTCTCTTACACCTTCCACTACTTAAAATTTTGGAAATAATTAATATTTATTGGGTTAATTGTGCTGATAACATTTAAGTCGCATCAGTTAAACTATTCCAATGTTTAGCAAGTCTATATTGCCTTATGATTGAACTGGAAAAAAGACCTGGACATTAATTTAGAATTGTAGTTAGATTCGATTGTATATAAATACATACAAATATATTCAGCAAAAAAAAAAAAAAAAAAATAGATACATAAAATACGTCATATAGTTAGACGATTAGTAATAGTATTAGATGAGTACTTTACGGTTAGTATTATTGTTTATATCTCTTATCATCATTTATTTTAATTTTCTGTATGGTCAACTTTATTGAACTAAGGAACTACTTTTTTAACTGAAGCACATGATAAATTCGTTGGTTAATGTTTGTTTCCTCTTCATGTTGAAGATGTAACACTTATTTTGAACAACATTTAGTAATTTCAAATTTGCTGCTTCATGTTCATTTTTGTGAATTCATGTTATTAAATACAATTGAAAGTCCTTGATTATCTCTTTTTTGACCTTGATATGGAAGTGATGTGAGTTGTTAAGTTGAGTTTTTGTCAATCTGGTTATTTCACTATTTAGAGTTGACTATTATTGTGTCTACGTGTTCGAAAGAGCAATATTACAGTCTAAAATCTTGCCTCAAGCAATTATTTCTGAGTCTTTGTTATTTGGAATTTGGAAACTGTAGGTTGCGGCACAGAGGTCCTGATTGGAGTGGGTTGCACTATCATCAGGATTGTTATCTTGCTCATCAACGCTTAGCTATTGTAGATCCTACCTCGGGGGATCAACCACTATACAATGAAGACAAAACAGTTGTTGTGACGGTAGGTGAAATCTTTTATAGCAATGTTATATGTGTAATTCCTTATTGAATATGTGTAGTTGCTTATTGAAAGAGGAGGTAGTTTAACCTGTTCTTGCTTGACCTTATTCTTGGTTAACAGGACCCTTTGTTGAGAGCTCAAATATTCTTGGATTTCAAAAGAAAAGCTGCAAAATAGTTGTTTTGTTTAGTACATACAAATGTAACTTGCAGTGCATTGGAAAGGATGTTTGTCAAACTGCATTATATTTCTTAGAGAAGTGTAGGGGAGAATTTCCCATTCTACTTTGCTTATGTGAATGTTGTGCCCAGAAAAAGTATCCTCTTGTTCATGTTTATGTGTTAGTATCTGAAAAAATCTCACTAAAACTCTATGTTACCTGAAAAAAGTAAGGAGATCCCATTGCAATAGTATGCTCTGGAGAGGGAGTGTTTTTTATTTGCACTTTCCTAAAGATAAGGAAAAAGGGTGGTGCCACAAACTTATCTATGTTCATGGTACAGCTGAACAATGTGTCACTATCTCGTCTCCTTATATCCAGTGATTCTTGTAATAAGACTTTTAAGAAATGTAATGATATAAAGATGTGCAGCATGGTACTAGTTTTTATTGGCTATTACAGTTTTTTATCAAAACGGGTACATGACGTTATGGCGGTTCTTTTAGAAGCATGGCCATCTCCATCAATTTTATTTTTTTCCAATGTTTGTGGGCTTCACAGCTCCAATCCTGGAAAACTCTTCTGGTTAGCTACCACATGGCTGGTGTTTCTGATCACAAGTCTGTTGCTACCTAAATATGTTGCTACTTAATGTATAGTGTTAATCAAAAGTTGGCTAAGAGTTGTTAAGCAGGGGTTATATTTGTTTGTTTCCATGGAATTTCTCTAGCTCGTAGCTGCTTATTATGGATGGTTTTCAGATCTAGGAATTTAACTATGTTCGTTGTCCCTCTCTTTCTTTGTGCTTTTAGGTTAATGGGGAAATATATAACCATAAAGAGCTAAGGGAGAGGCTGAAGTCTCATGAGTTCAGAACAGGAAGTGATTGTGAAGTTATTGCTCATCTGGTAAGTACTTAAACAATGTATTGAAGTACAAGTGTACTACTTTTTAATAACCTATATATTGTGTGTGTCAGCTGGAATTGTTCAATTAAATTTTTTAGCATAGATAGTGTAAATTATTCTCTCATAGTAGCTGTTCTTGTCCTACACTTTTCTGACTCAACTAATTGTTCTTCCAGTATGAAGAATATGGAGAAGAGTTTGTGAATATGTTGGATGGAATGTTCTCTTTTGTGCTTCTTGACACCCGTGATAATAGTTTCATTGCTGCTCGGGATGCCATTGGTATTACTCCCCTTTACATTGGCTGGGGTCTTGATGGTATGTGACCTTTTTGCCATGTATTGATTTTGATGGCATGTAAATTCTGCAAGAGGTTTCCCATAGGAATCATCTTAAGTGTTTATAAGTGCTGCATGGTTTGATGTTTACCAGCTGTCTTGTTGGAAAAGGATGCTTCTTAGCACTTTTCCTTTTCCCATTGAAATGGATTGCATCCACAGAATTGACGGCCCAACTCTTATACATGCAAATTATTTTGGTCTATCGTTCTGTGGTAAGAGCACAACTAATAGTGCACTTTCTGCAGGATCCACTTGGTTTGCTTCAGAAATGAAAGCTTTAAGCGATGATTGTGAGCGGTTTATGTCTTTTCTTCCTGGCCATATATACTCAAGCAAAAATGGTATGCATTTTTGGAACTTGTAGTTATCAAAGTGCAATTTAGTTTTTGTCAAATTCTGCTTCCTATAACTGAAATCATGACTGTGTTAGACAAGCTTTTTCTCCCCTGATTTAGTTGTCGTTTTTTTTTTAAATCCCTGATAAAATGTATGAAGGTTTTGAGATCTACACTGATATAGTCGTACTTGTCAAAAATAGTAAATGGAATGGTCATATATATGGTTTGCAGTGCTGAGAATTCTTTGTTGCTACCATGAAATCAAATCCATCCACGTGCTTATCTTATCATTTTTGTGGTTGTTTTTATTTCTGTCATTGTGAGATGAACTAGTCAAAATTTCAACCTTTTTTTTTTTGCCTGTATGATATTAGCCTCAAATGGGCCTCTGCCAGATTTAGTGGGATTGGGTGGAGACTTATTTACAATGTTAATAATGTTCATGTTTCAACATTTTTGTGATGTTTTTATTGCTGTCATTGTGAGATGAACTAGTCAAAATATCAACCTTTCTTTTTGCCTGTATGATATTAGCCTCATACGGCAGATGAACTATTAATAACATGGACCTCTGTGGGAAGGGTGGAGACTTATTTACATTGTTAATAATGTTCATGTTTCAACATGCTACTGTTCTTCTCTGTTTCTGCATTCTCTACTTTCTAGCAGATTCACTGTTAAGTTTAGGCTAATTAAATGATGGTTATAGGAGGGCTCAGAAGATGGTACAACCCACCATGGTATGCAGAACAGATACCTTCAGCTCCTTATGAGCCCCTTGTACTGCGAAACGCCTTTGAGAAGGTTAGCTTGATCAATATTTTCGCACAAGTAGACTGTTGAATTGCTTGTTGCTGCAACTTGACACCCAGACGTACTACATGCTTCTCTAGAGAATTAGTGTTATATTCTTTCTTTTCTTTTCTTTTCTCCACTTCTCCTATTGTTATAACATATTAATGGTGTCTTATTTTCTCAAATTTATGATTTGAGTCGGATTAATCTTCCTCTTGTTCCACTCTCAGCTCTTATCTGACCCCATCTCTTTTTCTTTTATTTCCTCCACAACTTTGTTCCTCCTCCTCCATCCCTTTCTCTGTTTCTCATCTTTCTGTTGCTCACCATCCCATTATTTTCTCTTCTACTCTTCATCTTCTTCACTCTCGTATGTATCTCTTTTGTATTATAACTTTATTTCTTTCTACTCCTGTATTACCCGATTACCCGAGTTAGGTGTTGACTCTGATCTTTGATGCAATTTAGGTGATACTCATCCTTAAATGTTTCCTAACACATTTTTAGTGAAGCGCACTAGACTTAAAAAAAAGCCTCATCCTACACTCATAGGGCTCACCTCTTGTAATGAAACCTGTGAGATTCTTTTTCTTAGAAATCATGCTTTTTTAGGTCATTGCATTTTATTGATGCTTACTTTTTTAAACAGTATTTTTCTTAATGCTTTTGTTATGTTGCAGGCTGTTGTCAAGAGACTTATGACAGATGTACCCTTTGGTGTACTTCTATCTGGTGGACTTGACTCATCCCTTGTTGCTTCGGTGGCTTCCCGCTATTTGGCTGATTCTGCAGCTGCCCAGTGGGGGACACAATTACATACCTTTTGTATTGGCTTAAAGGTAATAACAGTCACCAAAGCTCATTTTTGCCTGTAGTTGCTTTTGCATTTCTGGTACAATGTGTTATTGCGTGTAACCATAGTTGTTATGGTTCTATTCTAACTCTCCCGTCTCAACAAATTTTCATTTTTGACCTTTTCATAGAAAATTTGCCTTTCCAGTGAGCAATTTACTGATGTTGATTTACAATACTTTGTTAGTGTGAAAAATAATGTAGGGAAGCTTGTCAAAAGCTATTCAGCATAAACTTTAAATTTTATGAAATGGGGGAGAAGGTATATTAGGGCCAACGGGGTGGCATTACTGGCTGACAAGAATCGTTTCATTAATTAGTAAGCCTACAAGACACCTGGTGGGTTCTAATGTCATGGCCGCCTCCACCTGCACACCACAATCGATGAAAGGGCGCCATTACTCTAGCTGAAAGGTTTAAAGTGAGAAGGGATGTATAATGATAGGAATGACTTGCTGATATAGTATTGGTTTGCTCTATGTTTGAGTCTGCTCATCATAATTTGAAACCTTAAACTGCGTTCACTTCCTCCTAAAACGAGAACAACTTAAAAGATAAGGAATTTAAAGCAACAACCAATGTTGTGGCTAAACTAATGTCGGAGCTCTTGTTTTCTTTTCTCATCTCCTCTTCTTGTTTTTGATCACTCATTGCAAGTGAAAAGTTGTTTCTGTCTTATGAGTGTTTTGCAAGTTTTTTTTTTCCAGAATTGTATCATAATAATGTACAAGTTTATATTTAATGCTATATTCTATACTCGGCCTACCACAGGGTTAATTTAATTGCTTGAATGTAAGGATTAAGGATCCATCTTCTAGATTGGCCTTTTCATACTCTAACCTCAAGCATGGTCTGAGTTTTATATATCCTAATGATACTTACGATTCAAATTTATTTTCATTCCATTTATATGAATCCTTATTTCTTTCTCTCAATATCATAGGACAAGCATCAATATCTCATCTCACCCAAGCTCAACTTTCCTGTTACTATATGAAAAATAAGAACACAATATGCATAACATAATTGTGACCAATCACGAATGAAAGTAGTCTTTAATCCAAATATAATATGTAAGGCATAGTATTAGACTATGCATTGGTGGGTACTTGCTTAGGGAATTATAGATCAAACTAATAGCTACCAACGTAACGAATAAAATTCTGAAGATGCAGCAGCAATTAATATAGTAATTTCTGGCATTCTATAAGATATATTATAGAAAATTTATGGCTATGTTTGGATGTGTTTCCCCAAAATAATCTCATTGCAAAACACATCCAAACTTATGGCATGTTCATTTCATTCCAAATAGCATTTTCCAATACATTCTTTGTTAATTCATTCTCCCAAAACGTTTCCGCTAAACCACCCAGAACACATTCAAACATAGCCTATGTGATTAGCCCCTCCTAAATACACAATGCTGACTTCTTTCTTGGTACAAGGCATTAGTATTTAATTTAGAATTGGTAGTCCTGGCATTTGGTATCTTAACCTTACACGCCGTAGAGCTTGAAGGATTCCTTGCCGATCGTATGATAACAGTCCTAGTTTTGGTGAATCACATTGAACTGTTCATGTAATAGATGTTGATATGCTGGTAAGCCGTTTTGACTTTTTAATTTTTACACTATGTAGCTGCAACTCTAATATTTTTAGCATAAATAAACAAGTTTCAGTCAGATGTGTTCTTTGTTCTGTACAATGTTGGTCAAGTAATCAGTTATGCTAATAGCTCCTGTAGTCTATCAATCTTATTGTAAACCTTTATTACCCTTCAATAACTGTCCACTTCCAATAGTATATGATTGTCTTTTCGCTCAATTTATTCCCCTGTCAGGGTTCTCCTGATTTGAAAGCTGCCAGAGAAGTGGCAGACTACCTTGGTACTCGTCACCATGAGTTCTATTTTACAGTGCAGGTAATATTTTCCCTCAAATAAATGGAGTAATTTATTGTGTACCTCTCTTGCATCAGATTGAAGTAATTTTCTTTTTTGTTCTTTTGATTGCTAAATCAGGAAGGAATTGATGCATTAGAGGAGGTCATCTATCATGTTGAGACATATGATGTGACTACTATCAGGGCTAGTACACCAATGTTTCTTATGTCTCGAAAAATCAAATCTCTCGGAGTTAAAATGGTTCTATCTGGTGAAGGCTCTGATGAAATTTTTGGTGGTTATTTGTATTTTCACAAGGCACCCAACAGGGAGGAGTTTCATGAGGAAACATGTAGAAAGGTATTGGACAGGTTATTTGTTACATGTTTATTTATAACCAAAAGGGTATCAATGTTTAGAAATAGTTTTCCACTGTGATGTTTGCTTGATTTTGGATCCAGATCAAAGCTCTTCATCTTTATGACTGTTTGAGAGCTAATAAATCAACTTCAGCATGGGGTGTTGAAGCTCGTGTTCCCTTCTTAGACAAGGAATTTATCAATGTTGCAATGGGTATTGATCCGGAATGGAAATTGGTAAGATGGAATATCATGATCTTGTTGCTTCTTCCCTGCCTCTAGTCATGACAGTGACTAAACGCTTATCAATGGAGTATGCTCATATGCAATGTGAATTGTTAAAATTGGTCCAAATGAATCCTGGATGGAATTTTAAGGACTTTTCTATGTGTGGGCTTTATCTCTGTAGGGGTTTATGTATTCCGTATTAGGGCACCAACTCAGAATCGTTGGTGGGTGACTAGTGACTACACAAATTTTGAAAAGTTGCCAATCGATGACTTCAATTTGCATGCTGATTATGCAGTGCTCTAACATGCTAGATTAACTAACCCCTATACTATTTGTTATGAGATAAAGCTTCGGCTAATTACAAATTTGTGACACTCATCCCAAACAAAGTGCAGAACTTGAAAACCATTATATAGATAGAATCACCATCTCCATTTTCCTTCCTGAAGTTAACTTGTACATAACGTGTTGACATAAAAACAGGCAAAAAATGTAGAAAGATATTGTGATCACTAAGATGTGCTTGTAGGCCTTCAATTTCTAAGATTGAATGGATAAAAGTTGGAGTTAAAAATTTCCATAGGTAAACTTGTTAGTGCCAGTAAGATGAAGCAAATAGGCAGTCTAGTTACAATGATGTCTGCCAAAAACGTTGGTTTATGCTCAGTTCTGTTCATTTTTCCTGAAGAGGTTTGTTTTTACAATGGCAGATAAGACCTGATCTTGGAAGAATTGAGAAGTGGATTCTACGAAATGCCTTTGATGATGACCAGAAGCCATATTTGCCAAAGGTTTGTAGCTTTGCTTTGAAATAATGGTTTATGCTCTCTGTTTCTTACAATTCCCCTGAAAGGGAAAGGACATTTTTTGATATAGTCATAGGAGTTATTGTGTTATTCCTTCTGTGGGTTTCAGCACATTTTGTACAGACAGAAAGAACAGTTCAGTGACGGAGTTGGATACAGTTGGATTGATGGCTTGAAAGATCATGCTAACCAACAGGTAGACCTGTCTTTCCAGTTATGAAAGTTATTGGATTATATGTTCATTTCATGAGGCTTTCTCCTTTGTGATGATGCATGTATATGAATATTTTTCTGTTCTTCATGGACAGGTTACAGATGCAATGTTAGCCAATGCAAGTTTTGTTTATCCTGAGAATACTCCAACAACAAAAGAGGGGTACTACTATAGGACTATCTTTGAGCGATTCTTCCCTAAGGTGAGTTATTGCATACCTGGTTAGCTTCTTGACTTATTTTGTACCTCGTTCCTTCTTTTCCTTTTCTTTTTCCATTTTAATCTTTTGGGGTACTAGTGGGGGAGTCGGTGCTGTTTTGAATTGTAGCGCTAGCTTGAAGTTTCTTCAGGTTCTCAAGTTACACATTCGATGAAGTTCCAATTCATTTTCCTCTCTTCTTTGATCACCCATCTATCTACCTTCTGTCTCTCACACGCACGAGCATCTTGCTCGCTCTCTTAAAGCTTGATCTGATATTTGCTTATCCTAAGAGCAGCATCCTTTAGTAGTCGACTCAAACTCACTTGAGTTCTTTTTGCTCATTATTTTGAACAGAACGCCGCAAGATCAACTGTTCCAGGGGGTCCAAGTGTAGCATGCAGTACTGCAAAGGCTGTAGAATGGGATGCAGCATGGTCTAAGAATCTAGACCCCTCTGGTCGAGCTGCCCTCGGGGTCCATGTTGCTGCATACGACGAGGCAAAGGCAGCTAGTGAGGCTCCTGCCATTAATGGCTCCCCAATAAAAGGAGTAGAGAATAGTACAGTAGCTGTTTGATTGTATGTTTGTTGGTCGAATTCATTTCTCGTGTAATAAAATTGTCAGCGAGGCATGTTTTCAGAGTGGATGGGTACTACTATTTATCAAAGTGTTTCTCGAGTTATATATAAACTGAACTCTTTTAAGTCCACATATTTGCAAAATCAGTAGACTTGGCAAAACTAGGGAAGAGAAGAGAAGAGAAGGCCAACAAATCTGAAGTTTTCTATTCAGAATCTCGGTTTTCGTTACTATGTTTCATATTTTAAGAAAAAGAGGAGTTTTTGAAAGTTGTCTGGACTCCGGAGAATAGTTGCCAGGGAATTTATCAAAAGCGACTTAATTGCTATTAAAGTTGAAAGTGCATTACTAAAGGCCAAAATACTCGATATAAAAAGTAAATAGCGATTCATGCCTGTTTTCTGGATACAATTCAATATTTTTATATGGGACTTTAGTTCAGATTGATAAAATTCTTCGATATTTTTTCATTAAAAAAATGTTTGTTTTTATTAAATTTTATTCCCTCTTGGAATAAAATTGGAATGATTGGAAAATAGATGCATGACGCTAATATTCTTCTGTTATTTTAAATGTATATATAACATTTTACTGAATAACATAATTTGTATTGACATTCTTTTATATATATATATATATGAATAAATTATAATCAAAAAATATTTGTGTAATTTTAACTGATATATTCCTGAATGAGTTTTGAATTTTATGGTAATATCCAATGCTATATCAACTGTATGTATAATAGGTATAACATCTATTTACCGAATTTTATTATGTACACTATCTTATCGAATTTTGTTTGAACTACAATTACCTAAAAATTTTATGTTTACATATATAGTATCTAAACATTCCAACACGAGGACTCCGTGGCCCAATGGATAAGGCGCTGGTCTACGGAACCAGAGATTCTGGGTTCGATCCCCAGCGGAGTCGAGTGTTTTCTTTTGTTTTCCTTTTTAATGTTTTATTCATTTTTTTTAGTTAGTAATTAACAATTAATAAAGAACACCCTCTTTTCTGTTGTAGTAAAAGTTGACATTTCAGTCCTATATTTTCATTCCATTGGTGGCTCCAAGTCATAAATATTATTATTATAATTTTATGATTATTAACAGCAATGTATTTTGGAAAATACATAACAATAGCCAAATTTAATTCGAGTTTTCATCCACAATGATTTAATGAAGTCGATGAGATCTTGTTCTAACGGTTTGTCGAAACTTTACGACTATAAAGTCTTGAATTTAAATTCCACTTAATTTAAAAGAATTTATCTCACTTATATAAGCTTGTTATCTTATTATTCAATATGCATCATAAATTGATGGGTGTATTAAATTAATTATTATTATTTTTGTAAAAAAGAAAATTAATGAAATTCACAAGTCTATTGGAATTATGTTTCGGAGTATAAATTTTAAATGTACCCTACAAATAAGACATATAATTAAAACGAATAAGATATTGGATTACAAATTGATCAAACTCAATTGCAAACTTACTCTAGTTATTTAAGATTGTGAATTGTTTAATTGTATATCAAACCTCTAAATTAACTATAATTAATTAATTGAGTCAATTCTATTTGCATTTTTAAAAATAATTAATTTACCCCTTGATCTTTCATAATTATAAAAAGATCTCTTTTAAATTTAACCACGTTTTCTAAACTTTTTCCCACGCAAAATTATAACATCAGCAGAAAAAAATTAGTGAGCTTTGTATTTTGCTCATGGCCCAACTGCCTTATATTTTGAAGACTAAAATACACACGAAAAAAATTTAAACTTAAAGACGATGTAAATATAATAGTTAGTACATAAAATGAAAAAATATAATTAAAAATTGTTCAAAAAATATAAGCAGTTGATGGAGAAAATATTAGTCATTTAAGGCTAAAAAATTACTCACTGGTGGTTGTTTTTTGGCTGCTCTAAAGATATAGTCAATTAACAATCATTCTTGTAATTGTTAAATATTTAATTTTTTTTAGTGTTGTATGATCGAAATATTAAAAATAAGAGGCCAGACATCTTTTTTTAATAATTAAATTTAATTCTATATATAAAACTAATTAAAACATTTATCTCTATTTTTTCTTTTCTTTTACTCTCGTTTTTTCTTTTCTTTTCTTTTCTATTTCCTTTCTCTCAATTCTTTTTTCCTTTTCGATCATGACATTTCTTAGCAATAAGAAAGATGACGGAGTATGGAGAAAGAAAAGATGCGATGGGCAATGGGGATTGAGAAGAGGGAGGGAGAGAGAAGGCCGGTTTAGGACTTCATAAAATTGGGTCTCTTTAAATTAAGTCGAAATCCAAAAAAAAAAAAAGATTGAATTTATTTTAGGAACTTAATTCTCATATTCAAATACTCGATATAGTTAGGGGGACAAAAATGATAGTTGTATTTAAAATATTTTGAATTTATTAAAACAATAAAATATAATTATAAATAATATTACAAAGATATCTCTTCAACTATAGAAACATCACAAATATATATATATTATCAAGACACCAATGACAAAATGGTTATTTAATAAATTGATAATTTGACTATTTTTCTAACTTCTTAAAATCAACAGTGAAATTGTCAATTCGTTCACGATTTATGTCTGGATTTTTTTATGAGCAAATTAGAAATGAGATTTTTGTGATTATTAAAAATGAAGGAAAGGATTTGATAATATAGCTATTTAATAGGAGGTAAGTATAATGAACCTAATTGATATTAGTTCGGATTCATATCTAATTTCACTTAAAAATATAATCCATCGATAACTTAAATGATAAAAAATACTAACTTCAGCTAAATGACGTGATTGTTAGCCATAGTTGAAAAAAAATACTGTTGTTACACTTATATGCCTTCAAATATTCTTAGTGTAATTTCTAAACAATTTTATAAAATTTCCCACTACAAATAATTGTATAATATTGAGGAAATAATAATGGCAAATGCAAAAGGAGATTTCATAATTATGAAATATGGAGAGGAGGATTAACGAATTTAACTAGGAGAGATAAATTTAATTAACTATTTGTATTGATTTTGGACTCATAAATACATATTAATTATTAATTATTTCTTTTTTGTATTTTTTTTTTATCGTGCATGACACACGGGATAAACATGACACAGAAAAATATAACTTAAAAACTTTGAATTCTTACAAAATGAAAATCACGTTTGCATCTGTCAATTGTGTCACGCATCACAACAATCGAACGAGGATTTTGATGACCTTTTGCCTTCCTTTTCCTGTAATAACGGCAATTAACACGCCAATATCAGCTTTATATATCTCATTACATGCCACCCACTTCATCTTCATCACAAACACAAAATCCTCATTACACTGTTAGAGACAGAATTGGAGCAATGGCGACTCTCCAAGTCCCTGCATGTGTTCCCTCCCCGGAAGAGGATTCTGAGCAGCTCAGAAAAGCTTTTGCGGGTTTTCAACATTTTCTCTCTCTGCTTGTTCTTTTGTTTCTTGATTAGATCTGCATGAAAATCTTTTCATTTGTGAAAATGAACTTACTTCTAAACAGAAAGATCAAGATCATAATCATAAGTGACGGAAATGTGAAAATCATTAGTGGGTTTTGACCAGAGATGAGTGATAGCTACATTAATCTTGAAATGTTCAAGAGTGTCTGAATTCTTGATCATGGGGTGGTTAGATCCTGTCTGAATGACTTCATGTTTGTCAGCTATTCTTTTAACTACTAACCCAGATCTTCTTCTTCTTCTTCTTCTTCTTTCTCTGAAATTGTGTGTTTGAATCGGCAGTGATCATCATCTAAAGTATCCTATTTTTTGGAATTATTTTTTGATGTATTTTGGTATTCAATGGGCTTAAAAATTAGGTGGATATGCTCTGTTCTTACAGATTTATATGCATCAAATGTGGATTGCTTCCAAATTGCAAATAATATCTGAAAAGTTTTAAATTTTATTGATTTGGTACTCAGAGGAGGCTAATAATCTGAAAACTGAATGCTCATGTTTTCTGAACTATATTTGTACTTTCTATTTAAGGTGCTACTGCTATATTGCAAGACTTGGCCATTTTCATTGTATGCACACTGTAATTTACTATTTGAAAAGCCGATTCGGGGCCAATAATCTTGGAAAGAAATCAAGTAAGTTGCAATGATGTTGTGAAGACATGATGTCTGTGCTGAATATATTTTTGCAGGATTGGGCACAGACGAGGCAACGATAATCCAGATCCTGGCACACAGGAATGGAGCACAGCGAAAGTTGATTCGGGAAGCATATGCTGCAGCTTATGGAGAAGATCTTCTGCAGGGCTTGGAACAAGAACTTTCTGGTGATTTTCTGGTTAGTTGCCTCGTTCATGCGATCTTCATAGATTAATCATGGGCTCTGTAGGAAATGCAATCTGCCTGAGAATATTCTAGATGGGTGATTGGGGGACCTTGTGGGTTTTCCTCTTGATCTTCCATTTTGTACTTGGTTTCAAGGCCTGAAATGGAGAATATTTACCAAAAATAAGAATCCTTGTTCTTTTGAAATCAATGAAGTGTCTTGAAATCAATGAATCCTTGCAAATGATTGTTATGTAGATGGCATGATGTTTTTTCAGTTAATTTCTCTTTTGATTAGTCTACTTTATCATTTATGGATGATCTGAGTTTGCATACTTACATTTCCGGGGAAAAGCTGCTTATATCTAAATGTCTGCATATTTGTGCCATTTTATTAGCGTGCGATACTTCTTTGGACACTGGATCCAGCTGAGCGAGATGCACAATTGGCTAATGAGGCTACAAAGATGTTGACTGCTAGCAATTTGATTATCATGGAAATTGCTTGCACCAGGTCATCATATGATCTGTTTAAAGTGAGACAGGTGAATCATGCTCGTTATAAGAAATCACTTGAAGAAGATGTTGCATGTCACACAACTGGAGACTTCCGGAAGGTAAATTACAAACACCCAGGCCGTAATAAGTGAATTCCTAATGTTAGTGTACCCAAGGCCTAAGTGTGTTTGTTCGCCATTCATCAAATTGATTTTAACCGATAAAATGGATAAGATGGAGATTACAGTGATGAAAACTTCATATGGGATCTATACCATGTTGCACAATCAAACAAATTTGAACAGAAAAAAGGGAAGGGTCGAATAAACACGAGTCTGAATTGTACTTTTCGTTCTCAGACAAATTTGATTTTGTATTTTCTGAATCCCGAACAGCTGTTGGTTCCTCTTGTGAGTGCCTTCCGATATGAAGGAGATGAGGTGAACATGATTTTGGCAAAATCAGAGGCTAAGATACTTCACGAGAAGATATCTGACAAAGCTTATGTTGATGAAGAGCTTATCAGAATTTTAACAACGAGGGGCAAAGCACAGCTCAATGCAACACTCAACCAGTATAACGATCATTTTGGAAATGCTATCAGTAAGGTATATCTTATGCATACAAGGATTTTGGCATGCTACATCTTTTCCCAGTCATGATAGGAGTTAAATTAGGCATTTATCCTAGATATCTTGAACTTGAGAATTTGTAAATATTTAAAATTTTATTACCGGAAGTGCATCAGTTGTATGATGCATATGTAAGAAGGTTTTAAATGCCTTTTCAAACAAAACTCACTTCATGATGCTTCTGCGTGATATGTTACATGACATTTTGATAGTCTTTCATGGTCCTTTTGTTTTTTTGTTCGTTCAATAAGTCCCGTTACTTTTTATGCCTGTCGTGGAAATCGCAGCTTATCTGCAAGTTATATATTGAACTTGTTACGTTGATAGTGTTATGAACTATTTTATTTCTTGAAGGAAAGTTGACTTCATATTTCTGATTGTGATTTGTGTAGGATTTGAAAGCCGATCCCAAGGACGAGTACCTCACCTTCCTCAGAGCAACGATAAAGTGCTTGACCTGTCCCGAGAAATACTATGAGAAAACTCTTCGCTTGGCTATCAACAGGCTTGGCACAGATGAAAACGCTCTCACTCGTGTTGTTGTTACTCAAGCTGAGGTCAACATGCAGCGGATCAAAGAAGAATACCATAAACGAAACAGTGTCTCTCTGGAGCGTGCAATTGCTGGGGACACTTCTGGAGACTACGAAAAATTCCGTCTTGCGTTGGTCGGACATGAAACTGCTTGAGTCTTGCAAGTTCTCATGCGAACGAAATGCAGGTGTGTAATAAGTGGTGAGTTTGTATGTCGTATGGCCTTCTTTTATAGACCACCAATGTTCTGGCTATAAATAATGACTCAAGATACTTATCAGTGTATTTGATGACATAATGGTGTTCCTCTTGATTTCCCCTTCGAGGTACTTAGCTAAATTATGCAATAAAAACCTGTTCAGAAGATTAGAAGGGTTACAACTTATGGGGTGTGGGAAATTGACCTGGATAAGTGACACCAAGATAATATCAAGGAGCCTATAGGGTGAATGATTTTGAGACAAAATGGCAGGAATCTTTCAGAAAAGATAAATGAGGGACACTCCCATGTGGTGGGTAAAAACACCACCCTCCTATGATTCTATGGCCAATAGTGGATTGATTGCAACCATTGGATTACCTTTTCTTTCTGAGTTTCTCCAACTCCTTTGACTTGAGCATCAACAGAGGTAGACATAAGAAATTTAATAGAAAAATGTCAATTTAAGTGTTTTTTGTAATGCTAAAATGGAGGCAACTTTTTCTTCGTAATTGACTCAGGACAAAAGCCACAGGCATTTTTGTTGCTGGCCAGTTGAGGTGCTTGAATAATTTTCTGAGTAAAACTTGAAATGCTGATAACCTTTTAGAGCAAGTTTGTTGGCCAACAAAATATTGAAGTTGAATGGTTCTATCAAGCTGGTCAATTTTCAGATAACAACAATAATTCGGCATTCATGCCAGCAAATTCCTGACTGAATTGGAAGATTTGAACCTGATATGGCAATACAAAGAAAACATGGATTTGTATTAGAATCCAAAATAGGGGATCCCAGAAGAAAATAAATAGTTGAACTGGTTTCAGTGTCCATGAAATTAGAAAACATAAAATCCATAAATACTAATTCGACACTTCCTAGATTACCATCCCCCTACCTGATCCCCTAGGAACATTAAGATCAGCTCAATTCAGAAGGAATACCAAGTTCAGAAGCTATATGCCATAGGCTAAACCAAGGCGATGCTGCTCTCACCACCAGGTGGTTTGCGGACGCCACCAAAGTAATCTCTGGATTCAACCTTAACATCGGCAAATATATCATTGCCACTCATTTCTTTCAATTTAGCCACACTCAATGGCTTCTCAGCGGATCCTGGAGGAACGTCTCCCTTGAATATGTCATTGCCTGTCAGCTCTGCAAACTTCTGGTCATGAATCTTTTTGGTTGTCTTGACCTCAGGTTCCTCGCCAAACAATATATTACTTTGACCTCCAGCAGGCTGAAAATAAGAAAAGAAGTTTCAGGGCAGGTGAAGCTACAGATAAAGATGAGAAATAATGATCCCATCCAATCATAAATTATGTGTATAAAAAGAAAACCGATTGGCAGACTGGGATTACATTTTCCTTCACCATCTAAAGAATAGTCCTCATAGAAGAGGAGACATTAGAGGAATCATTCACTCTATAGCAAACCAGTCAATAAAAGATTTAGCAAGGGGGTATTGAAAGTTGGACCCAGAAATGGTAGAAATAGTTATCCATATAAACTACATGAGACAGCTAGACAATGCATTTTTCGGCAAGAAATTGACTGGGGGCTTGGAAGGCACCAATGCAATTAGTTGTGAAAGCAATACCACACACACTGAGAATATGACGCTCATGGAAGTTCGTAATACTAATACTTTCGCTCTGTGCAGTATAATAAAATTAATTGGCTTTTAAAATCGGAAAAATAATCTGAAGCTGGGCTCGCACAATGCATACTTATCCTTTCACTGTTTTGCTAGATCACAACTTTATGTTGCTGATTGGATGTCAAAAAATAAACGCTCTTCAAGCACTTAATTTACATAACCTAACTTAGGGAGATGAGAACATGGGGAACAGGAGGCGCTGCCAAAGGAAGTTATAACTCACATTAGAAACTTTCACAGAAGTGCGTACAGTTCGTGGTGCAGGTTCACCCATATCTTTGCTTTCTTTTATTTCCATAGTGCGTGCAGCAGCCAATGATCGACGAGGAATTTCAGATGGAGGGCCAAAGATGTCATTGCCACTGAGTTCCTTACATTTAGCATCTGAAAGCTGCTTCTTAGCATTGCTCTCTGACTCACTTTCTAATGTTCCACTCAGTTCACGCTGTTTCGCGACCTCAGGGAGAGTGGTTGGTTTCTTAGGAGAAATTCTTTCTTCAGTACTAAAGGAGATCTGACTTATCCCTTTTGCAGCTTGCTGGTAGCAAATCAAGACAAAAATCAGAAAATTCAAATAAATTTAGACTTATGATATTTCAAAACATGCTAATATTTACTGCAATTCCGGTAAGGGCAAACAGATGAATACCTGCACAATACGAACTGATGTCCGGTTATTAAAATTACCATCAGAAGTTCCAGATTCTGATGTATCATCTTCACCATTGGCTGCAAATATTTGGCTGCCAGTCATCTCCTTTAATTTATAGCCTGAACAAGGTTTCCTGAAAATTGTGAATGCAACATTTCTTAGAGCCTTTAAATGGAGAGGGATTAAGGTCATATGCCAAGGCACAACCAAGAAAAAATCACTTATATTTCATTTTTTTGTCAACAAAGCTATTTGATGTAATTAACACTATCATACTCTACAATTGCATCTCCTTCAATTCTACAGGAAATAATGGAGACTATTACGAAGTAACATCATGAATCTTCAATGAAGAGTGAATATGGTGCTGAAAGTATGAAAATGTAGATAAAGCAACAATAAGAAAGCGAGGGGAGCACATTTACAGCAATAATTGGAATTTCATTCTGTACTCTCCCCTTCTCTTTTTCTTTGTTGTGAATAACAGTCTTATTGAAGTAATGTTGTGACTGAACTACTAAAAACAACTACGTTTGACAGTAAGAAAAAACAATACTCTTCACTTATTACTTCAAGATTATGCATGCAACTTATAACCAAGGGCCCTTAATAAGATATTACTTAGTTGATAGGATTATGACATCCTTATCCAGATTTACTTGATCTGAATTTTACTGATAAAAGTAAATGAAAGCCTGACATACACTAAGAATCGGATTACACCTTTTCGTTATGCAACAAGTCGATTAAGCTAGAATATATTACAGGATCTAGTCTATAAATGCGGATAGGTTCATTAGCATACATAAGCTAGAATATATTACGGGATCTAGTCTATAAATGCGGATAGGTTCATTAGCATACATGTGAGTAACAAGGTAAATATAAGAAGATCCCATAATGTGTTCTAACAAACATAATGTAGCTCACCAATCAAAAAGTAGTTAGCAAATAGAGAATGCTTTCCAATATATGTGTTTGTGGATAATCGATGGTTAGCTTTTACCTTCAAAGGACTTGTGGCACCTACAAACAAGTCAAGTGACAAGCCCTCTTACTAGTTTCCAGTCCTCAACTCTAGTTCTTTGTCATATAACAGAGTTCAAATTATACTTGTCACTTGGTAAACTGTCATTTCATTAGTAAAATAGGATTACATCACCTGCCAATTCACATGACAGGCAACCGCCAGAATTGAATCACTAAAGACTAAAAAGTGTGCTTCCATACTCTTTATTCTTTGCCTTGAAGATTTTCAGCGACGTTTTCAACAAAATTAAGGATTTATCGAGCCAGCCAAAACATTTCAAAAATAGAAGTAAATTTTCAAACTTTGTAGCTGATTGCACAAAACTAAGGATGCCCGTTGCATAAAAAAGAATGACCAACAAACCCAATTTTTTATTAATTTACCAAATCAAATCTAGAAACTGAAAAAAAAAAAAAGTAATAATAATAAAAAGAAACAGCGCCATGCGAAGATATATAACGAAATAAAGAAAGAGGGAATCTGCAAAGTTGGTATAATAAACCTTTTATTAAGGCTCTCAGCTTCCTCATCAGTGATCTGACCACCAAAAAGCACCTTACCAATTCCATCCGATGGCTGCTCATAAAACAAAAATACGAAATAGAAAAGGAGGTATCGTGAATGAGCGAGGTGGATGGCCGGAAAATGACGTAATGTGGTGGTACCTGGTTGGGACGAGAGGCGTTGGCGGAGGCGGAAGAGCCCGTCGGCGGAGCCTCCGACCACGTCAACAGATCTGAAGTCGAAGTGTGAGGTTTCCGCACAGGTGTTGCTCTCTCCATTCTCCTCTCTCTCTCTCTCTCTCTCTCTAGCAGCTCGGTTTTTGAACTCAAAACTCCAGGCACAGCCTAAATTGAAGGAAATCTTTATATATATATATATATATATATATTTTTTTTTTTTTTCTTTTTTTGTCTTCCTTTTTTGTCCCTTCATATTTCTTTTTGACTAAGCAAATGAAGGGTACTTTTAATTCAAATATATATTATTATGTAATTAAATGGAGTCGGATAAATTTAAATTAAAATTTTCACAAATAAATCACTTGAGGTTAATTTGGGTAGGTATGGTAAATATCAAAATAGACTTTTAGTTAGTATGATTATGTAGATATATTTAATTTAGTAATTTTTAATTTTGCCTGAAAAATAAGATTCTAGTAAACTCAATTTTATGTCCGATTATCTATTTCAAATAATATTATTTTAAATATTTAATATGTATTAATAATATTAAATAAAAAATAAAATATTATTTAAAATATAGAGTCCCACTTACTCAACTTTAGTCTAAAAAATCTTACTACAAGCAATTCATAGTCATATTACAAGATTAATATATTAATTAATTTTGACATATAAAATTATTTAAACCCTGTAATGCCAATAAGGTCCTCCCAAATAATAATGTTTAACCCTAAAAAAATTATAATCAATAAATAAATTTAAGATCGAATGTTACTTATATATGTTTAATATCTTTCTCCACATTGATGTAACTGAGTGTTCCTATAAAAAAAATTACATAATAATTTACTTAGATTTAATGCAAATAAAGTAAAAACTAGTTAATACTACAATCAACTATCACATAAACTAGCATCGATGAGTGGTGTTGGGTAGGAATTTAAGGGCGAATGTATCAAGTTCGAATCCCCTACACCACTCGATATTTGTTCGTCACACCGAATTTGCCTACTATGACTTACCTTTTTACGTGATATACAGATTATTGTACGGAAGTGAAGTTCACCCACGGCACATTTTCGGATAGTGACTACACATTTTTCGTCATTAAAAAAAATAAAAATCACATAAACTAATTATTTATCAATGGCTGAAATATAACCTGAAGTAAGAGATAAATTGCTAAACACAATCATAGCAAAAATTGACTTCAACAAAATCTCAATGTGGCAAAGAGATAGATAGCTTGAAAACTAATAATCAATAAAAGAAATGAAATCAGTAATAAACTTGTGTAAGTAAATCATTAGCCAAGTTAAAATACTTTTTTTACCTTACAATGTTCTAATGTTAGACCTTAATTTAATCCATTAAAAGAAACTTTAAATCTGATGATTCTGAGGTCAAATTGACGCCTGCGCTGTGGGTTTTTTGAATTTTAATGATTCTCTTAAGAATTTTAAAGACAACAAGAATTCAAAAAAACAAAAGATTATGAGATAATTAGGCTATAATGTCATATGGTTGGTCCCATTTATGATAGATGGATTGATGGGTTGAGACTTGTGGATGTGGAACAAAATTGAGGTTTCACTTTTTTAAGGTTGTCGGGTTAAAGTGAGGTCACAGTTCATGTTATATTTAGGACTTGTCCGTGAAATGGGCCTAGCGCGGTTGAGGATTTCAAAATTAGGGGAAATGATACGCAATGTTTGGGCGTTAATAAGGAGAACTTTTTTTTTGGGAAATACATTTTTGATAATGTGATTGGAAATTGCATTCCAATGAAAATGTATTTGTATATTTTATTAAAAAAATATATTTTATTTTTAAAAATATTTTTAATTATAAATATTATGTCAATATTATTTTTATAATAATATCTATTTTGTTAATATTATTTTATTATTATTAATGACGGTATAATTGTGTATATAGTTATAATATATTGGAGAATAAAAATATCCCAAAAATTTATTCACCAAGAAAGTTTTCATAAAAAATATTTCTAGAATACAATATACCATACATAGATTCTTATCTATATTGTGGTTGGCATATTAGTAATTTGACCATATTGTATTTACGCGACACAATCTTAATCATTTAGTATGTAATATCCAATATAAGTAAATATTTTTTAGAAAAACAAAAAAATGAATATATATATTTATTGACATACATATAGTGTAACATTTATTATTTAAAATACAAAATGAAACATAAATTGAAATAGAATATTTAAATTACCAACAAGTACTACACAAAATCTAACACTTTCTTATAAAATATATGCACAGTTCTCACAAAGCAAAATTATATGAATACAGTAAAAATTGTTTGAACCAAGACATCAACCCTAACTAAGTCATCTTCATTAATGCTCTTCCCACTCTCAAGGGATTAAAAAAAATAAAATAAAAAAATCTAAAAAGCTTCTAAAGCAGCTTCAATTGCAAAAAATTCATAATCTAAACAAGAGTTGCAACCACATTCATCCCATCTTCTTTCACTAATTTTCCTTTTTTCCACCACCTCTGCAGATTCTTGAACTTTCATTGCTATTTGCACCGCCGGCGGCTTGACATCATCGTATACACATCCAATCTTCGGGATCATCACAACCCACTTCTCGATCGCCATGTTAGGCGCGTCGACGACGTCGTTCCATGGCATCTCAGATCTGGCCAGCAGTTTTGAGCCATTCATTCTGCCTATGAAAGGTGCAGAACTTCTGCGCCGGAGCTCAAAAACAATGGTTCCTTGTTTGAGCAATTTGATGGTGTCTTCAGTGCCTAAACAGTCTAAAGAAAAGGTCTGATTCCAACACAAGTCAGATTTCGATGAGATTTCTTGGCTATCAAGTCTTACTCTTTTGTTGCTTCCTGCAGAGAGATAGCATCTTACAAATAACTCTCCAGATGACTTGAGATTAATGTTTCTAGCCCTTATTATTCTTAGTTCAAAACTGAGAGAAAAGGATTGACTCTGAGGATTCATTGAAGGTGAGTATGTGTTTTTATGTGTGAGAGATGGAGATTTGATGAAGATGAGCTATAATGGTGGTATATATTTATAGTTGAACTTAATTTGGAGGGAGGGGTGGTGGGGGTTTGGAGGGCGGGTGGGAGGAAGGTGGTTTTACTTTATGGAGGAAGCTACACTAGTTTTAACACTTATCCACTAAATGGGAGATTAGGGATACAAATGATTGGCCAAGATAGATTTAGCTGTAATTCCAATCTAATATTATACAGTTTCATCACTATGAGTGGACATGAACTGAATCTTCTATGCTTTTCTTGATAGATTCTGTTCAATTTAATATTATAAACTCTTGGAATTCTTGAAGGGTTTTAAATCCTATTAAACGACCCTTTTGGCAAGAGTTGGAGTTAAACATACTCTTTGGCTTCAAATTCCTGCGGCACCAACTAGTTGTCATAGAATGCACGAGATTTTGATATATTGTGAACCAATCACCTATAAAATGGAGATAATATGGTGGAAGGAATTTTTGCTATTACAAATGAATTCCAATGGGTTTTTGAAATCGCCCCATTTATTCTTTTATTTTTTTAATTTCAGTATATATACTTATTTGATGTTTTTTCAAAAAAAAAAAAATATGCTTTAATACTTTTTAAAATGATAAAACAGTTCTAACCGCTGATTTCGAGTCCAAGTTCTAAAATTTCTTAACAAACAATTTTTAATTTGACCAAACTCGTTTCACTATCTTCCACTATCATCCTTAATCATAAAACTTATAAAATATTAATAATACTCTTTTTACTTTTTTTTTTAAAAAAAATAAAGAGTTTATAAGATCGAGCTTGTAAGCCCATTTCTTATAAATCCTACCAAAAACATCTTATAAACTCTCATATATCTTATAAAATATTTTTAAAAGTTTATAAGTTCATTAAAACTCTAATTGGTATTTTAGTAAAATTATGCTGATAGCCTCAGTGATTAGTGAGTAATTATGGTTCAAATCAAACACTTTTACAGTAGTAGGAAACTTCTATCATCCATTCAAGTGAACTAATTGCACCTAATTACAATCAATGGAAATGAAAAAAAACGAAAAAAACTAATCTTCTATGTGCAGCATCATTGTAACCATTGCAACTTAAAAGGACGTCGTCAATAAAGAAATAGGATATAATTGTGCGTATTAGCCGAGCCAATCAATTATCGAGCTGAAAAGGCTAGCAGAGATTTCCATATGCTGTAAAATTGACCATCACTAGCCCAGATGTAATTGTTTAACTGACAAAGTATTAGTGTAGAGATTAGACTTTACAACTCATAATACACACCAAGATCCGCAATCTTGGATCCCTAGGCTCAGAAAAATTGGTCAGAACTAAGTGCAGCTGTAAAGAGACAGTGAAATGAGAGACAAATACAGAGCAAATAAAACGCTGCCCAAGTGGTTATCTGAGGTCACCAAAAGGAAGAAAAGAAAGAAACAAGGCAAAAAAATCACCATGTGATATACATGGATAAGTGATCAGTACAAAGGGTAATAAATATTGGATTTTCTGCCACCCCCACCCCCACCCCCACAATCAGATCCTGCTTATCAGCTTGACTAGTGCAAATAAGGTTTCAATATGCACCTTTGTCTAGCATCACCAAAACATGTATGAAGATGCACCAACACAATAACACAAGTGGGTAGGATAGGAAGATGGAAGGGTGAATATATTCAGGATAGACTTCTTTCTCTAGTGTAAGAGAAATGAAGATATTGGGCACAACCCGCAAGCAAGATGTGCATAAGTAAAATTCCTTACAAGAGAATGTGTAAACTAACTAGAAAGGAATTTAAAGATTCAAGGCCTAGCAAGTGTATTGGAAAGAAGACAGCTTTGAATAACTCTACAGCATTTAGCTGCATGGTAGGCCTCTTTATTATTCGGCAGGCCTAATAAAAATGATTGAAACAAATATTACAACAGAACAGAGATAAACATTGGTCAACAATTGTGACTTTACATAGTTCCTGTATTCTAGCTATTTCTGCAGTCCCTACCCCATTCACCAACTGGACCACCAAAAGGGAAAAGGGAAAAAAAAACATATATAAATATATATATATATATATATATTTCTGCTCTACTTTTGTTTATTTATTTGGATTAACAAGAATAATTGTATATTGTCCATTTTGGCTCCTCAATCATTTGAGAGACGTTGCCACTTTTCAGGTATGTTCAAACTTTCATCAGTTCCATGGGAGAGCATGAGTGGTGATGCTTGCCCCAACTATCATATGTACTTGGTTATGGTGCCAAATTATAAGTTAAAAGCAAAGATGAAGTAGCATCCTTAACTCACTGCTCGATTGCACGGAGCTCCCATTTACCCTCACCGTCAATTAACCGCAACTCCACCGAGTGGAATGGTATCAAAGCAGGACGCTGTAAAAGCAATATATATGCTATCATTTTTAGGAGTTCAATATTAACTAATAAACCTAACAGTAACATATTCACAGAATACGAGTAAATCTGTAACAAAGGGCATTGCATGAGCAGACAACTGCAGGATCTAAGAAAGAGTAAATGCAGACGAGAAACAAGTCAAGATAATCAACCAATTAGCTGCTCTACATACCTGCGAGGATGTTATAACAGTGATCCCTGAGTTACTTGCAAGCCTGTAAAGGTGCTCTTCAACATCAACACTGGTTGCACTGCAATTTGAAAATAGCGAAGGAAAGAGAGGTTAGTACCATGAAATCAATAAGATTTTTATCTCCCAAATCAAAAGAGGAAAGAAGATGAGGAATTTATTTTACTTGGTGCACTCATCAAGGATTCCGAATTGGGGCTTGTGAAAGAACAATCGTGCCTTGCAAAGCAGTAAAAATAATGTCAATAATCGTGCACAATTCCTGGAAATACATTGTCAAACTAGCATATCGTTAAATCATATGTGACTCTGTAAGTGAACTCACCATGCCTAACCGCTGTTGTTCCCCAAGAGATAAAATGTCTTCCCAGTTCTGGCAAGTATCCCATCCACCTTCTCTTTCCAATAGATATAGTAATTTAACATTCTCCAGAATAGTCTTCAGATGTGCATCCAAAACGTTTGTGGCACCAATGGCTTCTTGACCTAGATTCAGAAATCATGAAAAATCAATTTAAGGATTCTACACAGCTTTCACATTACAATAAACAAAAATATGTATCATTGTTATTACACAGCCAAAAAAATTCACTCGCCAAAATTCATAAAAAGAAAACCCAAACATACAAAATTGATATTTTTGATTAAACGAATTTGTATATTTTTTAATGGATCTATATATTGAATGGAAATGGATCTTTTTTTCTTTGGAGAAATCAAACACATGAATGAAAGAAGATCTACATCGTCAATCTTAAGCCTCTGAAATAATATGAAAGAACCTGAATATGAGTTCTGCATAATTGACTATTTATGAAGCATCCAGGTCTGACACAGTGACATGAATATTTCATTGTGTAACACAAATATGAAGGAAGCTAGAAACAATAGAAAGAGCAAGTGCATTTACCTTCTTTAATCAAATGTAATGCCCTTTTCTCTGCTTCATCACAAGAGAGAGGATATATTATTTGATCTCTAAGGGTTCCTAAGCATGTATATGGTCGCTGAGGCACATAAAAGAGACGACATCCGGATTCAGGATCAATTTGTTGGTGCGGTTTAATAAGTCTTCCATTGACAACAGGCCAAAGGCCTCGAAGGACTCTGAAAATGGAACTCTTTCCACTTCCATTTGGACCTTGAAACAGAAAATTTGTCAAAAGGAAAACTAGTAAAATTTTGCACACCATCAAATTTGTGTTCTGCACAGATTTAATAAGTTGTGACACGGAAGTAAAGAAGACAATTTACTAACCAGTAACAAGCAGGCTTTTCCCTGGGACAATATCACACGTTAACTGTCTAGCCAAAATTTTCTGAGTTGGTGTAATAATATCCACTTTGGAGAAAGAAATAATGTCATCTGACTGAAATTCTGTATGTTTAGATCTTAAAGAAGAACCATCATAATGTCCTGCACAAATACAACAGCGTCAGCTTGATTAGACAACCTTACTGAAAGCCATAATTTAAAGCTAAGCTATAGGTATCAACTATGCACGCAAAATGTCCAGAAGCACCCAAATCAGTGATTTAGTATACAAATACAACAACTCAACCCAACAGAGCCTCCTACCATACCTACAGTGCTCGGATCCAACAAGTTAGTAACTTCTCAAGCATAATGCCAGCCACAATGACATTAAAGGTCCTCCCAAGAGAACTGCAGTATATCTCCTCATCTTTCCCCACAATTTGCACACACTATAAGGCATTTTTGAAAAAAATCCCTTCCTATCCAGCATTTGATGTTACACAAAGTTCACAACAGATAACCAAAATGTGTGTGTCAAAAGTAGTACACCTAACTTAGGATTGTCAATAGAGGCGGTTTCATATCGCTCAGACAATGAACAAGAATTTCCCAAATATGTAGCAACCATCTGTGTCTCGAAAGTAGTACACCTAACTTCGGATTGTCAGATAGAGGCGGTTTCATATTGCTCAGACAATGTACAAGAATTTCCCAATTATGAACAATTGCAATAAACCTTTATTCCCATCCAGCAAAACAACCACGTATATGTAATGGAACCATGCCTTGATGAACAACTCTTATATTGCGTGTATAAGCAAAGGAAGTTAAGCCACCACATATGGTGTCAAGAAAGCAAAAGCAAGTTATTCTTCTGCACTCCAACCAACTCGTCCCCACGAGCAAACAGACACGTGGAGAGAGAGTTGCATTTCTGCTCCCAATTTAGCCAAATTGATCTATCCAAGTTAACTTACTTCATTGGAAGCCCGCTTCTCTAATTTCTTAATTTCTTACCAGACCTTGAGCAGCATACAATGTTGATCATGCTCATTGTTATACCCCAGTTAGAAAAAGATGCAAACTAAATTTCAGCGTCGACATAATCCTTATTATACCCCAGTTAGAAAAAGATACAGAGATTTCACCAATTAAGTAGTAATCACTACAAAATATGCTTATAGAAAATCAACTGGAAAGTTCATCGTGAAATACAGCTAAATCATGTAAAAGTCCAGCCAATCATTTTATCAAACAGAAATTACTCCACATCATGCCAACAGTTGAAATTGCACGTCCTCCTCAAGAATATTACTCGGAGTAATGGATATTCAACGGGGAAGAAACTATCTTAAACATCCCAAAGAGAATGACTATATCAGTTTCTACATCATAAAATTAAAATCAAATTAGAACGAGACATTTCTTAGAGAATCAAGAAAGAAGACTAAATACAGACCACGTTGAGCAGCATCCAGAAGCTCTTCAAGTTCAAAAATTCGGTTGATACCACCAGAAAGCTCAAGAAATTTTCTATGTAGCTCAAGAATATCACCAAAAGCCAAAAAGCTTTGAGATACAACAGATGCTAAGAATCGCAATGCATGCGCCAGTTCACCTGAAATATAATTTGGTACAAATGAAAAACTTTCGCAATTATAAAATTTAGTGAAAACTTTAATTGAAAATGTCAGGGAGTTGCCTTCACCTTGAGTTGACGTCAAGGCTCGATCACCTTTGTGCTCCATGGCATACAACAAGCTCAATCCCCAGGTTACATTATGGGGAAGTTGCTTTGTGATGAAGTCATCTATTATACCAAATAGCCATTTCTTCTTAAGAAGCAACATTGAGTGATTAAAAAGTGCTCTAAACCTGGATTCAATCATCTGTAAGTAGAAGGATCAATAGTTAAAAATAAATACCGGCAAAAGCAAGACAAGGCAGCTGAAGAGAGCAACAATTGCCAAAAAGTGAGTCATAGTATGCATTGGTGTATGGTGATTATAAGGGGATTCCGAAGCAGCAGATTAGGGAGTACATGGCAAAAGGGTATGACATTGTGTTGAGAGTGGATATACAGGGTGCTGCAGCACTGAGAAGGATATTGAGAATAGTGCAGTATTCGTGTTTTTGGTGGCCGAGAGTGAGGAGGCTTTGGTGAAGAGATTGATTGATAGGAAGACTGAGACGATAGAGGCTTTGCTCATGAGGGTTGCATCAGCTAAGGAAGAGCTGAAGCATTTGAAGGAGTTTGATTATGTGGTTGTGAATAAGGAAGGTGAGTTGGAGAGCTCGGTGAAGCTGGTGGAGTCCATTATTGATGCCGAGAAGGCTAAAGTGCAGCAAAGGGGAGCAGTGATTTAGATAACCCCGACAAAATTTTTGGTGATTAGGTCAGTATAGTTCCTGCTTTAAACTTATTGGAGATAGTTGTGAAGGTGATTTGTTATGCTATTTTTCTCCTTCATTTGTTATTAAACCCCATTGCGTGTTTGCTTTTGAAGCGCATATTTTCCAAGATGTCAAGTCAATGTACTAAGAAGATGATTCCAGAAAATTGCATAATCATTTATTTTAGAAGACTGGTACATCCTTCAACGACACAGCCGGGTGCCTTCCAAACACAAGATGAAAAGAATTGTCCAAAGTGATGGGCAATAGTACATGGTGTTTCACAATTGCTATAATCATAACATAAATGATGTATTTCTAACTCAGATACACGCTGCTGTCATAGACTCTAGACAAATAAAGTAACCTCATTTCCTCTGGTATCACTCACTCTCTTGCTACATGGCAACACCAGTGCCACTAAACATGATGGTCAAAGGGTCAAGGTTAGATACTGTAGACTACAGTATGATATGCTGATCCAAAAAGGCCCAAGGGCCCAAATAGTTGCACCCTCTGCAGTTCCCTATACTACAACGGAAACCACTAAGGATCAAAGCATCATCCACAAGACATTTGTGGAGTTTGGTGTCTAAACATGAACAAAAAAGAAAAAGGAATTGCAGTGACAACTATGCAAAACCTTATCTGATACTTAATCCACGGTCAGCTAGATGGATTTTCTCCACTCAACATTATCAAGGAAGCCTAACTTCTCTTCATCAGTAGCTATTAAGTCTTGATATATCTCCATGGCAAAGTACAGACAAGAAACATGGATTTTGTTATTTGTGTTTCGTTACTTAATTTGGATAATCCTGTCCATACGCTGATAAAGACTCCAAAGCCTACAAAAAGAATTTACATTATAGACAGGAGCATTTCTCTCAAATAACATCAATGGAGTTCCTGTTCACGCCTATCCAATGATAGCAATAAATTTGGTTTTCTGAAAATGTATACAAGAAGCTGGTTGGCAAGAAGTCTGATTTTCATGAATTAGTAATACTAGGACTGATACCTCTTTCTCTCTAGCACCACCACCAAAAAAAGCAACAGATTCTGCATGCGTACGCAATCTCTCATGCATGTACCTAATAAACAAGTGTTGAATGAGGTTACTGTTTAAAATTGAATGTAAAATCATTTTTGTACACCATTTTAGTCCTTAATGTCAAATTGATACATGAGCTTTGCTATTAATGTCAAATCAATACATGGATTTTTACAAATGCTCTAATTAATACACAAGTTTTGCCATGAATGTCGAATTGGTACACATTAAACGGACACCGTCGAGTTCTTCATGCATAAATATTTTATAATGGATAGAATTTATTGTCATATGAATATATTATGAAAAGTAAAAGGATACTTGTAAATAAATTAGGGTTTACAAGGGAATATTCCATCATTATAAAATATTTATAGATGAGTTCATTTACTATGTACTAATTTGATCATTATGGCAAAACTCGGGGATCAATTAGAGCATTAGTAGAACTTGTGTATCAATTTGACATTAACTGTAAATTTTGTATATCAATTAGATCATTTGTAATAACTCATGTCAATTTGACATTACTGACAAAACTCATGCACCAAATTAATTTTTACTCATTTAAAAATTAGTGCATCTTTGCAAGTGAAAAGCATCCAGATGTAAAATAACCTAAATGTTCCCTCCAGCTGTTGCTCATGACTTGTCAGGTCACCAAAGTCAGGCGTAACACTCCTTAGAAAACCTAAACCTAGTAACATGTATGCGTACAAAAATGCAACTCCTCTTCGACCAGTCAACAGCTTCATTCTCCATGTGAACCTGAAAACCAGAAGCAATTGAGCTCTTTATATATTGGATACCTAATGACCAATGAACCATATAAGCAATTGTTGCACACTTACCATATAATATCGACAGTTGGTTTTACCATTCCAGTAACCAGTCCAGACAAATCAGTAGTTAACTTCTCCAAGTCTTGAGTTAATCTCTGATCCGCATCAACATTTACCGGGGACATATGAAAAACCTATAAAACACCCATGTGTTATTACTTTTTGCAAGTTCATAAGTTTGTTCTCTCAAATGTTTAAGTAATAAAGCACCCCATTTATCAATGATGCTGGGACCTGAACAGACTGGAATAAGCATGTCTGAACATAGTTGCTTCCGTTGTTTCCATGACTAACAAACCCTCAAATTCAAGCTTAAATCTCCAAACGAGTGAGATCAAGCACTTCAAAACTCTATATTATTACTTCTTTCTATATTGATTAGACATGCAAAACTTTATAATCATCTTGCTGCTTTTGATTTCTAAAGAGAAACATTTGAAGAATTTTATCAATTATAGGTAAGGCTAAAAATCGATTTGTGATTTTCATCCGGAAAGTATGTTGGTTAGCCTGAGTGGACCTAGTTGCCACTCCAACTTGGAGCAGCAAATTATGTCAAAACATGAATCTGCACTCTGGAACTAATACCGAAGATCTGGAACCTGGTTAATTTTGTTGGGGAAATAAGGGACACCATTTTCGAATATTATATAATTCATTATTGGGCAATGAATGAAAAATTGTGCGTTCAAACTCATGATGAAATTCAGTACCTTATAATATGCGTTGTTTCTTAAGTAGTTTTTAAGTAAGTGCTTGGTCAGACGAATCCTCCATCCAAGTGCAAGCAAGGCTGTCAGGTGCCTGTGAGGGGAGGGTGCAAAATTCAACAAATGAAATCCAAAGGGCATTCAAGAATTAATTAAAGCTGCCGAGAGATCAAACTCAGAGTCTCCACGCCAAAAAGAGAGAGTTTCATATACTTTACACATGATATAACACGTCATCAAGCATGGCTATAAACACTATATACAAATTGATACCAAAAATAACTGATAATTGGCAATTAAATCAGAATGTTTTGAAACATAGAATCTTACAACAGGCTACTTGTTCAAGCATGATTTCAAATGGATATCACAACTCACAAGTTTCAGTTCGCAGGTAGTCAAATTAGGATACTAGTATCCTAATTGAAGGTTGTCACAAGACAGCATCAGATATGACAGTGCAAGCCCAAGAAAATGATAACAAAGATGAAGTCTTAAGTTATGCTCCCTCCATCCCCCAAAATCAAGGCTCCTTTTGACTCGGCATAGAGTTTTAGGTGCTTTGTTGCTCACAGAGGTACTGGTTGGGAGTTGATGGTGTCAAAAGTAATTGAGATGATAGTTTTGGAAAAAAGATTTCATTTTTTAAGAAATGAATCTTATTTAGAACGTCCCAAAAAGGAAATGGGAGCAATAAACTAGGAAAAAGGGAATACTTTTTTACATCGAGATTGGTGCTTGATTCAGAAAAGTTCATTCAGAATTGTACATCCCAATCAAATTCGCCTCGCTTTATTTTGATAGCGATCAAAATTCCAATTCCAAAGGTCCAATATAACACAAACAACAACCTGGCTTGGTCAAATTTATAACTCAAAGCAGTATAAAATCTGACAAAGAAAAGGCCTATAACAGTTTGATTGCTTTGGAATATGGCCAGGAGATCATGCAAACACTTCCTTTTTTAAATCTTCTGGAAATACTAAAAATACCTCAAAGATGGTGCAACAAAGGAGGATGCAGCACTTTGGAGAACACTCACACCAATCAACTTAATGAAGGCAGCCTTATCTTGCTCCAGAACATACTTTACAGTTGTCCCTGAGAATACCATTGCATTTAAAATGCTATGTGCATGATTCCAATTGACAGCACAAGAAGAAAAGGCAATATCAACAAAATTATAGAAATACCATTTAAAGAAGCAATGCGGTCTGATATCCAAGTCCTGGATAACACTAGTATAGCAACTGCAAGGAGTTGTGCACCCTGCTTATCAAGCACTGTGGGTACCTAAAACAAGCACTAGGTCAGCAAGAGCAGTCAACAGATATATTATAGACTAACCTGAGAAAAATCTATTCTTGCTTCCAAGGGGGACTTTTGCACTTGGGACAACATATTCAATAATTATGACAACAAGGTCATAAAACTGAAGGAATACATTTCCAAGACACAGAGCACACACAATCTAAGGCAGTCCAACAAGAAGAGTCGGTAAATAAAACCAAGTTGAGAAATCCTACTGACCAAATTGGCTAGCAAAAGTCAGCTTAATATATAACAATTTTAAGTAATTTTAAGAATATATGCTGAGCAAGAACCAAACACATTCCATGTTACTTTTTGAAAATTGTTTCTATTATTTCTTTTCTAAATCTCATTTATTTATTTACTTCCTTTTAGGTTGGAGCAGGACCAGGGGCAACCCACATGGAAGAAAAAGATTCAGGAAGGAAATATTGTCATGCAAATGAGTGAATGATGCCTTGGCTTCTCTCCTTTGACAATTTTAGCAGCCTGTCTTCTTACATGAGGTGTCAATGATAATTCACATTAACTTTTGAGTTCCCAAACACTCTGTTTTTTTTCAAGATTCTACAATAGGCAACGTAATGCATCTCTTCCGTGCTAATGTGTAGAATATATCTGCTCGGGAAAAATAATCATGATTGCTTTTGCAAGTAATTAAGAATCAATATGACAGTGAAGTGAAGGTCCAAACGTAACTCGAGGAATATGTTTAAAGCTAGCCAATCTTTAAATCTTGGCCACAGAATTTTAAATAAAGCGCACAAAAGGCAGATAATCCACAAAGATAGAAAGTTTGAACCCTGGGCACTAGAAAGACCTTCAGTATTAACGAGCACTTACTAGTATCTTAAACATGGAAGCTACTCTCAAAGGTAATATCCTTGGAACACTCTGCAGCTGTGGAAAGACAGGAGGCGAATAGTCATCTCCCTCAGTCAGAGATGCCGCTATCAACTCTGAAGAATGCGACCTAGAAGCTGAAAATGCTGGATCCTGGCAATGATTACTCCAAGAAAATTCAATAACATGGGGAGGCATCTATATAGTTGTTTAAAAGAAATTAGAAGAAGAATATGAGGACCAGACCTTCTTTGTATTAGCAAATGCACGTTGGACAGTCATGGCATCACTTTGGCGCTCTGTCTCAGAGCTCCTTCTCTTAACAAACTCAGATTCTGTAAGAGATGGAGAATCCGCCCTATAGATTGATGAAAATGGTAATAAGCAAGAGTTTGTAATCCTCTCAACAGGGGAATTGAAATAGACGCTAATTCAAAGTTCCTACCTTTTATAATGAACACTCCAGCCTCCTTCGCCATCCAAAGATAGGACCATGTCATGAAATGCAACTAATGCAGGGCGATGGGAAATTGTGATGCATGAGGTTCCCATTGCTCGAACTTTAGCACAGAAACGTTCCTCCATATCAGTTGTCACAGCACTTGTGCATTCATCTAGGATAGCAAATTTAGGTTTATGGTAAAAGAGACGAGCCATTCCCAATCTTTGTTGCTCTCCTAGTGACAATTCATCACCCCAATTCACCTCCTTTTCAGATGGGTAGCGGTCCAGCAGATATTCAAGATCCACCTAACATACCAAAAAAGAAGAATCAATCAAAACCAAGCCCAGTTGAATAAGTTTTGCCATCACAATTGCAATGATAAAAGCTTGCAGAACAAATTTTAATTGAAAGAATCTCACATTTTTCAACAGCTCAGCCATTTCACTTTGTGTAAGGGGTTCAACCTCCTGATCTTCTGTGAGAGGATAAATCAACTGGTCACGCAGAGTTCCAACTGCCGTATACGGTCGTTGTGGCACATAAAAGATCTCCTTGTTTAGATCAGAACCAATTCCAGGTTTCACAATATGACCAGATACTAATGGCCAAAGACCACCCAAAACTCGAAAGAGAGAGCTTTTTCCACTTCCATTTGGACCTTAAAATGGATCGAGTGGTATTGTTATAATTTCAAGAATGAGCACTGTTCCTGAAAAATGATATGCAGAATCTACCTATCTGATGGGAGGTACAGTACTTCATATGCACAACAAAAGCTGGGTAAGATTGAGGTGGAACTAAAAGTATTTTATCCTATTAATACCAAAAAATAGTAATGATACTTGAAGTTGATAAAAGATATAAAAATAAAGCAATGCCTACCAGAAGTGCCCAATATATCAACTAAATTTAGGAAATAAAATTCTGGGCTTGAAAGTCCGCCACACACTACACTGCAACTTTAACAACTTATGTGTTTCTCTATCCTGAATCCTGGAATCACGGTCAAAAGCAACGAGCATAGTATGGTTGGCTATCAACATTGTCGTGAAACTGATCCAGAGAACTAAATATCTCAGACAGAAATTAAAAAAATACGTATCTCTTCTAATTTCTTGTCCCAAAAGGCATTTCTGAACTAAAAATAGAAACTTCATGTCAGGATAATATTTTAGGGAAAATTAATAGAAATTGTGGCAAGGTTGAACTTGGTCTCATGCAGCATACGCTGCATTTGAACAACCATTTGTAAGCAATGAAGAGTCATCCAAATGTTGGGATTGATGAGATTGCTGCCTCACAACATGTATCTTAGCTTTTTTCTTTCTTAAAGGTTATATATTCACAGGACAAGAACCTCGTTCTTCATACGATAGAGCTACAAGGATCAGTGTAATCAAGACCCTTAGCTAGCTGGAGGTACAGAACTTTCTCACATTTCATGGTTCATTTATCGAGGAATAGCTAGGGAAGACAGACAGTAGAAGCAGCAAATACCAGCAAGACTAAGATGTCAAAGCAAGATAGCAGCCAGCAACAAAAGTAGAACCTTGACTACATGAAAACATGGTGTACAGCCCAACTTTTATTGCATGTTCATGAACTTTCTAGTACACTGATTTCCAGAGTCTTCAACAAAAGATCTATGATAAAATACAATATTAATCAAGCCATCCTTAATCTTGCTTCAGAATCTTATACTGTAAGTCCACCACAAAGGAAACATGGTACATACGAAGTATTAGGCTGACCCAACTTTCCAGAAATAGAAACAGGTTTCTTGTATTCTTTTTACAACCAGCACATGGAACAAGAGAAATGCATGTTTGTACATTTCACAAACATATTTTTCCTCTCTTTTGCAAACTTAATAAAACTGGAGTAATTATACTTCAAGAATGAGTTAGATATGTGATAAATTAGCGAGTGAATAAAAATATTTAAGCAAACTGCAAATGACAGAGACAAAATCAACCAATAGAACCTACCTGTTATCAAAAGATTAGAACCTGATTCAACCCTTAGAGTCAGATCCTCTACCAACACATTACCAGTTGGGGTAACAACCTGAAAAATCCAATGTGCTTTAAGGATCCTGAAAAGAAAGAGAATAATAAAATAAAAGAAAGGCCAACATTTCTTGCTACCTTGACACCATCAAACTCAATGTAATTTGCCTCGGTAACATAGTTTCTGCTCCCATCAGCCTGTTGAGAAGATGCATCTCGTACAGCTAGCTCTCTAGATATACCCATGAGTTCATGAATACGATCTGCGTAACCACTGCATTTCAAAAGAATAAATTTATTTACATAAACTTATGGAAGACAATATGACTAGCACAATAATTCTCATCCCAAAAGCATGTAAACAATGATACTAGTTGGTGAAATTCACGTTATAGGTGTTTAAGAATATCTCAAGCTAAAAATGTAATTGTCTAGTTAAAGAATAAATAACTTCTCTTTGTCTGACAAAATCAAAAACATCATATTAAGTACTAACAATGAATATTCAAGTGGTGTTGACAAATGCAAAAGAAGAAAGTAACTAATGAATTTCCAAGATTCTGTGTCAAATATCTTCACTATTGAGCACATAAAATACAATAATTTCCTCTTCAGGGATTGGCTTTCCAAAGTTCATGAATAGGCTCCACCGTCCACATTTAAACTTGTTAAATTGAGAGATCACCAAGTTTTCTACTGTTTCCAATATGAACCACCCAATTTTAGATAGTGTCTACATTTGTTATACACAATTATTACTGAAATATAAAATGAAGCCCAAAGAGGGGCATGTGATGCTGACCAAGACTAAGTGACCAACCATGGCAAATAAATGAACCAACAGGCCAGAACTTCAAAATACAGAACTCTTGTTTAGAAACATATTAACACAGGAACTCTGATCAAGTCTGAACACCCCCTTCCTTAATAACTTTAAACAAGAAGGAACACTCATATTAACAACCAAGACCTATTAAGTTTGTTTTCTAAAAATGACAAGTTGGAAAATATCTTACCAATTAAACTAGTCAAATCAGATAACAGTATGCTAAAACAAGAATAGAAGAACCCTGCCTACACGCAGTGGAGCCAACCTTTACACAAACTTTTCAGGGGCGTGATGCTTTCCACTAATTCTCTGGATCTCTTCTCACAGAAATGTTCAATGTAAAGATGACAAGGAAAAGAGAAGGTAACAATCTCAAAGTGAGTGCATCAGGGTAAAGAACTAACCATTTGAAGTAATGAAAATAACTCACTCAAAAAAAAGGAAAAGAATAAGTTGATTTCCTCTTGAGTTTATTGGGTAGAAAGCAGAAAACAAGTACCTAAAGCTTTGGGAACTTAACAACTACAATAATTCCATATTGAGGAAGTACTAATAGTAAAATATGCATAATGCATTCACATATAATATGAACAAGCAATACCTCAGGCGATTGAGCCTTCTTGAACTTATAGAAAGAGTTCCCAGGGACTGGAACAATGAAATTATAACACTTGTATGATATCTTAAATTGCTTAACATCTCTGCACGTCCTAATGTAGAAGAGTCAGGTCTTAAATTGCCAGAGAAAAAGGGCTCAATAATCAGGATAACAGCAACAGTAGCACCAAGATACTTGAGTAAGAAGTCCTGAATCATGCCAAACCACCAATGGTCATGAACAACAACCCGCATATGCCGCACAAGAGTCTCAAACTTCTTCTGAATGTGAAACTCTTCTCTATTTCCTCCACCATAGAGTGCTATGCTTTCTGCATGGGTCCTTAACCGTGAATGCAACTGCCTATATTCCCCTTCCAGTTGTTGTTCTTTAGACATAAGTTTTCCAAATGCTGGCGAGAAATTTCTAATTGTGGCCCCTGCCCCCAACACGTAGGCCTAATAATTAACGATATACAGAAAGATGCAAACTGCTTAATACAATAATAACAATGAATTGAAAGAAACGAAGTGTTTGCTATATTAATAAGAATTTAGCACATAGATGTAAGTTGACAAATTGTACCAGTATCCATAAAAGGTATTTTGGGCTTGCGTATGAACATAGACGCCAAGTATAAAGCAGCCCATCAGTAACAGCAATTAGATCCTCTTGCACAAGGTCACTCAATTCTGAACAGAACCTTGGTATATCACTGGCAATTCGCTGCTCAGGACTGCTTATCCGACCATCAACATGAGACATCTTGTAGTACACCATATTCTGAACCCAAACAACAGAACATATTAACAATAAACTACTTGGAAGAGAGTTTCCTCCATTATACAGTTCACATGCACCTGTATACCAAGACTACAATTGCTTGAAAGATGTTTACTCAATCCGATCAAGAGGGGAAAAGTTTGTGCTCTGTCTATGCATCACGCTTTCACTAAATGAGCTCATGTTAATTATGTCAAATTATGTTCGACCAAATGAGACAGAAGTAAATGACAAGGCTTGAAGGGCAGAAACAATTACATCTATCAGTGCATTTAGTGTATTGGACTAGTAAATTAGTACATTTTACTTCTGCCAGTAAAAAAAGATTACATGATAACATGCAAAAAAATGTGACTGATGTGTTATATGGTTGAAACACCACAATTCCACCAAGCTAATTTAGTTCTCTAAAGGGTTATAGTTTATTCAGAGATATTGGTGAATTATTCAATATAAGTAGATACTTCAGGTGAGAAGCTTTCCCCAATATCGAGAAGCTGATGAAAAACTAGAAAATCAACTAACATTAAAAAACCTCATGATTTTAAAACGAATGATGTTTGATCAAATTATACTGCCATCATTTATTAATTTCCAACAAATCTTGGGATAAAAGATTTCAACCATCTGAAAATTTAACACTGTATATCATTAAGGTTGCTCATACAGAAGTTTCAAGTACCCTTAAAGCATTTACTTCACATAAAAAAAAAAGAAAAAGAAATTCAATAAGATAACATTGACTGAAAACAACAAAGCAAGCATAAAAATGAATGACATAAGCACGAACATGTTCCAGCACATGCTACTCGGGTACTCTGTGCTACTACGACACTTTAATAACCACATTGTAACCATGTGGCATGCAATAAAACATTTGACACGATTCTTTGTGCATATTTAAACTTTAGAAAAGGGGCTCGACAATCAAATTAAAGTACAAAGCAAACAGCTTTGGCAGAAATTTTTACAAATGATTTTTATAATTGTGTCTTCTTCCATATCAAATTTCAAAATTTTCATGCCTTTTTTTGGAGATGCATACACAATTTTAAACTTACGTACAAATTTTAGAGCATTCCTAATATTACCTTGCTAAATTATTTATTATTTTTGTGTTTCCATACCCACCCCCCGCCCCATCTTAAGCCAAAGACACTTTCTAATCGAATCTTCAAGTCATGAAATTTGGCAATCCACGTCTGATGCATAGATCTACACCGCTGCCCAAACCCGATACCATGTCCAAGTAACATAGGTTACAGCATATGTTCACAATTTATTCCGAAATAAGAATAACCAAATTCCTGCTGTTGAATAACATATACATCAGCCAAATACCTTTCCATTGTTCGTTATCATTGAGATTTGTTAACTTGTGAAAATAACAGAGAGCAATTTTAGTATAACATAAGCAACAAGTGAAACCAAAGACATTATGCAGCTATCCTGTCAGTATAAGCAGCATCAACAATTACCTGAAAGTATTGTGTATGTGTAAGCTTCGTCAAAATTTTTCGGAACCGTAAACTTAAGGTCCCCGTTATGTACTTAGAGGTGGAATTCAATGTTGATAGAAGAAAACACAGCAAGATATTTTCAATAATAAGACGAAGAAATGCCGGTACACGACGGAGAAAAGCAGCACGGAAAAGGAAACCTTGGACTTTAGCTAATCTGTTGCTTACAGCAGTTCTAGAAACCTGCAAAGCAGGGAGGAAGCGTTAAGACAAATATCACAACTGATTCAGCGTGCACAAGCTATGTATGTCTAGGATGCTAAATGCACCATGTATTATTTTGGGAAGGTCAAGGAACAATCCCAGGAAATGAGAAGGCCATCCCTGGTTACATCTAAAATATCTAAAGAAAACCAATGAGTTTCCAAAATATCTAAAGAAAATCGAGTGATCATTAAATCCATTCACAAATAAAATACAGAAAGACAGATGCAGTTTACCAAAAGAATTAAAACAAAAAAGATTAGTTTGACAAGTAATCATTGCAGTGTATGCTATAGAGAAGATGAAAAACAAATATCAAATGCCTGTATATCAAACTTCGCCTTTCTTGAATGGAAAATTTACCGCTATAGCCACCAAAGATAAAATATCTATTGCACCCATTCGCCCCATACGAGATAACAGAATAGCAGCCAAAACCTGGATAGACCTCAAATTTCCTCTCTTTTGCCTACTCTTTTTCACATTCTTATCATTTCCAATTAACTGGTCTGATTCATCTTTATTGTCCTTGACTCCATTAGAATGGCCAAAAGAATTGAGTTTTTACAGCTATTTCGTGACTGCACATACGCAGCAGCAGCAGTTCCACCAACGACGACAATACTAGTGGCAACCAGTAGAGCTTTCCTGCAAGAAAATTTTGAAAACAAAATAAAATTAAGATTGTAAGTCATATTGCACAAGGTATACACACAATAGCAATGATTGCCAATGATAAGAAATAGTCAACTTCACAACATAAAATTCCAGAAGAGTAAACCCAATCTCCAAGGGAAAGAAAAAAGCAAGTCAGAAAGGGAAGAAAATAAAACTCACTGGTAGATATAGTTAGATGCGCATCTTCTTTTATTTCATCAGACAAACTTCAACACGCAACTATGTTATAGCAGCTTATAGTGCCCTCAGTGATATCCTCTTGTTAAAAATACGCCCAAAAGGGAAGTGAAAAAATCAAAAGCATTTGTGTTTCTAATTTCAAAAGGAGAATATTGCATTCTCATTGATTTTTTTTGCAGAAAATACCGTTGAATATTTATGACCATCCTTATAGCAGGCAAAATTATACAGGATAGATGAAAAAATTGATATGTGACCATTAGTTCTAGAATCCTACAGATACAGGAATAAGATTATCACGACTTTGAGAATGAGAAAATTGACATCAAGTAATCACAAATTTCACTGCCTGAGCAAAAATAAGTACTGGAGGATTTTCACACTATCAGCAACCACAACTATCAAGACTCCAAAAGTACCTTATCTTTTCTTTTCTTTTTGGGATCTTATTTTCCTGTTTCCATTATTTTTATTCCCCTTTCCTTTTTTCCCCCTTTTTTATGTCATTTCATTCATTTTATCAGTATCTGCACTTTTGAAAGTATAAACAAAAGAAATATGACAATGTTTCAAATTCAGCAAAACAACTATCAAGAGTCCAAAAATTCCTTCTCCTTACTTTCTTGTTTGGGATCTCATTTTTCTATTTCCAATTTTTCTCCTCTTTCCTTTTTCTTTTATTATCTTTTTTTTTTTGTGTGTGTGTGTCAATTCATTCATTTTATCAGTATCAGCACTTTCGGAAGTATAAACAAAAGAAATATGACTATGTTTCAATAACAGACAGATCATGAAACCCTCATGTTGACGACAAAAGCCAGAATGTAATAATTGAGTCCCTCTCTCTCTCTCTCTGTATGTGGTTGGAGGAAAGTTGTACAACACACAACCTCATACCAAGGGAAGAGATGATTCACCTTCTTGAGGCCAAAAGTCCTCGACCATGTTCAGTCAACTGTAGAAGCTGAAGAGAAGGCATGTTTGAAGGCAACCTCCAGTAGACAACAAATATCAGTGGCTAAGGATACTGCCTTCTTAAGATGGTGATAAAGATTATTTTCATGTTGTTAGTGCCTGGAGAATTCATAGAAGCATGATATTAGAGAAATAAATATGTATAAACAGCCACGTATCACTCTAAAAATAAAATTAGTGAGCTTTTAATTGATACAGGTTGAAATTACAATTAAAATTCTATATTTTCGCAGCAAAAAAAAAAGTATGCTAAAAGCATAAATATTAGAAGTGAGTCTAAATTTGCCAACCTAGTAGGCCATCACATGTGTGCAATATATGTCAGAATACAAAGCAGGCAATATATCCTTTCTATTTTTCACATATACCTCAGGCACTAAAAGGAGAAACAAGAATTTGAAAGACTCTCTTATATACTTCCTCAGCTCTGTTTTCATAAATTGAAAAAGTATATATTTTACCAGAGCATTAGATGCTGATATTTATAATAGTCTTATAGTCAGTCCTAAACCAAAGTCCACTACCTATGGTTTTTAATTCCAACATCATATGAAGGTGTCAAATTCCATACCTCAATCTGACCATCAAACAATTACGGATATGGATGTCAAGTTTATAATTTTCATCCTTCTATATTCTAACTTAAAACAATTCATGTTTCTTTGAAAATTGTTCAATTTATCGCCAAAGGAAGAATAATTGACGTATACCAAGGCAAAACAAAAACATAGTTGTACGAAAATCCCAACTATACCGTCCTTAACAGTTCAGCTAGGTGCAACCAGTTATCTAAAGATGTTCACACAGACAGAGCACTTCAAAGGTCAAAGTTTGAATACTGCTCTAGGCTCTAATATTCAAAAAAGTAACCATAGGTGAAAATATTGATTTCAGAGCATCTGGTGTACTGTACAACTATTTATTGCGTTTTGGAATAAGCTGTGACTGGCAATAACATTTCCTGTTATCAATCACTGAAGTAGTGTTTAGGTCAAGCACATAGCACTAAATCCTTGTATATGACATTTTCTAATGTCAATCACCAAAGTAGTGTTTAGGTCAAGCACATAGCACTAACTCTTTATATGTACAGATAACTTGTCTGAGAAAGTCAGAATGAGCAGAGCGTATTAATTATCACAAACTCAACACCATAGGCACAGCATACAATTGTTTTAATCTTTTTGGCCACTTATATTCCCCGTTAACTTGCATGATCTTCTTTCACGAATCTAATGCTCGTCTTTCATGCTCTATAGACAGAAATGGGATGACAGTTCTTTTCAACCTAAGCTACGGAGAAAGGCTTCCTACTATACTGATTTATTACATAATTAGTTTACATTCCAGAATTACTAACATCAGCTAGCATCTGCATTGTGCAAAAGAATTATGATAAACTTATATTCTTTCAGAGGCTGAGAAACAGATTCATAGATATGCTAGTGCGGAATGTAAAGATTTTAAAACAAACATATAAAAGGAATATGAAGCTATTGTAACTAAAAAGCTTACATATCTCGAACCATCAAAAAATGACACCAATCAACTCAAAAGCATTGCATCATATTATCCGGAGTAGCCATACACCATAATAAAATTACAAGAGATATTCCAGGAACATCCCATACTACACCATGAAATGTTAAGCAACATTTCGCTCGAGATAATTACTTGCCTCCCACTATAATAGAGGTCAGTTGGCCTGTTGATGTCAAATTACATGGATGCCCTTTTCAACGTGACAAGCTCTATGTTGAATCCATCTACATGAGTTTAGGTAATCACAGTCGAATCGCAGAGAAATTTCAAAATAACCCAAAATTAACTGGTTAAACTTATATTCTTCCAATACTTTATACATAATATTAATTGAGTAGACTTATAGTTTTCCAATAGTACATGCACGTACAACTGGTACATAGTAGCATGTCTCCACCTAAAATGCAACATGTATAAATCAAGAGTTTGGTGCAGCTAGCAGCACAAAAATCTTGGTAATTGGTACATCTATTCTTGGTGCTGTCTGCAGAAAACTGTGCATTCCTTTCCATGGCGAGGGTCACTTTATGTCCACAAATAATAATTGCAACCGAACACAAATGATGACAAGAATTCCAAATTGGGAGCACGCGCGTTTACATTCCAAGCCAACGCGAATTTTATTTAACCCATTATAGATGTGAAGGTTGAGCCATAATTTATTTCCCATGATTCATTTCCAACCATGCCAAATTCAATGGAGAATACCATGCATTTGCCCCTTCTCACATTTAATACAGCAAAATTTCAATGCATCTAAAGACAAAAATGCTATTGCTGGCAGCATTAGAAAAGGGGAAACTCGTGCAATCATTCCGTGTTGTTTACATTGATGATAACACCTTAGCATGATTCACACTAATTTCATATTTCACAGATGCTTCTTGCAAAAGAATGTTTCTCATTTGATACGTTGGACAGTCCACAGCATGACAAGCACCCAATAAGGAACTATCTAAAAGTAACTGGACGTTCCTGTCAATCTAGCAATGGTTCACAGTCATGTACCGGTACACTGATAACAACAGTATTCAGGCTTATTCTTCCCAGGGCTTTAAAAAAACAAACATACCTTTTTAAAAGGCTGGGCCATTAATTAACAGTCAAACCCTGTATAATGTCATAGAGGACAACAGATTTTATATTTTCAGAATCCCAGCTACTTCTAGCTATGGAGAATATTCTAGCCGAACCTCCTTGGAAAGATATCACCAAAACCTCAAGGATCATGAGGACCATGCATTTATGCAACCTAGTTATTATAACAGTTACGTGGTGCATGACACAGTTTCTAGTCATTCCCAGTAAAGTACAAAGCCTAGTTATAACAGTTATGCAGTGCATGACAGACTTTTTAGTCATTCCCAGGAAAGTACAACTTTTTGACCATAAATACTAAAATTACTTCCCTGTTCGTGATTACTTGATCAAAAAAATTGATCCAGCATTATCGATTTCAGGTTCATTATGGACAGAATTGAACTTAAAAATGGACAAGAAACGGCACACCAGACAAAGCAATTGCTCCCCACGCCCTAAGAGAGTTTCCAACCAATTAACAGTAACTAATTACTCAACATTATGTTAACATCGATCACATCATAGTTGTTAAATGCCCATGGCACCTCAAGGCCCAAAGAAGATAGGGCCTTAGGCACAGGGCATGGCGCACTCCTTATTGAAGGCAGGTAAAAGTGAGTGTGTGTACCTATATATCAGTCATCCAGAATTTCAGCAAATTAATACTATTTTGCTTAAATTTCAGCAATGACAGGAATTTCATTAATTAAGTTACTTAAAATCAGAAAACCAAAACTATTTCGGAAAAATTGTGGGAAGAAAGAAGAAGAAACGGACAAGCAACTAACAATACTGAATGAAATTCTTTCTTCCTTTCTTTCTTTCTTCTGCTTCTTCTTTTTATTTTAGTTTTTTAAGTTCGGCATCATCAGAAACAACACAGGAATCCCAATATATAATAAAACAGCATCGCATAAAAACCAACCCAAAATAAAAATAAAAAATCTTTCATCGCATGAACACTAATTCCCTTCAGCATTCCAATAAACAATATACAGCTTTCATCACTCACCCAAAAAAAATAAAAATAAAAATAAAAGCACTTAACTCTACGATTCCCGACAAAAAAAAAAGTAGAAAATACCTCTAAACTTTGAACTAACCTGATTATTTTGAGAAGCAAAACTGCGTCGGCTGGTCTGTTTCCGCCGTCGACAAACACTGCAAGTAATCAGTGTAATTACTCGAGCTTTTGAATAACCAATCAGACAACACAATTAACTGAAAATAAGAAAATAAGAATCCGCAGAAAATCAATACCCTAATTTGCTAACTATGGAAATAGCTTATAGGGGTAACTAACTGTTCTAAAATGTAATAAAATAACTGGACCCAACAGAGGGATTTCCAGAGGAGGAGGGAGTGAGAGAGATGATTATGGCTTTTATGGGGCCTGGGGAGAGAAGGGTTTGAGAGCTACTCCATTGTTTATTTATTTTCCTTCTACTATTTAATATTTATTACTAATAAATAAATAAATTGATTTTTTTAATTCTATTTTTGGTATTTTGGGGACGGCACCAGCTGCATCAACAAGCGTGAATTTACTGTCATGTAATCAACGCTCCTCGATTAGCGTGAGGATGTAACTGGCGGCTGTGATGTTTTCTTGTGCAAAATTCTTAGGCGTTTTGAAAAAAATATTTAAAAACATAAAGTATGATTGTTTTTTTTTTATAGAGATAGATGTGCAAAATTTTACTTGAATAATTATATTATTAATTTATATTATTCTTGTATTAATATAATGATGAGAACTAAAATATCAATTATTTTATTTAATTAGTAGTTTAATTCCTAAATTTTCATTCAAAATACCTACAAAATAAGAGTTTGAAATCTTAAAAGTATAAAAAATCTTCAATATTTAAATCAATAATCATTAAAAATAATTGAGATAATTGAAAGATGACGATCTTATATCTAATATCTAATGTTTAACAAATTAGATTAGGACTCTATTATTAATTTTTGCACTTTTAACTAAGCATGAACTTATCTCATCAGCTCTAACTTATCAAAGTCAGTCAACACAACGCTCATTAGGACTAAGCAATATCATTATCTCAGTTCTATTAGATAAATGCACGAAAAATCGCACACGTGGGCTTGAGTTCATTATATTCATTGATCCAACCTAACTCGTACATTTGAGTTCATATCATATAAGTCGAGTATTAAGTAGGTTAAAATTAGAATAAAACAAAAAGAAATTTTATGTCTTTTAATTGATATAACGATTTGATTTTAAAATATTTTCAAAAAGAGAAAAATGGTTATATATTTTGTTTTATTTACTCAAAACACTCACTATAAGACTAAAATTATAGGACCCGCAGGACTTTTGATTTGATCAATTGACTGGAGGGCCTCACCTTATCTCAAAAAGTTACGTAACTTATTCCAACTCAAAAATTATTTTGATATTTAAATTAAATCAATATATATAAAAAAAATTACAAATATTAAATTAGTATATATTGAATAATTTTTCATCAAATTCTCTGTCCAATATTTTGTCATCAGTTTCATATAAATGTAAAAAAAAAAAATATTGAAAAAATCACCATAATTGATGAATAAAAAGGTAGTTGAAGAGTACTTTATCTCATCAATGAGTGGGCATTGTTGTCAACTGCTTTCATAAAAATCAAAGTTCAATGCCTCTAATAGATTGTAAATATCAACTACCCTTTTATATAAATGTCTTATTGGTAAAGTTATAAAGTTACACTGTAATGGAAGAATATTACTGCATACTGAATTTGTTGTGAGTCACATCATCTTTATTATGTCATTTAATGTAAAAAAAAAATATTATTTAATATATTAATCAATTATAATTACTTTTAAAATTAATAAAACATTATATTAAATATGTTAACTTCAGACAGCAGCTCAAAATGCCTTGTATTTTTGTAATCATATTAATGTCAAGCCTAAAACCAAAGGGTTGGACAGCCAAGTTTCGTGCTTGCTCAACCCAATTGTCAATATTACACAGGCATGATATTCATGCACAAATTTCTTGTCAAACTTTATACAAATTTCTTGTCAAACTTTATAATATGAACAAAGGAAATAAACTTTTGCTTAAACATGCAAACCATACTCGCATTGAACATAAAGTAAGGAAATTATATGTTATCTCAGATGTCCGAAACTCACAAAAAGCGAATAGTAAAAATTAATACGCAAGATTCAATAAAGTAACAAGCTCAATTATATAGGAATAGCAATGATCGGGTTTAAATTCGGATCTGTATGAATCTCCTAAGTTTTTTATTTTCAAATATCCAACCTAGACTTGACCCCCTTTTTTTAATAATTTATTTTATATAATTATATGGTATTTTTAAAAAAATATTTTTTTTTATAAAGTTTTGATCATATCATGTTTAAAAAATATATTTTTAATATTTTTTAAATTATAAAACGGATTTAACAGGTCTAACGAATCTACTCATCGTGTCTGTATCTGAAACAGATTTGGCTTTGACTCCTTAAAAATTTTGTCGGATTGATCTCGATCTTAGGTTTAGGCTAATTCAACCCAACCCGATACCATTGCTAGAGACACATCTTAACCCTTATCTTATTGCAATTCTTAATTATGAGCAATTCTTACACTATAGATAGTGAAATAAATTTGCAGGGAAATTACACTATGTAAACTATTTGGTGAATAAACAATGTTACTATTGGTAATTTTTATTAACCCACAAGCCTTAGGTCCTCTTTAGTAGCAAGTGTTGATAAGAAATTTTGGACTTGGTTTATAAATCATCAATATATTATATTTGTGAGTTAAATAAATTATTCCTGTACATTGGTAACTTTAATTTTACACAGTGTGAAATGGCACAAGTTGGCTAATGTTGCTAATTGAGTTTGGTTCATCACACATCTAGTTTTAGTTAGCAGCCCATAGGTTAGTACTCTTCATCAAGAAATTGATGTACAACTACCCAAGTTCCAACTACTAGATATTATCATTTCCCTTTAATTACTCACAACGAAGGCCATTTATGTACACCCACTTAACAAATATTTTAGCTGACTCTAGATATTTTATGACAATTAATTTTTGATGAATTATAAAAATTATTATTGAAGGTTAGTTTAATTATGAAAAAAAATTCAGTTATTTTTTGAAATTATAAATACCCATTTGAGGTTTGTATTTATTTATAAATATCCTCGTCGGGTATAATTTATAAATAAAAATAAATATCAATGGAGTATTTGTAATTTACAATTTTAGATCATTTTTTTGTAAATAACTCAAATTTTAAATATAATTTTTGTAATTCAGGCATTAATTTATGCCGTTAGTTATTTTTGGGCTCTTTTAAGCATCATTATATAATATAAAAATATTTATATATCCTTACAAAAGCAAAAACCTAGGAACATCTATGTGCCTCACACACACAAATTAAGAAAAAGAAAAAGAAAAAGAAAACAATACAACGACAACAACTAAAATTGGCATTAAATTTGAGTTTTTATGGAGAAATCAAACCTATATTGCTTTATTTATATTATTACCGATTGCTATGGTTTACAAGTCCAAATTTAAGTATGTGTTGAAAAATTCGATTGCTTAGAAAGTATTCAAACAATGTAGACATGAAAGAAATGGCATCATTGTACACCAATCAAAATACTCTATTTTGAGATTTGATCACTTAATAATTTGCATTAATAACATAAAGCGTTATTTGGGTCTAGTCCACTAAATAGAGCTTTTCTTGCGTGTAATATGTTATACAACAAAAAACGAAGAACTTTGGTGCCAAATCTGGTCCAAATGATGTAAGAGTTGCAACGGAACGATAAAACTTGTGTTCCTTATTGACCTTTTTATTTTGCGATGTGCAATTATGTTTGCACAAATGATACACAAAAGTTATTACAAATGTAAAATATTAGCTTTGTTTGGTATTATTTTATATTGTTTTGAGAAAATTATTTTGAGATAATGTATTTTGATACTGTGATTAAAGATTATATCAAGAATGGAAATATATTTTGATGTTTTGTCGGAAATAGATGATGTAATGTATTTTGAAAAATATTTTTTACTATAGATATATTGTCAATATAGTTAGTCAAAAATATTTTTAACAGTAAATATTTTCTCAATATTATTGTATTGTAGTTATTAAAAGTATAGTAGGATATAAAATTATTTGAATATTATAATAAATAATTGATATTTTTGATAAATGACAATACCATTTACAGATAATACAAGTGACAAACGAATCTTATTTCCCAAAAAAAGGAAAATATAATTTTGAAAATGAAACCAATTAAGTTACACAAGTTTTTATATTTACGTACAACTCGTGTTCTTTCTTGACCTGTTATAAAAATATGACGTGTAAATAAATTATAATATTTGTGTCATAATCCCCAAGGTTCCTTAAATTTTTTTATGAAATATATATATTTTTTAAAATAAAAATATTGATTGGTTCTCCAACTTCCCTCCAAATAATATTTACTTATTTTTTATTTTTTTCAAAATTTATTGAAATGAAAATGCGTTTTCACGTGTTTTTCCCAAAATGAAAATGCCTTTTTAATTATCAGAAGCAAATTCAAATTATTCATATGCATTTTCAGCATTTCAAGTTATTTTGGGAGTTAGATTTGGATTTATCTGTTGTTAAATTAATTATTTAAAATTACAATTCCAAGTTAATAAGATGTAATTCTCTCTAGAAAAAAAAATAAATATAATTTCCCTTTTCAGAATGAAACCCAAAAAGTACATGTATTATTATTATTATTATTTTCTTTCCAGAGCCACGGGGGTAGTGTTTATAGAATTTTGCTTTCAAATCCATAAAATTTTAGTTGACAAACTTAAAATCTATTGAGTTATTTTGCCTAAAAAGGTCCGGGTAGTAAGTCTAGTAAGTGGCCGTAAAACCTGTAGAATTACTTAGGATTGTAGATAGAATTTAGGTTTTAAAACAAAAAAATTTATGGAAATGAATTCAATATTCTGTAAATCTACTTCTTCGAACTCTGTTTCTACTTCCTCCAATGATCCCAGGAAGATAATAAATAGTGAAAAAATTATTATAGAAGATTTTGATAGATCAATTAATATTTGGAGAATCCTAAAATTAATAAAGAACAAATTAACAAAACTGAAGAAAAAGATATTCAACTTTCAAAACTTCTTGAATCAATCAACTTACTTACTCAAAATTCTTTACAAAAATATAGAGATAAAAGTTTTAAATACATACATATAAGATTAGTCCGAGTGGGAATTAAACCTCTTACTAAAGAAGGATTAAACACTTCTATACTTGCCATTCTTAGAGATGTCAGATTTACTAACTTTAAAGATTCCCTTTTAAGTTCTATAGAATCCAACCTTTGTACAGATCCAATCTCTTTTGACTGTTATCCAAATCTTACAATTTCTTTAAATAATAAAAATATCTTAAAATCCTTAGTTTTACAAATAAAAACTCATAATTATAAGATGCTTGAAGGTTCAATTCCAGTAGCAATAATTTTTAGAATTCATTACAAAGCCATGATATCAGCCTTCGCCACAAAAGTTAGATTTCATAGTAAAAAAGGTGAAACCATTTTACTCCAAACTGATCTTAGCAGATCTAATACGCTAATCCCTAGATCTATCTAATGGAACCTAGATCTATCTAATGGAAAGATGTTACACTTCCAGAAGAATGGATCCTTGAAGGTGCTGTGAAACCAAAACCTATAGAATCTTTAAAACCAAACACCCAACTCAAATGTATAACTCAATACCAAGATGGAAGAGTTATGTTTTCTTTTGATAGAAGATCAAGTAGCTATAACCAATCTGAAAATTCTTCTATAACAGATACTATTGATTTAGGAAGAGTCTCACAAATACCTTCAGTCATAGATATTCCAAGTAGACCAAAATATTCTACTTCAGATGTAACCAATTCTACCTTTAGAAACGTAGACTACTCTACAGAAATTCCAATACCATATTATACAAATACTAGAGCACAAGAACCAAGAACAGAACAAGATCCCTCTAGTCTAACATTTTCTTCAATAATAGAAAATATTGTTAATGAATTAAATGTTATAAAAAAAATCCAGGTTAATAAAAAATTCCTAAATGATGATTTCTATTATGAACAAAATCTAGAAAAAAGATTATGGTTCTTTAAAAACTTCTTAGGTACTAGAAAACAAATTCACGAAATTTTTTATGAATTTGTAAATGAACATAAAATTCATATTTTATTTTTTGATTGGTTTGAAATATATACTTCTTAAAATTCCTTATAATACCCTTTTAATAAATCAGTAAATCATGTTACCATTAGGAATAAAGCACCAGAATGAGAAACTATTAGTGATTCTAAGAAAATCCAGTCAAATCATCTTCCTTTTCAGGGTATAAAACTCAGTATTCAAAATCAACAGATTGAAGCTATTCCTATTAAAACTTTAGGAGACAATGGTAAAAATAATATAAAAAATATAATTGTACAAAACAATTATACAAATACAAATTTAAATACCATAGGAAAACAACTTGAGATGATAGAAAAACATATACAAAAACAACCTCTTGTAACTATAGATTCCTCAGAAAAAAATACAGAAACTAAACTTAAAAATCCACTATTTAAACCTTATCAGATTTCTAAAAATAGTGTTAAAAATATTCAAGATAACAAAACTAAATTTATTAAAGCAATACAAGATCAACTAAATAGGATAGGACCTATGACCAGCAGTTCCAACCAACCAGTAGATTCAATTGCTCCAAATACTCCAACTTCAAATCTTAAAATAAATACGCCTAGTCATGATTCAGATATTAATGAAGTTTTGGAACAATTTCAGGAATCTAGTCAAAAAATCAATAAACTGATATGGCAACAATCACCACAAAATTTACAAATCATTCATTCACCATATTTAGGGATAGTAAAACCACTAACTCAATATCGATTTAATGCCTTTTCTGTTTATGATTTGAATATAGATGGAAAAACAGAATATGAAATTCTTAGTATACTTCAACAGATGACCATGGCTGCAAATGCCTATAAAACCCAAGATAGAATCATAGCATAACTCCTTATTGCAGGATTCTCAGGTCAGTTAAAAGGATGGATAAATTATTATCTCACAAGTCAACAACATACAGAAATCCTAGATGCTGTAAAAATTGATGAAGAAGATATACCAATTTTAGATGAAGAAGGGAACCTTCAACAAGATGCGGTTGTCAGGTTAATTCTCACAATGTCGTTACATTTCATAGGAGATCCCTATCACCTGTAAATAAAAATGTTGAATTACTTTCAAATCTTAGATGTAGAAAACTTAGTATTTCCAAAATTATAAAAATATTTTTTTAACTAGGGTAATGCTTAGAGAAGACTCTAATCAACCCTTTTTAAAAGAAAAATTTCTAGCAGGATTACCAACTCTTTTAGGGGAAAAAGTTAGAAATAAAATTAGAGGTACTTATGGAAAACAAATAATTCCCTATGATGAATTTACATATGGACAATTAGTTAGTCTGACTCAACAGGAAGGATTAAAAATTTGTCAAGATTTAAAACTCCAAAAATATTTAAAATGGAAACTAAAGAAAATCAAGTTAGAATTAGGAACCTTCTGCCAAAAGTTTGACATTGATCCTAACAAACCATCTTCAGCATGCCCAGGAAACTGTAGCAAAACTTATAAAAAATCTCATAAAGAACACTCTAAATCTCGTCAAAGATATCATAGAAAGATACCCTTTAAATCTCAAGAAGAATACTACAAGAAATCTCACAGAAAGAAGAAATCCAAAAAACCTAAAGAAAATTCTTTTAAAAATATTAAATGCTATAGACACCATAACCAGGACACATAGCTAATTATTGTAAATTTAAAAAAAAACTTCAAGAACTTTAGTTAGATGAAGAAATTATGAATAAAATTTCAAATCTTTTAATCAACTCATCTGAATCAAATCCCGGTTCAAAATCTGAAAATTTCTCCTCAAGATCTAAAAAAGACAATAAATTCTTTCAATTAGATGAATTAGTCATATCCAGTCCAAATTCTGATTCCAAGTCTGAAAAACATGTTAGTGTTCTTACTAAAGAACAACAATTCCATCTATAAATCTTAAAAAACATAAATGATCCTAATCTTCAAAAATAATATCTTGATAAAATATTAAAATCATTTGATAAAGATGAAAAAGAATGAGAAAATAAAAATACAATTTTACCAAATACTTCCAAAAATACTCACGATCTAACAAATATCATAAGAAAAGAAAAAAAGAGTTAAAAATAAAGATATAACAATACAATATTTACAAAAGGAAATGAAAGAAGTAAAAACAGAATTAAAAGAATTAAAAGAAAAACAAAAACAAGATTCTGAAACTATAAAATACATTATAGAAAAAATTAGAGATATTGAAAATTCTGAAAATGAAGAAATTGAAGAAGAAGAAAATAATGAATTAAAAAATATACAAAATATTGAAAAAATTCCAAAAGACTTTCTATTTGTTCTTAGAGAAATAACTTCAAGAAAATACATAATAAAAATAACCCTTAAATTTTCAAAAAAATTTAAGATTGATACAATTGCACTATTTGATACTGGTGCAGATTTAAACTGTATAAAATCAAGAATTGTACCTAAAAAATTTCAAGAAAAAACTAATGAAAGACTTTGAGCTGCTAACAATTCTAAATTAAGTGTTAATTCCAAAACTGAAACCTCAATTTTAAATAACGGAATTTCTTTAAAAACTTCATTTGTTCTTGTTAAAAATATACACCATACTGTAATTCTAGTAACATCTTTTATAAATCTCATAACCCCTTACACAGTTGGTACTAATTCAATCTCTTTTAAAATCAATTATAAAAAATTATAGTTTGATTTCCTCAAGAAACCTAGAACTAGGAATCTCAACCTTGTTAAAGCCTGTTCAATCCATGAAAATACTATCAATAATCTTATACAAGAAAAAAAAATCACTTAGAAAATCTTAAAAAAGATATTTCTTTAAAAAGAATGCAAAAACAATTAGAAACGCCAGAAGTTAAAAGAAAGAATATTTAAACTTCAAAATCTTTTTGAAAAAAAAATATTTTGAACTGTCAAATGCCTTTTGAAATAGAAAATAACATATTATTGACCTTCCTTACGAAGAAAAGTTTGATGAAAGACAAATTCCAACAAAAGTCATACCAATTCAAATGAACCATGAATTAGAAGAACATTATAGAAAAGAAATTATAAACCAAGAATTAGAAGAACATTTAGAAGATAAGAAATTAATTTTCAAATTAAGATCCCCTTGGAGTTGTGCTGCTTTCTATGTTAAAAAAAATTATAAAATTGAAAGAGGAACTCTTAAACTTGTCATAAATTATAAACCCCTTAACAAAGTTTTAAGGTAGATTAGATATCCAATTCCAAATAAAAAAGATTTGTTGCAAAAACTTTATTCTGCATTCATATTCTCAAATTTTGACATGAAATCAGGATTTTGACAAATTCAAATCTTTGAAAAAAGATAGATATAAAACTGTTTTTACTGTCCTTTTTGGTTAGTATGAATGGAATGTGATGCCCATTGGTTTAAAAAAATGCTCTTTCTAAATTCCAAAGAATCATGAATTAAATCTTTAATGATTATTCAAGATTCTGTATTATTTATATTGATAATGTATTAATATTTTCAAATACTTTAGAAGAATATTTTAAACATTTAAAAACTTTTCTCTATATTGTAAAACAAAATGGTTTAGTTGTTTCTAAATAAAAAATGAGTCTATTCCAAACTAAAGTTAGATTCTTATGACACTATATATCTCATGTAACTATAACCCCTATTGAAAGAACTTTGCAATTTGCTAATAAATTTCTAGATAAAATTCTTGATAATACACAATTACAAAGATTTTTAGGAAGCTTAAATTATGTTTTAGATTTTTGCTCAAATATTAATAGAATGACAAAACCTTTACATGATAGGCTTAAGAAAAATCTCGTTCCTTGGTCCGATGAGCATACTGCTCTAGTTAAAGAAATTAAGAAACAAGTTTTAGAAATACCATGTCTCCATATAGCTAATCCCAACCTACCTAAAGTTATTGAAACAGATGACTCATATATAGGTTATGGTGGTATTTTAAAACAAAAACAGAGGGAAAGATAATGTATAATATAGTTTACTTCAACACATTGGAATGATACCCATAAAAATTATTCTACTATTAAAAAAGAATTTTTGAGTATTGTTTTATGTATTCAAAAATTTCAAAGTGATCTTTTAAGTCAAATTTTTTTACTCAAAATTGATTGCAAAAGTACTAAAGAAGTTTTACAAAAAGATGTTCAAAACCTTGCATCAAAACAAATTTTTGCACGATGGCAAGCTATTTTGAGTATTTTTTATTTCGAAATTGAATATATTAAAGGATATACAAATTCTATACTAGATTTTCTTACCCGAGAATTTCTTCAAAACAGGGTCAATGCCGCCAAAAAAGGATAAAGGCAAAAAGCCTATCCAAAACTCTATTGATTCCAACAAACCAAAATCCTGGTATGAAGCCATCATCAAAGAAGAGGAAGAGCTTAAAGATACCGTTCAATCAAAACTACAAATATCGAAACAAGAAACTCTTGACCTTGAAAGTAGATTTCAGCTTCTTGAAATGCTATTTGAATCACCAGAAATAAAAAAAGCCTTGGCACAAACACAACAAAAGAAGAACTCCAATGAAAACTCTTCAAAAATCAGTTACCATTTCAAATACTTTCCAGGTACTATCAAAATCAGATGATTCTTCTAAAACCCTTTCACAAAAATAATTCTCAAATTCTCAAATTCCTTTGACCCAAGATTATTCAAAAACCTTTTTCAGAATTCTTCATGAAGCCTCAATGGCAGAACATTATCAATATAGAAAAAAGATTTCATGAAAAGGACCATATGCAGACTCTTCAAAAATACTTTGGTAAATGATGGTATTATAAACATGGGATACCAATAAAACTCCTCACTTCTATCAAACCATTCTTGATTTTACTGAGTTGTCACCTTAAAAAATTTATTTTTAGATAAAACACATAAAGATTCCACATATTCTACTTGCAAAATTCTCAAAGTTATTGCTCTAGTTGATCGAGGATATGAAATGTCTAAATCCCTTTATTTTCCAGAAAAATTTAAAGAAACTTCGTTCTTCCAAACCCCTTTTAATTATTGGGACTACCAGCAAGCCTCGTATAATTCTTTTTTAATTCAAAACTAAAAACAAAAGCATACATGACTTTTCTGTTTTGATACCAAAGTTTGTGATCCAAACAATTTCCAACATGGTGGACTTCATGGTGGGAATATTTTAGGTCATCTAATAAAATTTAAAACCCCATGTCCAAAATTCCTTCAATTTTTTCAAAACCCAATACAAACCCTCGCAGGAAGAAGAAAAATTCCAACCCCTGGCTCTTTTCTACACAAAATTCTACTTACCATGGGTTCTTGAATGGGCAGCTGAATTTACAGATCAAAATTTTTCAATGATCTGAAAGAGATTCAAAATAAAGTGGTGGGATAAATTCAAAATTCCTCCCAACTTTTATACGACAAATGTCTAAAATTGGATTACAAATCATACCAATACTCCTATAAGGATTTCAATACAAATTATAGAAGTATTTCAGACACCACAACAGTCATAATTCCTTGCACAGAAATCTCATATGGCAGTCATGCATGCAGTAACTAAAACTTTTTAAGAAATGCAAACTATTATGTCAAAATTTACACCAAGACCCTCATCAAAGAAACCCGAATCTGTAGGTCCCTCAATCAATTAACTTAGAAGAGGATAATTGACATCTTTTTTAAAATAATGGAATGTAAATCATTGTTATATTAAATAATAAAAAAAATAAAAAATAATGATGATGCAACATGATGTCAGCAAAATGTTATATAACACTGCTCAAAATAACAATGATGTAGCAGATAGTATTTGATATTATTATTATTATTATTATTATTTTGGTTGGAAAAAAGTCCTTTTCCAAACAAGAACATATACAACAATAGTCGCGAAAAATTCACCGTCGCCAAAAATATTAACACGAAACCAAAAAGGGATCGATTCTGCAACTGGCTCAAGAAAGGCTTCTTACGTATTCGAATCATTTCCCTATTATTGTCAGATTTTCGCTTCTGATTTCCATAATATTTCAGGTTAGTTTGTGATTGGGGTGACACTATTTCAAGTTTTTTTGTTGCTTTATTTTTTAATCATATCTTAATTTTCGAAGTTTAATTTCTGATTCAGCTATTCTCTAACTAAATGAGAATTAAGTTATATTGAAATCTTTGTTGTAGTTGAATAGATGGTCTAGTTACCGAAAACCCAATTGAAAATTGTGCCAATAGTGCCGTCTGCATTCCCTGAAATTGTTGATTTTTCCCCAAATTTTGCCGTATGAAGCATAAAATAGGTCCTTATTGTAAGAGATTTATTTATTTTTCAATTAAATGTTATTAATTGAACAAAGAGAATTTTCATATTGGCCTTTAATGGGTAAAACGATTACTCTTTCTGTGTATACTGATCAACATTTGTTTATGTTCGGTGAATATTGTAGGAAAATCAGAGTCTCAAATGGGATTGACATCTGGGAGCAATGCGAACGAAGCAATGAAATTGTGTGTGTTTGATTTGAGAAGGGGGCAAACTGAAGGGCAGGAGTTGGATAAGATTCTCTTCTTCTATCCTGCTGATTTGTCCCTTCCCATGCAGCTTTCAGTCATTGGCCTCAGTGAAGGACTCATCACTTTTACTAGGTTTATTATTGGTTCCCCGACTTTAACAATTCTAGAAGTTAATATACTTGTAAACTTCCTTTTTCGAAATTTATTTAAAATATGCTTGTCTGGTATATAAGCTTGATATTAAGCTATATGAATCTGAGGGTTAATTTTTTGCAGTGACAATATCACCATGAAAATGATCATTTTGCTATTTGATTGAATTATTTAATTTGTTCTGCTAAGGCTTGATTTTCTTTATATTGGATGGTATATGAAGCCAGTGTTCTTGGTGAATTGAATGGTTTCAGGGAGATAATTTGGATATTTGGTCGAATATTATCTGATTTTCCTCTCATTGATGGAATGGCTTTCCTTAATGAATCTGCTTCTAATAATGATACTTAGGTTTTAATTTTTGGGAGTAGTGCTCCATGAATGTAATTATAATGTGAGGGCTAATTCTATAGAAGTTTGATTGAGGACATTTTGTTAGATATGTGTTAATAAGGTAACCGTGCTAAATCTTTAGAAGTTTGATTGAGGATCTTTTGGTAGATATGTGTCAATAAGTCAACTCTTCACATTTGAGACATGACAACAAGTCTTGAGCAATATGTGATCTTTTTAGGTGATGAAGGGAAGATACTGAAGAATGAATGCAAAAAATCAACTGGTTAGACATCCCTAAAAATAGAAATAAGAAAATCTGTTGAAGTACTTGTCTTTGGCTGGAATAAGAGAGTCCTCAGTTAATCAGAACTGATATAAAGATGCCGCCCGCCCAGCCAACAGCAATCCCAACCTTTTGATATTATATCCTCTTTGAAGTTTGCATGCCTGAGTTCATTCTTTTATCTTACAAGATGCAAGTTCTCAAAAGTCCTTCAACATCTTCAGTTTATCTTGGTTTCCTCATGCTCTTGTTCTCAAGTGGGTTCAGCTAAGACATTTTCAAAGTGATGTCATTTAGGAACTGCCACACTCCCCTGGAGGCCTTGCATATTTTTTCTAAGTTTTGGCTATTAGTGCCAGAAGTAATACACGTTCCATTTATGGATGCTCCACATATATCATCTAAAATTTGCTAATGATGTAAAGCAGCTATTCAACTTGACATTTTTGTAAATAACTTGATTGTTTATAGCATAATAGGAATCCCAAAATTGATTTAGCACCTAACTTTAGTTTTTTGCAGAATTTTCTCCCCAGAGGCTGCTTGCGAGGTCATTGAAGCTGACATGCATTCTCATGTTTTTTATGAGGCAGAGCCAGATATATGGATGGTCATGGTGCGATAATTTTTTTAATAAGCTAGCTCTTCTTTTTCTTCAATCGAAAAGCATATACTGTTTTGGCTACTATACTGATTAGATCAAGAAATGATATTGTTTTCTATTCACCTACCGCACAATGTGTTGCTCTTTAAATATTTTATTTGTATTGTTTGATGTTTTACATTATTTCAAAAGTTTGTGCACACATTTTAACTTGCTCTAATGATTAAACATTGTATAAATCTTTAAGTATTGTGTTGTGTACTTTTTCTCTCTTTTGTATATGTTCCAATTTCTGCAAGATGACTTGAGAGGCGTGCATACTTCCTACATTTGCCTCCTTTAAGTGATTGATGTCCTAAAAGTAAATGCTATTAGTGGATCTGCAACCTGCATGTGGGGTTGATGATCATTTAGATTTGTTTCTTCATTTTATTGGACCATTATGTAGCAAGATCATGTTTTATTGGATCATTGTGTAGCAAGAGTATGTTTTTACTGCTGTTACATGTGTTGATTATTTGAAATGTTGTCTGTTGGACTTATAAGCATTCAATTGATGTCAGGTGAACTGTTTTCTCTAATGCAAATGGAAAGACATTAAAATTCTATATATGCAAGCTCTGACAGTGTATATTAAAATCAATTTTAGCTTTTCTTTTTCACTGAAATTAACATGTGATTGTTGAAGATTCCATTGCTTTTTAGCAGTTCCTGACATATAGTTGTAATTATGGTGTCATCCTTTAGTAGGTAGTACAAAAAAATAAGGAGTCAGAAGCCATTTGGCGAATTGATGCTCTACGACGAGTTCTTAAAGAAGTACATTCCCTTTTTGTGATGTTTCATGGACCTGTTAGAGAATTGGCTGATAAAGAACCTACTGGAGGACTTGTTCGAACTGATTTGTATTATTTCATCATGGATTTTATGAGTGGTGAGTGGTCTTCATATGCTGTCTAGCTTTGCATAGATATGCTTGAGTTTTAAATTCCTGTTGTTGCTATTGTTTACAATGTTTCAACTTAAGTCACTAATTGCCAGCATATGAAAAGCGGTCTCCATTGGAATATTGCTGCTGGGGTAATGCTGCAGTTGCTGTATCAAATGATCCCCATTTCATTTGTGCACTTGGAGCAATCTGAAGTTGACATTTTCACACCTTGCATTTTCTCTTTGGGGCAGATTTTTTTATTGGGAGGAAACTTCAGTTGCCGAACTTTCGTGACTCTCTAAATGAACGTGGAATGGTACAGATGTTAACTGTGGGACGGGAGGCTGCTATTGAGGTTCAGGTTAGTTTCTAGGTAATATATTGCCTATCGTTTAATGGGACAAATTCAATTTTTTCTCTCTCATGATTATTTAATTTTTTATAGTTGAGTTTCATCTCTCTATGCTAGTATCTATTCATATTTGTATATAAATTGCCACCTTACGTCTGGTTCTTGTCAGTCACTTGTTAGAGTGTTGGAATCATGCACGGGGAACACAAAATGCTACTCGCTGACCATGTTCCAGGATCTGCTTGTCACCACAACTCTTTCTCCTGTATGGTTTGATCTTTTTCTGCAAGTTTCTACTTTCATCCCTCATCTCCCCTGTCCCATTTAGGGTATTAGACAAAAGAGAGAAATTGGGAAAGTTATTGCCTTTCAGATGTATCTGTTTTGCTAAATGTATAAGATCCCTGGAGATACCTAATTTTATGCAGAGCACCACAAATTTTCAATTGATCATTATATCCTCTTTTTCAGATTGACACTGTCAACCTATTTACTTATGCTGTGTTAAGGTTAACTCCACTTGCTCTGTCCTCTGGAGCAAGTTCTTGGTCCTATTCACGTAAAGGAAACACTTCATGCAATACTTCTGCTGGAGCTGTACTAGCGAACTCTGGTCTGATTGTGGATCAATATTGTAATTCTAGTGATACATCCCCAGTTGGAAATCACAGTTATCATGTTGTGAGGCCTTTACAGCGTGCTAAGTGGTCCAAAGGGAATGATGGTTTTCTTGTGACGGATATTTGGGGTGCAAATACATGCCCTACAATTTGGCTTCATGAAACAGAGGAGAAGATGTATCTATTGCCTTATCAGCATCGGGGCCTCACTGTGATACTTCTCATTCCACCATCATCAGTCAATGGGGAGCAAGGAATTGCTTTGGTGAAGCAGCAAATTCTTGAATGTGTGAGTTTTTTTTACCTTGGCGATTTTGATAAATTGACTTTTCGCATTCAGTTTGTTCTTTTATTGTTGCTTGCTTGCCATGGATAAATTGCGTTGACATAACTAACCACTAAAATTATAGTTTTATCAACCGTTATATTTTCTCGATCACTTCTTTTATATCATTTCGTGCATGGTAACAGGATGTGGGGAAGGGAGTGCGGATCCATTTTGCCAAAGCCCTTTTTCCCTTTTTTCTTTTTGCATTTTCTTCTGATGTTTAAACTTGGAGGATTAAGTGGTCACTTTGTAGGATTGAGAAGAATAGAGCGATGATGTATGTTATACATGTATTAGATGAACCAAAGCTTAAAATGGGCAAAAAATTTGGTAACTTTTTGTATATGTTGTACCAACTTTTTATTCCAGGAGGCAAGATTTTGTAACTTGTTACTGGAATGTACTTATATGAGCTTTTTCATAATCTTACACTCTTTTCTGGTTTGTGTTGCTTTAGGTATAGTGGCTGTCAAATCTGTTCCTTCTCCTCTTCTAATTACCTATATTTGAAAATTTGTTTTTGGACGTTTATATACTAATGTATTAATGCTTTCGAATGAGGTGCTTTCACTTCAGTAAACTAAAGATTAATAGTTTAGTTTACATAGTGCTGTGTTCATTTACTTAGACAGTTTGCAATTTTCTGGTGTCTCAGGCATCAATGAAGATGTTCAAAATTGAAGAGAAGCTATCAAGAGGTTGGGGTGGTGAGAATGCATATCATGTGAGTGGATATCGTTATTTGCTTGTGGATGGTGATAGATATATATCTAGGGCATCTCCACCTGGAAAAGTAACAACTTTGACAAAGGTTAGTCCTGGTCCTTCGGTACGCTTCCTAACAGTGATTCATTATTATTCTTGTCCAGCTTAAAATGTAACTACGAACTTTACCTGTGCTTTCATATGTGGCTTAAGTACCCACTAATTATATTGAATTATCTTTCTTGTTTTAGACTGTATTATCTGTCTGGTTAGTTGTGCATGTATCATCTTGGCTGTGGAAGATTTGAGTTCCATTATCATGGTGCCTATGAAGTCGTTTGCATGATTTTAACCGCCGTTCCAATTCTAGCTCTGGCTTTGCATCCAATTGCACAGATACTGACACACACAGTAAAAGTTGGATAAGCTGTAAGGCTGTGTTGTTAGCTGTTCCAATCATTGAACCAGTTGATGCCACTGTATCATTGTTCTTGAAATTTGGCTTCTGTAATCTTTAATAAGATAGGTCACATGTAAATGAATAAAAGTTCACAAGGCACTTCCATGATTTTCATGATGAGAAAGCAATCTCTCTGTTCTGTGCCTAATTATGATGTTGTTGTAATTACTATGATCAATGCCATAATAATAATAGGACAAAAAAATGAGATATATGGTTTAAACAGATGAAAGAAAATAGAAGTCAGCTAGTCCTAACTTTTTTTCTTCTGCGAGCAAAAATAGAATTCAAATTTATATTTCAATTCAGAGGGAAATAATGCACAAATCACAATGTTTGGTCTCTGATGAGGGAAAATAAAAGTCAGACAGTCTTTACTTTTTGTCTTCTGCAAGCAAAACTGGAGTTCAAATACAAAGTTCAAATAGAAGGAAATAATGCACAAATCACAAAGTTTGTCCTCTAGTTTCCTTGTGCTTTTCTTTAAAACCACCGATGCAAGAGCAAATATGCATTTCTTAATGTTATGCTTCTTTGTTCTCATGAACGTTACCCAATACGGAAAGAACAAGAGCAAGAGAATCCCAACTCACATATAAATTGGGGAAAATGCCACTCCAAAGTTATGCAGATAGTAAAAGGCATCAGATATTCTACCATTGGCTGATTTATAGTGAAGTTCGGTGATCAAATTATTGAAATTATCTCCTTTTCGAAATGTGATGAATGTCACTGAGGCATAGTTTTGCTGTTTCCTTGTGGACTATTAAGAGCAGGCTGAATGAAGTCAGAGAGTTATTTTGTCTCTCTAGGATAACCATTAACCTTTTGCTCCTTATTGTTGCTTGCATATTTTGTCTTTCACGCAGCTGCAAATGGAGTTGTGATTGCTTATATTGGTCGTGTTTTTGGAATTTGAGTACTTCTGTGATTGTGTGCATCAGGAATCCTTAGTCGCCTTGAGTAAGCTTCGAGAGGAGGTTGACTCAGAAAAGAGTAGAGCTAAATGGGACAGTTGTGAGAAGGATCTGGAAATATGCACTAGAGCAAAAAACAATGCTTGGGTTATTGGCCGGCTTACTAGAGGAAAGGAGCTTTATATGGTTCTTGAGAAAGCCAGTGAAACCCTTCTCTATGCCTCTGAAGCTGTTGAGAAGTTCAGTGAGAGGTAACATTTTCTGCTTCTGGGTTCAGAAAATTGGTTAAAATTATATATTGTGTGAAATCAGCTTCGAAATTCTTCGCATCAAGATAGCAAAATGAAAGATATGCAGTTTCTCAATTGGTGTCTCCTACCAGCAATTGTATTTTGAAATGTAGAGAAGTTTGTGATTTGATATAATCTTTGAGATTTGAAGATGCCATGAAAGGGGAAAAGTAGTAATCTGTACAGGGTGTTCTCATTAATATATATATATATATATATATATATATTTGCGTGTTTAGATATATGTACATATATATATAATATCATATAAAATCTTGATGGAAGTAGACTGGCTAACTTGACCATCACCTCTACTTAATACACTCTAATTCCTGATCTGTCATTGACCATGCTATACGCACTTGCATCACCCCAAATATGCAAACAATATTTGTTACTTTTGGGTGAAGTTGGAGACTAAATCACATGAAACAAGTGTCAAAAAGCAGTATGGTGATGAATTTAAGCATGCTAAATTTCACTTCATACTCTTTACAAACAGTGCTTTTGTTACATGTATACTGAAGAAACATATATCACAATGGTATCAAATTTTCATTCCCTATATTGAGTAGAAACAGATGTTGGTGGGTTCTTGGAATAGTATGGATCAGGCTGTTAAAGTTAGAACAGTACAAAATTATTACCTGATTTGTTGATATCTTAACACTGACCCCTGATGCATCCTGCTTGGCCATAGTTACCATAGTTGGTGCACTCAGTTGCTTGCCCCTTTTCTCTTTTGTGAATACTTTGGCACTCTTATGCTTTAACTAATCTTTAATTTTGCAGGTATTGTGACGGTGATTTTTCCTTGGACTAGGGAAGAGTTTTAACTCGAGCTACATAGAGGTAACAAAGATACATTATCCACACGCTCAGCTATGCATTCCCCTTGTTCTGGGGACTTTTTTCTGAAATAATCCGCGTGCTGTAAGATGTATGTATAAAGAAAATAGAAGTAAGCCTAAAAAGATTGTGCTCTTGTGCAAGTGTGTAGAAAAATGAATGCCTTTGCTGGTACCTACAGCAAATTTTTGAGGAACTTGAACCACAATTGTGTGATGTAGCTGCCCCCACCATGAACAGATGAAATTGTAACAAAGGGTCAGTTGCTAGGAGATGAACATTTGGACATACTATAACAAATGAAATTTCCTATGTATTTTTCCTCTCTCTCTGTTTTTTGGTATCCTATTTGTTTATAGCTCTGAGGTGGTAAGAACTTGCTTCTAATTTTCTGGCAGAAACTCTGCACTTCATACTGTCAATCTTGATGGAAGTTATGTTACTCGTGCACATATTGTAAAGTAAAATGCTACTTATATCATTATATATAATTTTGTAGCTCATACTTCCACTTAGGTACTATCTAAATATGTACCATCTAATAGTCTCGAGAGTGAAATTGGATTTTAACCCTGCTTTCTCTATATTAGCTCCAGCGCAAGATATTTGCAGGTTCCATGTTTAATAAAAATATGTTTAGATATTTTATTGAAATAAAATGATCATTTATATTTTAAAAAATATTTTTATTATAAATATTTTATTATTACTATTTTATTATAATTAGTAGAAAATATTTTTAATTATAATTTTTTGTTAATATTAATTGATTATAGTTAATGGACGGGTATATAATTTTTAATCACCAAATGCATTTCCCTTTTGAGAAAAAGAGAATTGATTCTAAAAAATAGAACCTTGGATTCTGGTCTTGGTTTTGATATTCAAATTTTAGCATAATCAAGTGGATCTGTGGATATGTTTATGGATGAACTAAAAACCAAGTTACATGCTAGTACTAGATATTTGACAGGTATGAGACAGGAAGGGCCCACAATTCCTTCTAGAAGAAAAGGTGCCGTGTCTTAGAAAAATAGATTTTTTTCATGCAGTCCTTCCAGGGAATATAATGACATTGTCCCGAAAAGCTACGACGATTTCCAGAATTGTATTTTTTTACTCCGAAAATTAAGATGTGTTTGTCACTTGTGTTTTCTGAAAAATGTATTTTTATTTTTTAAAAATATTAATTATTTATTATAATATTTAAATAATTATATGTTCTATTATACCTTCATTAATTACAATAAAATAACATTAATAAGATATTTACAATTAAAAATATATTTTATTAATTATAATAAATAATATTAAAAATATATATATAGTGAAAATATTTTTTAAAATACATGAATTGAGTGTTATTTGATGAGTACCTGTTTTTTTGATTTCATATAGTAGATGTGTGAGTTCGAAATCGTTGATAAGGGCTTCACTGAGTGTCATTTGATGAGTACCTGCTTTTCTAATTTCATAGTGGATGTGTGAGTTCGAAACCGTCGATAAGGGCTTCACAACGAGTTTATCGAAACGAAGTCCATTTAAACTTACATTATTTTTTTCTAAAAAAACATCAAAACACATTTTCATTTTTAACAGATTTTTCAATTCAACTACCAAAATACATTTTTTCAAAATAATTTTATCAAAACACTCAAAATAACACCAAAACCTAGAATTTTTAATTACACACATCCTATTACACAAATAATTGACTTGTATAGTACAACTTTTTTTATGAAAAAGCCGAATCGTGGTGCACTGATGCAGCCAGCCAAGTAGATTGCCTACGAGACTAAAAATGACACTTTAATTAATTTTAGATGTCAATGCAGTAGTAGGTTACGCATAAATTGTGAGATAATAATAGCACTGGGCACACTTAAAAATTAGGCACAGAATTTAGAAGAGAGGCATTAATAATTAACATCAAAATAGGTAAAATATGTTGTCGGTTGTCACAAATGTTTTTATTACCATCCCCCGTCACCGACAAAGGAATAACTCAGACCGTCGGTAGTCTTAAATTCCTCATTAGAAAAAAAAAAAGTACTCTAGCCTTATAAAGCCAAACACATTCCAAGTTATTGAGCCGTGTGTCTGAAGAATTTGAAATTAGTGTCCGTTTTCCATTTTCTCTTTCTATTATAATAAAAAATGTGTTTGGTATTAACGATTTTGAGAAATATATTTTTATTTCTTCGTAATGTTTATTAATTATTATTTTAATTAAATAATTATATATTTTACTATTTATCGATTAATTATAACAAAATAAAATAAACAATATTAACAAAATATTCATAGTTGAAAATGTCTCTCAAAATACATACATCAGTTTTTGTCCAACAAAATATCCAAATACATTCTCATTCTCAACATATTTTCCAATTCCCCAAAATAATTTTTTTAGAATGTCGAAAATAACACTAAACAAAACCCTAAATTTCTCAAATTCTAATAACAAATACGTCGTACTTGTTTTGGCTAATTTTGAATTATAATGCATTTCAAATTCTTTAACTGCTTATTTTGAACTGTTGTTTTCAAATAGAATTAAACATTCACATAATATTAAAATCTATTTAAAAAATTTTAATTTCAAAATGTATAAATTAAAATAGGTTAGATTGTAATGAATTTGGTATGAATTGTATAGGGAAAAAGCTTCAATCTGGCCTTCATCAGTATGGTATAGACTTTATATATCGAATGAACACAAAAGTAAATATAATTAACTAATAGTAATGAGCTAGTAAAAAATAAATTAGACAGAGATATAGCCCATAATTATAGGAAATTTTAACAACTACATTCAAATCCTACCCACAGAAAATGACCCAATGGGAACATTTATTTTTGTTTTTTTTTTTTAAATCCAAGAATTAAGCCAAATTAGTAGTAATAATTAAAGTATAATTCGAAGTTAACCAATAAGAGAATTTCTAAATAATACAAAAAATACTCAAAATGCCCAAGAATTCATAATTTGGTCAAAATTGAGCAATTTGGGTCAAAAATCTCCTTGCTATAATATATAGTCTAAATGTTGGGCAAATATTACTTCTGTAGCATTCTATCTTTTCAAGAATAAATTAAAAATTCGAGTTTAGTAATTATATGGATGAAAATTATCTATTCGGAAAACTTTAATTTAGTGGTAAAAAGATCAAACAATGGAGGTGTTGGGTTTAAGTCTCATTGAAAGTGTGGATACTTATTAATCTATTTATGTAATAGGGTCTCTTTACCATTTCGATAATTAATTATTATAAATTATTAATTAATATTTATATATAATAATGTATTTGATCGCTTCAGTTATCTAAAATTTATTTGTTTGATTGACCTATATAGGAAGTGAAGAGTTAATGTCTGTAAATTAAAATGATTGGAAATATTTTCAAAATAAGTATTGTAAAATGTATATTTTCCTTAATTGTCGCTTAAACATAGTACTGTATTTTTTTTCTTATAACTAAAACTAGCTAGGTTGCAATCTAATGAGGCAAAATTAAGACCTTGGTAGACATATTCAATCCGAATAATATTCAATTTAAGTTATGCTTTATTGTGCAGGTAACTCTTCTTAAATCAAGAAAAAGAAAAAAGAAAACCAAAGAAAAGAGGTAAAAAAAAAAAGAAGAAGAAGAAAAAAGAAAATAAAAGAAAGGAAGACGGATTTCCTTAAATTCAATGAAAGAAACAGAGGATAAGTACAATAAGACACTGACAAATTACCAAACTTCTTTTTGGCTCTTTGCCCTTGTAGCATACCCTTCAAGTGTGTGCCACAAATTGAACGAGTTAACCAAAAAAGTGGTTAATATTCTTAAATTTCTGAAAAAAATAATACTATCTTCTTCCCAGAGTTAAGGCCTAAGGGTCTAGGTTGATGAGAATTAAAAGAGAATTGAAAAGTAAATTTTTTGAATATTTTTACACAATTATCTTTAAAAATAATAAAAAAGAGTTAATAATATCATATCATCAATTTAATTAAAAAAATAATTTTGAAAAATTGAAAAAAAATCATTTTAAAAGTTAAATTCTTATTTTAAAAAACATCCTAAAAGATGAGAATACTAAATTTGGAACATGAAAAATATCATTATATATTGTCTTTTACAGTCTTCACAGTCTATTCTGTCTATTCGATGCTATACCCATCAGAGTGATTATATATATTTTTCACTTATTATTTTTTGCAAAAAATAAAATAAAATAAAAATTATTTCAATAAAATAAAAAATCCAAAAAAAAATAATGAATGAGAGACGTATCAACTAAACTTTTTAATAATAAATAGTCAGAGCACATTAACTATCTTTGGAGTTCTTTAATAGCTTTAACCCCAAAAGGACGTTACTTGGAACTAGTCCTTTTGTTCACACTTCCTAGGTTCACTACACTTTACATGTACTTCAGAATCATATGTAAAAGATGCAAGTTCCAAGGATCAACAACATTTTATTGGCTTTCCAAGAGGAGGTAATAAAATCCTTTATTAATAATACTCTTAATAAATTACAAATTTTGTAAAAAGATTAAAAGCAGGCAACCTTTTTTTTTACCTGCTTCTTTTCAAAAATTACAGTCCATGAAAGAGAAAGAAATTTTTTAAAAAATAAAATAAAATAAAAAGAATTTAACTCTTTTTACCCTCTTCACCTCCCTCTTCTAAATAAGCCTTCTTCCTTCTATCAACCCTACCTAGCAGACAAATCACAAGGAAACACGTGGCGTAAAGGGCATGAACCTTCCAACTAGTCTTGGGCGGCTGGTGCAACACAGCCCTGTGAAACACTGTCATGTAATAATGCAGCCCAACTGCAAAGCCCACAAAGGTCTGGCCCAGGCCCAATAACTTGGTGGCCAGCCCAGTCTCAGTGGAGAACACCAGGATCAAGTACATCAGCAGCAGCAGGAGGTACAACACGTAAGCTAGTGTTTGCAGCACTTGGACACACACATAGGTGGACTGCGAAGTGGAGTAGAAAAACCTCAGTGGCTCAAGTCCTGTGACTAGAGAGGATAAGCAGAGGATGGTGAAGTATATGGCTAGATAAACTTGGATGAAAATCAAGAGCTTTTGGAGTGAAAAGTAGGCTTTGATTCTATTGAAAATGAGTGATACAAGAATGAGAGGGATCACAATGAATGCAAATGAGACTAAGGAAGCAATGGTGGGTGCATATTTGTTGCCAACATATGGTTTGAATCCTTTGGTGAATTCTTTGTTGTACTTTGTGAGGTAAATTTGCGAGGTTTTGGAAATCCTTTCCAAATCTGGGACAATAGTTTCTTGAAATTTGGATGGGAGGTCCCTGAACTCAGCAACCAAGTCATCATCATCTTCTTGATCAATCCAGCTGGGCTGTTTTTGGGCTTTCTTGGGCTGGGCCTTATTGGATTTCGGCTGAGTAATACCCTTTTCCAACTGGGCTTTTGTTTCTTTGCTGGTAGTGGGCTTGGTTGTTTTGTTCTTGGATGAGGATAGTTTGGGTAGATCTGAGGACTTCTTGGTTAAAAGTGAATCACCTTTGGTGGTTGAATTTGAGGAGGATTTTGAGGTGGAGTTAAGTTTCTTGAGCTGGGATTTGACAGTTGGTGCAGCAGACTCTAATGAACTGGTTTTGATGAGCTTGGTTTTGTTCTTGGATGAATCAGAGGGAAGTTTAATGAGCTTGGTTTGGTTCTTGAATGCACCACCAGTGGCTGTCTTAATGAGCTTGGTTTGGTTCTTGGTTGAAGTTGAAGTAGGCTTAATGAGCTTGGTCTGGTTTTTGGTGGAAACTTTTGTACTAGTTGAAGTAGTAGAACTGGCTTTCTTCTTGATGATTGGCTCATCTTCATCATCTTCCAACTCCAACAACACTCTTCTTCTACCAAAAATCTGATGACTTTTTGGTTGGTGCTGCTGATAGGCAGAAATGAATGTTGAAGTGATGAAAAGAAGCAAGAGTAGATAAAGCAAAAGTACCTTCCTCAGGCAGGAGTCTTGAAGTGGAGCCATTTTTGAAAAAATGGTACTGAAATCTATGTCTCTTTTTTTTGTTTTGAAGATCTAATGAGTCCCTTTTTTTCCCCCAAGATTTAAAAGGCTCAATTGGATCTGGATTTCAGAAGGGAAAAAAGGGAGAGGACAGAGGCATTTATTGGAGAGAGAGATCTATACACATAGTTGATGTGTGAAATGGAGAGCAAATGGAGAGCAAAGCTAAAGGGGGAAAGACTTTAATGCTAACAAGGGCCGCAGATGAGATCAGTCACATGGCGCAACTACGCGGTTTTACACACCACCTTTTTTTTCCCATAAAATTATTATATTGGTATCAAATTATTCAAATTATGTAATATAATTTGAATTATTTAATATTTTCATGTTCGACGACGCGCATAGACTACCTAGTCCAAATGAGTAAAACTTTGATTACATGTAGTGGTATGGGGAGAGTTTGGTAAAAATATTGAACGTCTATGGATCAACATCAAGTGCCCCGAAAATGTCACTTGTTTTGGACCAATAGGAAAGACAAATTGCGTCAAAGTCTCAACTAGTTGAACTAGCTAGCGTAGAATCGAATGCTGATACATGCTTTGGTAAATTCCACCGACGACGACTTTTGAGTACTAAAAAATAAAATATTCAAACGACCCAAAATACAAAAAATTAAATATTTAAAAAGTCATATTTGGATCGAAGGAATGAGAAGTTAAGTATTTTATGTTCAAAATAAACAATATATTGCGACTTATTTGGATAAATTTAATTTTTAAATAATTTTAATTTTTTAAATATTTTAACGCTCGAATTTTTTGAATTTCAATGTCACATAATATCTTAATTATTTGAAATTCTTAATCTGTATCAGTTCTTATTTATGTAGAGTAAGCTCTATAAATACGGGTATAGAATAGTATTGTGATTGAGTCTAACATATTTGTGTAGAATTCAATGTGATCGAAAAAAAACTTAAACTATTATTTTTTAATTTTAAACATACACATATATTAAAATTTTGTTTTGATGTACCTAATTCAACTTGCATCGTACTTTCTTTACATTGTAATCAACAACTTTAAAAGTTTGTAAAAGATTACTAATAAATGACAAATTTCCAATTAAGTTGGAAAAAAAATTAAATTCTATTATATAGAACAATAATATTAAAGCGCTAATTATTGCCATATATTTCTAAGCTTATAATTGAAATTGTTAAACCTCTAGTATGCAACATCTCTATGCTAAATAAATAAAGTTGAATTTGACAAAATGTGTATTTCTTTAAGTGGCTATCAAGGAACCCCCACCCCGCCCAACCCCCGTGACATGCCAAAGATCAAAGCCTTAATTTTGTTGACTTTAGTTAGGTCAAAGTATTGAGTAGTGTCTAATAAAAGTATATAGTAAATGACCAATTGGATTTAAATTAATAAGATATGGGATCTTTTTATTTTATAATAATCCCCATTGACTCCAAAATGGTATGCATAAATAAGGGTCTAATATATTCATAATGATCATTTTAGCTAGACCCATTGACAAAATTAAGGTTACAAATTATTCATTCCCTTTATATATTTTTGCTGAATAAGCGATGGAGTCATTTTATTTTCAATTTTCAAGTTTCTTCCCTCAATTTAAAATTTTCCTTTCATGTTTATAAATTTGTTCGAAATGGTAGCCTCTACATATTTTATTGTCAATCGATAACTACATAATGCATGATGTAACATAATTAAATAGAAATTTAAAGGCTAAACTTACAAAGTTCAATAAAGATATTTTAAGTCAATAGACTCATGAAACCATATTGGTCTATATGTCATTTGACAATCGTTTATAAATACATTTATTTTCTATTATTTTGAGATATATCATTTCATATTAATGCATTAATATTCTCTCGCTGTATTACTGATTTGAATATCGAAAGAGTTTTTGAACAAATTTTGGGGACTTTCGATCCTGAGACCTCCGACTGTCCCCGAATTAACCCTAAGGACCTTCAATTATGCCCTCCGACTATCACTTTCTCATCCCCTAATAATATCTTCGTGTCTCGGACGAGACTCTTCCACCTATCACTTCCTTATTGGATAGAGAAGAAAATCGAAAATTTGAGAAGGTGCGAAGTGAGACAAATCACTCCAAATTACCATCATTTTTTTTTAAGAAATCTAAATAATTTACTCTAAGATCCAAGAGACTAATAGTTGACATATTTGACCTAAGTTGTGATTTGTGTCCTCTTGTGAGTGACACATACCACTTTCTTTCAATTTTGCTTTCCCATCTGGGAGGCATCATTTAATTCCAAATAATCAAAATCATCACATGAAAGAGGCTATGGTAGGCCCGACCCACGTTGATCAGAACCATGAATAAGATCCACAATTAGAATATGTGCAAATGCCCATCACTTCGAATAATTTCAAAGGCTAAATGAGTTCAAAGGTTTGAATTTATTTTTGTAAAAATTAATTTGCATTTTCGAGGAGAAAACGTGTTTGATTTGGGGTATGTTTAGAATTTTTATTTTCTTTATTTTCTTTTTTGAAAAAAAATTTACTTTCAAATCTTATTACCCCAATTTTCAACCCTTATTCTCAAAATCTACTCCATATTTACATAAAATATCTTTATTTAATATTTGAAAACAAGTATGTCAAATCTTAAAATAACGTGTCAACTGTTAAACTTCACAACTCACTAATCCAAACACATTTTATTATTTTAACACGAGAGAATTTTTTTTGAAACACTTTTAAAAAATATTCCCTAAAAATGAACCCAAACATAGTTAAAGTTGTCCATTAAAAATACTAATTAAGAAAAATGAAAATAAAAATGAAAAACAATCCTTATTATGGTATTTTATTTGTTGTTTGGTAGAAAAACAAAACTACTTTGCAAAAATTAGAAAAAAAAAACAAACAAGTGTGATTTGTATAATGTAGCATGACTTGTTTATGTGCTTTTAAGGAACTATTAATATTATTAAATCTACCAAGTCACGAGACTTTCTAGGAACAAACTGTTTTTTTTTTTGTTGGGTATGCGATCCCACTTTTTCATTGGATATTATTTGTTATACTTATTTTTCTTGTCTCTTTAAAAGTTTTCTAATTCCAATTTCCACCCCTAATTAATTTTTTTTCCAATTTTATCAGTTTGGTGAAGTGATACTGGTCCATGATAAGGCAAAGACTATGCTACCTACCATGATAAAAATGTCTTTGTCAAAGAACAAAACATGGCTACAATGTTTCCAAGAAACAGTGAGCACCAAGTAGTTAATCTTTTAGTGCCAAACAGGTCCCACCTTAGAAAAAGAATGAGGAAAATGAAACCCAAAACTTGTCACTATTTCCATATTCTAATCATCTTGCAAACAGGGCCAAGGGGACAGAATTTTTGCAGAAACCATTGGAGAAACATTGTTAGTTATCACCGTAGGATCATCTTGCACCTTGATTTGTACTACTTTGTCACATGTTTTTATTGATAAGAAACACAAGAATTTTCACTCCAGTTTCATGGGATCATACAGAACATGCTGATAAATCTTAGAACTAAACCAGAATGCTATATAGTGAAAAAAAAAAAAAGAACAGACTACAGAGTGATGTTAGAACAGAAACAGGAAATCGAAAGCATCCACACCCCTGATCGAAGGAAAAGCTTGATATGAACAGCTTCTCCAGATAATACATCTAATTCTTGACAATCCATTTGGTGACACAATCTATTCATATGAACAAGTGGACATCAACCTTTGCAAGAACTGACAGTATGCATTTCACAGACAGAACAAAAGCAAAAAAAAGGGAAGAAAAACTTATGGACTGCACATGGAAAAATGTAACATTAAGTGTAAAGATCATGGAGAGATGGGTCACAACACAACCACTACATGCACCCCTTTACAGAAGCCATGTTTTATTTATCCTTTGATCATTTGGCCAAAGCTATGTTCACATTATTCATTCACTAATGAAACCACTTTTCAATAATTGAATCTTTTATTCTGGAAGCGTACGTGTTGAGATTCACTACTGTTAGACTTACTTCCATTCATGGACATCACAATCGTAAGCCCCATTTCACCGGTTAAGTCGTTCACGAAAAAGAGGTGACTGCATTGTACTTTCAGTAAAAAATAGGTGGAAAAAATAAGGAATCTAGAAACCAATCCCATGTGGATTAAGACAAAGTGGCATTTAAGCTTTTCCTGATCTCTTTAAGAAAATAAACACAAATCATGTGAAATCAAAATGTGCAATAAGGCAGTTTGGGAAAAGACACTGCTAAAAGAATCTCCTTGATCTTAACAAAACCTGAATGTGAATATGCCAAAAAGCAATCTCTGAACATGAATATGCATAAGCACAATACAGAAGCCTATCGGTTCACAAGTAGTCTAAGATTATTTCAGGAAAAGCAAAGAACTTTCATTTGAGCTGTGTTTATTTCTGAAGTTATTTTTGAGTGGAATGATATACCCTTTTATTGCAAACTATAGTAAAAAGAAGGAATGCGATTGGAGGTCCACTGCACACCTGGAAGCTGAGTAACACCTGATGAAAAACAGCCCAAAAATTTATTAATGAGCAGACCATGTCTCTTCTTATGATGCTAGAAGGACTAAAGTTCCTTCAAGGTTGAAAGTTTATTGCTGTCTACCAAAAAGAGAGTAAGAAATTGTGTTAAACATGCCACTAAATAAATAACAATCCCATCGCATTCACAATGAAACAGATTGTGGTACCTCATATTTGGGATTTGTGATTGCCATTCTATCTAATTCTTTGATACACACTCCAACACTTTTGGTCAACAAGAAGCTAAGCTTTGAATATCATGAATTTTTTTATTCTCAAACCACAAAAATATGCAATTCTGTAAGCACTGAAGATAGGATGATTACATTGAAAATCTCGGAAGATAACAATGAACCAATTGATGTTCTACACCGTGGAAAGATGAACTGAAGCTGTTTATGGTTAAATGAATGATATGGGTTACAAGTAACTTGGTTATCTGTGCATTTGTAAAGTCTTAAGAATTGTGGAATGTGGACAAAGAGAAAGCTGATAATATTCCAAGATGAACTAACCTCTTGATCTCTCTGGATTACAGGATAATGGTGTAAAGCAATGAAGGACTGTGATAGAGAAGAATTTCCATCAAATCACACTGAAATTTGTAACTCCATGCAGATTAAGTTTGCAGTTTGAACGTATATAATGTAACTCAACAACTCAGATCAGGTCTACAATTTGCCCATGTCTGAGAATGTTAGCTCACGAGACAGTAGCCTCTGCTCGTCGTCCTCATCGAAGTCCACACTTTCGTCTCCTTCATAATCTTTATCAATTACACTTCTCTCCTTTCCAGGTAATTGATTGGAATCTGAAACATGAAGTTGAGTGTATTCTGCTACTGAACCAGAGTTGTTTGTTTCTATCTGCTGCAGTTCTGACTCGATTAAAGCATCCATTCTTGCTCGATCTCTGTCCCTCGGATATGTACAATAGAGAAACGAGTAGAAGGTACAGCAAATTGCCATAGGGATGCCTATTGCAGTGTAAAGTGCTTTGCCAAGTGATGCAGCATTTTCTCTATCTGTTTCAATCTTTTTTGAGTCTGCTGATCCCTTTGGAAGGGGTTTATAGCCATACACCTGCTGGGCTAATATTCCAACGACTGGTGGAGCAAATGAAGACAGTATGGACTCAAAAGACCTGTCCAAAGCATAGATGCTTGTTCGAGCTCTCTCTGGAACTATTTCTGCAAATATTGGACTGTGTGCATATTGAAAGAGAAATGTTAAGAAAATAAGTAAAACATATTATTATATCATGCTCAAATGAACGGTAAAATAGGATTGTTTCAATTAGGTGAAGTCCTGACTTATGGAGTGAAAAGATCAAACTATTGTTTATTTTGCTAGAAATCAAATGAGAAAAGTGCTGCAGTATGAATCACATGTTGCATAAGAAATAGAAGTTCTATTGAACACATAACATGAGCATTTGACAAAGGGCTGCAAAAGGATTGAGCCAGTTCACGAGCTTTATGAGCTGGTCCAAAAATAATGCTTGATGCAAATTCAAATCAATGACTTAAGCTTGATTTTGTCTAACCAAGCTCAAGCCTGATTATTCTATCTCATGAGCTCCTTCCAAGCTTTTATTTAACTTTAATATATCAACACACTATTAAATTTAATCAGAAACAATGAAAATAATTAGAATATGTAGTGATGAAGATAGTTATAAAATTAGGCCACTCAGGAGCTGAGTCAAACCTCTAGCTAAACAAGCGAAGCGCAAGCTATATAGTTTTTTTATCGAGCTGAGCTTGAGTATAAAATAACTATAGAGTTTGACCTATGGGCTCAAGCTGAATAAACAAAGTTCCAGCCAAGCTCAATTTTTCAATGTTTGCTTAGTGCTCAACTTCACTCGCAGTCCCAATTTTGCATTTTATCAACAAATTAAAAAATAAAGAGTTAAAGAAAGCCACATAGGAGTCCCAGTAAAAACGAAAAATATAAATAATTTGATTGCTCGATGAACACTGATTTTGTTTTCTTCTTCGACTAAAATCCATTTTCTCTTACAACTGTGCATCTTTATATAAAGCAGGGGCAGGGAGCCTGCTAACTCCTATTTCACTTCTGTCGCTTGCACATCAATCTGAGGGAAGTTTCAACATGCTGAAAAACTTTGCAGACAAATATTTCATACAAATTTATTAAAACCTAATGTCGTGATTTATGAGCTATTGTTCAGAGATCAGATGATTATGCTGTAAGCAAAATGTTGATTTCTGGTTTACTACAACATGTCATTATTTTTCTATTGGTACTGACAACAGAAAGAGCAGTGCATGCTTTACACCGTAAATCCATGGGGAAAGTAAATTTCTTTTATTTAAGGGGGAGGTTACATCAAACAGGAAACAGATTAGATGACACTTCATGTATTATATCCAGAAGAAGAAATAAGGGTTTCAAGATACCTACTTGTTAGTTGCTGGAGCATTCCAAGAGATGAATAATCCCATAATAAAGAACACTAAACCATGCATTGCTGCAGTGGAAGGATCATCAGGCAATCCCAGCAGCAAAATCGCTGCTAAAGGAATGGCTGAACCAGAGCTTATCTGTGAGAGAATAATTCTCCCAGAGTTTGGTAAGCGTTTGGCAAGGATATCACCCATCTTTCCACCAAACAATCCTCCTAGTGATCCAGCAACATTAAATAGAGTCCAGATGATTGCTGTTGTTTTGTGAGAGAAGCCCATAAGCTCCAGCCACATTGGGGCAAATGACAGAGATGACCAGGGGAATGATCCAGAGACGCCTTGAGCAACAAGTATTTGGAATGAGGGCACTTTCATAACTGCTTTTGCTTCCTTGATCAGGTCTTTCACTTCTTCACCAATTGGTTTATGTGGAGCTTGATCCTTCACTGTACAATCTCTATCAACAAAGCGAGGATCATTGGCAAACAGGTGGACTAAAATGCCAATAACAACACTTAATAGTCCAACTAGGTGGAAAGCAATTCTCCAACCAGGGATACCCATGAATGATGTGGAGGCTATCAGGACAGAAATTAGTCCACCGATAATTGAACCTAAGTTTCCTGTCAACTGTAGCCACCCAAAAGCAGTGCCACGATTGCTGTCATCAGTTGAGTCAGCAACAAGGGACTGAATTGCTGGCGTGACAATGGCAAGTCCAATCCCATTCAGACCTCTTGATATTGCCACCTACGGAACAAGATGAAACCACTAAACACCTGATGATGCAACTTAGTATACAAAACCTACAAACAGATCCTATATTTAGATTTTTCTGAACTCATGCCAGAAAATCGGATGAATAAAATTAAAATTGCAAACAAATTGGAATGGCAGAAAGACTATTTCTAAATTTAATTTATCCACAACTTCTTTGGTACGACGTTAATGGTTCTACAAATATAGCACAAATTAACACGAAATTCAGAAAGCAACTCCTTCAACTTCTCTCCCACAATCTTGGACACATTCAAACCACACCCTCTGACTCATTTATTCTAACACTCACTACAAATAATAAAAAGTATTGGGAAACATGATCGATTGCAAACCGATGCACATTGATATCTATGCTCTGCAATGACCCTAATATTCCCTTTTAGCTTGCCATACTTACCGTTGCCGCCGGTTGGCCTGCGGTTCTACTTTCCAAGATAACAGGCGGTTAGTTGTCACCTATCAATGAGGATAACTAACAATCATAATTGCAGAACTAGGAGGCAAATGAAAATCACATTCTTTATACAAGTAACCGCACAGAGTCATTCATTTTCTTTTCCTGCATCCACATCTTGTACCTTTCAGAAACATTTTAACATCTATACTTTGAATGCTGACCATTAACAAGGAAAACTCATTCAGAAACGCTCAATCACAACTTGCAACAGTTCACAGAAACAGCAAATTTAGATGTTAATTCAAAAAAAAAAAAGATTGTTTTGGGGGAAAGCCAGTGACAACCTCGGTGAAAGTGGACGAAACGGCGACAAGAAAAGTGGCGGCGGCCCAGAGGAAGGCGCCGAGGGCAATTACGTGGGTCCGGTTGTGGCGGACGGATAGATAGACAGCGAGCGGGTAGCAAGACGACTGCACAATCGATCTGAAGAGGGTGAGCGAGCCAAGGCGCGTAGGGTCGGCGTGCAGCGCCGCCCCAACTTCTTTGTACACCCCCGGCAGCAAAGATTCATCAGCGCGTTCCATTATACCGGCTAAATTTACAAGAACAAGAGTAACCGTCTCTGATCCCATCTCTTTCAGCTGCTTCATTCATGAACTAGGTATGTTACTCCTAGCGTTGGAAATACAGGCGGCACGGGGCTGGGATGGGGGCGTTGACTAGGAGAGAGGAGAGTGTGAGGGTGATGTGGTGTCTGAACTCTGAACAGAAACTCTGGTCGATTTCTGTGGGGTATGTAGTAACCAGATTTTCGTCGGCTATTTTTCCTATTTCCTTTTTCGTTTTTTTTTTTTTTTTTTTTTTTTTTTTATGCTTGAATTGTAAGCAATCAGAGATCCACAAGTGTCGCGAAATTTAAGGCAAGATTGTCTTAAAGAGGGAATGTGTAACCCTCCGGGGGATATTATTTTTCCAACGTTGTTGGAATTAGATTTAGCAAGTACTGATGTGAAATTTAGAAACAATCATTTCCTCACTTGATTGTACGAACAAATCAGTACAATTCAAATTAAATTTAGTAAAAGCTAAATCATTTTTCACCTTCTAAATTTAATATTTTGACACTTTATCTTTAAATATATTTTAACTCTTTAATTTATATTTATTATATTATTTTATTTAATTATATTTTTAAATCAAATTCTCATATAATGTTTTTCTTCAGTTGTCCGTCGTACATTTTTTTTTTCACATCACCCTCTCCTTTCTTTCGCTCAAAAGTAAAGCTAAAAAGTTTTACAATATTTTTTTATTAATGTTAACCATGCATAATAATCTTTTGTTATATAGGACTGCAATATAATATTTCGAGCGTTGACACTGATACTATTTAAAATTACTATTTATAATCACTTAATTTGTTTATAATTAGTTAACTTATTTTTTATACTGTGAACACTTTTTACAGAAAAATATAATTATTTGTCGTGATTTCACCATTAGTAATAATACAAAAATATTGTTAAATATTTTGCTTGACTTTTGAGCATCAAATAGTGGGAAAAATGCAAATTTTTTGTACGATAAAAAATATTATTATTTATCATGATTTCACCATTATTAGTAATAAAAAATATTACAAAGCCTTTCTCTAAGCTTTTTGAGTGTGAAAGAGGGTTAAAAATGCATGCCAATGGTTCACGAATAGCATTTTGTAAAAAATTGATTTAAAAATATAATTGGGGACAAAATACTATATTAAATAAAAATTAAAATGGTAAAGTGCTATTAAGTTATTTTTGAAATGTAAATTGCAAAAATTATAATATTTGGGGGTAAAGTGCCATTTATCCTTTAGGAAATTATTCACTGATTGTCATTTTTTTTCTTATTCATAATTAATTTAATTGTATTTAATATATCAATGTTTTTCTTTGCAATTTGTCTTAAAAGTTTTTTTGTCGAGGGCATGATAAGCGTGTTTTTATCCAGACGCTTATATTTATGTATCTTATATTCTCACATTTATGATTTCTTGGCCTAAATATTTAACCTTGATTTTCGTAATCATTAGTACTAAACTTGCAGAAGAGCATGATCTATCTTAATATATTAATAGCTATTAGAAGATCTCGAATAAATTTAATTCGTCATCGAAATTCTGCATTCCCATATATATATATTGGAAATAATGGTTTAGCAGCATTTATTTCAATTTTATGTTTTATTTTTGGTGAATTTCTTAAACATATTCCATTCATTTTATTTGAGTTGCTCATGATCCATATTTAATTATATAGGAATCAAATATAAATAAAATTAGACTAGATGCACCATTTATCATTTGAGGTCTGCATGTATCATATATATATATATATATATTCTTATGTAGGGATCATAACGAAATGAGTTCACACCACAATTTATTTTATTTGGGATGAATTTTTAAAATTATAAATGATTCAGAGTGTTATTTATTTTGAACATGTTTCGTTTCGTTTAATTTATTTTAATATGTATATATATATATATTTAATATTTTAAATATTATAAAATGAATTCTTAGCGAGTAAGAATATGAGTTCTTAAAAATTTTGATTGGATGGGTATTGTTGGGTTATGACAAACCCAAATCAAACCTCGCCCCATTGCTATAACTAGTCTTCTGTGTTTCAAAAAATGTGGATGGATCTAACCTAATCGGGCACATGGACCTCAAATATGGACCTATTCAGCCCAAACCCAAGAATTTCGAGTCATAGTGCCACGCTAATAATAAGGTCCATTTCCAATTACAGAAATAGAAAATGGTGGCCCAATAGAACCTGAAAGTTTGGCCCATCTATTCTTAAGCCCAATTTATTTGACGAAGAAAGTAGTTTGGATTTTGGAAACATTCAACCCCATTTGCTGATCGAGTATTTGGTTTTTCTACAGAGTCGAAATAATACTCCAAACCATTCCAAAATAACAACTCTATTAATATGATTGATTTACTAATTTAACTTCTTGTTTAGTACAATGAAAAATAATTTAATCATATTAAAAATATCAAGATTTCAAAGTATAATAACGTTAAAATTGTCAGATTAATACGGTAATTATTACGTCAAAATAGTTCGAATTCTATCAAATGTATAGATATTTGTCTATTTTTATAGTAGTATTAATGACAATTTATATTTGTAAATTATTAATTGATAACTAATATTTCATTTTTCATTAAAATCTAACTATACGATATTTAATTATTTTATTAAAAAAAAAAAGAAGAAGAAGAACGATGTAGCAAAACTGCTTGTCAACAGGAAATTCATATTTTTTCGAATAATTGACTATTTATGCAACAAATGTAAGCCCAAATTCTAAAATGAAGGTACCGTTTGAAGTGACAAAATAATAAAGCCTTTGTGGCATTTCTTGAAGTCATGTAACACTTTATTGGCGTGCTCGTTGGTGAGTGAGTTTTTGGAGTTTATGTAAAGTGAGCGATTGTGTCATGACATGAGTTATCGCTGAATATTTACTCAAAGTGTATATAAGTTACCGTTACGCCAGCATTTACCTGATGGTCAAATCAGGAGGAAGATTATCCATCCCAAAATTAGTCAACTCGAACATGAATACTTGAATTATATATATATATATATATATATATAATAAACACATTTGGAGCATAGAAACATTACGAACAAAGTAGTGAAGATGGTTGTGGTTAGGGACGGAACCAAAAAAATTGAAAATTGGGAGGTGATTTTTTTTAAAGAGAATAAAAATTTAAAATTTAATTATTGTATACATAATTTATATTAATTTAAAAAATTTACTGAGTTGAGAGGGAACAACAATTCATCTCTGGTTGTGGTGTAGAATTGATTTCATTAGTGGATGTTATATAAAAAGGTGTCAAAAAAATCTTATTTTATAAATTTTCAATGGGTCCTAAAATTTAAAATCATTCAAAATAAAAAATATTTATGTATAATAAATCCCAATAATTATGATTGTCCTATAATTCAAAATCGGGACGCTCCCAGAACAACCCAAATTGCAGTTGTGATAAGTGATGATGGAATCTAAGTGGGTTCATGTCACCGAATCTAGTAGGTGGTGGCTCACATGAAAGCTTAATCATTCTTTGCAAACCACCCTACCTTTTTGTGATTAGAAATAAGACTGATTGGATTTATATTAGAAAAAAGACAAAAATTTTAATTAGGATAACGTGTTAAAACACTCAACTTATTGCCATGTCATTGAATGCAACATCTCAATATGAACTCATAATAATTTTCAATTAAATGACTTTTTAATTTTTACTTCTATCAATGTTTCAATGTGACCATAATAAGGCATTGTTTGCCCAAATTTGTATTTTTTGAAAAAAAGTAATTTTTAAACTACCATAGAAGTAAAAGTTGGGGTTTTTCTAGAAATAAGTTGAAAAAAAAATATATGTTTGATAATAAGTTGTAATAGTAACTTAAATTTTGCTTTTTCTTTTATGAGTAAAAGACTAAATTGTCCATATACTTTGGGAAGTGATTTATTTAAAATGTCTTACAAATATGATAGTAGCCCTTAAAAGCATTCATTTTACCTACTTCTAGCTTTTTTAGCTTTTTGTGGCTTAATTTTAGGGAAATAGAAGTTGAAGTACCTCAACCAAACACCTGCTTTTTCTAATTAAAAATTAAAAAAAAATTATATTTTAGTTTTGCAAACACTCCCCTATATTTAGGATCACAACACAGAAAATTGGTTGGCTTGGTTACATTGTATGATATCATTCATAATTTATTTTAAATATTTTAACAATTTTTTTTTAATTTTGACCAGATTAATTAGGAAATTACCATTATAAATATTTATAAGCTATATCATCTTATTTATCCAAATAATTTAAGTGCTTATTTTAAAATAAGATCTAATTACTTATAAAATTTAAAAATATTTTAGAAGATGTAAGTGTTTGTAAGATCTTTTAAATAAATTTAGACAAACAAGGTGTCAATAGGAATACTCACAATTCAGTTAACCAGTCGAATTGAATTGAAACTGAAATTTCGATTTGCATTTGGTTTGATTTTTTATTTTTCACTTTCCAAATTTTTTATTTTAGATTTGATTTCAATTTTTGATTTAGATTAAGCAAATCGAATCGAAATTAGAATTAGAATTTTTATATATTTATATAATATTTTTATACTTGTTATTTTCATAATATTTTCTTTTTTTTTTTTTTTGCTCACCTAAACTAAAAATTAATAAATAAAAAATATTTACAATTTTATTATTCAATTTCTTTATCTTTTATTTTAAAAAAAATCAATTAATCAAAATAATAATAATAATAATTTTAACTTGATTTATGATTTTGAGCAATCAATATGAGAAGGTAGGTGGTGACAATGAGAAAAAATGGATGATGCTGGGGGGGGGGGGGGGGGAGTGGGAATGTCGAAAAATGCTATTGCAATTGGAAACAGCCAAACAAGGTCCACATCCCTGGTTGCTCGTGTCACCTGTCGTTCACACTTTCCGTACATATTGGGCGGGCAATTGGATTGGGTTAGTGGGCCCATCCTTCTCCTTTATTTTGAGTGACAGAGGCCCACATCTTGTCGGAAAATCATGATCCCTAACAGTCCGTCAGTCGTTTTCATGAATTGGGCCAGGCTCATTTTTAGGGGAGCTGTTGGGCCTCCATATCCAACGTAAGCCTGAGGTGGCAATGACGTAAAATATTCTAAGCCTCTTTTTATTTTTCTTTTTTTTAAATGGGTCATTAAAATTTAAATAGCTTGATGGAGATTAAAAAATTTCAAAGAAATGTGTTTTTTTATTTTTATTTTTTTTAAAAGGACAAGGTCTAATTCAAATAGAAAAAAAATAATATTTCAAAATAAATAAGTATGAGGTCTTAATTTAAAATTTTAGTAGAAATTAGTTTTTTTATATTAGTTTTTTTTCAGTTTGATGTTAGGTTTGTTATACGAATATATATTGCTTGATTAATTAGTTGTTGATAATTTGATATTGAATATTAAAGAATTAATCGCCCCACTTAGGCATGAAGCTAGGGGTGGACAACAGACAGCTGCCCTACTCAACTTAATTTTTTTTATAAATTAGTACAAATTATATATATATATAATTATTAATTTTTTAAAAATTTATCCCCTAAAAAAATAAAAATTATCTCTTTATTTATTATTTTTAATAAAAATAAATCTCATCCATTCGATATTCATTTTATGACTCCATCCTGCCCCACTCACTCAATACATATATATATATATATATATAGAAAGAAAGAGAGACTATTTAGTTAAAACAAATTAAAAAAAAATTAAAAAAGAAACTCTCAAACTCAAGTGATGATTAATTCGACCAAAACTGAATGCCTTGACAAATTATATTTGCATATAGATTTTTTTTTTTTTGTTTGTTTTATTTAAATTTGTAATTAAAATTGGATGGAAGAGTCAATTTAAAGGGAATTAAACCTCAGCATAATCAAAATGCTAATTGCACTATCATAGACTGTCTTTTTCTTTCAACAATTACATTTCACTTGTCTAACATAGAATTCCTCAATCACACTTATATAGGGTCTTAATTTGTAGGGCCCCCCCACTGAAACGAAGAAGTTTCTGACTGGAAGAGCACGCTTCTATTACATTTGTGGAGACGATGAAAATGAAAATAGGACCTCCTCAAGCCATTATGCCCCTTTTTCCATGCATAGTACTCTGGATTTCTTGAGGCAACAAGTCTATGCATACATGTGAAGATGCATCTATAATTTTTTGACTCAATTGATTGAACTTTTTTCAATAATTTAGGTTAATTATTTTCATTAAATAAATGACGAGCTAGCCAAAAAAATAAGAATTGGGAAGACAAAATTTTAAAATTTAATAATTTTATATTAAAAATTTATAATAATTTTAAAAATTTATCCAATTGAGGTGGACGGTCGCTGCCAAGGCTTCTGATGACGAGTATAAGTTAGCTGAAGTAATTGTGTTGATATCTCACTTAAAGATTCCATTTCTAAAAATTTACGTATAAGAGTATTTAATAAAGTAAATTTAATCGAATATTGAAAAAATAATGTGATTAGACAATTTTTTTAGACTTTGGATGCATTAGAAATGAAACATGATTAGAGTAGTGAAATTCTTGAATAAATCAGCTACAACATATTTGATCCATTCATTATTATTGGATCGAGCAGGAAAGATGACGAAAATCATCGTATTTTTAAAATTTAACGATCATAAGTGGATTGAATATACCGTATAATGACAATTAGGTGATTAAGCTAATTAAGTTATCTCTAATAATATCTTGGGCTAAATTCTCGGGGCCCACATGTAAATTTATTTTTTTCCCTTAATAATATGTTAAATTGTAAGGTAATTTTTACTAATGAAAATGATATTTGCATTATTTTCAAAGTCAAATGATGAACCAATGACAAGAGTTGATACATATATACTATGACATGTAGCATTAAATGTGGCTTAAGTTAATGTAATTTCCATGTGAGATAGACTTGTCTAAGTATTTGTTAGGTCTTAAAATATCACCTAACCTACATGTATAGAAGGTACAATAATGGTTGGCTACTAATTTAAATCTTCATTTTTTTTTTTCGTTTATTTTATTTTATTTTTGGATGATATATGAATGCGTTTTGCCGGTTAGGCAGGGCCCTAGCCCTTTAGTGTCCTTAACAGTGTGGGGGAAGTCTGATTGAGTGAATGGCAATTATTGCTATTATGAGCCAAGTGGATATAATATTAAATTTTATAGCTAAATAAAATAAGATTTAGAAGTTTATTTCTTTTAAAAATTTAAATTATTCTTAAATTATCTATTTCGATCTCTAAAATAACAATAATGGTTCCATCACTGGTAATAATATTGTGACAAATGTATTTGTCTCTAGAATTTTTCCTATTTTTTTTGCTAAATAGAGTCTTGAAGCGTAGGCGTACAATTTTTATTTAAGGTAAGAGGGTTTATTCCTTTGAACTTCTCTTCCTGAAGTGCAATTTTCAATTATCAATTTTAGGGGCTATTGAGCCATAATAATGCTTCAACAAATTATCTCTCAAGATCAAAATCCTTGCATTATAATCATAAATTCATAGTTCCTTTTCATACATTAAATTAATTACATTTATGACCAACACCCAAAAAAAAAAAAAAAAAAAATTTGGAGAAAATTTTGAGCAGAAAAGACAAGAAAAAATAATCTCCTTTAGGTTAAAAAGTTACCAAATCAATTAAAATTTCATGATCATAAAGCTATCTCATCTCTTTTTTCTTGTCCATCATCATTTCAAAATTCAAAACAAACAAGGGGTGGGTGGGGGGGGGGGGGGGGTTGCTGAAATTTGAAATGAAAAAAGCTTATCATCCATCAATCAATGATATGAAAAAGATTACAACCCTTTTTGAGAAATAAAAATTGACACTGCCGTAAAGAAATTGCACTTTGCCCATTGATCTTCACTTCCCCTTTTTCATTACCTTTCTCTTTCCTTTTTACCTTTCTGGCCCTGTACTGTTTTTAAGGTGGTTTTCTTTTTTTCCTTTTTGCCTTTTTTTGCTTTACATAATTTTAAACATATTTATAAAACTTTGTTAATTAGTGTTTCTATGTCTTATTGGCTTAATTACGGTGGAAAATGGTGTACACTTTAGTCAGGAACTGACATATCCTGGAAAACAGAAAACAGACAATTTACACATGATTCATATTAAATAAAACAGACAATTTACAGATGATTCATATATACATCTTAAATACATGCTACCCTCAATGAAATATATATTAGGTGGAGATACACTCTTCATCCATACACACTCACATGAATATGTGTATTTTTAAACGCCCCCGTGCTCCCCAAAAGAAAATAGAAATATTTAATCATGAATCGATATTTTTTGAAATGAATGATCCTAAAATAATTTTGAATATGCTTAAAAGCTCTCAAACATCGTACATGATAACGATACGAAGGATGGATGGGTTATTAATGCATGTAACTCCAAGTAGTCTCAATAATTTCCAGGAATGGTTACAAATTTATTAGGTTGGAAAACTTGAGGCCACGGCCAGCAACCACAAAATGAACCAAAAATGGTGTCACAAAGTGTTCACAAATATAGTGTTGTCGCCTTGTAAGTAATGTACTTGCTGTGAACCAAATCCAAATAAGAGAAAAAAAAAAAGGTTGGTTCTTTTTTGACTATTCAATCTTGTAAGTAGATTTCTACAGATCAACAAAGTTGTACTGGGTATACCATATTTGTACAAATCCCATCTCGTAAGCAAGTTTTGGACCCATTCCTCTCCCACGGTTTGTTCTGCGCCATACCAACGCAACCTTTATTTACTGTCGGAGAATACAAATCCACAACAATATTGAGTTTAATGAAAAGACAATTCTAGGCCCCAACATCCTGTGTAAAACACACACACACACATATATATATATATATATATATATATATATATATATATATATATATATATATATTATATATATATATATATATATATATATATATATATATATATATATATGATTTAGGAATCAATATATCTCAATTCGGGTTCAAATGATATCGATCTTTGAATATTCTGAGTTCAAGAATCGACCTACAACACATGCACATGTTAGGCTCTTTAAGTTAGAATAGATCATGAAATGCTCTTAGTATATATAATAAATTTAAAATACTAGTTACATTATAATACTAGATAGGTGTCACCATTTGGTTCATAGGTCACTTTCACCTCCGAGTCAATGGCTCTTCGGTCGACCTGAATTCTGGGTCAGGTTAGGAGACGGAGCCTTGATCTGTTTGGGCATTAAGCCAATTTTAAGGGGCAAAATGGTAAAAATGAGCCATCCCTTATCAATATATAAAAATATATATGATTTATATGTTTTTTTTTTCCTTAAAAAAACAATTCACGCACAAACCCTCACATTTAGACACACTAGGGTCGAACTCCTGACCAGGAGGGAGGCGACACCACCAAACTAAATGGTTATATAAAAATATAATTTATATGTATATAAACTCCTTGAGGAAAATATTATTCAAAAATGTGTTTTAGCAAGAAAACTAGATGTTATATCGAGAGAAATGTTAATGTATCATGTCTTGTTTTTTCAGACATTAGGTTGGATAACCAAAATTTATTGCACTGCACCATTATGACCTCATCCATATTCATTGATGGTACCATCGGAAACCTATCCCTCTTTACTAGTATGAAATGTTTGTTAAATTTCTCATTCAATATGGTGACATATAAAGGTTTATTGATGTTAATTTTTTTAGGTATTCATTAAAACACTTAAAACATGCTAGCGATTGAAAACACTCTAAAAATGACAAATTGTAAATTTACATGTCACGTGGCGATTCTGTCGATAGATTTCGCTTCTTTTTTTTTTTTTTTTTCTAATTTTGATAAAGAATCATCTCAATTAATTCAATTAAATAAATTTAGTAAATTACTATTTTAAAAATTGAATGGAACTGAAGAAGGATGAACAATTAGGCCACGATATATAATATTTCTTATAAATTTTAGGAGTTAGTACAAAATCATGCTATATGATCAATCCTAAATCTAATAATAAGGTGAAAAATTAATCGATGATATATAATATTTCTTATAAAATTAAAAGTTAGTACAAAATCATCCCAAATCTAACACCATGGTGTAGGTTAATTAAAGTAGGCGGGCTAGGGATTGTGATAGTAGAAACTAAAACAGTAGGTAACCTATATACATGTGTGCCCATAAGCACCGGTGTGGTAGTTTGGCTGTTTTTGTCCAATCCCTACGTCTATAATTCCTAGATTAATAAATCCAACCCCCATCAATCTCAAAAAATATCCATATTAAACCTAATATAATATACAACTACTGCTTAAATAATGGATAGATGTTTGATGTGCCGTTTTATAAGAAATGTAATATTTATTCATACTCGATATATTATATATTATTCACAAAGCATAGCATCTCAAAGATTAAAATTATAGTATGGATTGATTTTGTTGAATTTAAGTCATTTCATTTATTATTTATTATTTATTATGTAATTTTTTTCGGTTCAAGAAAAGTGATTGGTTTCATAACAAATGTAATAACATGATATCATGTGATTAGTTTGATCTAATTTTACTTGATCAAGATCAAGAATTTTCCACCCAATCCATGGCTCTTCTCTTGTTGTATTGAAAATATGGTTCCTCCGATGTGGGACTCCATTAATTCATTGTATAATTGAGACGCATAAAAATCATAAGAGGGGCTTCATTTTTAGTTACCTGTCCAACATCTTGACAATAATAATACCTGAATTTTAGAGCCCTTAAAAGCAGAGATAATCATTGATGTGCGCAGGAGGTAAGCATAATACACGGGGACCCGATGAAGTAGATATCGTATGAGTCTGCATAAAATGATGCCTATGTTTTGGAAACATTTATTATTCTAATTTGAAGAAATAGTAATAGACAAAGTTTCGTTTCTTGCATAAGAACATCAAGTACTGTCTCAAACAGGCATCATCTGTCCAGACATAAAATTGGAGAAAGATTCTATGTTTAACAAGGATTAATGAATAAGATCAACTTTTTTCAAATGACATTATAAGCTAGCTTTCAGAAATCATAAATAGTAAAATTCAAAGACTATCTTAAGGTGACAGTAACTACTTCAAATTTAATTTTAAAAAAATCAACTTGAAATATATATATATATATATGTGTGTGTGTGTGTGTGTGTGTGTGTGTGTGTGTGTGTGTGTGTGTGTGTGTATGAAATTCTGAGTGCCTTCAAGATTGTATCTTTTCTATATTGTATCTAGGACTTATGTTTACTTACCCCTCATAGAAACTTATATAAATAAAATTATTGAAACTTGCTTTGTGAACAAAACTAAAATAAGTGGATGCCCACTTGTTAAAAAATAAGATAGATAAATACAAAATCAAGAAATAAAAAAAAAATTGTTTTTTGGCACGGGGTTGCGGCGCCTAACAACTCCCCAAATCTCGCCACCGATTGCTCCCTTTCATTATAATCAAACCAATAAAAACAAGAATTCAAACTATAACAAGAAATGAAGGAATATTAGAATGGAAGAACCCAGACCACGAAACTCAAAACCCACCATCCAAAACCCTTTTGATACCCATTATTAAGATTTGATCTTTATTCTTCTGAATGCATGTTCTGATATGGACTGAATGAGAATGAGAATAAAATCGCAGAAAGTACGAGGAAAAGCAAAAAAGATTCACAAACTTCGATGTTCTTGTGATTGTTTCTTCTGTTGATTCACATTTTCATCGCATGTAGTCAAACTTCAATGAGAAAGCAAGCACAGAAATAGAAACGTATGTATGAAACAAAATAACAGCATTTTGCTATTGAAAGAAAACCGACATTCATGAGGAAACAAACAAAATACACGTCCATGACCACCTGTTATCCTGAAGATGGCAAGTGTGTGTTTGTGTGTGTGTTCATATGAAGTGAAAATTTTCTGTATGATCAGTGATTTGTATCTCAGTATATGTATAGATGGAAAGGGTCCAAAAAGAAGACTATTATTTACACATAATTTAAGCACTAGTACAGTGTAATTTAACTTTGTGAAAATCATGGTTAAAGATCAAGATTCATCACTAATTAATCTCCTTCAATGTTTTAATCATAACCCTCATCATTACTCCATCTTACTTTCTATAGTGTAATCATTTCTACTCTGAAGAACAAATCCATGATTCCACCATACCTTCTCCTCTCGTGGCAATGTTTTCCGGGCCCTTTTCGCCGTGAAAATTAGATGAAGAAGCCGCGTAATTCATCTTGCCGTTCGTCGTATTCCTCGGGAAGTTGTAAGCGCCATTGACAGGCTTCATTTGAGCTTGATAATCATCACCTTCATCACGGCTCACCCCATTATTCCTCCAGCTTGCTGCATTGTTGCTATCTGTGTTATCATTACGATCGTTCTGGGCCGCGATTTGATCGGAAGAAATGAGGTTTGGGAGGCCACTGGGCGTTGCAGTAACATGATTTCCATGCCCTAAACCAAATTCATCCAAGCCCGCGATTTTGATATGATTTGATGGGATCTCAAATGAACCCTGAAAATGAGGTTTTGAGGCCATGACAGAAGAATTGGAGAAGAGAAATTTCGGGTTTGTTTGGAGGAGAGAAGTGAGAAGTGGATTTGGAAGGTTGAAAAGATTCGGACTTTGAGTAATTGGCAGTTGGTAGTTAATTGGAGTGGTTGAACTTGATGCTGCGCTGCTAGTTGAAGAAACAGAAGAGATGTTGTTAGTTGTAGACGAAGCTGCTATGGCGTCAAGGGCAGTGGAACTTAAGAGGGAAGAAGAAAGAGAAGTAGAGGAAGCAAGAAATGGCGGCGGCGATTGAACTTTCTGGGCAAAGGGACGACGGAGATACGGTGGCAGCGGCTGCACCGCGTCCAAGGCGGCGGATCTTGTGCCGAAAAGATCGAGCCTGCTTCTTGGGAAAGATGAACTATTGAAGGGTGGGGCGGGAATACCAGTGAATTCCTGAACCATGGCTCTGAAATTGGTGGTGTCTGTGGTCAGCACAGTGGTTGGCGCGCGTCTGGAGGCTCTTGATCTTTTCTTCGGGTTACGCGCCGCCACCTGATTCGGGTTCTGCGCCGTCTGGGCAACGCCGGGATTGTTGTTGTTGTCTTCTCCAACCGCCGTCGGTGGTTGGAAAGAGGGTATGAAGGGGGAGAGCTGGACAGCATGGGGTTGATGATATCATGAGAAGTGGAATTCGGGTCGGATCTTAGAGACATGGTTCTCGGCCAGGACATGTTTGGATTGAGAAGTGATATGTTGGGGCTTTGGTGGAGTTGCATATAGTTGGAAAGTGGGTCAAACAACGGTGGTGGTGGGTTGGAAATGGGGCCGACATGGGGTGCTGGACGAGTACTCATGAAAATAGAGTCGGCAGCGCGTGAATCGTACTCCTCATCACCACCACTGGATGACTGCAGGCTCCCACTGTTGCCAGAATCCATATTCTTCTTCGCTCTTTTGTCTCTCTCCTTGTTAGAGCAAGGAAGTAAATTCTTGGGAGAAAAAGAGCACCAATCAATAAAAGAAGGAATAACGTAACAGATGGGAGACAGAGATATGGAGAGAGATTTTGCACTAATCCAACTGAGATTTTCTTTTGCTTATTACCACGAAACCATTAAAGAGAAACAGCCACAGAAAGCCATCACAGAGAGAGAGGAGAGAGAGAGTTTTTTAGAAAGTACCCATGACTTTAAAGCTCTGATCTGCAAAGGAAATAGGTATATAGTCTTTTCTTGGCTTCCTTTTTCAAATTTTCTTCCTGCCCTCGTCTTTGAAAGCAACTCTGAAATGATGGAATTGATAGTTGCAGAAGAGGGATCTCCCTGTTTTGCAGAAAAATATTCTTTTTTGCCTTGTGTAAGAATTAGGGTTTCATCAAGAAAGAGAAAAAAAACGAAGAGAGAAAAGGTTTTGCCATTCATTTAACTCCGAAGGAGAGACATATAGATAGAGAGAGAAAGAGAGAAAGAGAGAGAGAGAGTGAGGGAGCGGCTTCAGCTCATGTTTTTGCACTAAAAAGATCAGAGTGGGGTCGCCATGAAAGAGGGAACTGTGTTTTGAGAGAGAATTGCAAGAGGTCAAACAGAAAGAAGGGGAGAGAGGCTACGAGCCGTTTGATTACATTTCTAAAGCATCTTTTCATATTGTATTATTTAAAATGGGTTTATTTTATTTATTTTTAACAAAAAATATTTTTTATTTTTATTTTTAAAATTTTTCTTTTCTAAATTTATAAATAAAATAGGACTGAAAATAAAATTAAATTAATTGATATTCGATTCGAAATCGATCGTTAAAAATTTATTTGAAATCGATTTGATAAATATAACTCGAATTTGATTCTAATTCAATTAAATTTCATTCAGATTTTTAAATTTGATAAAAATTCAAACTAATTTTAACAATAAAATATTTAGTTCAACTAGATTTGTTTACGCCTCAATTTTATCATCATATCTTCACCATTAATATTTGATACAATATTTTATTAATATAAAAATAATTAAAATTTACTAATAAATTAAATAATATTATTTTATTTCCACATAATATTGATGTGATAAAAAAAACTCACATCGAATTAAATAATAATCATCCCGATAAATGGGACACAAGAATGGAATGCATAAATTATCATTTTTATATTAAAATATTATTAACCTATAAAAATTAATATTTTGAAATCTAAAACTAAGCACATTTTCTAAATAAAAAAAAAACCTTTATAAAACTAATGTTTATGTACAACTAATTTAAACATATTTTTATTTTTATTTTTATTTAAAAAATTAATAAAAATATTTTCAACTCTACAAATATTAAAAATATAAAAATTATCCTTATAAAAAAAAAGGCACTACTATTCTCTTATTCTTTTCCTTTTGTGCTTTATAGAGATTTTACAGTGTGAAAGGTGGGAAAAAAGAGCTGAAGCTCAGAATAATATCTGTAAATATTTTAGACTTACTTTTTTCTGGTGGGGATAAAGAGGTAGAGTACTAACAGCCAAATTAGACAGGATGGTTGTTGAAACTTGAAAGGTATGAAAGGAACACAAAGCCACACCATATTTTCCAAAACATATAGCCAGCATTAATTTTCAAAAAAATAGATAAATAAATAAGCCAAAAAAATAAAATTTTCATATTCACAAGTCAAATGTATACTCCAATATATCCTTTTTTTCTTATAATATCTCAAAATAAATTTTTATTTTTATTTATTTATTTTATTTTTATTAAAATTATTATCTCAATTAAATTAATAGTACGACGCTCATAACTTTCAACAACTACTTTTAGTCGTGACAGTTACAGTAAAGTATACAGAAGTTAAATTTTTTATCAAAAATTCATTATCGAATCAAAATAAACCCATAATTTGGAGTTAATATTTATGAATTATAAACTATTTTCTAGAAAGTTTTGTTTGTACATTTTAATCATCACTTTTTTACTATGAAGCTGTAAAATTTTCTTGAAAAATCCTAGGCCATTCAGTGCAAGGAATTCTCTTGCTATGTTTAGTGTTCATGAAACTAAACATATAATAGTTTTTCCCTCCAAAACATATTTTTTTAAAAAATATTTTTAAAATTTCTAATCATTACAATATATATTTTATATATATCCTTATACAAATTCAAATCAACACATCAATAACACATCTATTTTTTATAATTTCCTATTAAGATCTCAATATAAATATATTTTTTCATTATTGTATTAATATAATAATATATAATAACATAAAAAAATAGTGTAATATCATTAATCAAGCAAAAGCTTAAACCAAAAGTAAAAAAAATATTCCATATAAATAAAATCAAGTGTAATTTTTTTTAAAAATTCATCACATCAAATATTTTTAAAATAAAATTAAATATTAAAAAAATATTTTTCAAAATACTCCTAAATATATATATATATATATATATATATATATATATATATATATTTTCAGTTAAATCAGAAGTCTTGTATTCCCGGAGCGGGCACCTGCAAAATATGATTATTTAGCAGAGTTTTGACCAAGTCAATACAAAACCTGAGAAAGATTCAGGAAAAGAATAACTAGGGATAATTATGAAGAAGAACCTATAGTACTGAATCTCGTGCAGTCCACCACTGATTTGTAGGAACAAAAATCATTACACGTCCCTTGGAATTTTGGTGTTTGATTTTTTATTTTTATCATAATTTCTTTATTTTAATTTTATAATTTTTTATAATATATGACCAATATATATCTTTAATATTAAATTTATATTTATAAAAAATATTTTATACATCAAACGTGTATGCATTCAAAGTAAAATATAAATTAATATATTTCTAAAAGAAAAAAATCCAAACTATTTTGGGGGTGGTCATTTCAGAAAAAATAGTAAAAAAGTATTTTTTTTTTTTTAAAAAAAAGAAATTTTGAGACCTGTTTAGTTGTGAGATAAATATTTAATAGTTATAATTTATGTGACATATTTTTTATGAAAAAATATTTGAATGTGAATATAATTTCAAAAAATGAAAAAATATGTTATAAATATTTTTTTTAAAAAAAACTCACAAACAAATATAAATTTGGAGAAAAATAACTCTTTCTAAATAAAAAAAATCATATGCAATCACAGCCTGAATTTTTCATTTTTGACTTCTTATTTTCATCAGGGTTTTCCTTCTTTCATTTTTCATCTTAAATATTACTACACTTGCCTTTTTCAATTTCAGAAAAGAATAATTAAAATACAGATGTTTCTTAGCTTTTTTTTTCTTTTTTTTTCTTTTTTCTGATGGATGGATACCAAAGTTTGCTGCAACCATCAAAACTAAAAAGAGCTCACTGTTTAATAATTTTCTGCTTTCGAGAACAGATCATATCATATTCACTCTATATTTATTGCAATTTTTATTGTACATTTCCCTTTAACATTTGAGTTAGACACTTAGACACCAACATAACAATTGACCGTACAGTTCTTTTTACGGATACAAACACTACCGCACTCGTATTTTTCGTATAAGTCCAGTTATATATGTAAGGATGAAATCAGAAAATAAATATTAAAAAAAATTATTTTTTTAATTGTAAATAAATAATAATTTAATTTTTTTAAAGAAGATAAATTTTTAAAATTTAATAATTTTATATAAAAAAAATTACTTATTTAAAAATTTTGTGAAGTTGGTAGTTAGGCAACAGGGGGGTCACCTAGCTCCATCTCATATTATACATACATTTACACAAACATATGTGTGTAAATATACAGCATTGTATATACTGTACGAATACTAAGAATAAGGCTCCAAAAAAACCCTCGTATTGTGGGGTCCTAATTCTTCCTTCTACCAAGTCTACACGTAATGTAATAAATACCAAGTGGCTGAAACTCTACCATTCTAGATAGATAGTTACATTTAAACATTAGTATAATATATGATGCGTATGTATATATATAATATGTATATGTAGACACGTTGCATTTGGCGCTAAAGAAAAATATTAACTAAATAAATACATTTCAATTTTTTTTTATATATTTTGTATTATATCTTATATTATGTACAACATATGTACATTGCTTGTATATAATTAATTTGAAATATATATTTATAAAAATATTTTACACACATAATTTGCATACATTTATTTGCAGAAATAATTAACTCAAATTGTTAGAAATATCATTATATCAAAGTATAAATCACTTCAATTTTTCTCTCACCATTAATATAGGATATCACAATTATCCACGTTGAACACACAACATTCATATCGTGTTCCTTCTACCCTCTAGAATCACTACCCGATACATATACGGTCGGACCTCCCGAACCTATAGGATTGCGAGAGTCAGTTTCCGATATCATTTGTCATACCGAGGGCTGCAAGCAAAAGTTCAATACAATGCGCTTTACTAACAACTATTTCGCAATTCGCTCTCACTTTAATAAAATAGTTAATTCAAATTGTTAAATAAATCTATTATATTAATTTATAAATTATTTTAATTTTTAGATATGAAAATATCATAATTATATAAAATAACACAAAAGTAGAATAAAATAATAAAATAAACCTAATTATGGGTAAACATGTGTATGTTGCTTGTTCCTCTTAAACTACTCCATAGGTGTAACTGAATGTGGTCACTTTCTGGGCATCAGGAAGATAGTATGGGAGTAAAGTTGAATTGATTGGACTTGGAATCATTTTCATTGATTTTGTGGCTTAGATAAGGAGATACGATTATTCTACAGTAGTAGATTGAGTGTATTATTTTTAATTTATTATTCACTATTAAATTATCAGGAATAAAAGATTTTTGCTATCCATCTTCTCTTGATTAAAAGGTTTTAAATTTGATGGAGAAGAAGAGATTACCTAAATTACACTAAAGGGAATGTATCCACACGTATGTATTACATCTTGGATTCATGATGGGATTCCCTTTTTGTGCTTTTTTCTACCTTGGTCTTAAAAGTTGGTCACAATTAAAAATAAATAAAAGGAAAATTTTCAAGTTCGATTTGCAAGACCTTGTTTGTTTTTGTTTTTATTTTTATTTTTATAATTAATTTAAAATATAAAAAATATTTGTTTTATCAAATTTTTAATAAAAATATCAATTTCCCTCATTTTTATAAATATAATTATCAATTTCAAATATAAACACTTTTTTTATCAAAGTTGAACCCACGTCATTAATATTTGATTTGATATTTTGTTAATTTTATAATGATTAAAATCTACTAACTAATTAGATAATAATTTTATTTTCTTGTTATAATAGAATTCACAAAAAATTAAAAAATAATTTCTCAATCCAACATAATGAGAAATAAAAAAAAGTAATGAGACTCATTAATTATTATTTTCACACTAAAATATCATTTTCAATTCAATAAATAAATATTTTTTTAACTATTTCCACACACATTTTTATTTTCATACAAAAATTAATATAAAATAAAAAATCCACTTAAAATGATGAAATTTTAAAAAAATAATAATTAGAGAATATATGAATTGTAGATGACTTGAATAGTATATGGAATATATGCTCTTTCAAATTTCATCAAAATCTCAAAAATACTAAATAAGTACAACTATTTCAAAATATTAGAGATTTGGACCAACGCATACGCGTCGAAGTTACATTACCCCCATTGTGTTTAAGCACTAAGATTAGATTCAAAAGATTTTTGAATTTTAAAATTTTATGCTAATATTGTTAATAAACGTAGTTAGTAATTAGATATTTCCTTTAATCACTATTGGTCACGGACACGTATTTGTTATGCATTTGACGCAAAATCTTTCATTAATTAATATTCAAATGATGTTGGGAAAAAAAATTGAAAGACAATAAACAAAAAATTATCAATCAATTAGGAAACTCATATTATATTCGTATAATACACATATATATAAATAATTAAAAAAATTATTTTACATACACATTTTGAACTATCGAATAATATTCTATATTTTTATGATGAAATATTTAATATATATATTTTTGTTTACTTGTATAATATTTGACAAATAATATTATATTTTAATAAATATTTATAATATTTAAATATAAAGGTTATATTTAAAAATTATTTATAAATATTAATTGAATATCATATAAAAAATAAAACAATTTAATAATTTATGAATATACTAATTATTAGTAAATAATTATCATTAAGTTATGTCATAATTATAAATTAAATAATATAAAAATACTTATAAAATATTTGTATATAATTTAAAAATAAGTAAAAATATAATTCAATAAAAAATTAAAATAAATCGTATTTTTACTTCTAAACAATTCTTTTACATTTGCATTGTAGTCATATGTCTACGAATCCGTATATTAATCATATTCGTATTTTTTACAAAATTTATTATAATATTTAATAAAAATTTATAATATACTCGTATATATATTAAATGTATAATTTTTGCCATCCCATATACAACTAATTAGGACGACGGTTTTCATATGGATTTATAAAATAAAGAGTTCTAATGTAAATGTAACTAAATAATGTCAACTTAAATAGAAAAAACCTAATAAATATATTGTAATCGTGCCATTTTATATATTTTTTTAAATTATGCATTTTTTATGATAGAATATATTATATATAATCCGCTAACCAACAAATTCGACACAATCAAATTGGTTTTTATTTTATATTGATTTTGGCCCGCCAATATCAACAACCCTTAAATAGGGGTCATTTTTTAATTACGACCTTTTGTACTACACGTACCTGTCTCCTACTATTGAAGCAAAACAAGAAGAGAAAACCATTATTAGCCCATAGAGATGCAAAGCATTAAAAATTTATGTTTTTATTAAAAATAATATTATTTATCACCGTCAACATAATAATCGATTTTATCTTATTTTGGAATAAAATATTAATTAAATTTACTTTTAAAAATTTCATCATAAAAAATTCTACCGTAAAGATCATTACTATAATTAAAGACAATAATATAAAATTAATGATATTGACGTGAAATCACTTCAAATTTTTAAATTTTTTGAATCAATTTTTGAGTGATTTTTGTTTGTATTCTAATAAATCGTTAGAGCGTCATATTATTTCGAGTTGACGAAAATTATTCGACGTTCAAATTAGTATTAAATCAAAAATGACATATTTTATAAAATGATGTAAATGGGGGATTTATAGGCGTTTATTATGAGACTTGAACTTTACGAGCCTTTTGTATATTTAAGAAATTGTAGGCCCTATTTATTTTATTGAGCTAAAATTTAATATTTTTAAATTTAAATTAATATTTAGGCTCAATTAAAATATGGCCATAAATTGTATATCATTTTTTTTCAATTAAAATTTGAGATTGATGGTTGATGCCGTACAAGTTAAGATATATAATTTAAATACTATAATCAAAGCTTACCTAACCCAAATAAGAAAAATCTGAGTTGCACAGTTCTTGTTACCAAAATGATTAGACACCACTTAGGTTTCTTGCTTCTCCAAATATTCTACTTTTCCTCATACATGACTCATCTGCAACTTAATAACTCCCATATTTTAAGAATATTGATTTTCAGGTCAATAAAGGTCAGGGTCACGGATTGCACCGTTAAAATTAATTAAGAATCAACTAAGAGACTTAAATATATATATATATATATATTTATATAAATGTGTGTAAATATATATTAAAATACATATTTAATGTATATTATCGGATATAATATTTTTTTAACTTGAGAATAATTATATCTCATTATATATATATATATATATATATATGAATACGTGTAAAATGTAAGGTGAAATGTACACTCAATATATATCGTCGAGTGTAGCGTCTTTTCAATCTAGAACAATTATGTACACTATGGCTTGAGCAAATTTTTCTGTATTTAAGGGGAGGTTTTGGTATGAATTTCTACTTATTTATTATTTTTTTATAAAAAAATATACATGGTTTTTTTAATAAGAGGTAAATCAATAAAAATTAAATACTACAGCTCGACTAGTCTGCATTGATTGAAGATTAGGTTTAACATTATTCTAAGTTAAAACAATCATTTCTTTCTCTTCTACCTTAAATTTTTTGAGTGAAAAATTAAAATAAAATCTCTTAAAATTGATTTACTCTTAATTAAAGGAAACTTCGCACTTTCTTTTTCACGCATTGCTATGGTCTTTTTTTAAAAAAAAAAATGTTTAAATAATAAATTAAATTTTAAATATTAGAAATATTGTATTGTGTTATTAATTACAGCGAGTATATATGCAGATTCTCCGCTTGCTTTAGTCAATATCCATAAATGTGTGACATGTGATAAAAATAATTTGCAATTTAATTTCTTCTACTTTACTGGTAATTTGTTTTTTCTCTTTGGTCTGCAGGAAAGTACAAAATTAAATCATATCTAGAATTTTTCATAAATTTAATCACGTTTGGACTGAAAATTGTCAATGAAAAGTATAACCATTTTTTTTTAAATATTTGGAAAATACTGTTTTTAAACATGTATTGGAGAATTTGGACAAGTAACGTGTATTGTAGTATGATTTGTCAAAAGTACTTGTCTAATCAACAAATAAGACAGTGTTAATGTTGATGTAAGGCATAAGCATTGATAATGTCTAATATATATATATAAAATTCGAAATAATTTTGTCAATAGCTTAACTTAATTTTTTTTTCATTTAGTATGTTTGTGTATTTAATATACTTATTGATTACTTCAATTTTTAAAATTTGAATCATTTGTATAGATTTAGGGATGACAATGTGGTAGTTTTGAATCAAACCCTCTCATTTGGAGTGAATTTTTAGTATTACAAATTGATTTGGGACGATTATTGAATTTTTATTTTCAAATTCATTCCACTCTGAACCTATCTTATTTATTTTATTTTTAATTTTAATTTTTTTTATATATATTTATGTGATTTTTTAAAAAATATATATAATTTTTATAAAATTTTAGTATATTATTTTTATTTTTAATATTTTTAAAATAACAAAACGACTTTAATATGTCTAATGGGCGTAACCTATCGAGTTCGAATTTTAAATTTTTTGAAGGAGCGAGTCTTGCATTTAACCAAACCCGCCCAATTCACATCTATATATAAATCTTATATATTCTAATATAATCAAGGGATATATATACTTTTCTCCCTTGTACTATTAATTTTATATCAAATACTTCATTTTACTAATAAAATTTTCAAATACCTCTTTTAGCTAATAAAATTTATATTGATATATCAAAATACTCCTGTGTTAAATAAAATGATAAATTCACTTTGCTAATCTATTATAAACTAGACAGTTGCTCCCTCTACAATTAAATATCAATTAATTTGATCCCAAAATTTATTCAACACTAATTTTTTTTAAATAAAGTAATCTTCAATTAAATTTAAAATAATTAAATAGCCAAATATAACTTTAATATTATAGAGAATACATAATAATTTAAAAAAAATTATGTCACATAAATTTCTATTACTATCATTTTAGACATATAATTTTAATAAGTAAGTGTTAAATTTGGAGTCAATTAAATTGATATTACTTAATGGTGTAAATAATTCTATTATGTAAGTTGTTCCTATGTAACTCAAATATATTAACCAATTTAATTTTAATGTATAGTTATCTAAATGTGAAAGGGAAATAAAAATTAGAAAATAAAAAAACTTATAAAGTATATTAATGTAATTAAAAACTTTCTAGTGAAAAAAATAAAAATAAAAGTCTAAGAGATGCTTCCTAAAACAATATATATAAGATGAGAGTAAAATTATTTTATGTGAGATTTTTTTTTAAATTTAATATGTCTTTTCTATATTATTAAAATCATATTTGTTATTTATTAAATATTAATTAATGTAATAAAAATAGTGTTAAATAAAACTTGAAATCAAATTAATTGACATTTGCCAAATAAATTACTACACATTGAAATTAGATTAGGTAATATGTTTAACCTTACACATCTTATATAATAAAAATTATTATACCATTAAATAATATCGACTAATTGAACCAAGGGGTATTTAAATTTTTTATTAAAATAGAGATATTTGATATAAAATCAATAGTAAAAAAGAATAAAGTCTATTTAACCCTGTTATAAAATGATTATCAATGAATTTGCCTAAATGGACCTTATTTTTATAAGAAAACCCCCAATTGGTCTCATTTTTCTGGATATATATTTTCTATTTAGTTCTCATATGTTTGCATACATACATACATACATACATACATACATATATATATATATATATATATATATAGTTGAGTAATGTAGAAGATTGTAAAAGATTTGTGAAACAAGAAATTTGCATCAATAATATTATGCGTCCACTATCGAAACGTGTTATTAGTTTATTGTATTTAAATTGTCACAAATTAAATAAGATATATAAACAAAAATAGTAAAATCTTAGACGTGTCCTATGTTTTTTTCCCACTTGAAATTAAGAAATTATGGGGCATATCTTCTTGCAAGATATTGTCTCTCTATTATTGAGCTATTTATTTGTAGCTAAATTAGTATTCGAACTACTTTAATGACAAGATTTGATGCTTTTGAATTATAGTATCTAGATTCTTGAGTTACTAGTTTGATGGTTAACTAAAATTATGCATTTATGGCCATGCTTGTGCTCGTAATGTAATTTTAAAATTTTTTGGTTGTTAGGACAAAAAAATTACAACGATATAACTATTTACTACATATATCGATTCCGAGCAAACATTAAATATATTTAAATTTGGATAAATTGAGAATATATTCTTGTATAAAGATAAAATTTGATAAAAGAAAATTAAAAATGATATTAGTAAGGGTAATAGGGTTTTGTCGATTAATTAGAAGAAGTTACTCAAAATATTATATAATAGTAGAATTTGATTATGAAAATGGTTTGATGTAACATAATCTAATCAAATCAAGCCCGGGTCAGTCCTAATATTTGCTTTTTTATTAGGACTGTCGAATAAAATTTAAATAGTCGTAAATATTAATAAAAATATTTATATTGCTGCTCAAGTTGGAAAGTACAAAATCATATAATTTTATGCAATAAAATTAGAGACAAAAAAATAATAAATTCTTTTTTCACGATTTGGGCTCTTCTTAATTTTAAAATTTGACTCGTTTACAGCCCTAATTGTATATTCTCCTCTAGCCATAATTTTCTCAGTTTGGCCCATGTAAGTGCAAAATGAATCTAAAGCCCAACTCAGTCAATATTAGTGCTGCGCTTTTACTTGGAGAAGAGGGCCCAATAACCTTCAATACAGAAGACATTAGGCCCAAATCCGAATTTCGAACACGTTTCAGCCATGCAACCAGGTGTCTCTCTTTCAGAAAACCGTGATCACTCCAGCACCCCACCCCACCCACCCCATAAGAGGTGCTGCAAATGAAGAGAGATAGAGAGATAGAGAGAGAGAGAGAGATGGTGAGGAGCTGGTTTAAGGATGGGTACAAAAAGGTGGCTGATGTTGTTAGCAAAATAGACTCAAAGAAAGGACACTTTCCCACTCTGAAAGGGCACCCTGCTGCCCAGCAACATGCAGAACAAGTTCTTGAATCACATGACACTCTCAAAGAAAGAGTCAAGACTTTGAAAAAGGAATTCAAGATTTATAGGTGGAGCCCTGATCATCCCCAACAAAAGCCTTTTCTTCAATCCTTCTTCGTAGATCTTTCCAAGTGTGGGCCTATGGTAATCTTCATTGTTCACTTTACGATTTTTTCTTGGAATCTATTTTATTTATTTTTACGTTATATTCATTGCAAGATGATGTGCATTATTTGTCTTGTTTTGGTTATTGTGTTTTGTTTTTTTTTTGGAAGGGGTGTGGGGTTAATCAAGGGGATCAGTATATTGGTGGCTTTGAAGAGATATAGATTTTACTTGGGGCATTCATGTAGTTGTTTGAAGCTTGTGGTACCTCCCTTCCCACTGGTAGTTCTGACATTTCATTAGTATAATCCTATTGTGAAGGCCAATTGCTGATTGGGGGTGGGTGGGTTACTCAACTTGCAGTATGGATCCTCTATTTTAATATACAGTTTCATACTGTATTTCACTTTTGTGTTCTACTTTATATATGCTAAGTGTTACTTAATCCAATGAGAAAAAGGATGGAAGGATGAAATATATGCATCCGTGAAATGGAATGAGAAATAAAACACCAATTTGGAAAATTTGGAATGGTGAGTAACATGTTTGTCTAACATTCCCATGCTTTCTAACAACAGCATGGTGAAGGTATAATGTAAATGTCAAGAATACTGCTGGGATGCATTTATAGTTATCAGTGGAGATTCTTTATTATCGACAGAGAGGATGACCTAGACAGGAATGTCTGATATATAAAGTGTTTATTGTAGGTTCTTGATGCATTGCAGAAGATAAAAGCAGAAGATGATTCAAGTTTGAGCTATCGGAGATCATGTAGAGAAGGGATATGTGGTTCTTGCGCTATGAACATAGATGGCACGAATACGGTGGCGTGCCTTAAGCCGATTGATGCAGACACTAGTATAGCTACTCTAATAACTCCTCTGCCCCATATGTATGTGATCAAAGATTTAGTTGTTGATCTCACCAATTTCTACCAGCAGTACAAGTAAGATGAGTTTGTCTAGTCGTATATTCGAAGTTGTCTTGGCTGCTTCTTCAATTTCTATCTGCCAGGATTTGCTTTATGGGTCGTTTACTGACTGACTAATTCTATATGTGAATTACAAATGATCCAGCTGTTAATTAGCACTTTCAGAAATGTTCGTCTAAAAGATTATTATTAACTTGTGTTTGTTCTGCACTGGATGGCTATTTATGTACAATTTTTTTTCAGTTTTATGGTTAAAAAAAAGCCGCTGATGGCTCTAGAAGTTAGTTTATGTTACATATTTGATTGAAGAATTGTTTACACAAACTAGTTCCAAATCTTAGCTTCAAATGCTTGCAAACTACATGTCGATGACTTTCTCAAGAAGTAAACTTCTTTACTGACGTTGATGATGAGTAAATTCAGCATTGTTGTGAGTTTTACTTACTGATTGCAAATCTAGATTAATTTACATTCTCATTTTGACCGACTTCCTTTGCACAGAAGGGTTATCACATCACTGCCGTTGTAATAGTTTTATGAACTATTCGAGTCTAAGTAGTGTAATTGGTCCAATATCGTCTTTGATGTTTCTCCTGCTCATGTGAGATTGGTTTAGTTGAAGTTGCCTAGTTATCTCTGATCTTTCCATTGTTTCACTCGTTGTAGACACTGCTCTTATTGCCTTAAATATCTGTTCTCTGTTACAATGGTGCAGGTCAATTGAGCCGTGGCTGAAGACGAAAAAGCCCCCACCAGGTGGGAGAGAGTATAGGCAGACTATAGCTGAAAGAAAGAGACTAGATGGGCTGTATGAGTGCATACTATGTGCTTGTTGCAGTACCGCATGCCCATCCTACTGGTGGAACCCTGAGGAGTTTCTTGGACCAGCAGCACTGCTTCACGCTTATCGTTGGATTTGTGACAGGTTATGTATTCTTACAGAATTAGTACACCTTGGTTGATATCAACAAACATAAACATTAAACTTTCTCGATTAGTCAGTTCTTAATTCGTTATTCCTTTTGCGTATAACTCGTAATTTGAAATGGACTTGGGAAAAAAAATTCAGTCATTCTTGTTGGATATAGCTACATTTATCGACATTAATTAGTCTTTTTAACCAACTATGCTGCATGCTCCTGATGTACTCCTTCCTCTATACTTGACAGTCGAGACGATTTTACAGAGGAACGGCTGCAGGCATTAACGGAGGATCAAACACGTTTGTATCGTTGCAGGACTATTAAAAACTGTACAGCTACATGCCCCAAAAGCCTGAATCCCGCGAATGCCATCAGCAAGATGAAGACCAGACATCTGCTGTCTCAGCCGGTTGAGGAGACAGAAGATCAAGAACGACAGGCTTTCGGGCAGGCGTAGCACATTACTAACTCTTCATATGTAATGTGCATTATATGCAATCTTTTTAAGTTGTGAAAGTACTCTTGAAAATTAAGTAGTGTTTTTTAGCACATAATACATATGTATCTTTTCTGTTATATAAATCAAATGAAGGGTAAGAATGAAAATAATAAATAAAATAATTCGTCAATTACCATAAAATCTAGTTACATACTGACATAAGATGATTCTTATTATCTAAAATAAAATAATTTGAAATAAATCAAACTAGACTTGAAATCTTATGAAGGAGGGTCTTTTTCTTTGTTGTTTCTTGGCTGTAACATTTGACACAAAAATGAAAATGGAACATAGAGCAACAATCCTTAATTCCTCCAAATAATGACGCCATTTCTTTTCACATCTTTCTAATTTCTAAAAATCTTGAGGGCCTGATTTCTTACAAGACCGAGTCTGTCCGAGTCCTACTTCCCTCCACACAAACAACAAAGAAAATAGATAGTAATTTTAACTTGCTCCGAATTCGTCGGATGTTCTAAGAAGCTAAGAAAATCAAGACACTCTTTTTCTTAAAAAAAAAAAAAAGACAAAAAACAAAAAAGTGAAGAAAGAAGAAGGAAAAACAAAATAGAGAAACAAGTTTGATGAAGTCCCAACTCACATTTGAACAAAAATAATCATCCAAATTATTTTTCGCTCTTTTACTGCAAAATTTCCTGTTTTTCAAAGTCATTTCTCTCTCCCCCTCTCCTATCCATCACTCAGACAGAACGAGAGAAATCAAAGAAAAGAGAGATTGGTTGGCCAATGGGTATTGCTTTCCCTGGAGGCTGTCAGATCATATAATCCCAAACCATTCTTCTGCAACCAGAAATCTCAGTCAAATGCCTGTTTTCCTTTCCCTTTAAATAAACATGGTTTCTCTACATTTTTGGTGAAATGAAATTAAATACATCTTCTCTGTTAATCCCTTGGCCTACAGGTTTCCAACTTGAATTATAATATCAAACCTGTTGGTAAACTTTATTGTTTTTTTTTTTTTGCCTGTACATTAACATTTGATCAAGAAACTTCTTCCCATGGTATTTTACCTTCATATTTTTGGATTCAGTTCCATTATTTCCTCCATTTTCTGATCCATTACATTACCTGCATGCCTGTTCCTTTATTGCACAAAGAATTGAGCCATAATACAAGGGTGATCACAAGTCTGTTATGGGAGACATTTCCCCCGAGAGAAAATCAGGGTGTGGCCTGTTGAGTGTAGTTTTTGGTGGTAGGAGTATATGGCCTAGAAGATTATCCTCCACAGGTTCTCTTCAATCATCCAATGCAAACAATGTTCCCCGAGTACCTAAAACGCAAAGGGATGTCCCCGATGATGACTTCTTGGACTCATCTAATGTCGAAACAGATCAAAAACAGGTCGATAGGGTCATACCCCGTCCAGGCCAGAACTATTCCAAACCTCCGCCTGTCTATCAGCAGAATCAGGCCCCATATGGATATCACCAGAATCAAGCTAGGAATGAAACAGCAGTGGTAACAAGCCAACAGGGCTATGGCCAAGCCCGAAAGGTGCCTCAGGCCGCGCTTGGCCTCTCGGGCGAGCTTGACAGCATGATCACAGATCATCAGAGGTCAAAAGGGGCTGGAACATTAGTCAGGGCATCGTCGAGTAATGTAATGTTGTTAGGCAATCTGGGGAATTTGAGGCAACCTGGAAGCACTGAAAATGGAAATTCAACAAATGTTCTTGATTATCTTCCAGGACTGCAAAGGAGGAGCCATTGCGAATTAATGGGAAATACTCAACTGGCGTTGTGGGGAATGTAGTCAAGAAAAATGAAGAGCCCGAAAAACCAGTTTCCCTTTGCCGGGCTCTGTCCACTAGGATGGACCCTGAGCAATTGAAGATTTTGGGCAATGAAGATTACAAGAATGGCAGGTTTGCAGAAGCTGTGTCTCTGTATGATGCAGCAATCTCCATTGACCCGAATAAGGCCTCTTACCGAAGCAACAAAAGCGCGGCTCTGACTGCTTTGGGAAAGCTTCTTGAAGCAGCATTTGAATGTCGGGAAGCTATTCGAATCGACCCGTTTTACCAACGAGCTCATAATAGATTGGCAACCCTTTATGTCAGGTAATAATAGGATTTTATTTTTTCATTCTTGAATTTGTGCCTGTTTTTCTCATCTTTCCTTATTTTCCTAATCTTTTGATAGATTAGGAGAACCAGAAAAGGCTGTATATCATTTCAAACAGGCGGGATCAGACGCTGATCCTGATGCTATGAACAAGGCTAAAAAGGTTCAACTCCATTTAAACAAGTGCACAGAGACAAAGAGACAACGAGATTGGAACAACCTCTTAAAGGAAACTGGCTTCTCTATAGCTGCTGGTGCTGATTCTGCACCATTGGTAAGTCATACATAATAAAAAGTTAGTATTTTCACCAATACTTTTAACATGTGCAACCATATTTTCCTTGTGTATATTTTAGTAAAACTTAATAGTAATAGTTTTTTTTTTGTTGGTTTTTATTGATGAAGATATTTGCTTTGAAAACTGAGGCCTTATTGAAGCTCAATAGGCACCAAGAAGCTATTCAAACTATGGCGAACGGTCCAAATTTTGATATTGATGAATGCACAAAATTCTTCGGTCCTATTGGAAGTGCAAGCCTGTTGCTCATTCATGCTCAAGTTGACATGGTTGAGGGGAGGTTAAGAGTTTCATCTTTTATTTTCATGGAGCTTCCAATTTCAATTACAGTGCAAAATGTTTAAGTTGCCTAGGAAGCTTAACCAATTTGTAAAAGTACCTGTTCCATACAACGTTTCTTGGATATTGGAATGTCAAAAGCAAAGGCCTATAAAGCATAGAATAACATCAGTAAAAATAGGGCAAACACTCTTTTTTCACTTGCTTATTTACTTTGAGGATCAACCTAATGCATTTTGTTATTGTTTATCCAAGTAAATCATGGCCTAATATATTGACTCAACGGGAAAACAGGTTTGATGATGCTGTAGCAGCAGCTCAACGTGCATCTAGGCTTGATGCCAACAACAAAGAAGCAAATACGGTGTTGAGGAGGACAAGGGCTGTGGCAACAGCCAGAGCAAACGGCAATGAGCTGTTTAAGGCAGCAAGATATCCTGAGGCAAGTATTGCATATGGGGAAGGGCTCAACCATGACCCATATAACGCAATCTTGTTATGCAACAGAGCTGCTTGTAGGTCCAAACTCAACCAATACGAGAAAGCAATAGAGGACTGCAATGCTGCACTTAATGTCCGCCCAGCGTATAGCAAAGCCAGATTAAGAAGGGCTGATTGTTATGCCAAGGTGATTGTGTAGGTCATCGAATAAATTTTGAACATGATTCTTGCATATGCCTGAATAACCGAGTAAAATAGTTGTAATTCTGGTGTGAGGGCAGAGGTTCCATTTACCATCTCTCTCACATAATGTAATTTTCATTACAGAAGAAGGCTTTGTTGACTGGATGAGACAGATGAACATTGAGACATCAGCATTAGTTTAGCATAGAATGGCCCCTTAACTAAACACAACACACTTAGCATTTTCTTCCAAAGTATAGTTTGTGAGAACGATGATTTGTGTAATAACATATTTTTGTTGAAATGGTAGATGGAAAATTGGAGATCATGTGTACAAGACTGTGAAGTTTTGATAAGAGAAAATCCAGATGATGAAGAGGTGGGGCAGATGTTGAAAGAAGCAAAAGCACAGCTCAAACAACACCAAGGGAGCCAAGACTTGAAAAATTGCCATGCTGCAAGCATGGTTGTTGTGTCAAATATCGAACATTTCAGAGACTACATAACATCTCCTGGTAATTAAACTCTTCAACCATGTGAGAAATTCATTCAACCAACAACATGGAGCTTATGTATAAAATATCTGTATGCACATATACATTGTGTTGCTGCTAGTGACTAATTAATTTTCACGAAATCGTTTTTGTTTCTTCGTTTCACTCTTATAGGTACATCTGTGGTTTTATTCTGTAACAAGACGGGCGATAGGCCACCCGTGCAGGTCATAGAGCAACTCAACAAGAGATTCCCCTCAGTCAACTTCCTCAAGGTACATTTTAACATACCTAGTCCAGAGTAATTGATCTTGAATCAAGAATTGGCTCAAGTAGATGGTTTCAACTTTCATGCTTTATCTTTTTCTTATCCTTTTGAGGTTTGTTAGGTGGAGGTGGAAGATTACCCTTCATTGGCAAAATCTCAAGGAGTAAACTCATTTCCAGCTTTCATAATATACAAGAATGGATCAAGAGCAAAAGAAATTCCAGGAGACAATTATGATTTGTTAGAGAGCTCAATCAGATATTATGTCAGTTCATGATCCGGGCCAAATATTCGGCAGAAACAGGAAGCTCTTCCTGCATCCGCCGCCTCCTGGCTGGCCGGACCACCATCCCCGTGTTGAAAGTGACGACAACTTCTATACTTAGATGGAAGGGCAAGAAATGGAGGCTTTGTTAGGAATTAGCATTTGTTGATAGTGTTAACATACAAGAGATGCTCTTGTCGCACCGAGTACAATTTCAAGAACTTTTAGATTGGATCAAAGTACTAAATGTCAATGCAAATTTTTCCATGTAATTATTCTTCGAGGCGCATGACAAGGTACTTAATTTAGTTAATTAAGCGTTAATTGCATCTAAATTACTCATTCCTTTCTCAAGTAGAATGAATTTTTGTTCTGGTTAATGATAATTTTATATTAAATTATTTATATTTATTTTATTTTATTTCTTGTTAATATTATAATTTTATTAATATTTTGTGTTAGGAAATTAATAAATAAAAAAAATAAAAAAGCCAAATTAAAATAAAAAAATACAATTGTTTCATGAGCAAATTAGGAGATAATATTTTATTAGATCAAAAAAGTATTACAATTAGAAGAAAATAATCATTTTTGCCTAAGTCCATTATGTGTAAATCACAATATATGCAAGAAATCGCCCACGCGGGTGTGGCGTTGCGGTAAGACTTGAGGAGAAAAATGTGAACATCTTGAGTTCGAATTCCTTTGGTGACAAGAGACAGTATCTACCCCTCCGAGGATCCTTTGACGTGTTGTAGGTGGGTCCATTGAGAGGGTGGCCTATATGGAGATCCGACCTAAGTGTGTATAGATTGTGTCACCATATTTACCCGCCCAACAATTAGTCAGGCGAAGTTTGAAACATGTCATCAAATATATATGGGCAAACCAAGGGTGAAAACCGTTTTCGCCCAGGAATTAGTCAGACGAAATTTGGAATCTGGGTCATCAAATATATATATATATATATATATATATATGTGTGTGTGTGTGTGTGTGTGTGTGTGTGTGTGTGTGTGTGTGTAAGAAATCACTTGAATTTTGCAAGTGATTGTTGGACTTGCATTAAATTCAAAATAAACATGTTTTCAAACATGTGCAATTTTTGTATTTTGGACATAACTCCATGCTCAAAAGCCATATGAATGTGAGTCTTAATTCATTTGAAAGTTAAGAGATAGAATTACAACTTTTCTGTTGGAAGTTCAATCTAATTTAGTCTTTCGTCCAAGTGTGTGCATTGAAAAAAATCTATCTATACTGATATATTTTCTTAAATCAAACATAATTTTCTTCATAATAGTTAGAATTAGGTGATTCGAGTTGAAAAATGAAACTAATAGACAAATCTACAACTTTTAAATTAAGTACTTTTTCAAAATCAGCTGATTATATGGAGAAAAAAATATATGACATAATTCAAATCTGAAAAAGACATGTGAATTTAGAGCATGTTTGAAGTTAATGTGGAGTGGATTTTGATATGCCAATTTAGGCACTCTTTTACTATAAATAGGGGCTCTTGAATGACATTTAACACATACAAAAACCCTTAGAGGGGGAAGAAAATTTTATTATTGTCTTATTTTATTCTAAATTTTCAAGTAGTAATATAAATGTATTCTCTAATTTTTTTCTATTTTGAGTCTTTTATACTTTTAATATACCTTTTTAAATTTCATTTGGTTGAGAGGAAAGGAAAATCCCCTTGATGGAAAAAGATGGATGGTATAAAGATGCATAATATTCAAGTGTGTTACATTAATCTTTTAATTTTTGATTGAAACCCTCATTATTTTGTGGTGATTTTTAATTTATATGTTACTAATGACACAACAAATACTTGAATTCATTTAACTTATTGTATGACTCTACTCAAATGACTGCTAATGTGAACCTAGATTTGTTGTAGACAAATACGTGCATAAATACTTAATTACATAAATAAGTGTTGATTTTAAAACCCTCATTGTTTTATGATAATTCTTGATTTATGAGTCACGAATGACACAATAAATACTTAGATTCATTTAGTTTATTGTACGTTTTTACTCCACTTGATAACGTGAAATCTTGATTTATTGTAGATAAATGTATGCATAAATACTTAATTCAATAAATAATGTTGGCATTAAAACCCTCATTGTTTTGTGATAATTCTTAATTTATGTATCATTAATGACATAACAAATATTTGGGTTCATTTAGCTTATTGTACGGTTCTACTACTCTGACTGATAACGAGAACCTTGATTTGTTGTGGATAAAGGTGTGCATAAATACTTAATCCAATAAATAAGTATTGACGCTAAAACCCTTTTTGTTTTGTGATGGTTTTTATTTATGTATCACTAATGACATAACAAATACTTGGATTTAATTAGCTTATTGTATGGTTCTACTCCATCGATTGCTAATGTGAAATTTTGATTTATTATAAATAAAGTGTGCATAAATAGTTGATCTCATAAACAAGTATTGATGTTAAGAGATAATTTGCAAATAGTAAAATAATATCATGATTACCTTAATGCATGAACTATTTGATAATGTCTTTCCATTAAAACCTTCATTATATATGGATTTCAATAGTGAGATCTAAAAGAGATAAAAAAATAATAAATAATTATTCATTTATCCAAAACTTAATAGCGGATCCCTAATTTTCAATATTTTTATTACTTTAATTTCTTAGTTATAGCTTGAATTTTTCTTTATAATCTAAACTATATTCGGTCCATCATTTAAAATATATAAACTTTAAAACTTCAAGCAACTTTCTTGTGAATCGACATCGAACTCTCGAAAAATTTATTATTTGACACAAACTACAATTGGGTTTGCAACCTCAAGATTGTACCAGTTAACAATCATGTTAGAATAAAATATTCCCAAGAGTTTCAAGAATAGCAAAAAAAATTAATTTCAAAGGCAAAATTGAAATTTCTTAAGAACACTAGGTAAAGATATATTTTTAGATATGCGAAAGATAATTTTATTATTTTAAAGGAATAACATTTTAGATTTAATATATTTATATATAAAGTTTTTATTTTGATGTGATAATTACTCCGATGGGCAGTACTCATGTAAAATTGAACTGTTAGTGTGGTGTTGCTTGCGTCATAATAAAATATTAAGAGTGTTAGGATTTGTCCGACAAAAATTTTCCAACACTCAAGTCAGATTCGAAACAAAAAAAAATTCAAAGAATTTGGGAATAAATAAATACTTAATAAATTGTATATCTTTTAACAATAAAAACTATGAATATTTATAATATTGATACATTAGTTTTCGTTGGTTTGGACCTTAAATCCTTAGTGATGTTTAATAAACTTAATTTAAGTATTTACACTCATTTAACTTAATAGTTTATAAACTTCTTGTATTTAGTCTATTGAGTATGTTTGTGACTCAATCCAATAACCACTTAGACTATTGAGCCTAAGTGAATTATAGCCCATCATATTTATATAAACTTGAGGGCCCCTATCTTGGTCACTTGTTTCTAGAGGTCACTAGTAATTATATTCTATATGCTAAAAGATTTAACATTTGAAATTCTAAGTTTCTTTCCCTCCAAGATCTTAACTAATGATGGCTAATTTCATGATTAAAAAAAAAAATCAATAGTGGACTAAGAAGGGTCAAAAAATTATTGCTGGTTTAATTAGTGTGATAACAGCTAGATTTAGGTGGTCCAAATTAAGTTTAATTTTTGTAAAAGCAAACGATAAATAAAGTCATTTGTCTTCAACATATCTGATAGATAAAATCAGAATTTGCTAATGATATATTTTTTAATTTTTCCTGTTTGTTTTTGGAGCTTTATTCACTAAAAAGCCATAGTTGAGACTTTGAGAGAAAAGGATTTCTTTTTTGGGATTAAAATTAGCTCTAACAAAGTCTCTTAACTTCCTTTTGCACCATTTTGGTATAAAATAATTGTTTTGGCGTACTCTCAATGATACTTGTAAATAATTTAATAGTTCAAAAACTACTTAATTAACAAATTGAATTGTTTGCTTTAAGGTCAAAATCACTTTTCTCCATATCCTCCCTTTTTTTTTTTCTTTTTTTATACCAGGCATCCGAGTTTCGTCGGACTAATTCTTGAATTTTCAAAACATCAGCTCCTAGCACCCTGAAGAGGATAAATTGCGGGATATGCTTCAACTGATTCTCAAGTTTTCCTAAAAAACTGTACACTTCTATGCGCACAAAAAACTCAACTCACAGTGATCGCTTACAAATCTCGATCGCAGGGTCTCACTGACAGTATAGTGATTGCATCATACCAATGTTCAACAGCAGGTTTCCACCAGAATTCGAACTCCCAACCTACTGTTGAAAGCAAGTACAAGTTGATTGAAATCAACTAATTACATGTCAGTACCCTGTTTTAAAAAATAAAAAATTAATTACATATCAAATATAATCATATTTAGTCAATGAAAATTTTGTGAAAACTGAATTTTTTTTTTTTTTTTTGTGATTTGTTCACACTGGATAGAATTGAGTTTTGTTATTAAATATTTGATCCTGTAATTTTTTTTTAAAGAAGCATAATTATATCATTAAATTTTAAAATTAGTCATAATCAATTCAATACTATCATTAATAATCAAATATTTATTTGGGTTATTTTTGACGAACTTTTATTCCTTTTTTAAACTGCAATTACTTTAGTATTGATGGACATATTTCCAAATAGAGGTCTAAATGCTAAGTTTAACACGTCCCATGCCGAGATACCTACAACGCCCTATTGGTTCATGTACTATATCAAAATACGGCCTTAACATAAAAAAATATAAATATCCCATTTTCTTTCATTTTGAGGTAGATAATTTTTATTTGGGAAATGTTTGAATTTGTTTTAGATATTTTGAGAGAATGTATTCAAAAATATGATGTATTAAGAGGAAAAATATATTGAGAAACATGATTTATGTTTAATTCATTTTGTGAGGATGAATTGATAATAAAAATATTTTTTAGAACTGAAAACAAACGATCAGTTGACATTTTATAACATTTTATTTTTTTTCGCCTCTATTCACATTTGCTTTAACTTAAGTGTTAGAAAATTTTTACCTAAATAACCCGATACCCTAATAACTTTTTGTGATAAGGTAGAAACTTGCTCAAAAGTTGGGTCCGTCTTGAGGAGATTGGAGATTTGTTTGGAAAAAAAAAAAAAAAAGGTGATTTGTTTGCATTTGGAACTATATATGGTCAAAGCCCATGGACTATTTTGGTCTAGCCCTAGCCCAATTAATGGTTGATGGGGGGCTGAGTAGCCGCGGCCCAAATACGTTGCTAGCCCATCACCATTTGTACCGTGGCCCAACAGAGCAATCCGGCCCAAAAATTAAATGATCCAGTGTTGTAGACTTGTAGTCATTGACAAAGTCATTTTTTTAGGCCACAGACACTAAATAAAAAACAAAAAGGCGAAAAAATTGCAGTATTATTCTTTTAAATGTACAAGGGGCCGCCATACTACAATAACCTAAATACAACAATTAAATATAAATTAATTACTTGAAATAAGGTCAAATTTTGATTCGTGTCATAGCAAAATTATATGAAGTTTATGAAAATTTATGATCACAAATATAAAAATATATGTAAAATATCAAAACAGTTTGATACAATGCATATAAAATGAAAATTCATGACTTAAAAAGGTTTAATTTGGAAAAATAGCACTTTTTCGGATTGAAGGCCGGGCTCCCAGCCGAGCCCATCATAATTTTTGCCAAATTCTGTCATTTCTGGGATCAAAACGACAGTTTTAGTTTTAACGGTAAAAATATGCTATTTTTACAAATTTTCAATAATTCAAGGACTTGTTTGTAAACTTTTTATTTTCTAATGTTAGGTCTTGGCGATTTACCTTTAGAATGCACACAATGCCTCTAAGTTACACACGATAATAGAATAAACATTTTTAAGAATTTTATCATATTTTTCCACAATTTTTTGGTATTTGCATAAGTCAATGAGTAATTGAAGTATTATTTTTTTTTATTCACCTACGTACTATAAATTACATTTTAAATCTACAATTTAGATTGTGAATAATTGTTGTGTTTGAACATATATGAGTTCTATTAATATAATGGCATATTAATATGACTCGGCGTATAAATATATAATATTGCTAAAGTTTTAACATTTTCTAATTAAAATATAGTATATAGTATGAATTATTGTAGCAAAAATATGATTAAATTCACAAATAGATGCATAGAAAATGTTATTTTATGATTTTCCAAGGACATAAAGTGAAAAAAATATAAAAAAACTAACTAAATGCAACATTAAAAGATATACTCATCTTTAAAAAATGAATATTATAAACATTTGAATAATATACCACTTCAAACTTTACGTAATGAATAGTACGAACACTTCTATTAGCTGCTGATGAAAACTATATTAATCTTTGATGTGATGCCTAATGAACGTTGATAGAATTATCTAATTTTCTTAGTATTTTTTAATTGAGAAAATAATTTTTTTAACTAAATTTGAGAGGGGCACGCAAAGAAAAGTAAACTTTGAATCTGTTCTCAAAATTGGATTGTTTCAATCAATTAAATTAATAATTAATAATTAATTTAGTCTGTTTGATTATAAAAAATAAAAAATTCTATCAAATCATCTTTAATCGATAAAATCAGTAAGAATTGAAAAATCGATCAATCCTAAATAATCGATATTTTTTTTATTTGTAAATTATTTTTTTAAAATTTAAATTTAGTATTTGATTATATGTATATACTTATTTGGATTTTAAATTTTGTTAGATATATTTTTTTGTTGGTTATTTATCTTTTTTTTTATCTTTAAAATTAAATAAATAATAATTAATTTATTATATTATTATTTTACATAATATAATGAAAATATAGTCAACAGTTGAACTGATGACTGATATCAATTTAACTATAAAAACACTGCCTATTAATAAAACGTTTAACAAAATAGGCTACTCTTGCAAGTGATGATATCATGGATATCTTTATTCAAAATATATTAATTTTAAAATTTTAATTATTCTCGTTAATCTAATTATTATCTCAATTAGAAGTTACCCTTACCAAAAAAAAATTCCCCAGAAGTACCTTAACTTTTAACAATTTTACAGTCAATAAGTTTAACATATAGTCATCGATATATAAATTTTGCCATATAAAACATTTAATAATTTATTATAAAAACAACTACATAACTCATAATTCATGTCAACATTCATATCTAGGAAATGAGGACATTGCATTATATACTAAAACATTATGCCCTCTAACAAAAAGGGCATTTTGATCCTTTCACAATTCTTTTTTCAAACCTTTTGCTTAATCCATGTAATAATATTCACACAAAATTCACAAATTGAAACTCAAAAGCACTCAATTGGGAGTTGGTAATTATATATATATATAAAAATAAATAATACGAAAGTGAAAAAGCCCGCAACAATACGGGCCGTAGGCTTCGGCCCAATACAACCAAATACGTGTTACAAGACAGAGACCAGGGACAAATCTGAACCATAGATCACACGCTTGTTGTCATCGGACGAACAATAGTTCCTAATGGCCGTGAGCTCATACGGCGACGTATCAGTGGCCAACCATTGCTCCACCGTGAACTTTTGCTGTGTGCACTGTTTGTGGACCCCAGTGACGGTCACCTCCACATAGTTACAATACCATCCATGGCCGGAACCCGACCCATCGGAGGTCAGGTTCATTGCACAAACAGGCCCAGGCAAACACGGGCCTCTCCCACTGAAAATGTCCAGATTACCCCTCTCGAAGTAGTCGTATCCCGAGCCCATTAGCCCACCCCAGGACTCAAGATTGTTGATCCTAATTCCATATCCCTCTGCGTCGTACAGAGTTAAACTAATGATAGAGTCGGTCCCACCCTTTATGATCGAGCTGGTTCTCACGTACACCGTGTACACACAATCCGGATCATCCTGCATTTTTCAAAATTTTATTTTACCTATTTTCCCTAAAATTTTTCACAAAAAAGGATTGAACACAAGAAACTTTAGAGGCTATATGTATAATATAGAGAATATTTATTATATATCTAATTAAAACATTATATATATATTAATTCTTTTTACTCAACAAATTTTTACTATATGAAAGAGATAAAATAAAAATAAAATCTATAAGCCCCATATGGGTAAATAATCAAATTGCCTTCTTTTTTTTCGAGGAGTTCAAAAATACTATGATGGCTCCGTTGCTTTCTATTTTAAAATGCATTTCTTTTTTTTGGTCTTTGATTCAACAATTTCAAAATTTATTTTTTATCCAACCAAAAAAAGAATGAGAGAATTTTAAATATATATTCAATCTTTTACTAAAAGGATTGAGTCCAATACAAAGGTTTTATTGCATGCATGAGGCGGGTAAACGGGTCAAGTGAAGGCCAGCTGAAAGATAGGTTTGGCCTTCTATAATCGGTTAATACATGATCAATTAGTGTTTAAATAAAAATCATTTCTATCATCTTTCCATTCAAATAAAACATAACTATTTCCATTAACTCTATTACTCCATATATTGTTATTATATGAAAGAGATGAATATTAACGCAATCATTTACACAAACACACACACATGTGTGTGTGTGTGTGTGCATGTAAAAATGAACTTTGATACATATGAATTTAGGGCGTGGGAAGAAAAACTTACAGATGTGCAGATGGTGAAGATGGAGAAGAGGATGAGGAGATGGAAGAAGAGGTGGTTGACTTCCATGGCTTCTTCCGATATAACTCTCTTGGCCGACTTCCCTGTGAATAGACAATGTTAGCTGGACTTTAGTGTAAAGTACTATTTATATATATCTTAGGGAAAAAATAAATAAATAGATTTCACCAATATATACCTTATATATATATATATATATATATATATATATATATATGTGTGTGTGTGTGTGTGTGTGTGTGTGTGTGTGTGTGTGTGTGTGTGTAGATGTATTAGAGATATTAGTTAGATTTTCTTGATGATCATTTGGACATGGAACACATGTAAAATGAAATAATTTTGGAGTAATAATTGTACTAATACTCTATATGTCTTCAAGTAAAAATTTACATTTTTTAAGACATCTACTTTTTTTAAAAAAATAAAACACTTTCTTATTTAAATTAATGATGCAATATTTTTAATTTCAACTATTATTTTCTTAAAACAAAGAAATTTATTTTTCACCTAGAATTTTCATGTATATTTAAAATGAAATATTCAACATGAAAAGTACATGAGTATAAATATTAAAATAAACAACAATCTGTCTGTGATTGGACCTGATTTGTCTGATAAGTTTAATGAGAAGTAGCTGAAGAATAAGTCTAACTACTACCTCTTATTAAATAGAAGAAAAAAAATAAAAATAAAAACGAATTAAAGTTTAAAACCTAACAACTTTCGATGAATTTTAATCACGAAATCTCCAACATATGGCGTGTCATCTTTTGTGATACAAGGAATTTTTGGAGAAATTGACGTGATAGTTACATCAAACACCATATATATTCAGACACTTGTTCGCGGCATTAATCAGTCAAATTATCACTTCCTCATTGATTAATAAGGGACAGCTATTCTTCTCATCAACCCATTTATATACCTTTCCTAGAATATATTTCCTTATGTAAGATGCTACAATCGGTAACATATACAGAATTGATATTTTATTATATAATTTACACATATTTATATATATGTATAAATATATGATGAAATGTATATCGTATTATCTATTGAATGTAATATTTATAAAATATTTACTTTAGTATAATTATATATAAATGTTTTAGGTCAGCTAAGCCAGATTTTATGAGGGATAATTGGGCAAAAATGGTGTCTCATCTAATATGCACTACAACAATTTTTCATTATTTAAATTTTGTGGTAGTCTTATTTCATTTTATATGAAAAGAAAAGTCAATTATTTTTAAAATATTTTGGACTTCAAAATTTTAAAATAATTACAATCGATGGCGTCGTGGTGACTCACAGACATCCACCGTTTATAAATTATTGTGATTTTCTCGAAATCTAAAATCCGAAAACTCTTAGAAAGATGTGGATATTAGTCCTCGAAGGCATATTCGAGTAGCCAAACTAAATGTGCCCTAGTAGATGGTGGAAGCTTGTGGATATTCTTGGTAGCTGGATTAATGTGCGCCAAATTAGATTCTCTAAAGATTTGAGAGATGTGGACTAGCCAGAATTACTTATTTCTTGATTTTTGTTTTATGATATAAATTTGTGCCACTTTTTCTATTGAGCGATATTTTTGAAATTACATTATGCATCATTATAGGAATGCCAACGACACGAATTTATCAAAACTCAAGACTCGTCCTATCAAATTTTTTGAAGACTCGAGACCCACCCCACCCCTCGGGTCCGGGTTAGACTCACTAAACCTATTTTATAAATTTAAAAACCCTAAAAAAATATTTTTAAAAAATTAATAGCATTATTTTTAAAAATATATATATTTTTTAAAATGTAATATTATATAAATACATATATATTAAAATAACAAAATTAAACGGGACGGGTTTGAAAATTAAAAATCAAAATTCACCCCATACCCGCATATATCTTCTTAAACCCGCCCCAAGCGAAACAGGTTCGGATCCAATTTGAATTCATTGTCATCCCTATACGCCATCTGTAGACATATATTTTAAATTCTCTATTATAATATCATAATTTTATTTCATATTTTATATCATATATTCATGTCTTGTGTATATGATTAATATTAATTATAAATTTGTAAAAATATTTATATATGTGACTTACATAAATTAAATGGATACAAGATAAAATACTAGATCGGAACTGATGGAGATGCAGCCAACTCAATCCAGTCTATTTAAGCTTGGAATTACATTGTAGAATTGGGCTATTAATTTGTGTAGCTAAATGCCGTGTTTCATTCAACTTATTCCTACTAAACTTCACACACACTGATATCTGCACAACAAGTATAGAACCATTCGGGATTGAGCTTAAAATGACTGCTAAACATATCAAGACACCTTCGTTTAGATTTGTTGATAGGATTGGTAAGATTGACAGGATAAATTAAAATTATACAATTTATAAAAATTATAATATGTGAAAGTTTCATGTTTGGCTTTTATGTTTGAAAATTTAAAGAATTATGTAATATAAATATTTTTTTGTTTGTATTGAGGGATTATTTAGAGTAGTACATAAAATATTCGAAATGCCCACCTTCATCATTTTCCACCACTTTTGGGGGCAAATTTATAACTTCAAATTTGGTTGAGTCCTTGCTCATCTGTTGGATTACATAAAAACAACATTGGACTTGATTATTTATCATAGAAATGCACGATAATTTACCGAATTCTTTATCCATCGTGGGTCTAAATCTAAGATACGAAATATTTGACCTACCTCAATTATATAATAAATCCAACCCAATCATAGAATCCAAATGGAGACCCTAAAGTATCAAACCTAGCATAGAATTGACCAAAATTCAAAAACTTCCTCAATTAGATCTTCGTAGTTTCGACCTATGAAAATGCTCAATAGAATCCGATTCAGTTTGACCTCGCCTAGTTTGGAGAATGACCCCTTAGGGCTGCATGAAAAACTGCCTTCCATGAACAAGGGGTTTGAGTTTTTCCTTACATTATTCACACAAAAAAACTTTCTAAAACTCAAGGAGATTAAACCACTTGGTTTGTAAGATCAAGCAGTTGACTAGCCAATATTATTTCCTAGCCTTTTTATTTTAAGAGATTACTTTAATTTATCTTACTGGTTTTAAATGAGAGTGATTGAAAGAGAAAATTTCGAATATTACTATTTTTTTAACTGATGGTGCGTGTTACCAAAAAAAAAATTATTTTTAGGAAATGTGACATTATTTGTGGATATTTTGAAACAGAAATAGGAGTAATTAATTTAAGACGATGGAAGTTACAAAAATTTATATGTAAAGAAAAATAATTGCCCAATCTTAGTATATATAATAATATTTTCAATTTATTCTAGCAATTGCCTCATGGATCTCTGCATTTTCATAGTAACCATTATAGGCAATAATCTGAGATAAAATAGGCTCCAGGACATGAATAGCAGCATGCCTTTAATTATTTCATCGAAAAAAAAATAGAAAATGAAGACATATATATTTCTGTACAAAAAAAAACAAGTTACAGATCCGAGTCCAAGCCCAAAAACAATTTGTGGATCATCAGTCACAGGCCTAACTAAATGGGCCCCGGATTTAGCCCATTTGATTGCAAAAGATTTCTGTTTTTTTATTTGGGCCTTGAAATATAAATGTTCATTTTCACATTGTTTATGAATACAATTAGGCCTAAACCCAAACCAAAAGTACATTTGTGCAACTTGACTTTATTAACACCAGGTTTATGTTCTATTGCCAAATCCTTTGCTAGCTTAGATAAAAAATTTGAGCTATAAACAGCTAAAAAGCCTAGCCAATTATGTGCAAATCTTTGCCATTAAGAGTTCAATGTCTCTTTCATGATATGGGGATAAAATGATTAAGTATGATCATTAAGATGTGACCAACATAATTTGGGTGAAAATTATATGGCAGGGACGGAGCCATAAATTTTAATGTTGGGGCGAGATTAAATTTTTTCTTAAGAATACTGATAAAGAGATATTTTAATTATATGAAGAACAATTTTATTATATTTAAAAAACTAAATTTCAATTTCAATAAATGTATATATAAAATTTATATTTACATAAACTTGAGGGGGACGATTACTCCTGCCAGTTCCCCTCTCCGTTCCTGATCTACAAATAACATTATCTCTCACAGAATTCTCGTATTTTTTGTAAATACTTTAACCTCTTATTGCGATGACTTGAAACAAATAAAAAAAAATTCATCATTTGTGTTACATTTTAACAAAATAACAAGTTTTTTCATTTCTTTTTTTTTTCTGAAAAAAAAAGGTAATTAGAGTTAATCATGCCAATTGGAGGTTTCTAATTTCAACATGAAGATTTGGCATAATCAGCCTAACTACCATGAGGGTGATAATTATTAGCATCAACAGCAATATCATAATTGAAACCATGGAAGTCTGTGGATTAAGCTTCTTATGTATAATTGCTTTTATTATAGACTATTTGCAAAGTGGCCCCCTTTCTTTTTTTATATTTTTTTAATCATATATTAAAATCAATACAGTAAATATAGGTCCTTCTAGGAATGCTTGACTTGTTGTATCACGCCCAAGTAGCATGCTGGCTTTATGCACAAATCCACTTTAGTTTGTGGTAATTTCCCCAACTAAATATTCGATTAGATTAACAAAGCATCTGATCAGATTATTAATGATACATGTTAATGATCATGATTAGACAAAAGTTAGTTCCTTAAATTGAGAATAATTATAATTCCACCAAAGGAAGGAAATTACTTTAAAAAGACATGGCATGTTTAGAGTATTCATAACTACCAATAATGCCCCAAGACTCTGATCTTAGAGTTTAAGTTCTTGTAAAGGCTATATTCGTTATTGTGCATTGAGTGTACATCTCATCATATATTTATACACATTCATACTTACATATATATGGATATGTATAAAATATATAGTGAGATGCAGATCAACGAGTGTAACATCTTTTACACCTCCAAATGAATATGCATTTATCTATTTCTATAATAGTTGGACGTTGATAATTAATACTAGTAAGCTATTAATTGATGATTGTTCATATATTATTTTCTAAGTTACCATTAATGATCTAAGTACTTGGAAGTATTTGAGTGACGTATTTACATACATAACATGATAGACAAGTCATTATTTCCTTAAGAAGGTCGTATGCGCCTTCCATGGTCATTTTTTTTACAAATTTTTAATATCTTGCAATAGATTTATTTTAATTTCTTAGGAACTTTTATTGATGTGGTTGCTCAATGGAAGATTCTTGATCATAAATTACAAGGGCAGAATTAAAAAGCTCATATAAATGGTTAAGAATTGCGCATGATCAAATTCTTCTTTTCTTTGACAAGGATGCTTGCAGATTATATTCCATATCATAAACTAGATATTATACTTTCTACAAGTATCTTGCAGTGATGTGATTGGAAGAGATTGATGACCATTACTTATGATAAGAGCATAAACCAAAGTTACATGAATATAAATACACATTTTCTATATTAAAAGTTTTGAACCAAATTGAATGAATTCAGACAAGAACAAAGGTTTTTCTTGGTGGTCCCATTGTGTTCTTCGTGATCAAAATTGTTGTTAGATCATGTGAGATTATGTGGAGTTTACATAAATTATAAGTCTCAACTAAATTCCAAATAAATCAACAAGCCTAGTTCTACTACAATGGGCTAGATCAATTGAGAATTTTTCAAAAGAGCATGTTTTGTGAAATGAAATTATTCTTCACCAATAAATATTTAATTTGAATGAATTCGGAGAAGAACAAAGGTTTTTCTTGGTGGTCCCATTGTGTTCATCGTGATCAAAGTTGTTAGAATTACGTGAGATTATGAATGGCAACGGGATGAGTGTGGGACGGATTTGGTTAAGTATGGGATGGGTGTGGTCAAATTCGAGACCTGCCCCACCTCGTCCCAGACATAAAACCCAGCGGGTCCAACCTGTTTGGACCTGTCAACCCATTTTTAAAAAATTTAAATCATTAAATTCACCTTACAATATATTTTTTTTTTAAAAGAGAGAATATATTAAATATAAGAAGATAAATATAAGTCATCAAACATTTATTTACAATTCCTAAATCAAACAAAAAAAATTGTCAATACGATTTTTCACATTACATACCCTAACAACACATATTAAATAAAATACGGGACGAGTTCGGGATGAGTCAATAGAATCCGTTACCCGTCCCGAATTTAAAAAATTAAAATCCGTTACCCGTCTCAAACCCATTAAATCGGGTTTGAACCCACCCCGAACGGGACGAGTTTGTTACGGGGTCGGGTTTAAATTCAATCAATTGTCATCCCTACGTAAGATTATATGAAGTTTATTTTAATTATGGATTTCGATTAGACCCCAAATAGACCAACACACCTAATTTTAGGTATAATGAGCTAGATTAATCCAGAATGTTTTAGGAGATCAATGTTTTGTGAAATAAAATTATTCTTTACCAATATATTATTTATTACATAATCAAAATAACAAAAATGATTAGTTACTATGTTATATTCCACTTCGATAAGTGGAAAAATCATTACAAGTACATTTTACAGATAAAATTTTACATGCGAGAGAACAATTGATGTAATGCTAGATGCTCCCAACAAATCACTTTCAAAAAGGAAATAAATCTTTTTTGCCATATGTTACCTTTTTCACATGGTTGGTCTAGTTAATTCATGCTTACAATGAAATGAATAAAAAGATGCCCTTTTTGAGGTGGCTTCGAAGTTCTAATAATTTCCCTTTGATATCCATAAAGTATCTTTTTTATGTTTGATTTTCTAAGCTCTAATTATTTCATATGGATACATCAATGGGGTGGTTAGGGAAAAAAAATTGACCAAATGCGCTTCTACTTTATAATCTTTGAACTTTTTAAATTAATTCCCTCAAAAACGACTTTGATCATTTCTTTAAGTGCTTGTTTTCCACGAGTTTTGGTCAATAATTTCTTAATTGAACAAGGGGAAAGAAGTGTGCTACACGAGTCGCCTTCTTTCAAACTTTAATTATTTATGTTTCACCTAAATGATTTCGCCATTAACGTACATTTGAATGTTCTTATTTCATTTTTAAGATATTTATAAATATTATTATTATTTTTCTTAAGATCGATATTGAGATTTCAAGTTTCAACACTCTGCTTAAATTTTGCGAAGGAAAGTGAAAAACAAAGTAAAATCATTGAAAACTAAAATTTCATTTTAGAACAAATTAAAGTATCAACTCCTTTTAAAACAAATCACAAAAAAAAAAGGTTCATTTACTGTTTTCTTTGAAGAAATCCAAAATCAAACATTGGAATAAAATAAGATTGCATAAAATTATATATGCACGACTGACATGAATTATTAATCTTTATTTTCTACGGTAAAAGATAATGTAAAGATATATAATCGTCACTTCTTTATCGCTTGAACGGAAATTTAAAAAAACTGAAAAAAATGAAAAAGTAGAAACATATGAAAGGGATACCATAGATTTTATTGAAAACTCTAATTTGAAGAAATTTCAAAATATAAAACATACACATTGCACGCTCTTCTAAACTTATCTATCGTTATTCAATACCAAGTGGTTACATTATTTTTATCGTTTGATAAAAAATTCTTGAAGTCGATGAGAATTTTTCTACACCATCCTCCAAATAATTTGAAAATTATGTGAATAAGACTATAAAGAAGTTAATATTCTCCAATTCAAATATTCTATTTTAATTTAATATTGTATCCCGTATTTTATTTATATATATATTAAATATATAAAATATTTTTTTAAATATATATTTATTATAAATTATATACGAATAAACCACAAATAATTGCATGCATTCACTTTACTATTCTATTACCAACTTCCCAATTTGAACATACCAATTATTCACCTGTTAAGATCTGTCATCAATTCAAACATGTCAGATGGGTTCAGACTGGATCCAACCAATGACCCTATACCATATACACTCCATTCATTTGTTCCCCATAACAATGGCATCTAGGTCACATGCTTGTTCCATGTGACACCACCCCATCCAACACCCCCCCCCTCCCCCCCCAACCCAATCAAATACACATGCATGCATGTATGTATGTATGATACATGCATATTTCTTTGCAGGTATATATATATATATATATATATTATATATATATATATATTATATGTATGTATATACATTAATATTGAAATTGCAATTCCAAAGACAAACCACCACCCCTCCTCCAGGGGCTCGGCCCTCAAGGCGGGGACCGATTCCCAAGGGAGAAACACGTGTTAATAAGGTTCTGCATGGTATCTTTCTTTGAAGACACGTATGGTACAGGACCATATCCCTGTAATAACATAGCATGATCCTCTCTCTGACATCCCATTTTGCCAAAAAGATTAATGCTCCCTCCACATAGCATGTTGGATGGTTTGCTAGGAGGCCTATGGCTTCACATGATGTGTTTTAATTGCACCCAAAATAGCATATAATTCTTGGCTGACCTAGCTATACATGTCATGATATAATTGCACCCTTTGTGCCCGTGAGATTTTTGAATTGATCGAATGCAATACGTTCAATTTATGAAGTAGTAGGTGATAAGAATCACTCATTCTTCTATGATCAAAAGTAGAATAAGCATTGAAGGATTAAAGAGAGATAGAAATTTTAGTATTGATGGACACGATTGAGTTTTTTTCTTATGATAATTTTAATGAATTTATACATGGAAATTTATATTTGAATAAACTTGAGGGGGTTTGGAGGAGGGACTGCCCTTGCCTTGCTTGCTGTCTCGCTCCATTCCTGATCATACAATTACGAGATAATCACAACCCTTTATAGTGGGGCTCTCATGGTAGCAAATTTGTACTCGTATAGGTCCAGAATCCACCAAGTATTTTTTATTTTTTTTTCCATAAACGCACACATTCACATAAATGTTCACATATAGATAAATGGGATTTATATTGGTCTACATTGTTTTAATTTTGAAGTTGTGGGTTGGTGGAAACAAGAGGGAATATGAATGGGACAAGCATGCATCCATTTATTATACTAGAATAGGACCAAGAATTAAGATCCCAATGGGATACATCCCTTTGATTTTCTCTTCTTACCAAAGGCAAAAGACATGTATATTATAAGTAGTAGGATTGTTTAGGAGTTCCAAGAATTGGCACCAATGAATGCAATAACTAATTAAGAAGAGGGGTACACCTCTTTCTCTCTTTGTGTCTAGTTGCCTACCAATAATTGAAGCTTGCAGAGACACTTAGTTTATTTCAGTTACAATACCAATGATGAGGGGTGAACCTAGTGGACTCCATCTTTCCACGTCCAAAAGGTCCAAATAAGGTTGTCAAATAAATTGGAGGCATGTTGTTGTCCCATTCCAAGAATCCATGTGTTTCCTTCACATAATTTTTCAAAAAAATAAAAAATAAAAAACAAAGAAACACACACACACACACACACAATCTTGAGTGGATTCCAACTCCTCATTCAACCATTTTGTATTAGATTCTTTACACCTAGCTAGGTAGTGGGTGAGTTTCCCCATCAAAACCTAACCAAAAGAAAACTAAAGCTTGGTGTTCTTTTTTGAGTCCCCTTACATGGAATTTTTGTTAAAGGGGAAAAGAAAAGTGGAAGGAGATTTGATAATTGGGAGTGGAGTTCAATAATTTCCAAGAGTGGGATCTTCCAAATCTAGGTGTCCAATGAATAGGTTTGTTATCATATTTGGGAGTAATGAGGCTTTTGAATTTTTAACCCCATTGATGTGGATTATGCCTAGTGGTTATTTAAGATATAAAAATTAGAGTTCCCATTGACTCCTCATTATGGGTCTCCTCTCAAGAAATCAATCATCCATTTACTTAGAATTTTTAAACCTTCATTTTTCTATTATTTACGAAAATATTCATTTTTCTTTATTTTGTGTAGTATTTATAATATTTAACCCGCAATTCGTACAATTTTTTGGTTAAATGCAATTTGGTGTTTCAACTCATATTTCACTTTACAGATACACGCGAAGTGTGTATAATTTATGCTAAATGTATATTTAAAAAATTATTTTATACATTTGACATATATTTATTATTTGAAATACGAGATGATACACCAAATGAAAACGATGAACAAATCTTGATTGTGTCTTGCAAGAAGATATAAATTAACAATATATCGGACAAAGTCTAATATTGACATATTTAGTAATGCTTTTTTTTATTTTGGTTAAGAAATGTGTTTTACTTATCATCAGAGAAAAGTATTAAAACAAATAAAACCCTATTGTAATCGAACTCTTTTATTGGTCTGAGAAGGAGGGTGCAACTATAATTGTGGTAGGTGTGACAGGGAACAACTACATGGATGACTTATGAATTACCTATAATAATGCTAATAATTAAGAAACTGAATCTTAAATAATATTGCTTAATTTTAGACCAAAGCTATAGCTACCTATGTTTTGATTATAAGCATAAGTCTGACCTTTTTTTAGTTCTTCTCAGATAGCTGTCCTAGATTCCTAGAGGAAGAGTTCATCATAATAATGTTAATAATGGCCTTAACATATGCCAATAATTTCTCTTTTTACAAGGTCCGGAATAATATATGATAGGTCCGTACATATTGTACTGAATGCATAAATAATGATCAAGTATCTCATTATATAAAAAATAAAATACTTAAATGATAGATATTAATTCTATATATATATATATTGAGTGCAAAATCTACGGCTTAAACATTTGGTTAAATCTTTTTAAGTAAAATCCAACTACTGTACCTGAGAAGAATTATTTCCTAGAAAAAAGTGATGGATGCAGACCTATAACTATATTCCTAAAGCTGAACCAATATGCATAATTATAGCCAATATCTCTAGAACAGCATACATATATATATATATGCAGACCTAAATGTATAGCTAGATGTCACACATTAATTAACAATGCACCAATTATTGATCTTACTATGTACATCAAGGGTTAGGGACCATCAACCGTCATTGGCTTCCAACTGTAACAGCAGAAATTCTTTTATTCATCATGTACCAAATTACTCATATTTTCTTTTTGAAATGTTCTAAAATTCAAAATAGAGCTCTAAGTTTTTCTTTTCCAAGAACTTTCTTCTCGTTAAAAATTATATAATATGATATCATCACTGACGTTCAACTATATTTCTCGAAAATAACAATATAAAGATATGCAATATTTTTTTAAAATTTTCATTAATTTCAATAAAAATCGATATATAGACTTATAATAAATGGGACTGAAAAAAGTATTTTTGTAAAGCAATATGCCTTGTACAACTTGCCCAACTTGACAACCTAGGCAAATGTGACTAATCAAGGGTATATATGTTGGCATCAACTAACAATTAAGCTCTTCCATGCATACAAAGTAAGGTGAAAAATTCTTGGATGGAGAGGTGCAGTTGATATATATATCTCAGCTTTCTCGTGAACGTCTAATCAGATTATATACAGATACGAAGCAGATAAACTTATATCAGGGAAAAAAATAAAGTAAAATAATAAAAAAAAATGAATAAAAGAAGTCTATAATTCATGGATGAAGAGGCCATCTTTTTCAGAAAATTGAATATATCTGTGGTTGTAGGACTCACATCCTTTTTGACTCAGCATGGGACGCAGTTATGAGAAAAGATTGATCATTGGGTCCATAGATATTTTATTCAGTCTCACTCCATGTATAAAAATTGAACCAAACCAGCTATAAGATATTATATACAAACTGCCATGATCTTATCTCAAAGTTGCAGAGGTTCCTCTCACTGACCATTGTACTAGAATGAGCCATTAAGGTTCTGTCCATGGTTGCCGCTTAAAGCGGGACGTGCTTGGGGGGATAGATCAGAACATTGTCGGAGCACTTCGATGTTATTCAAATTTAATTATGAGTTGTTGGATTATATACGATAATATTATTTTACTTTATGATATCACTTTGTGTACATCCAACCGCTCAAAAACTCATTGAAATAAAATCACCAAGTTTTTGTTTTCTTTCATCTTGTAACAAATCCAAATATCTTTGTTTTCTTTACGTAAAAATAGACGACAGAGAAATGATAATCAAGCAACGATTATGCGGTTACATTGTATTAATTATCCGTTACATATTGCATTGCAGTTTATCACATAAAATTTTTTATTATAAATTTTATTTATGTTTATTTTCTATTACATTACATTAATTATCGTGTAACACTCTTTTAATTAAAATGCATGCTACACAGACATGTGCGTAAAGAAAAATAGGTTCTATATAGTACTGTAATTTGTGTGGACGTTGCCAAAATGGAATATTGGAACATGTTTTGTGTTAACCAACTAGCCCAGAATATAGTGCTCTCAAAATCTTCTATACTGTGTGTTTCATACTTCATCAAAGGATTAGAGTGACCTATGAAAGAACATGTTTCTTATCCATCTCTTTTAACATATAAATGGAGTGTGGCTGCAAGAAATAAGAAAATTAGTGACAAAATATTAAATAATAAAATGATATCGATTTTTAAGATAGTGGCTATCAACCACTCATCCATATTTTTGAAACAAAAAATTATTTATTCCTCTGAATTTTAAATAGCCCTGGAAACTGCTGCTACAAAGAGTATTACACGATCGATTGTTTGTTGAACCCTGTGATGGAGAGATATGTTTTTAAATCCCGTATTAAAGCACTTTCGTCTTTTTGTGTCAAGCAATTTTGTTTTGTCGCAAGAATAAATTTCAAAGTCATAATATCAATAAAAATTATAATTATATTATCATTATTAGTAACCATTGGAATATATATAGTGACAATAAAATTTTTTATTACAAATTATTATCGTAATTTTTATTATCACTATACACGTGTTAATAATTATTGATAGTGACAATTTAAAATACTAGTTTTTGTCATTATAGTCACTATTGTGATAAAATAAAATTTAGTGTCGTTTAATACATTTTATTAGTGATAAAATAAAATATTATTACCTAATACATATCATCAATAATGACAATTCTTACAATTTTGACTTAATTTTCTAATTACTAATATTATTTTTTCGTGGTGTGTATATATTTTACGTGAGAGAAACATATCATATGTAAAGTGAGTCATTAGAGGAATAATGCAATAAACAAAGATGCTGGAAGGACGTGAGCGAACCCAAATGAAATTGTAGGAATTTCTGTATCTGGTCAAAGTTAAAGTCCACATTCCTTATCACACAAGTGGTAATTTTCTACTCTGGATTTACTCTTGAGGGGGCCTAGCCACTAGTCTCATTTTATATTGGTCAATATAAATTATAAATTATAATAAAATGGGGCCATTTCTTTTATATATATATATATATATATATATATCCAAATATCTAAAATTTATTTTCCGACTAAATTTTGGAAAGAATGCGCACTCCTTCAAGAACACGTTTTGATCAATTCGATCATATGGTATCCACAGCGTACTCGCATTAAGATCGAATACACGGCTCATTTTATTTTCTGCAAAAGCAGCAACGTAGAAGCCGATAATTCTCTATAATTTTATTAAATCTTTTGGGATTGGAACCACCACCTTGGTTATAGGTACTATATCACTGCAATAGCTGCAAAACAGAACTTGGAAAGGAGAAAAATATCTTAGATTCATAGCCATTTATTAAAATGAATGCTGCTTTTGCTACAAGTTAAATTATTGAATTTTTTTACTTTCACTAGCTGATTTAATTATTACAATTTTAGTGATACAAAAATGTTAAATAATATTGTTAGGTTCTTTTTCAATACTTTCGAGAAAAAAAACTTCTAAATTGTACAAAATCGATAAGTGAAGGGTCAATTTAACAATTCTTTTTTCTTTACAATTTTTCCTAATTTTTATCTTAGAAATTTTAACTTGGATGGAGAAAAATATCTTAGATTCATAGCCATTTTATAAATGAATGCTGCTTTTGCTACAATATAAAGTTAAACTGTCAAATCTTTTCAATCAAATTGATTACAATTTTAGTATTAAAAAAATTAAAATAATAATATTTTTAGGTTCTTTTTTAATACTTTCGTTCTTTTATTTTTCCCATTTTTTGTAGGTAAAATTACAATAATTAATGATATTGTTATATTGTCAATAAAAAAAAATCATCCGATGCCATCTTGATATGTATATGAAAAATGCAATGAAAATAAAATTACAAGCTAAATTAAAGACTTCTATTTACTTAGATAACCTCGTAGAATTACAAATTTGCCCTCGGACATGCTTAATTTACAAATAAGAACTTGTACAAGGGCTGCTTGATACCACGAGAGAGTAGGAATATCTTGTTTCCCTTTTCTCCTATTCCCTTTTTTAACCTTCCCTAATTTTCACTTAGAACATTAAAAAAAAAAAAAAGTTACATAAGCATTTCCTTTTAATCCTAACAAGAAAATTACACATATGCTTCTTACATCCTATAAACAATTCTCAATTTGGTAAAGACATTTTGATCTCCTCAAGTCTTCTTCTCATCCTGAACTGCCTTCTTAAGGACAATCTTTTCCAATCTACTAAACGTCGCAGAAATGCCATGACCTACAACATATTAATGAAACAAATTCATGGTAAGCCACATTTTCGACCATTAATTATGTCGTTAAAAAAAAAAAAAAAACTTAATCTTGGGCCTTTACTGTAAAATCACTTAAATATCGTCGAGAAAAGTATACCTCAGATGGTTCTTGCAATGAATAAGAGGCATTGGTGTCTTTTGGAGTCTTGGAAACAAGAATCCCAAATCCTTGACCCCTCTCTCTTAGCACCTAATTAAGTTAAAAACAAGCAAACTACCTATATAAGTGTGTAAACGAATCAAGAAAGGATGAACTAAAAAGGATGTTTTTTTGTCTTAAAGACATAATTAATTATATGTCGAAACTTTGGATACCTTAAACGCATCTTCATCGGTTCGATCATCTCCAATGTAAACAGGAAACACATCAGTACAATTTGCATACCCTGTTGAATGAGATCCCACATCAAAGTTAGAGATTTTAATTATGTTGTTTTAGAGTTATTATTACATTAATTAATCATTTCCCTTGTAAAGGTTATTTCACAAAAATAATAAGGTTTGGACCACCTAAGCAAAAGATTAAAGCATTAAATACAAGCAATTAAAGTAAAACTCACCAAGTGACTCTAACAGAAACTCAAGGGCCTTCCCTTTGTCCCATTTAATAGTAGGACGGATTTCCAACACCTGCATTAATTAACATCAAGAAATTAAAGTGAGTTATGTACCCCTTATAACTAAACCAAAAAATTTCTTGGTAAGTAAGTACAACCCATTAAAGCATGTTGTATGTTGTATGTTGTACTGTTTACAAGAATTTACAAGATATAGTGAAGTCGTTAGTAAAATTTTAAGAGAAGAACTTATAAGCTCTGGAAATAAGAAGTTAGAATTCTATAAAGTTATTTTTAATATATTAAAAAATCTTTTAATTTTATTTAACCAAAATCTCAAGAATTTATTTTTGAAATAAGAGAATATATAAAGAGAACTAAGGACCTGCAGGATAATCACACATACCTTTCTTCCTTGGGTCAATCGAAGGTTTGGGTACCCCTCCAACACCGCTCCAACTTCCTTAGCTAGTTCTGTCCATTTCTGCAATTTGAGGGAAGATTGTAATAAAATCAGGGCCTTTTCTAAGGATTTGCTACTATTATATGCAATTATCAATTTGAAATAACATGAATATCAACTTTAAAACCACGCTTTTATCAAGAAAGTAAGCAAGGTCCAATGTTATTAAATAAGACTACCCAGTTTAATAATATTGAAATAATCATAATTATAGAGTATATAAACAGATGAAGAATATGATTATGAGTTATACCTTCTCATCAACACAGCGGAAATGTACAGAGACACAAAATTTGTTATTCTCCACCTTAGCACCTGGAGTAGCTTTTGTCACCTCCAACAGTGCTTTATAAACCTGAGATTTCCAATCAATATTTGTCAAAAAAATAAAAAATAAAATAATTTATTGAACTAATTGTGGTAAAAAAATCATTGGAATAATGTAATTCAAGAAACTGAAAAGCTTACCTCATCGATCATGGGAAGGTATTCACTAGCAGGCTGGAAAAGAACAGCTTGAGCCCCCTGATTATTTTCACAGAAGAGTTAAAAAGAAAGAAAAATGAAAGAAACCCATAAAAAAATTGACAAAATTATTGCATGGGGTATTAAAAAAAAGTCCAAAAAAAAAAAAACTCACTTTCTTATGTTTGGAACCTTTTGATGGGCCTTTTATGTCCATTCCATGGCTTCCAGCATAATACAGCTCTGCCAAACGCACAAAACTATACACCTGTATATATACAGACAAGAAAACAGGAATTATTTCAAATACTGAAACCCAAAAGCTTGTTGAAAATACATATGCAGTTCTCTGGTTTCAAGGAAAAACAGAAGACAAACAAGAATTAAAATTTGTACCTTGTCTCTGCACCTCCCACTCACTATAGCAGTGGGAAAACATCTAGCAAGTTTCCTCACTGTTGCTCTCATCTGCAAACCAAAACCCATATAAAAAAATATATGAATCAAGAATTTCAAAGGCAAAGAAGAAATTGGAAAAATTTAAGTGAGTGAAAATGGGAGAAAATATAGACTAACCGCCTCAGACATGAAGGCTCGATCCGGGTCATCTACAATAGGAGAAAGTGTGCCATCATAGTCAAGAAACATGACTATTTGCTTTCCCTTTGAAGCATTTGTTATTTGCTCGAACATGTCAAGAGCTGATGGATGGTGCAGCTGTTTCAATCCAAATATTCCCACGTCATTATGCTAAAAAACAGACAAGGAAAACAGGAGTGCAAAAAGAAAGCACAAAATGCCCACACGTGTTTGTACATGGGCATCTGCATGTATATGCTCATGCCACATATGTATGTATACAGGTACATGAACATGTTGATGCCATTAGTTTCACATATAGATACATATATGTGTGTTTAAAACACGGATACACACAGTTGGGAATGGTGGGCTTACAGTCCAAGAACTTTGGTCATCGGAGAGAGCGGCAGACTTGATATGGGTGGGAGAGGAAGCTCTCATTGAATCGACCCAAGCGTTGATTCTTGCGCCACTATTGATATCAAGATTCTGCAGCAGTTTCTTCTTTGAAATGGTGATGTAAGTACCGGGCACCGCCGGCGGCTTTTGCGCCGCCGTGGTGAACAGGGACGATCCTGAGACCGCCACCGTTATTGCCATGTTGATTCCTGACTTTCCATCCGAAACCACCACATTTTGGTTGGTCATCTTTGCTTCTTTTGCTCACTACAAAACCACCAAGAAACACATTTATTCAGTTTGTCGATACAAAGACTTATTATTCCAACTTTTAAAACCATATTTAACCCAAACCCATTCTAGAAAAATGAAAAAAAAAAATAGAAATAAAAAACCCACCTCAAATAATCTTGAAAAAGTGGAACAACTGTTGATCAGTTTCTATGCTACTAGTGGTTAATGATAGTGTTCATAAAGAAACAGAGGTGAAAACAGAGCTCTCTGATACAGAAAAAGAGGAGAGAAAGATTGATAATGGGACTCAAATTTGAGGTCTTTTGGGGCACAAAGGAAGTGCAAAACTAAGGATATGCCAGCCAAGAAGATTGAGAGATGAAATAAGAGAGAGAGAGGATCAAGTGTGTGTTCTGTGTGAGAAAGATTTGAGGTAGTTTTGGTTCTTTTATAGTTGCAGCCAGACACTAACAGACGAAAGTCTTGGTGGGACTCAACACTCCCTGGGGTAGGAAGGGGGATTGCGGGACCCACATTCAATATCCTGAGAGGGTTCCACCACCACCCCCCACCACCCCACATGGGCCCCCACAACACCGTGTTGGTATCTCTCTGCCGCCTCCCGACGCCGTCAAGGAAAACAGCGAACACCACCGCCAGCTCGATCCTTGCCACGTGGGGAGCAGAAGGTGGCCCATGACACTGTTGTGGGCTCCTGCCACGTGGCATGTGGGCATCACCACTATAAACCCACTGAATTTGGGTTTGTGTGGGAGGGGCTGAAAATGAATTTTCCTAAAAATGGTCCCAAAACCACATTTTGAGAAGGGGGGACCTCCATTAAAACCCCTCAAATAATATGCGACCTTCCCTAACTTGGTAAATGGTCCCTAAATTGTGGAGAGTTTACAAAAGAGACCCCTTTGTATATGGGGGCTAACCCTGTTAAGCAAAACAAGAAGCCTCTAAGCGTGGAGAAGTGGAGGTATTAGTGCACCTTTAAGGGCACAATATTATTTAATTTATAATTCAGTCGAACTCAAATCAATTATCTTCTAAATATTTATTCATATATTTATGTGGGTGGGTACGTGGATGAATAATGAATCGAAACGACGATACATTTCACCAGTAATATATTTTTTTTAGATTTAAATTCTTGAATAGTAATTAATTAAAGAACAGAATACGTATAATGTGATTGATTGATTTGATTCTCAACTAAATTTTTTCCTCAATTTGCATGCCTATCATACATTACTTTATGTATGATGTTGCCATAGTATTGGTTGCACATGAATCAAGCATATTATTTGATGGAAATCATGATTCTAAGCTAATGGAGTATTTTTAATGCAAAATAGCATAGCATCATTATGCCCTTCATAATACTTCAACTCATATAGCATGTAGAATGTTTTAACAAAGTTCTAATACATTGATATGTACCTTAATATCGAACAATGCTCAATGATTGTTCATATGTTCCATATATGTAAATATTTTATTCGAAATTCCTATGTATATATATGTATATTTTACTGAGTTATATGTACACTAAAACTCACACAAGTTTGTTTTCCAAAAGTAATTCGATAATATTTTTTAGATATTTTTTTCATAGAGTAAATTAAGGGCAAAAAGCATTAGTCAAATATACATAACAAAATTGCAATAAAAGAAATTAAAAAATAATATGTTTTCGTTATAGATTGTCTTCTTTCATTTTTTTATTTTTTTATTTTTTTATTTTATTTTTTATTTTTTTTTGTGTTCCTGAATATGTTGATGTAGCGAAAAAAAAAAGTGGTGATTTTATGAAAATACCCTCTCTAACATTTGGTCTGCGATTTTTATCAAATTTTATGGACAGAAAGCGTCGTTGTGCCTTGTGCACAGGCTTGTCTATGGCCTTGAATATTATTACCACAGAATTTGTTGGTGGTAATGTAATATAATTATATTTCGTTTATATTAAGTTTTTTTATTTTTTTATTTCATTTTTGTTAACTTCTCTTTCTTTTTTTCTTATTTGTGAAGTAACTTTAGTTCTTTAACTAGAATGCAGTTATAAATAATTAATATTATTTTTTAACAAAGCAAGAAAATAGTAACAATAATTTTAATAATTAATATTTTAGCTAACCAAATAATCAATAAATAATATAACTAATTTAAATTATTATTTAAATCATCAAGTAATTAATATTTAATAACCAATTATCTAATTAAATGATTATCTAACTAATCAAATGATTATTTAACTCATTAAATAATTAATTTCAAACTAATCAATATTAATTTTTAAAACTAATCAAATAGTCAAATAATGAATATTAATAACTTTAGCAAAAATAATTTTTAACTAATCAAATAATACCTTCAATTAGTGACTAAAAAAATCACTTAACTTTGATTAAGATACAATAATCAAGGGAAGAAAATTAAAGAATATGGAATTAATTTAAAAATTAATTTTTTCTTTTGTTTTTTTTTCATTTTTTAATATTCTCTTTATCTTTTAACTTTTTCTTTCTTCTTTCTTCTTTCTTCTTTCGTCTTCAACCTTTTTCTTTCTTTTTTTCCCCCATCTTCTTTCTCCACGCACCCAGCCCTCCACACCCCCACCCCCACCCCAACCCCTGCAGCCCCGCCACCCACAGCCCCTAACTCAACTCCACCTTCTCTTAGCCCTCACCGTCGTGTTGCCGTCGGCCCTCCTCCCTCAACTCGAGCATTTCTCTCCCCGCCTTTCTGCCCACCATATATATATATATATATATATATGTATATATATGTACCACGCACATGAATTTTGTTTTTCATTTTGGGTTGAGGTGGGTATCGGATAGGGTTTGCGGTGGTGGGTGGAGGCGGTTGCGGTAGACGTTTACTTGTATGCATAATTATTACATAAGTTCATGCATATATACCCGCTCTGTTAACCATTTTTAAAATTTGGATTCAGATATGCCGGAACCCAAACTCAACTATTAGTTTTATGTCACTTGTTTTATTATTTTAAAAATATTTAAAATATTTTTTTAAAAAAAATCATACACTAATTTTTTTAAAATATATATATTTTTAATATCACATAAATATATATAATATATATTAAAAATATAAAAATATAGTCAATTTTATAAATAAAAATTTAAGATCCTCTTCGGATCAATTTATAATAGTAAAAATTTATTTCAAATAAAATAGATTTAGAATGAGTTTGAATTTGAACTCGATCTTATTATTGTAATTTCAGGAAATATCAGAACAATTTTTTCCTCAACAACACAACTATTCTATATATAAATAATTTTTATATTATGTAAGTATTCATGTATATAAAGACATAGAACTAAGTATCTAGAAAACAAAATTTAAAATTATGTAAGTATTCATATTTACACAAGTATATATATATTATTGGTAGTAGATTTAAAAAGACATAGAACTAAGTATCTAGAAAACAAAATTTAAAATTATGTAAGTATTCATATTTACACAAGTATATATATATTATTGGTAATAGATTTAAAAAGACATAGAACAAGTACCAAGGAAAAAAAAATTATGTCATCATCATGTCGGAATTTCACTAATTTGGTTTGTAGACTATGTAGCTCGAGAAAAAAAAAAATCCGACTCTCAATATAAAAATATAAAGAAATAAAGTAATTTTGGATGAGGCAATATTATTTTTTTTAAAATAGTTCTAAAAAAATTTGTTTTTTAATTAATATTATAATACTTGCTAAAATAAAAGAAACAAAAATCTAACGTATCGAACACGTCATTGATAATATATCGACACGCTATTGAATTGTCTCAAATTTTTTTCAACTTTGTTTATTTTATGAATACACCAAATAGTGTACTGAACATATATTATACGCGTATCGTATCCAATACGGTAGAAAACACACCACGAATAATTTATTAGAGTACATATTATAGAGAGTCCAGACAGACATAGTCAATAATTTAGACCCTTGACTTTTGATATTGACTATGAGAAAAATTAATAAGAAAAACCAAACTTATTGGCCATCCTAGCTAGCTACTATCTATGAAGTTTGTTCCACTACGTTTGGTCTCAAATCATAGGTTCAATTGCCACTACATGTCTAGGTCCCCACACCCATTGGCTAGAGTTAAAATTCTATTTGTGTTGCATAAAATGTCAAAGTCCCAAGAATTAAAATCCTAAGATTAAAATTAGCTAAAAAAAAAGGTCGAAATTTGTGTTGAAAGCAATAGTTGTTAATAGGGACACTAATTTATTTTCTAATTTTTACCTTTCAAAATATTATACTAAACCACGGTAAATTATGAGTAGTTTGTGCTTTCATAATCATCATTGTTTTGATTAGTTTTCGATCAATTATATTTTTTAAACAAAAATAATATCAATAATAAATAACAATGATTATTGTTTTACTTTTTTGGCCAATAATTATTAATTTTCCAAACTCGATCATATAAGCACTAGGAATTTTTTTTCTTCTTTCTTTTATTCAAGAAGACAAGCTTAATTATTAATTCTAGTAGTCATAATGACAAATTAGAATATATACTAAGGAGACAACAAAAAGACATAAACAGAGGATAAAACTGTGAATCTTAAATCTACATTAAACAAGATGTGTGTAAAATTATAGATAGAAACATTTTGATATCACAGAAAAAAAATATAAAATAAAATTTAAAAGCCTGGCTTCCAAAAAAAAAAATCGTCATTCGTGACTTCAGACAGATAAGCTCAAGTGTAAAATCAATGCAATAAAGAGCTTAAGGCAAAGTCCTAAACAACAATTAATTACTGTACAAAATTGCGCCACAAAATAGTTGTCTTAGGATGTAACAGTGCCTGATCAAGCAAGTTTAGGGATGACAACATCCTGAATTTGAAATAGATTTGATCAAATTTAAAAAATGCCATGTTGATAATTTTAAGATTTGGAATCATCGAATTAGAACTGCTAAATTTGATTTATTATTTTATAAAAAATTAAAAATAATTTTTTTTAAAATAATATATTAAAACTTTCTAAAAATATTACATAAATATATAATAATAAATTTAAAAAATTAAACAAGACGAGTGCGAAAATAAAAATCTAATTTCCACTTTAAACTCATTTGTAATACAAGTTTTGTTTCATTGTCATTCCTAAGTTAAATAATGTAAACCTACTCCTAATTTTTTCAGTTTGAATTTTTTATTGTAATATTATATTTTACATCACGACGCTCCATACATAAAATATTTCCTTCAAATTTTATTAGAATATCCAAACTGCAAGTTTTGATGGTGATACTCTAATTATTTTTGTGTCTCTTTGGAAACTTATTTATTAATAATAATAGGAATACTAGATAGAATGTTAAAAAAAAAAAAAGTACTAGTGATTCATGTTTATTTCCAAATCAAGATTAAATAAAGTTCGAGATGGGGTTAAGTAAATTAATTAATTAATAACTAGTAAAATTGTTTGAGTCATAATATAATAATGTAGATATAATCAATTCCCAAATTGTATTTTTTGACAAGGGAAAGTTTTAAATGAGATAAGTCCCAATAAATAGAAGTTCTTACATATGGTATCTTATTAGAAACTAAAATATTGGAATTTTCTCTTTCAATAATTTCACATAATATAAATTTCCACTTGGTTATACTAATTTTGACAAAATTATTTCTTCAAAATTTTAAAGCATAAACATTAATTCTTTTTTTTTTTTAATTTAAAACCTCATAAATTTTGAAAGAACACTTGTCACGAGCTTGTACGTAGTAGTGTAAAGGCTGCGGTTAGATGGCTGTACACCAGCCACCTGGCCAACTACATACGATAACACTCTTTTTGTACTCTTTTAGATTTTGATTTACAAATACATACTCTGTCTCTTCCTATTTTAATATTTCAATTTGGCTTGATTCGAATTTTAGACAACAATAAAAAAAACATTTATAATTTTGTATATTCTTATTATTTTTTTTAAAAATTCAATTACTGTGTCACTTTTATTATTTTAATTGAGAATATAATTAAAAAATAAAATTTTATTTGTAGAATGTGTTTTTTAAAAAATTAAAAAAAATAATTTTTACAGAAATAAGTATATATATATATATATAAAAGTAGGAAACAGAAAGAAGTTGTGAGACTTTTCCAGAGCACTTTGGGGTAAAATCCAGTGGAAGTTTGTTGGGTAGTAATTCTCCTTCCCAAAATGCTCAGCCACTCAAAACAAACACACAATGCAAACAAAGACAGAAAAAGCGAGAGTGGCAGTGACTCAGAGATAATGTGGTACATTTTGTCTATCATGGGGGTGGTGGGGTGGGGTGGGGTGGCGTGGGGGGTGGTGGCGGGTGGTGGGCTTAAAGTGCATTGCCCCATTCAATTCATCGATTATTTTCCTTTTCCCATTTTCTCCTTGTCCCATTATTTCTACTACGTATGCAAAAATGGGCGTATTTGGAGTGTTTTTGATTAAATTTAATTAATTTTTTTATAAGTTTTGATTTAATATATTATAAAATATTTTTAGAGTTTATATATATGTTAGATCTAATTTTTTTAAAAAAATTGAAGTATTTTAATAGAATAAAATTATGAAATTTATAAGATATAAGTAATGATATTTTTTGCAATTTAAATGATCATATTAAATAAGTTTGTTAAAATTTTAAAAAATATAAAACTCATTTCTTTTTGAATTTATATGATGATATTATCTTATTTTGAAAATTTATAATATCTTTTTAAATTATGGATAATATTTTATAATATTTTAAAATTTTGAACATCTTATAAAATATCTTTAATCATCACATACATACTGTTGTCAATTTGTCTAGTGTCTCTAGATGTTTATTTATTTATTTCTACAATTAAAATTGTCTATTGATGACTAAAACAAATTGAGTGGCTAAGCATTCAACTACATCATGAAGTGTTTTTCATATTCCACTTTCTAAATATACGACACATTTATAATAAATCATGCCAAAAGAATATTTAAAAATATATTTTATATACTTATTATGTATTTATGATGTAAAATATGAAATAAAATATCAAATTGTAATAAAAAATTCAAACTACGTACCATTATGGTGTCTTTAATTTTTAAATTTTAAATAATCATAACTATAAGTGTACGATGAACTCTATGCAAAACTCATCACCTTTTTTACTTTAACACTATATTCAAGCATAACCTAAAAAATTAGAGATACTATTGCTCTCGACGAAGCGGGCGAACAATTATCTCAATGCTAAAAACATTCACGATGTTCAGTTGAATAACATAATAAAATCCAAATCTCAAATTATAATTATTATTATTAATAGTAGTAGTAGAAGAAGAAGAATGTGAACACTAAACCAAAAAGATGATTTAAGGTACAAGATTGAGAATAAAAATTAGTAGAACAATCAAAGAGAACCTTTGAAAAGGTTTTGCAGTAGTCTAAATTATTCCTACCTTAATTAACTCTAACACCTTACAAAAGTATGAGATTCTTGTCTAACATTGGCTCATCATATTCCAAATTTATCACATGCCCCTCTGCATTTATACGTAACTCTAGTTTTTGTATCCATTCTTCCTATTTTTAAAATAAATAATTTTTTTAAAATGCCTCCTTACTTTTTTAGAAACTTTTACTGGGTCCAAAAGATCTTTCATGCCTAATTATTGGTCAAAACCAGAGGCAAATTTCAGACTACAGATTCTTGCAAACTACTGGGTTTGGTCGGGAAAAACCTTAAATAAAAAATTTATTTATTTATTAATTTAAAAAAAAAGAATAAAAAAAGTGATATGAATGGAAGTACTATAAAGAAACATTTGTTTAATAATGGTAAAGTGATTCCGTTTTCTACGCCTAAATCATCGGTTTCACACTTTAGTTTTATTTTTTATACTTAGGTGTTACCAAATAATTTATTCCCACATTCATTATTTATTTATTTATTTATTTATGTTCCCAAAGTGAATCATTATTTGGGGAGTTTATATAATTGATGAGCAGAATATGTATATGGTTTGGGGGATATGATTGATTCTCAAAAGTCATCCTTCTGATTTCATTCTTGATTCTTGGGTTCAGTTCATTCATTGAAACTGATCAATTTGTTTCAAGTCAAGAATAATATTACAGCTTAATGGAAAAAAGAAAAGAAAAACAAGATAAAAAAAAAAAAAACAAAGATACATGGGAAATTGATGTCATGCAAGTGTTTAGTTTGGTCGTAATGATATTACAATCAATACATATATATACATGCAACTTCTGTTAAATGTATCATTTAACACTAAATGTCACACTTGACGTTGAATCCATACATTCAGTGCATGTGCACTGGGAATATTATTGATTCAAATGATTAAATCCAAATCAATTAAATTATATTTTTCAGATGTTCAGTCACGAAATAAGTGTATTAAATAAGTACATTATCACTTGTTATTTACTTAATTAGGTTCATACGTTCGCACTGAAACTAGAATGAATTAAATCGATTGAATCCAAATCAATCAAATTATATTTTTTATATGATTAGTTGCAAAATAAGTGTACAAAATAAATGCAATATTGCTTGTCATATACTTAATCAAGTTTGTCAAATCTATTTTTTTTTTTAAAAAAAAATCCATTTTGCTACCCACAAAATGAGGGAATTAAAGTTGCATGGAGCATGCCTACATATAGCATATGGGGATTGGTTGAGAGTGTAGTCAAAAACTTTTGCATCATTTTTTGGTCTACAAGATGACATTTGAAATTATTATTTCCAAGACTTTCTTATTTCTTGCAAGCAAGTGAAAGCATTAAAACTCCTTTAATTGGAATCTTTAAGTACATGGCCATTTGCCTAACTCTTTGAAGAACTAACTTTTGACAATTTCATTGGAAGATTACATGTGTAATCATATGATAATCGCAGAGTATATATGTTGCCTATCTTAGGATGCAATAATCATGTGTTGTCAATTATGAAGTTTCGAGAAAGAATTGACCATAGCATATACATAAGTATTATCTCTATATACTCTATATATAGATATTAGGTATGTATTCCTATCTGTGTAACATTTAATGCTATGTCAAATCACCTTTACTAGAATTTTTGGTACACTCAAGAAACCTTGACCAGATCATGTCAAATTATTTATTTTAATTTTATATTGTATTTTATATTTTATATAATATATATTTAAAATTAATTATATATTATTAAAAATACAAGATACAATTTAAAATTAAAATAAAATTGAACTATAATAAATCCAATGAATACAACGTTAATTTGAAGACACACGTTAATGTGTGTGTGTGTGTGTTTTCGTTAGTACCATTTCTAAATTTCTAACCATGGATTAAGATTTTCAAATAATGAAAAAGTTTTTTAATATTCAGTTTAATGAACACTAAGGTATAGGGTAGTTTTTTAATTTTTAAGTTTCCTGAAGACTGTCTCCCTCTCTTTTTTTTTTTTTTTCCTTTTTTTAATAAGTTTTTAGTTTCCTGCAAAAAATTTAACGTTTCTTAATTTTTTGAGACATTCTTATGTTTTCTTTATGATAGCGTACATATGAATTTTCATTGTCTCACAATATTATAAATATTTTATTTATTGTAATTAATAAAATTACTTAAAATCTAATCATATTAACACTCACCCATCTCATTAAAGCTCCTATGCCTACTTATTTTAATTTCTAAGGTATTAACTAGGCCTAGTTGTGCAATAAAAAAACCCTAAGTTGCATAATGACTTTGAATATTACTATCACAATATTAAAAAAACTATTTAGTATGATTAACCTCAAATGATTTAAGTTTATATCAGTTATTACTTATCTCATTTTTGTGCCCTCGATTTTACTGTTGTCACGGATTTTACGTAATCAATCGAATTATAAATATTCTTTCAACACAATATATATCTGTTATTAAAAATTTTATTTTCGTACTCTCGATTTCATTGCTATTTTAGAATATACGTAGTTCATCGAATAATATAGATTATAGAAAGAATCTCTAAACCAGATACGTACCTCCCCAAATAAACTCCAACTAATTCCAATATAGATAATTAAATTCAATCATATATGTTATTATAAGGTATATATGTGTAATGTTGGGCAGAAGCCCAACAAGAAACATCTACTAAAACCTAGGACACCTAGGTGTGTATCACCTACGATTGATTGTCGAAGCCTAAAACTTGAGACAACACGCCGGACACCACACGTGTGCTTTGCCCTACTTGTACGTTTCACTTTTTTTTTTTTTTTTTTAAATTCTCTAATTTTCTAATTTAAATATAATTAAAAATGTGAATATTTTCTACACGTGGCTTGTCTTGAGGAATTTGGAGGGGCGAATGCACGGGGGCCACGCTCAGCCACATGATCACCAATGCTCATTCGCTTTTTGGTCGGTTGACTTGATTCTCCCCAAAAAGAAAAACAAATAATTTTTCATAGGTTGTAGAATACTACTTTTTGTACTTGCTACAATATTTTATATGAGAAATAAAAATAAAAAAAATTATATAATTTTTTTAAAAAAATAATAATTAAAAATTAATGGTATCGGTGAACGTTATTTGAAACAAAAATCCATTGAAACATCCCAAGCTTAAAAAGGTTCGAAACTTTTCTCTTCTTCATCTTTCTTTTTCTTTTTGGTTTTAAATAATAAATTTTTTATTTCTTGAGGAAAAAAAATGGTTATGGTTTCTGACTTGGAGATTGTCTAAAAATAATTTATGTACTCGTCGAAAGATTTGTTATAAATTATAATAATCAACCATTTAAAAATATTCATCATTACATCATTAATAGTAATCATTAATATATCAATTAATAATCAACTTATAACAATTAATAAACATTACACATATAAAACCCGTAAAATTTAAATTCAAAATCCCATAATTTTATAGTTTAACTTTATGTTTGAACTAAATTGATTGACATCACAAATAAAAATAAGAATGGTCGCACACAAACCAATAATTTAGCTTAGAGCTTAGAAATTAACTCACAACTTAGATTTGAAAAACTAATTGTAGGATTTTGTGGTGATATTCTGCCAATCACTACAATAATTATTCAAAAAAGCTATTTAAAATTTTTAATTATTAAATAAATTTATGTTCGATCTATTCAATGCTACACTCGATAAAGTTCATTGAATATAAATCCATCATTCATCTATAATAGATGTGTGTGAATGAAGGATCGATTTTCACCAGATCCACTTAATATAGCATGTATTTAACTCTTATGCCCCATGATTCATTAACAAGCAATTATTGATCTAATTAAAGCAGATCCAATGTTGACTTAGGACTAGTTCCCACTAATACAAGTTCATGTGTTTTGCCAAAAATCTTGACCACTAGACCAAATAATTTGTCCCTTAATTACCTAATCAAGACATTTCCTGACAAATAAAAACTAATATACATGCTTGTATTGGCTATAATTGATGACTTAAAGTCGCAATAGTATGATACAAAATGGCAAAAAAAAAAAAAAAAACTTATGTGGGCACAAACTTTATCTGCATCTAACTCATAAGAAAACAAAAACTTTGCCTGGTTGATCATTGCTACGCCTTTTGAACATCTTTCTTCACATGGTCTGTTAATTATACATTTAATTTTGCTTAATAATGTGCATTATCATTGCTACGTAGGATCAAGAAAAAAAAGGCATGAGGTGCATGCATAATTTAGATTCTCATATATATATAATTGATTGGGTTGAAAACAAATCACGATATTCGATTTGAAATTGATATTTAAAAACTAGTTTGAGTTCAATTTGTTAATTTAACAAATCAAATTTGAATACATTTTTTCATTTGATAAAATATAAAATTCAACTTGAGGTCGATTAAATTAGTAAAAAATATAAAAAATTACATATAAATGATTCATATTTTATTCAATTAATAATTAAATTAAATTTAAGTATAATTTTTAAAAATTAATAAAATTTCAAATAAATTTAAATAATAATTTATTTAATTCAATTCTATTCGCTTGTGACCACCACTTATCTTTATCTTAATTGCAATATTCATGCAGCCTAATAATTCTTTGACTATGCAACGGGAGAATTTTTGGATTTTAGCTTTTCCAACCGTCCATATATGCTTAAAAAAGTAGAACTTGTCAAATATATTATTTGGAATATTCTAAGATCAAATCTTCTTTAAAAATAAATAAAAATTGTTCGTCACGTCATTTAGTAAAAGTCGAGGTCCTAAGATTCTTTAGTTATGTGGATTTGGGTCTAATTTGATGTACGTTCTTTTTTATTATAATAAAAGCTCGATTCTAAATTTAATTTATACGCAAACCAAAATTTATTTCACATTTTACTTGCAGTTAAATTATATTAAGATGTAATATTTCTTAATTACTAGTAAATTAGCGTTACCAAATACTTTGTCAACATTCTAGTGCAATAATGTGTTTGTGTTCAAATAATATGCCTTTCTTAAGCCCACAGTTTCAATTTCTTTTTTCTGTCTTTGGGACTTTTGGGGGGTGCACGAGACAGTGTTGACAAATTGCATGTTCAAACATATATATTATAGTCCAATTTGTGTTTATTAAGAAAAGGTTGGTCAAAATGTAAAGTGACCAAATAATAATTGAAGGCAAGAAACCCAAAGTATAAAATAAGATTAAATGTCTGCACAAACTGTCTTTTAATTTTTGGAAGGTGCACAAAAAGAATAAAGCTGTTTGAAAGTTCACGAGAAGTCTTCAAGAGTGCATACTTGGTAGGCAAGAAAAGGAAAAGTCAAAATCCAAACTGTCTTTATTTTATTTTATTTTTTATTTTTTTAATTTTGTAAAACCAAATAAGAAATTTATAAAAAAATCGGTTATAATCGAACCGAACTTATTGATTCACTTCAGTATTTGGTTTGTAATTTTAGTCAATTAAAATTTTGATTGGTACAATTTGACCGAATGAGCACCCTTTTATGATATATCTTAGTTCATAAATTAAAAAAAAATAAATTATTTTGAGTTTGAAAATATATTTGTTTTATTTTTTATTTTTTCAGATTACCATTTTAAAAGCATTTCCAAAAAAATACATATCTATTTTCCTTCATATTTTCAAAACATAAACCCTATTTTCAAAAAAAAACAACTCCTCATTTTTTAAGAAAATATCATTTATCATATATTTAAATAAATAAATAAATAAATCAAACTTATTTTTCTACACAACAATTTAGAGAATCTTTTGAATATATGTTTCAAAAAATATATTATCCAAAAATGAAACGCTACCAAGTTGGATCCAACTTTTCTTTAAACAAAAAAAACAAGAACCAATAGCACAAAAAAAAAAAAAAAAAAAAATCATTTTTTGCACAAGAACAAAAGACAATTCAGGTGAAAAGAAAACTTCATTGGTAGGTCGGCCCACAGTTTGAAGTGGGTTTAACCCGATTCTGGCCCACTTGGAAACTGGACACTGTTACTGGATTATTTGGATCCAAGTGTCATTCAGATAGAGAAGTTAAAACCAATCAAATATTAGTTAGTACGAAATTGAAATCTAATCTAAATAATCATAAAGTTTCTGGTATAATTATTACAACATAGTATCTGTTGACAGCTAACTGCCTTGACATAAACAAATTTCAGGTATTTTTGGACTAACATATTTTTAGAATATTTTTGTTTCACATGATGAGTTTATGATGGTTAGTGGGACCAATAATTGATGCATGGCCATAGAATTTCCATTACCAAAAAACTTATGATGAGCATATACATACATGTCCAATTCATTCATGTCATAACTCATATGATAAAGAGTAATAATTTTTCTAAGACAAGGGCTTAGATAATTATTTAAAAAATTGACTTATTTGGTAGAAGATATTTAGTTATTTTCTTTCATGTTTCCATTTTTGCCCCCGAGAATAATAAATTAAAAGAATACCTGAATTCAAGATCAATAATTTTTTTTTGTCTCGACCTTTTACCTCTTTATTTCTTATTAAAAAGACCTTGTACCGTTGTCATCTTGATTGAGATCAAGTTTCTTGAAATACATATTTTTATCATAAATCAATTTATAGTTTAATAAAGCAAATTATAGTTCATATGTGAAGTTTAGATCGATATATAGCTATAACGTTCTAAAAACAACAATTATTTATATTTGATGAATTACTTGTATATTTCATTAACTAAAAAAAGGTACTCACAAACATTTATCTAAATACAAAATACTAAAATTTAATGTTTATTGCAAAAGAAGAGTCTTGAGCATCCCATGAACCACTTTGTTACACATGTCGCATTTTTTGTTGTTCTATGTTCATTTACTTTATTCCAATAAAAAGGTATTGTATTTATGCACTCAAATTTAATTATGTATGTGACACTATAACAATAATCGTAACAATCTGATAATTCTTTTTTCACGTAAAAGTATATACGTATGTGTCGACAAATATTAAATGAAGCAAAGAATCCATGTGCATGAGTACAAGGAGCAGAGAGTGGACTGATTCTTGTGCCTAAAATAAAATTAAAAAGGGCAAAATTAAGGGGTAAATTGAAGAAACAAAATTGATAAAGACATGTACATAAGCATGATCAAGAATCTTGCATGGCCCAAAATGTGACTACTAACCAACATAACTGCTACTTTTAACGATACCTTGAAGACTTTCGGTCTTTATGTGGCCCTAAAGACGGTGAAATCCTCGCACCCACGGCTCGACACCGGGGCCTGGTTCCCTTTTTGGGTTTAGGGTTCCACCACCCAAAGCTCAGATTGATTGATGAGATTGCATGCTTGGGTACCCCTCAACCCCCCCCCACCCCCCCCCCCCCCACCACAAAAAAATAAATAAATAAAAGAGAAGAAAAAAAAAATGAGAGAGAGAGAGAAAAGGACCCCTAACCTCCAACTGCCTCTTAATTGTCTCTTTTATCTTAGATGTCACATTTTGTTCTCTTGATTCTAAATAGTATATGTCACTATAGGTATTAATACGAATTAATATTTTTTTACTGACTTTAGGTATTAATAAGAATTAAAAATTGGTATAATAAATAAAATATTCATGTGCATCTAAGTAATTTTTATTGCATTTGAGTAAAATTGCAATTTTAGGGTACCAAGTAAAATCTTGTTTCCAATATGAAAAAATAAAATAAAAAATGTGTGGGTATTATTAGTGTACTTCAAAGTTCATAACTAAAAATATGAAACCATGTCACTTGAGCAAAACCTCATTGTTTTTTGGTTCACTGAATTTTAAGGATAATTAATAAAAGAAAAAAGAAAGAAGTGCTAAATATAGAAAATTGCCCACAAATATGTATACCATAAATATATTTAATTTAATTATCCACATTTGGTTATTTTCATTGTAAATTAGCAAGCAAAGTATATATTAATCCTTAATAAATTGACAACAGAATGCCCACAACAAGAATTCAATTAAATTCAGCCCTAAGATCGTTGACGTGTTACAAAACCTGTTTTCATTAGCATTAATTATGTCCTTTGGATTCATCATTTATTTATTATTTAGTTATATGTATATATATGTGTATTTATATATATTATTCTATTTTTGGATCTTTCAGGTGATTCGATGAAGTTATCACTTTATTTTATAAATAGAATCAAATAAAAGAAATTATTCTTTGCTACGATAAAAGTTCGAAGATTCAAGAAGGAAAAAAAAAAAAGAAAAGGCATTATTCATGATTTCGAATAAAGGTAAATTCCCATCTCATTTTCTTGATTGTGTCATCTACTACTTTTGCCCTTTGGTGAAATTGAATTGATGGTGTTCAAAAATTTATTTTAGGATAAATTTATAAATTAATTTTATTTTTTAATCTCTAGTATACTTTTCTTTAAACATCAATTTTTTTTCACATACTTCAGTTTTTAATCACCATATTTCCTGTCCCTTACCAAATGCTTTAATCATTATAATTAAATATATATCCCAAATACATAAAAGCCTTCTTTGACATAACATTAACGGGAAACTGATATTGATGCTCCAAAATATTACAAGAATCATTATTTTTTCTTAAGCACGGAATAATATATTTTAAAGCGCCAACAAATCTTTCTATTATTTAATTAATGCAGATAAAAAGGGCAAATCTTCTTTTCTATCCCTATCTCAAAATTGATGATTTTTTATTCAATGCATATAGATATCAAGAAAGGATAATGATAATCGATAAACATACAAATTTCTTATCTTAAAATCTGCAGTCTCTTTTTAGCATATGATGAGTCATGAAAAAACATAATCATAAGCACAAGAACATGCCACGACCATAAAATATTCTTTATATTTGCTATAAATCCCATTATCCCTTACAAAATTTTTGAGGTTGGCATAGCTAAAAGTGGAAGGTATATCTTCCCTTAAAGCTTGAATGCCCAATTAGGGTTTCTTGTCACATCTTGATTAGCCTCTCCAAGTCTCCATGTGCTTTCCCTTTTTATCTTTATTTTTTGTTTGAATAACATTATGATGATTGATGAGTAGGCTCAAGAAAGTAGTATATCAGTTTTTGTAGTTGGGTTACACTCGTTTAAAATTTGTTTATCGAAGAATATTATAACATCGTAAAGAAAAACTTTAATAATAACTAATGATATGTCAGTAAATCGATTATTCTTTGACTAACTATAAGTAAATACATACTTATGTTGTGGGTTCTTTCTTTAAACTCGTCTACTTATTGTCTACTTGTGATTGATGGAAATTGAATAACTAATCGGGTGCCACTATTTTACTGCCCCGAACGGGATAAAATTATCCAACAAGTCGATTACCATCTTGATATTGAATTCTCTTTTTTGGGTTCTTGAGACTTGAACTAGAGTTTTGAGCATTAGTGTACATTTCACCAAGAAAAAGTAGGATGACCCTTTTGGTCTTTTTACTCTTGTGCAATATCTATTATTACCCTTTTTTCCAACTGAAACAGTTGATGATGTGAAGCTATGGGACCTTTCCTACAAGGTTCCAGGTCAGTATGATGGCCTTCCACGAGGGTACCATCAACTTCAAAAAAATTATTTATTCTAAGGATTAAGGTGGAAATCTTATTAATGGCAAATATATATTAACCTTAACTTTAATCAAAGAAAAGAACCTTAATGAAGAGGTGTAAAGTTAATCATGAACTGATTTGATCCTTACCCAAAATCTAATTAATCATTGACACGTCCTAAACATGCCTTGTGTTTCATTTCTGTGGTAATTAAGTCGGTAATACAAGAAATTACTTATTAATATCTTTGGTTGATTAAGTGGGACCATTACAATTTGAAAGCGGAAAAGAAATTAAATATTAAATTAAAATAAATAATTTAAATTATTAATTAATTAAATATTTTGATACGATAACACTTTCTAGTGCGCTAGAAAAAATTAAGAAATGAAGGCTGAAATTTTTCGATAATATATATATATATTTTTTCTCCGAATTCTCTCAATCATAAATTCAGGGTATAGTTATTAACAAACACTAAGTTGGATTACTTAAGAATTCTATCAATTTTTTGACATTATTTATGTCTAGGAAAGAAGATTGGACTTAGTAGTTGGCAAAAAGGATTATTTAGGAGGTACAATTCCAATTTATTCATTAAATTGAAGGTAAATTAAGTAGGGGGCGGGGGGGGGGGGGGGGGGGTGTTATATCAACCTAAAAGGGCTGGTTAGACAGTTTTGACCGCTGTAATTTTATACTCTCTTCATATAATAAATTCGATTGGAATATGCATTTATATAAACCTGCCTTGGCCTTGCAGAAGCTCAGGGCGGCTGTAATTGGTTGGGTTTGAGTCCGTTGGACAATCATAATTATTATGCACCTGTACTTATAGTAACAAATTTTTTAAAATTTATTAAAATAATACGAATAAAACACAATATTTTTATAAACATTTAAAATTTCGTATATATCTTTTATAATGAGTATTGTGACAAAATATGCTGAATTCTTTCTTTTATGAAGCAACTTATTTCCGAATATTATTAGATTATATTATACTAACTAATTTTTTTAATTTTTCAATAAGTATGTATAGTTATATTAGATAATATATTTTTTGTTGATAATCTTCATACATAAATATGTTATTTATATGAAATAATTATGTATTTTGTATCGATATATTTTTGAATTAATCATAAATTTTAAAAACAAAATTTGTTATGTTAACAAAATTTTGTCAAGTTTTTCTAAATTAACCTGAATAATAACCGAATTAAGAATTTTAAAAGTTAACAAATTATTTTCGAATTCAAAATTATTGGTACGCCTATACTAAACATCGATTGGAAAACCTCTCTAGTTTGATTAACTTGGTTAGAAGTTAATAGATTGTGAATTTTTATGATTGCCCCTCACATAATAGATAATAAACTGGGAACTAACTAAAAAAATTAAATATATATATATATATATATATGTTCTGACTTCAAATAATATAACTATGTACTATGAATGAATATTTTTCGACTGTTCGTATATAATCTTGCACATTGTTAGGCAGACAAATTGTCAAAACCTCTTTTTAGGGACTGGTTGTCTACGTTGAATGGTATTAATTCCTGTACTGACAATTAGTTCTGAGCCACCATTAATGCCCATCATCTCAGCTTGACCCCTCCTCTAAGAAAACATAAAAGAGGCTCAAATATTTGATCTTTGAAGCCATGGCCCCCTACCATGGATGGCTTATCACAGCAATGTGCAATCTAATCAGTACCAGAACACTTATCTTGAACAACTTTCTTCTGCCTTGATTGACTCTTCTTTAACTTATACAATAGATTGTATACCCTCCAAAATTGACTACTTTATTTGTATTTCGAAATTTTTTATTTTAATTTAATATTTTATTTTATATTTCATATACATTGTGGATTCAAGAATCATGTGTAAGGAACCCTTATTCTTTTTATAGCTACATTAACTCTTATTGCTCGTGCCCCTCACTCAAGAGACACTCTATGAAAAGAGATATAAGTAAGTATATTAACATATTAATCATATATAGGTGATGTGTATATTTAATATTAAATATAAAATACAATAAATAATTATAATAAAGGGTTTGAAATGCTTCATTTGACATCATTTTCACACAATGGGCCCATGAGTCAAAGCAAGCCTAACCATAATCTCCCCATAATGTTTAAATATGTAGGTTTATATCATTACTTTTCACTATCATTTTGTTGTAGTTGAAATATCAAAGGTAGATCCCTAACTCCTAACTCAGAAAGAAAAGATTGATCCCTAACAATCAGATTAAGGTTTTCATTGGATTCTAAATGTTGCCAGAAAAGATGTTGGCCCCAAACAAGTAGAATATTTTTTCGTAAGTTGTTTTTGTGGTTTAGATTTTCAAGTTGCCATGCCTATGCCGCGTGCAAAAAGAGGAATCAAATCATCCCACACAATAACAAGAACCAAGTCTTGTTACATCAAGAAATGGCCATGTTGGACATGATTAAATCTTGTTAAAGTACTATTTATTTATGAGTCTATGGGTAGGTATGATTTGAACTTGAAATTTAATTCGTTAAAATTTTTAGAATTCATATTTAGAATCATTTCAGACCCACACTCAAACTCGATGAGTAGATCCGTTAAACTTATTTTATAATTTTAAAATATTAAAAAATATATTAATAATAATTATGTTAAAACTTTCTAAAAAAATTATTTTTCTAGAAAAATATCATAAAAATATACATAATAATTCTTAATAAAAAAAATAAATGAACTGAGTCTGGGTAGGGTCGAATTCAAAAATAGAAAATCTAAAACTCAACTCAAACTGATTTATATTGTTAAAATTCACTTTAAATTAGATGGGTTTAAATTTAAATTCATCTATTGTCATCCCTATTTATAATATTTACGACTGTACATGGATAATGGATAGTGGTGGTGGGGATAGTTGAAATTGGTGACAACTTATAAAATCTAATTTTTTAAATTGAACTGGCATTCTTGAAAATGAAATGTGACAATTTATGAGTTACCCCTTTGGAGAAATCATATCTTATGTTCTTTTTGAATAACTTTTTTTTTTAATCTCATTTTTACTTTTTCATACTAGTGGATTAATATCCTCTATTATTAGGTCGAAAAACAAGTGAGAGAAGATCTTCACTACAAATATTCTATTTAATTTTAAAAATTAAACTAACAATTATCCGACTCGATTCCACCCCTAATTTTAACAATTTTGAAAAGATTTGCATAAACTTATGATTGAATGCTGTGATTAATCTAATGTTTTGAAAACAAAATCTCATACTAATAATATCAAGATTTCAAAAACATTTTGTTTCACATGTTCCTTTTCATTTTCTAGAGTAGCTACTGAAAAGAGAACTTTTTGACCCAATGGCCTTTGATGTTTTAAGCTCACAAATGCTTGTGGGCCAGTTGTGTTCATTGGGCCATATAATCTACTCATTTTCATCTGGGCGCAGTTTGTCTGATATTGAAACATGAGATGGGCTTTCCATTGTAATAAGCTTTGCCAAGTAGTTTTATTTCTTATTTTCTTTCTAATGGGCTTTTCTGAGTGGATTATTTGCAATCAAACGTATTGAGAGCAGCTTAAACTTTGGGTTTGAGAAGAAATTCAGACCTCAGTCCATGGGCCTTTTTAGGTCCATCCTCTTACCATTAGGCTACCATGAAGAATGGATTCAGGCCCATGAGGCAATTAAACATCTAAAATGGTTTAGGGCTTTGAAATTTATATAGAAGGGGGGCAAAAAAATATATGTGTTAATTGTTTGAAAACAATATGAATTCAATTATAAATTTTAAGGTAAATAATACTTCACCCCCTCAAATTTAATTATTTTAACACATTATTCTTTGAAACTATATTTTATGCACTTTGCTCCCTTAAAATTATTCGTTTTGGCACTTTACCTGCAAAGATAAATATTTAGCATTTTTTCCCATTAACATATATTTACTACAGTACTTTGTCCCCTAATATCATTTTTCAATTAATTTTTTACTAAAATACTTTTCATTAGCTACCACCACGTATTATTTTTTTCAATCTTTCAACGTAAAGTCAATAACAAATGATAGTATTTTTGTTACTGATACTTTTGCTAATGGTACAATGATTAATATTATTTACAATAAAAGTATCATTATTTATTACGTTTTTATCATTGACAACACTAAAAATATATTACAATGCATTTTTTTTTTTTACTTTTGTATGGAAAGATATGAAAAAAATGCAAGACTGTGATTGACGTTTCTGACGAAAATTTAATCTGAAAATTGATACTTAGTACAAAGTATTATAACAAATATAAATTGATAGAGCAAACTTCTTAATATTTTATTTTTTAGGGCAAAGTGCAAAAATAATTAAATTTGAGAGAATAAAATACTTAAAATTTAATTTTGAGGAATAATGTACTAAAATGATCAATTTTGAAGGGTGAAGTGCTCCTTCACCCTAAAGTTTAATTTGGCTGTAATACGTATACTCATCGGTATAGCTAATAAATAAAATTTCTAAATTTGCTTTTATGATTTTGTGTGAGTCTACTTTTGAATTTGAAGGTCATTATGTCCAAGTGGTGTATTGACATTGATTAAGCATGACTAACCAATAAAGTGGAACAATGATAAAGGAAATAAACTCACAATTATTGCCAATTTTGTTCCAAAAAAAAGTTGTTTATATTTTGTGGACTAAGAAGCACACAATTCTTGACTCTAAGTTTTATTAGAGGTCTTTTCCTGTCTAGCATACCTAAGTTCTCCTTGAAGTATTCCTAGGCATGGTAATAGGATAAAATTTTAATATTATAAATGAATTTTGGATGAGATTTAATTTTTTATTCTTAAATATGTTCCGAATCTGTCCATTTAATTTTTTTATTTTTAAGATTTTTTTTCTATATATTTATGTGGTATTATTTTATTAAAAATATATTAGTAGTTTTTAAAATTAAAAATAGGTTTAATGGTCTACCGATCTAACCCACTAAACCCAAATCTTAGTTGAAGAATCTCGAATTTGACCAATTTACTTCGAATCCACTTCATCGTCTTCCTAAGTATTCCATATATAATATCACCTAAGGACATAAGATGATGAATTTTCATTTTATTTTTTTATTTTTCCCATATATGGTGAAAATTCTATTGATAATGAAGGGACCAATTTCATCCAATAAAATAAAATCAAAAGAGTAATCAATAATCGACCTAGACAAAGATCAGTTGCAATATTGGCAGCCTAGGACAAGATTTAAATGTGATGCATACATTTGTGGATGGCAAGAATGTCTTGTACACACTCATGAATCTTTATACCAAGTTGTTTGGAATGATTTAACACCAATATAAATTCTTGTTAAATAAACTTAGTTATTATTACGCGGGCTACTTTTTATCTTTAGTTTTTTGTCTGATAATGTAAAAAAAAATAAAAAAAATGAACTTCTATATCCATAAAATTGTCCAAAATTTCAACTAATAATAATACCACATTGCCGTTTCCAATGCTTCAATTTTTGACTCTTTCCAATGCCTAATAGCTTAACAAATGATTTTTTGATGTAATTATAAAATTTTATTAGTGTGATATTTCTGATTCTGTATGATTTAATTTTAGAAAGATTTTCTCCACAAACTCTCATGTTGAAAGTATCTCATATAGGTGAAGGTGATGGCTGTAATCCATTTCGAGAGAGAAATATGAAAAGTTTAGCCCTTTCTACTTATATATTTGGGATAAATTACACAAATTACCTTGATGTTGGAACTATTTACACAAAAACTATACTATATTTCAAAATCACAAATACTCCTTGTCAAAGGAGTATTTATAATTTTGAAAGAAATGCCAAGAGAGTATTTATAATTATAAAAATTAATTATTTTTTTATAATTAAGTTAAATCTTATAAGTAATTTTCATAATTTACCCTACATATATTCATAGATGTAGGTCAAATAATCTAACCACGTAATTTTCTCATATTTCATGAGCAAGTAGTAAATAAGGATGAAAACTCAAAATGAAACCCTCTTTTTCTTTTTCCTTTTTTATTTTTTTGATAATTCAAATGATACCCACGTTTTACTTAATTATTTTTGGGAACGGATGGTCTGTCAAGTAAAAATAAATACAATTACAAGTTATACAGGTTTAAAGTGAACATATGACGATGACTTCTGTAGGAGCTCGGTAGCAACAGGACATTGAAACACTTGAGAGAATTCAATCTACGACCCTCCAAAATATGCTCCAAAAAAACTTTAACACTACACCATTTCACTGCCATGGAACCCCTCTTTACTTGCACACTGTGATAACAAAGAGAATTCTTGGCTGATGCAGGAGTGTGTAAAAGGGGGAGTAAGCCACCTCATCCAAGCCTGTAAAGTGGAATGATCCAAGTTGGTTATATCCCTTTCTTCCATCATCATCTCCAAAGAATAACTTTATGGTGCAGAATTTTTCAGCCCTCCAGTCCATTCACACCCCTCTTTAGCTTCAAATTGGATGCCTTTATTGAACAAAAATAACGGTCTACTACCCTAGACAAGAAAATAAAACATTTTTTTAACAATGTGTACAGAATCTTCAAAAGGGTATAAAGATTAAAAAAAGAAAAAAGAATTTCAAATGCTCATCTTTGAAGGATGCCTAATGGCCCAAAGGGCTTTTCAGAGTCACTTTCTCCTTCCCAATTTTTGGCAGTGTGAATTTGTCTTTGCCTGCTGAGAAGAAAGATTGAGAATATTGGAAGTGATTGGACTTTTTTTTTTGGGGGGGGGGGGAAGTGGGTGGATCCAAATTCTCTCATCTTTCAGCTTTCAAATGATAAGAGATAAGGGTATCTTTATTTTCTGTCCTAACAGAGGGAGGCTCAAAGAAATCACAGGTTTTGCTGTTCCTCTTGTCAGTCACATTTCTGCAAGATAAAATCAAGAACCTTAACACCATGTTTGGTCTTTGAATTTTAATGAAGAAAAAATGTTTTTTTCCCTTCAAGTAATAGTACTTTATATATGTTTTCCTTTTGCTTTTTCCTCACCAAAATTTGAAGTCCAAACCAAGCATAAGGGGAAATTATATTTCCATCTGCATAAATAAATTGCTAGTAATATTAAATCTTTCATCAAACTAGTGCCATCTACTCCAACTCAATACTTAAAATTGACACAATGTTGGCTCTATGAATTTGGAGTCTTGAACAGCCATTGCAATAATCAGTCCAAAAGTCCTTAAATCATGGATCATGTTTGCAACCTTTTCAATAATTTAGCTAATGCATTTGGAGTCATTTGAGAAGAAAACCACCTAGCGTTCCCATTGACATCAAAAGAAGACATTTTGCTTGATAGATACAGATGGACTATTGCAATAATTTCTTTGCCGAGCCTTGAAAAAACGTGCAAATTTTAGGAGTTTCGGAATTGGAGTCTTCAACAATCACAATCATACGTATAAATTCCACCATACGAATTATTTTGTTATTGTCTTGATTAGTCAGACTTCGATTAAGAGGGATTCCTTCAATGAAAGCTCCTTCGTTTCTGATTGCACAAAGAATATCTACTGAAATTGCTATGAGAATCTTTTAAAAAAAAAATGAAAAAAAAGTTGAACTTGGTACACAAACCTTTAGATAATCTTGCCCAGATAAAAAGAAAAGTAGTTGGCCCTTCATAAATTGATGAGTCACTCTTTTCTTGTACGGTATTGAATGAGTCAAAAAACATATTTTCCATGCATGGACGGATTTGTAGTTAATAATGAACCACCATGTGTCCTTTGGCAGTCATAAATGCATAAGAAATTCTGTGTCTTCACAGTTGAACTACTATCTAATTAAATTATGAATGAATAGGACTCAAGTAGCCAAACCGCCATTGTTGTGACTTGTGAGCAGGAATTTTCAAAGACTGATGAACCACCAAGATCTGAAAGTCTGAGACTGAAACCCTGACTTTTAGCCATTTAATAAGTTTATTCTGATAGTGTCTTCTGTGTGTTACTTTAAGATAATCTTGCATAAAGAAAATTTGTCCCAAAAGAAAAGTTTTTGGATGGCAACAAAATTATAGATATAATCTGAATCAGAAGCATGATTTCAGTGAAGAAGGGGAAGGGGGCAAACTGGGAATGGTTATAAAGAGTTTCACATAAACTTTTAACTTCCAGTGGACTAACAATCGAAAATATTAATAAATGAAAACTAATAATATTCAGAGATGATTGATTTCTATAAATAAAAACCAGCAACCCAATACAAAGAACGAGATCTTGGCTGCTACAACTTCCTCTATGCAGAAGTCTTGTGCTCGTATTAAGGCTCCAACTCTGAAACCAAGTGTTTGTTCTATAGCAAGGGAATATCAGATGAATATTATAAAACAAGGCAGGGATTAATAATCCATATGGACCACACCATATAGCAATTCAGGTATACTCTAGATTTTACCAAGGCATGGTTTCCACAACAATTATTTATGGAATTTATTATGCACATTCATAGCCCCTTAACAATATTCCCAAGTTCAGTATTTTGATTTTTCTATCCACAAGAGAATGAAATTTAAGATCAAAAGCAAGAGCACCACACATACAAGATAACAAGAAAGCACACCATAATTTATACACCTACAAGAAAAGTAACAAGTACATTATTCATAGCCAATCTCCCATGGTCATGCATGGACCAAAAACCACCAGCAGACCAAGATTAAGAGATCTTAGATTACATACTATTAACATAAAGCTATTCCACACCCTCCAGGCCATCTGCATATGTCAAAAAATCCATTGCAGATGCCAGAACTGACTCTATACTTGACCTAAGGACTCCCTAAAATACGAAGAAAACGAAAGCAAGTACTAACTACAAGTATTACATATTATAGAGCTGCCCAATCAATCTCCACTGAAGGGTACTTTTGCAACAAGAAATTCTCGAATTCATCAAAAGAAGGCTCTGAGAAATCCAGGAAAGTGATATCGGACTCTGGCGAAGCTGACCCCGCTGATGATGACTCATCAGATGGTGAAGGAGATGTTGATGATAATATTGAGGCCTCCACCTTCACAGCTTCATTCATTCCCGGATGTCTTAACCCTTCATTGGATGAATCATCTGAAGCATTTTCCACCTTGGAAACACCAGTTTGCGTCGAGATTACAGGCTTTTGATCAGAAACAATACAGGGTTTCCCTGAATTCCCCTGTTTCTGCGAATTGGCCAAGCTTTGACAAATGGCCTGAAGCTTTGCATCAACAGAGGACTGCAGAGGCTTGAAGTTACTGGATTCTCGACACAACTGATGCCTAAGGTGGGGAAAATTGAGCCTTGCAAACTCTCCTCTTAGCTTATAAGCAGCCTTGTCATATGCCAAGGCTGCATCCTCGGCTGTGTCAAATGTTCCGAGCCAAAGCCTGGTTCTGTTCTTTGGGAGTCTAATCTCAGCAACCCATTTGCCCCAGTGCCTCTGCCTCACTCCCCGGTAAAGCTTTGTAGGCTTTGGGGGAGTTCCGGCCTGCTTCATTGGGACGGGTTTCGGGGCAAGAAAGCTCGAGAATGAGTTCTGGTGATGATGCAGTTGGCTAAACTTGTAATTGAGCTGCTGTTGTTGCAACTGTTGTTGCTGGAGCTGCAATTGAGCCTGGATTTGCAGGATCTGGGATGGGGTGAGTTGGTTTAGACCAATTGTACCAACCGTTTGCTCATCTCCCATTTGGCTCAAACTCGAAAACCCTGGAGAAAACACTTGGGTTTTCGATGGGATTGAGCCAAAGCCAGTGTACATATTGGACTCAGAAGAAAAAGATGAAGAGGCAAAAGGGAAATAGTTAGAAGAAGAAGAAGAAGTTGAGGGTGGAGAAGGAGAAAAGAAAAAGTGGTCAGAAGGGGAAGGAGAAGAGGTATTTGAAGAAGAAGCACTTTTCATAAAAGGTTGAAGTGCTTGCATAAGCTCTTCTCTGAAGGGATCTGTGCAGAAAACTTGACTGCTGCTAGAACCATATATATCTATAGCTGCTGCCATAATACCTTATGAAGAAAGTTTAGAATTCACTAGTACAGATAAGCAAAATCTAAAAAGTTGTGAAGAACCAACCTGTTTCTTATACCAAAACTAAAGAACAGGTGAAAAGCAAAACAAAAGTTCCAAACTTTCTACACAAACAAAGGATCAAAGAGGTTTCAAAATAACCAACCTTTTTAACACCCTTGGTAAAATGTATTTCAAGAACCAAAACCAAACAGTGAGGGACAGAAAAACAAACCCTCCTAGCTTGTTCTGATCAAAGAAAACCAAATACAAGAGAGAAAATTTATACTAAAAATTAAAAAAGTGATCTCTATTCTGAATCACCTGGCTTTCAAAAAATAAAGATGCCCTTAAGGGGTTTGCTTTTTCCTCTTTTCCTTTGAAAACCTTCCCTGTGAAAGTTCAAAATCAAGAAAATCAAACCCTGAAAATCCGATCAAGATTTTGAAAGACAGACGATGACAGAAAGGGATCCAAGAAGCGGGGTGTAACAGAGAAGGGGGGGAACGGAAAATTAACAAGAAAATGCTAAAGAAACACTCCTTTTACTGGTAGCCTCACTGATTTTTCTCTCTGTGCAAAATGGTTGCGGCACTCTCTGTATATAAAGGCCAAGGGCCTTGGCTCTCTCTCTCTTGATTAATTTTCTAATCAGGGATTTTCTCTCTCTAACCAAATTTTATTTCCTTCCCCAAAAATTCATCTCAAGGTCAATCCCAATGCTCCTAACAACCAATGACACGATGACACGTATGGATTGCCTGCAAGGTGATTGGCAGGTTGTGAGCGGGGTTTGATACGTGGCAAGTTGGCACTGGATGAAAATTTATCTATAATTTAATATTACGTATAATATTTTATCAAAAAAATGATATTATTATTAATATATTAATAAATATCAAATTGAGATTCAATTGATGTGAATATAGATGTAAATAAATTGGGTAAAATCCAATATATTCTTATTTAAATTTATTTAATTTTTTAATATATTTTAAAAATTCTGTTTGAATTTGATTTAATTGTTAATTGAGTCGAATTTGAACGAATTTTAAACGAATCGAATACAAATCAAACTCGAATAGTTTTTTTATTTTTTACTAATCGAGTCAAGTATAAAATTTTATCGAACAAAAAATATATATTCAAACTTGATTTATTAAATTAATAAATTAAAATTAAAATATTTTTTAAAAATTAATTTTAAATTAAATATTGAATAATTTAATTTATTTTTTAATTTAATAATCAAACTTTGAAAATTTAATTACAGCATTTTTGTCCTATCAACTGTAATTCTGGCACCTCATTATGATGAAAGTGAGAGGGTGTGAGTTTGGCAAAATTGAATTTCAACATTTTGCGATCTTGAATTTCATTAAAAATATACTTATTTATTTATTTAAATAGTATTTTTTTATTGATAATTGACTAATAAGTTTAATACAGGGACGCGGAGAGAGGGTGTGACCACCTATTTTTGGGATCATAATTCCTCACCTAACCTCGAGCAATCTGGACCACAGGATGTGCATCAACACATTTTCAAGCCTTCTTGGGCCCACTTTCTGGTGGAAGAAAACGAGACGACGGTGTTCAATTTGATGGATATAATAAAATGAAGAAAATAAAATTTAGTTTTTTTTTGTAAGATAAATTATAAAAATTATATTTAAAATTTAGTCTTATTATAAAAAATTTAATTATTTTTTAAAACTATAAATATTTTATTAAAATTTGTCTTTATTTTATAAGTAGTTTTTTAGTTGGTGTAATTTATAAAATAAAAATAAATATTAAAAAAATATTTATAATTTACAAACATAAATAAATTTTTTTATAATTAATTCAAACCTCAAATACAACTCTTGTACTTCACTCTATTCATAATTGGTTAAGTAAATACCAATATGGAGTAATAAAAAATAACTAGAAAGGGAAGGAGGGGTGGAATTTACTTATATATAAAATGATTATAATATTTCATTTTTGTAAATTGTTTAGTATACTTTAAAGGGAAATAGATTCAAAAATATTTGTTTTCGGGTACATTATAAACAAAACGAGAAGGTAAAATTAATTTATTATGATTTGTCGATTTACCTTTTTGTTTTTTTAATATTTTTTTTATGGATAATAACTATACATAAAAGAATAAATTAAAAAAATGAGTATGTTAATGTCCTTTTGGTCTTATAATTTCACCTTTCCCCCAAATTTGTACAAAAATAAAATTAAGCTTGCGAAATTCCTCGTATATTATTTCCCACAATTTTGTATGATAATCAATTCATTATAACTATAGTCTTCATATTTTTCGAAACATATCAATGCTATTCCATGGTACTACTCTATTCGGCCTAACATAGGATTATTATTATTATTATATATTTTTTGATAAGGGCATAATCTCCTTTCCCTATTTTCATTCTTATCCTTATCCATTGTATTTTTATAACCGATCTTGTTACCGGTTCAACCGTTAAATAATCACATACATATAATTTAATTTAAAATTTATTTTTTTTTAAAAAAAATAATAAAATCGATTCTCACTCGTTTTTAGTTAGATTTCTGAGTTCAATTAGTTTTTGATCGATTTAATTTTATTTTTTATTTTTGTAACTAATGGTGAACCAATAATTCGGTCGGTCCCATTCTGAAAACAATGGTTACCAACTATATCTAATTTTTATTTGCCTTGTCTAATCCGTCATTAACATATTAACTAGCATTTAAACAGGCTATAATTAAGTAACATTTTTTATGGACATGTAACTATGGAGACAACCAATGTGGGACCGCCACACATGTTACCAAAAATTTAAATCGAACTAAAATCTTGTTGATAAGGATTCATTTAAGTACTAATTAATAATATTATGATAAATTAAGGTAGTTTGATAAGTTGGTTGTATTTATAATTTTAGAGTTATTTGGAGATGAATTATAAAATTAATTAATATCCTTATTTAAATAGTATCTAAAATAAATAGCATCCCATGTCTTAATAACAAATTATGTTATGTCGTCACAAGTTTTGATATTTGAATTTATCATTTTTTTTAAAAAATTATGTTGTCACAAGTTTTTTATATTTATAATTTATCAATTTTTTTATTTTTTATTTTAATTTTATTAACATTAGGTTGGTGAGTATGGGTAAATTTGATATACTTTAAATGGGTGACACTCGAAAGTCAAATTTCCTGCAGAGAAGGGAATAAATAGTGGGAGAAATAATAATAAGGGGGAGAGTTGGTGAGTAGGAGTGAAGAAGACAATCCATCGTCAATTGCGGCGGCTCCAATCAGTTTGTGAATAGTGGGAGAAAATTTGGGGCATTGAATAGTGTGGTTCTAGAGACTTGTGAAAGGGCAATTTGGGTCACTTATGGAAATTGAAAAAAAAAATACCTAAGTATGTGTATAACTATTTAGGATTGAAAAATAAATAAATTATTTAATATAAATTTTAGATCATTTTAAGTAAATTTGTTAAATATAATAAATTATATTTAAATTTATTTTTTTATTCGATAAAATTTAAAGTCGGCTCGAGTTCGACTTCATTAATAAAAAATAAAATATATGTAAAAAGATTAAATTACTTTAATTTGATTTATATTCGACTCGATTAAAACTCGAACATTCTATTTTGTTCGATAAGATTTGAAATCAGCTCGTACTCGACTCAATTAATAAATATCATAATAAGATATATGTAAAAATATTAAATTACACGAATTGATTCGTGTTTGATTCGATTGACAATTAAACTAAATTTAAATATAAAATTTAAATTACGATAAAAATTTTAAAAAATTTAAATAATAATGCGGTTGGATTCTATTGACATTGCATATAATAAAACATAGGGTAAAATTTATTTTACCCTCTTGTATTAATGTATTTATATCAAATACCTCCTTGTACAATCAAAACCTTCAAACACCCCCATTAACTTACATTTTTGTTAGCAAATTGAAAATTTAGAAGTTTTATGACAGAAATGCCCTTTTAGTATTTTATAATATAGATTTAAAACAAACCGTTATTAAAAAAATAAATAATTAAAAATATATGAAGCAACATATTTCCTTCTAAGAGGATTTTGGCATATAAATACTGAAAGAATTAGTGCATGAAAAATTAAATTTGAAATAAAATAAAAATAGATATTATATAATACTCGAAAGGGTATTTTTGTTATAACAATTTCAAAACTTCAATTTGTTAACAAAAATCTAAGTTGAGAAAGGTGTTTGAAGATTTTGATTATAGTAGGAATATTTGATACAAATGTATTAAAAAAGGGGTAAAATGAATTTTATCATAAAATATATAATTCTATTATTGAAGGAAAAAAATTGAAAGAATACAATTTAAACCTAGGTAGTTTTTGAAGCAAAAGCACAAGAACCGATCATTATATGCTAAGATCAAGATCGTCAAACAATTCCACATCAATCTCCATCCTAAAATAAATATATATATAAATAGTGGAAATTTCTAAACATGATTTCTTTTCTTGTAGAAAGAACAATAATTTTTGAAAACTACGGGGGCCAATAATTGAATATAAAAGATAATAATTGAGAGTGGGCCGAAGTCAAAAATGGGCGCATGCGCCCCGCCCATCATAAGTTGCGTGAGAACGAAGCCGGTTAAAAGGGTCCCACTTTGACGTGGAGTTCACTTTGAAGCCACGCAAAGTGGGCCACCGCCGTTATTCTATTAGCAAGATTTTCTTTTTGTTTCTTGTTGGGGATTTTGAGGATCAACATCTACTTCTTGTGAAGCCAATTTTATTGACTAGGTTTATATTTTATAATCTGATGAAATATTTTTCACAATTTTTTAATTAAGAAGCTTAGAATTTATAAAATGTTAAATTTTATTTTCTAAAAAATTAATTTGGGTTTGTGTATAATTATTAATTTTGTAATATATATAGTTAAATTAAAGGAGTGTAAAAAATAATTTCAAGTTTCTAGTTTTTTTAAACTAGGATTTGAGAACTTATAAGTTTAATTTTTTCATTTTTTTTTTATTAAGTACCATATTTCCTACATTTCCCACATTTAATAAAATATTTTTAAGGAACTAATATCGTTTATCATTTACGAGCAATTATGATCACAAATATAGGGATGACAATTGATAGACTTTGAATCAAATTTGTCTAGACCTGATATTTAATCTACTAAAATTTTTAAGAATTTAGATTCAAATCTCGTAGGTAAATTTGCTTTATAATTTTAAAAATATTAAAAATTATATTTTTTTAATAATATAATATTAAAACTTTCTAAAAGTTTGTTTTCTTATAAAAAAACATATAAATATAAATAATATTTAAAAAAATAAAAAAATAAATGAGTTGTATTAAATTTGAAAATGAAAAATTCAGAATACGACTCAAACTCGTTTATTCAGATAAAACTCATTTTATACCATTAAAACTCATTTCAAGTGAGACAAATTTAAAATGGGTTCGAATTTAGACCCACCCTAATCTCATCCTTAATCCTTTATGCGCTAATTAGGTTCAAATGTTAAATATGGTAAAAATGCAAATTATGTTAGTTCTTCACGCACCAAATCCCTAGTTCTAATTTTTTGAACAACTACCCTTCCTCTCCTTCGATAGACTTAAAGATAGAGGGCGTTTTGGCTAAGTGGGTGTTTAGTTGAGCATATGAATTAGTTGAAATGTTTTATAATATATTTTAAAAAATGCTAAAAACTTAGGAGAAGTTATATTTAAAAATTAGATCTTATGAGATATTTTTGGTATTTTTAAGTACTAAATTTTATTTTAAAAAAGAAGCTCTTTTGTATTCAAATAAAACAAGATTATGAAACTTATAAAATATCAATAATGGTAATTTTATAATTATCATAGTCAAAACTACATATGTTAAGATTTTATAAATAAGTTAGGAACTCCATATTTTTTAATTAAAGAACTTATAAAATTCTAATATCTTATTTTAAGAATTTATGAATTTTTTTAAAAAAATTATCAAACACTTTAATCACATCGCTTTTTAAAGATATGTTCATCCAAATATCCTTTAAGTGCTTTTAAAAAAATATAAAGAGTCCTGGTCCACTTATATTTAAAATCTTAATAAACCCCTTAAATTTAATTATTTAAATTAAAAAATTATTATTATTATTAATAGTATTAAATACGATAATCTTTTTTTATTTTAAATCATCTAATAAAATAAATTTATGTAAAATATCTTATAAATTCTTATGTTTTGTAAGAAATTTTTTTAACTTATAAAATATTAGATTTTATTTCAAAAATATAAAATTTAGTAGATTGTCCAAATTCCAAAGTCACCTCTCTGGTTTAAAAAAAAAGTACAATAAGCTCTTTAAATTTAATCAAATATAATTATTATATATTTCTTGTTTAACTTGCCTAAGTCCTTTTCTTTTTATTAAAATGCATAAGTAAATTAATTTTCTTGTACTATAAGCTTCTAATTCGAGATTTATTGCATTATAGAGCACGTAAAATTTATAAAAAAGAGGGACCATGTGCAGATTTTCTTGGAATGGGAGTGTTATGATTTAAGAATTATTGTCATGCTGTTTAGCATGTGAAGTTTGCACGTGACACACCCTTAATCTGTCGCATCAGTTCACGTGCCTTTTGTTATTTTTCACGCACATATAAATAAAAAATACAAAATATAAAATAAAATAATAATAATTTCAACTAATTTCACTAAGTTTTTTAATTCATCGAACCAATTCACTCATCGATTTGATAAAAATTAATTATATTTTTTATTTTATAATATAAAATGAGATTATATAAATTAGTTGTTATATATAAAATAAACAAAAAAAAAACAAATGAAAAAGACATGTAAAAATGTAAAATCTAAATACTCATATATATATATATATATAACTAATATTAAATTTAAAATTTTAAAAAAATACAAAAAAATATAATTATGAATTATTGTATTAGTTTGATCAATTTGATCGAATTTCTAATTTTTTACTCTCGATTGAATTAAATCGACCAATTGAGCCAATCGAACCACTCAATCCAATTAATTTTAAAAACATCGATTTGAAATTCTTGAGAAATTCTGAACCCTAACTCTTCCTCATAAAATATAGTGTTGTTTACCCAATTCTTGACTAGAAGGGACATCAAAGACTTTTGTGGTCTTTTCGTCCCTTCAATAGATAGATTGAGAGGGATGGCAAAGCTTTTAGGTTACTCAATAATGATTTTTCATATTGTCAAATATTTGAAAAAAAATAAAATAAATGGTTAGTGCCTAATTAAATTTCAATTAATCAAATTATATAGGAATAAAGTTTATATCGACTAATTTATCAGAATACCTTAGATGTATGCACTCAATGCATAAATACTCGTCTCACCCACCTTTGCTCGAATTCTCAAATTCATGGAGATGCACTCATAAACTTGATTAATAGACTTATGTTGGAATGGATTTAAAATTTTGGATTTAAAAAAAGATTATGACGTAATAATTCCAAATGAATTCAATATAAAGTAGATTTCATATATATTACAATGATTAGAAATAATATTTCAAAAATAGTTGTTAAAAGATATATTTTTTTATCTATCATAATGATTAAAAAAATAATTTCTCAAAAAGAGTTGTTAAAAGATTTAAAATCCATATAACAGGTTTGTAATATATGAATTTAAAATATTTAAACCTAAAGTTCTTATATCCAAGTATACCAGTTTAAATTTGGGGTGGTTTGATAATAATAATAATAATATACTCCGTCTGTCCAAATTGGAGGTTTTTATTATTTTTTTTCGGATATTCATAAATAATATATCATTTTCTAACGTAAATTTTTCTATTTTTAAAATAACATTGTAGCACCATTATTTTAAAGCAAAATTCTATTGATTCCAGAATTTTTTACGTTTTAAACCCTCTTACTACTATTTTTTTTTTAAAAAAAAAAAAAAACTCTCAACATGAGATTAGGGAATAATATTATTTATCATTTTCAAAGAGAAAAAAGAAAAAGACAATTATCATATTACAAAGCAAAAAAATAATTCATTTGCACCGACCCATTCAACTATTTAGTCGGTGTTATAACAACAACCCATTTCGTAATCAAATATTCTCAAGTGCGCCAATACATGAAGATGATGATGTGACCTATACTCGCATTTTATTGTTTTTAAAAACTTGCCTCCAATATATAGAGATAGATTAAAAATAATGTTGATTTACTTAAAAGAAAGGACATGAATAAGACCAAATCCACATAACCACTCAAATTGGATAAACCACATTCTACTATGTTGTTAATTTAAAGAAGAAAAAAACATTTCTTCAAAGCTTCATTCTCATCTTTTCCTCTTTAACGTCCATCTAACGATTTAAATCTATGTTGCATTTAGTGTATATCCACTGGATTTATTGAAAATTGTGTTAAATATCTTATTTTTTGTTAAATGAGACACTCGGTGTAACATGTAAGCACTCAATGCATGTGCATCGAGTGCAACATCTAAAAGACCGTTTGTACACTATACATAATATAACTTTGAAACATGACGGACATGTACATGGAATACAACATTTCATGAAATGTGGCTTTTGCTTATTTTTTAAATATTTCTAGCAATATTCTTGGTAGTTGAAACCAAAGAATTAGATTTTATTGGTTGATCTAACTAAATTTCATTGCAAACAAGGGATAGAACCACTCATTTAAGTTGACCTTCAATATTTCTAAGCCTATATATACCACCTACATAACTTTTCCACAAAGTGAGACAGTTGGGTCATTTTGGGTGCTGCTGCATCATACTCCACACATATATTATCTTGCCATTGTCTATCAACCAAGAAACTACCAACAAGTACCATTAAAATATGTTGTAATCTTTGTTCAACAGTCTGATCCTTAAAACTATGTGAAACAATCTCAGATGAAATTCCATTTTAATAATCCTTAATGACAACTAAAACTTCAAGTAATTGAGGTTGAGGAAGATGTGGGCAGTTGACTTCAGATCATGACAGTTAATACCAACCTCATCCCCTCTAAATGTATGTACTTAGTGGAGGGTCTATAATGGGCTAAAAGTCAACCTATATGAATCACAAATAATTACTCATATTGTATGAAGGATTGATGAATTATGTGTGTTGTAACTGAAGTGCCATTACTAAGATACTATAATTCTATTCTTCTTCTGTCTTCCAAGTCAGCTTTCATTCTCATCCCATGTTAATAAAATACTTCAACAATGAATTCACCAGTATAATCTTTGAGAATGAAAGTCAAAAGGCCTGTTAAGTACACAAGCACAACCCCAACTCAACTAGATTATAAGTCTGTAGTCCTCAAGTGGTTTGGTTATGCACATGAAAGTCCAAGTTCAAAAATGCCCAATTTATCAATTATATTTTCTTTTTGTGACGACTTTTTATAAAATATATATTTTTTTCAAATACTCCCTCCAAATAATAATATAGCATCACTAGCGCTATACCACTACTTTTGACAATAATAATATAAAAGTACATAAAACATTTGTTCTTTACATACATGGGACGAAGGGAGTACCAAGTCAATTTCCCCGGAATAAAATGAACTGACAAATGAAACCAAAACAAGGGACTGACCGATGCCATAAACTTCATGAATCATAAGATGAACAACATAAAGATCAGATTTGACTTCCCCCTTGGTGACAAACTCAAGTTTTGCAGTTCAGAGTGAGCAATTATATTAGAAATTTTTGTTCTAATTATAGGACAAGGAAAGAGAAAGTGAGCTGCCTTTCATCAAAGAAAATAAACAGCAAAATGAGGCTACATAAATCTAATATCCACAAGAGCATAGATATTTTGGAACAACACTTTAGGTATTTTACGTATCTAAACTACCTCAGCAAATAAATGACTGACTCAAGAATAAAATCGTTCATCTTACAGATATTAAAAGCCTTCAGAACAGCCTTAATGCTTTTCAGACGGTGCAGCATCAATCAACTCCAAGTCCGTTTTGCATTTTTCTCTCAAATCGGTCAATGGTAGTAGTCTAGCTTCCTGCAACAGCCAACGGATTATCCACTAAGATATTTCTCCTTCACTATCAATAGGCAATAATAACTTCACAAGACTATGATCAGAGAAAATATGGTTGGTGAGATCCACGGCAGAACAGTGTTTCACCTGGAAACACCTACTCCAATTACAAGCCACTTGGATGGAAGTGCAGGTGCGGTGGCAACTTTTTTAACCCTTAGCTTATACTATCACATGAATTTTTCAGACCTAGTTACATGGTACAATCTTGAACTGGGATTTGTGTATTTTTCTTGTATTAATTACTACATATTTATATATAAATAATTTATTTTTTTCATTTTCATCTTGTGAAAAGGGTCCCTGGGATTCTCAGGGAGGCACCAGATTTTAGTATTTTACAAATCCTAGTTTGGCTAAATTGGACATACAAAAACCAAATTGCGAACTAAGTTTTCTCTTATGTTGTCACAACAATGCCAAAGTGTATTCACTGTGTACTTTCATAAAAACATTCATGTACAATATCTTTAACATAATAAAAAATAGAATGCTGTTGGTTGCACATACTCCTTGGAATGAACTACATCAAGAATAAGGCCACCTCCTCGAAATGAATTAAACTAAGATCAGAGAACAAGATCAAGCTGTTCATATTAAATCCTACAAGAGTTTGCCATACAGTATCCAAGTGTTATCAAACTAATAGGAAAAGGATTTCTTCTTGCACCTGCAATTTTTCTCAAAAGAGAGAAGAGACTGTTCACATGCAAAGAAACAGAAAAATACAAAACCAACCTTTATAAGAGTTTCCAATAAGTTGACAATGGAAATTTTCGACTAGTTCCGATGGAAACATACGAAATTTAACTCATGCGTCAAAAAAACCTTTATATCAAGATATAAATGTGCTTTTTTTCAAGTCAAGTTTGCAATTTAATGAGTTTGATTGGTATCTTTAAACGTAAATGCTAGTAGCATAATCTACAAATGCTTTTGGCAAAAGGCACCCCAAACCTGCCTCATCGCCTCCTCCAGTTCAACCTAAGTTACTCTTAGTGGCTTTTAAAGAGCCGCATAAGATTGTCAATAACCATGTCCACAGATGACGCTTAAGAGCTTATTGAAAACATATTTTTTTCTTTCAAAATTTACACTTCACGAGAAACAATTCTTTTCTATTTTTGTTCTTATGGAACCAGAGGATAACCCCTAATGTTTTAATTTATTCACTATGTTCTATTGCCAAAACATCACATATTTCTACATAAGGCCAGAAATGGTTTTGAAAAATGCACCAAGACTCGATATAGCGATAATATCTGATTGCATGCAACATCTCCCCATTTATCATGCCTATTTGGAAAAGGAAATAAGATTTGCTAAACAAATTTTGTCCAACAAATAATATCAGGTTAACATGATTTTAGGAGACAAATAATGCACCTTATAACAAAATCAATGATAACGAAGACTAGAAAAATTTTATTTTGTACCATGTTAAAATTAAGCATCCTCACAGTTCTAAAAAATGCAGCGTTCCTTGAAATGTCCAAAGTCCAAGTTTAACATAAGGAAACAGCTCTTAACCACTGATCAGATATGTAGAAGAAATCAGTGAGAACTTACAAGCTGATTACCCTCTTCTTCCCATATGTCTGCCATGTGTTGAAAGAGGGACCTCCACTGGTACATCAGATCAGATTCTAACTTAGAAACTCTAGAGAAGCTTTCAGCACCATGTTTCTCAATAACCTTACTCCTGTTACTTCTTTCAGCTAGTATGCTTGCTTCTTTCTGGCTCTTTTTTATTGCTGAAGAATTTAAAATAATAGATAGGTTAGAAATAAGTAGATGAAAATGATCAAACCATCCATCAATTATTGTTTTCTGCAAGTACTCTTGCTTCTTTGAGGCCCTTTTCATTGCTAAAGATTGAAAATAATTAGGCGAATAAAATTAGCAGATAAAAAAAAAAAGCAATTTTCTGATCATTTTTAACTAGTAACTCTTAAAAAGTGTAACCCACTGACCTGATACTCGAGCCTTGATGTCCTGGTAGTTGAGGTCCAACCATATATATGCAGCTGATTGTCAAAAAATGCATGGCCTTGTTATATCAATTCATCGCAACTAAAAGATCATAAAGTACACAGAAATACTGTCTAATAAAATGCTTCCTAACTAGAAAAGCTTAAAGCTACGAGCAACAATCAGAAAGCAAAATAAATGCCAAGATACCTTTTGTGCAAAAAGAACAAGAGCAAGCTTTGATTGAGTCAGTCCCCTCACCCATATAAGCACATTCACCCCCCTTCTTCAGTTCCATGAATTTCTCTACTCCAAATACTCTAGATTCCTGTGACTCTGGTAGAATAGTGCAGTCAATAGAGCCACACTGACTCAAGACCAAATTATCAGCATTATGATCATCCCCATCATGTTGATAGTCATTGATGTCACTTTGAGTGCCTTCCGGACTGGCTCTGGATTCATCAGCATCAAAATCCTTGCCATCATGAAGACAATCACCACCAGTTTCAGTCACTGTCCTTGAAGAATCAGCAGGGAAACTGTCACCTAACTCATCATCAGCTTCAATGTTATCAGACTGAAGAGCATTTCCCCTGCTAGGATCTATCAAACTGAGATCATTTTTTCCCTTAGATATTTTTGAATTGCCCAGTGCAATTTCAACACCACCATTTCTCGTAAGGTCAAATTCATTTCCTCTGAGAGTATGATTGAGACTGGCAAACTTACTTTCAGCAATTCCTGAAATCTCATTCTCCTTCAATAAATCTAACTTGCCGCAACCATCAGCCTCAGTGTAAATAGAATGCATCGCTCTTTCCCCTTCAAGATCTGTCAAATTAGGGCTTTTATAATTTTGACTGGCTATTTTATCCATATTTGGCAAAGCATCATCATCAAAATAACCAATCTCTCCGCAACTATCTACCAAGTCATTATCAACTTCCAATTCATTAACACGTTGGGAAACGGCAGTCTCCCCACCGAGATCCAAAATCTTGATATCCTTACTTCCACCATGAACTTTTGAATTGCCTATTACAACATTCTTCCCCTTTAGACAACAGCCATCATTGCAATCAGCTTCAGCATCAATTGAGCTCTTGGAAACTGCACTACAACCAAACTGTAACACATTGGCGTCCCTATTCTCATTGGTTATATTTGAGATACTGGATACAACATTCCCTTTCAAAGAATTAATCTCAGTACACGGGCGAGGTGAAACACGCAGACGCTTGCCTATATCTTTATCATTGAAATTAAAACTCTTGACCCCACTTTTTTCTCTCTCAGATAATCCCCTTTTACCCAGCCGATTAGTAAGATCACCAAGAACTGACCTCGATTTACTAAACCCCACAGAAGTATTTCGCTCGGCCATTATCAAAACTCACAACCTAAGTTTAAAACCCACTCACACTTAGTTCAGGAAAACTCATATCACTGATTTCCCGTCAATTCATTCTCAGCATCCTGATCCACAAACACAAATAGACAGAGATCCCAGGTTATTACCAAAAAAAAGCAACTTTTTGGAGAAGGGGGAAAGCACCTAGAGTGCAGTTGATAATCTTTCCTTCTCGTACTAGCACATTTGCTATTTGGAAAAGGCCACTCATAGTCGATCCACACCAATAACAGTATAAACAAAAAGAGAAACCGAAACTAGAAAAACACATGGATAAGACGCAAGTACATGTAAAGAACACCGCATTGAACTGACCTTATTGGAGACTCTTTGGAGGAGTTTGGTGTTCTTGCTTCAGTGGTGCGGAAAGGGAAAATCTTGTTGAATTAATTTTCGTGTGTGGAGAGAGATGAATGGTGGTGGAGAAGAGGTGGAGGAGCGGGAATTTTAACTTCAGAAAGGAATTGGGTGGCGGCCTGCCGCCTGCCTTGTCCCGCTTCTCTCTTTTGAATTGTGAAATTTGGGCGCCGCGGCGCCACCCGAGTGTGATCAAAGTGACAGTGAAAGTGGGAATATAATATTCCTAGGAAGTCAACGTCTTTAGGGGTTCCCACAGATTTTTTGCAGTTCCCACTAAAAGATGGCAGTTTCCATCATTATGGGAAAAAAAAAAAAGGGAATTACTTCATTTTGAAAAAAATATTTTTATCTTTTTTGGAATAATAATATATTTTATAAATGTATTTTGAGGAATTGATGTTTTTGTCTGCCAAATTGTTCCCAAAAATGATTTTTTATTTAAAAAAATTTCTCATTATCTCTTTATATCTTCCAATCATTATATTAATTTTAAATATTATGATGATAATATAGAATATTATAAAAAATTAATGTGAAACTGTTAATGAGATGAAACCCTGTATGAAATATATTTACAATAGAGAATGTTAGTTTTGAAATTAGATGATGAACATGTTGTCCACATACATACGTCGCATTATTATTTTTAAATAACTTATTTAAATATATTTTTAATCTTCACATATTATATCAAAACTGTTTTTAGACTTCAGTTTCAATTGATAACATTATAATTGGCTAAAGTACGATAAATACAAATATACATTATGAATAAGTTATACTAAAATTGAAGCAATCGAAAATTGACAAACTAAATAAAACATTCCAAAATAATGAGATATATAATTTAATTAAATTTCTCTATTATAAATTAATATTACTATCACATTTAGTAATTAAGAAAAAGAGAACACATTACCAAAATTAATTAACACTATATCACCAATATCAATTTGAAAATGAATAGTGATAAAAAGAAAGACAAAAAAATATATTTTTAGCGAATCAACAGATCCATGTAAATTGAACCCAATTAATTTTGAGTATAGGATGTGGTGGGCCCTCAACCAATGCACCCATATAAGTTGAACCCGATTAATTTTGGGTATAGGGCATGGTGGGCCCTCAATCGATACACCCATATAAGTTGGACCTGATTAATTTTGGGTATAGGGCGTGATGGGCCCTCAACCGCTGCTGCAGGCATAACAAATCTTGAGTTCAATTTTTTTTTTAGCAAAATGAATTTTGAATTTGACTAAATTTATCGTAAACTTAGAGAGTGTTGAGCTAAACTTATTTAAAACATCTTATAACATGTTTTTGAAACTTATAAGATGTTAGATCTTATTTTAAAAATAAGTTGTTGAAGTATTTGGATAAAATAAAATTATATAACTTTTAAAATATTAGTAATGACAATTTTATAATTAGAACTGTCAAAATTAGAAGAATTTGTTAAAATAAAATTTTAATTTAAAAATAAGTTGGGGTGAAAGTATTTTTTTTTAAATTATTTTTTTATGTTATAAGTTCTTTTAAAAAAAAATTATCAAATACTTTTTAAAAATTTATAAACTTTTTAACAACTTATATAAATTCGGCTAAATACCCTTTTAATCCATTCTCATCCATACCTCACACTTCTTAACGATCTCCTTGCACAAATTCATTCTTGGTGTAGAGCCTGTCTTAAAATTTCTTAACCTCTGTAGATTTATGTTGCTACCTGCCCGCAGCCCACTTGTTCTACTGTTTTTAATGACCTATAATAATAATGTGGAACCTTGTACTAGGAAAATATAGTAATAAATTTGGAAAAGAACGGATAACTTAATTCACTTATTATGATGGTGTTAAATGTTGATTGGATAACACTTGTTTATAGAGCATTTTATATAAAAAAGTGAGAATTATTATGAGAGTGTTTGCAAAAATTTCTGCTTTTAGAGAGTCTTCTAGTGTAAAAAAAAGTAAAAAGTAGTTGAAAAAAAAAGTTGATAGTATTTGCAAAATATTGCTGAAAAATAGAATGAGTTAAAAAAGAGTATTTGGTAAATAAGTTGGCGTAAAAATCTAAATTATTCTTGATTTTTGAAATAGTAATGTATTTTATGAAGTTTGATCAAATCAATTAAACTAAATTAGTTAAAAACATATTATCTACATTAAATGATAATATACTAACAAATAAAATATTTATGTATAATATTGATATATCTAAATAAGTAATCAATATATTGGTGTGATCATATTTATTAATTTTTTTTTTTGTAAATAAACAAATATACATGTACATAATAAACATTTGAATATCTATATAGATTTGTATAAACATTTAATATACATATACATAAATATTTATATCTTTAAAAATATATATGTGTTTATATCTATTAATATTTTTATTCATATTAGATTTATATTCCTATTAGTATAATTATTTAAAAATATTAATATGTCCATAATTGTATATTAATGTATTTATGTATATTTATTTGCAATTATATATTCATAAATATATCTATATTTATAATATAAATATATAAATATGCATAGATTTATATATGTTATATATAAATATACATATATTTTAATTATATTTATATTTATATTTATATAATTATTTATAAATACTTATATGTTCGTATTTTGTATATATATATATACTAACTTATCAATATATAAATATTTTTTATATTATAAATATATACTTATATTTTAAATATATTTATGTTTATATAAATGTAATTATTTATAAATATTTTATATGTTCATATTTATTGGTTTATATATTCATTTTTCTATATATTTATAATATAGATAAGTATTCATGCATATACATATTTATAAAAAAATATTTATATAGAATTTTTTATAGATATCTATATATACATAATACACACAATATATAAATATATATGTATTCATATATATACATATTTATAATATATATATATATATATATATATATATATATTTAATCTTAATATTAAATATTTTATATGTTCATATTTCTATAGATATTTATAAGTATGTAAATATAAATTTTTCATACAAATATATGTATATCTATGTTACATATATTTTTTTCTATTTATATATTACATATATTATATTGCAACTATTTGTATATTTTTATGATGTAAGGGTACTTTTAGAATGAAAATATTTTTTAAGGCAAAAATATCCAAAACAGCTTCTACATATTTACTAAAAAAAAAATAAAGAAGTAGAAAAAAGCACCTCCCCCCCCCCCCCCCCGTTAAAATAAATTCTAATTAAATTGAGTAGAAATAGAAGTAGAAGTTGGTATTTGAAAATACTAAAAATAAATATTTTTAGTATGTTAAATCATTCTCGTGGATGATAAATAAGTTCTCATATTCTCACCTAAATTCACAATTATGGATGGACCTTAGTCTACATTAATAAATTGGTAGACAGTTGTTTGGTTATTGTGTTAAATTATTTGTCGTTGCTAGACACATCCATAAGTTAGGTTACTTAAGCTTGTTCTAAATTTACAAATATATATATATATATATATAAGTTTTATGATATGTTTGAACCTTAAGTTTTGATGAGGTGCAAAAAATATTATAAAAATAAAGTATAAAGCATAATCATTTTAAGTAAAGTGAATATTTTTGTTAATGAATTGGTCACTAAATTTAAAGGACCAAATATTATATTAGATAAAGTCAAGGCTGGATTTGGCTCACGTCCAGCCTATAAAACTGACTTGGGTCGAAACCGGGGAGGTTGGCCGCTGACCAGTCAAAGAGCACGAGGCCGCTGACTTTAGACGTGGAAACGAGATGATTTTATTCAAATTCAAAATTCCTCTTATAAATTTTTTTAAAGATTTTAACTTGTTTAAATCCAAACACAACGGTTTGACTCGTTAAATTTATTTTATAATTTTAAAATATTAAAAAAAAAATTTTTTTATAATATATTATTAAAAATAAAAATGTAAAAATATAGAATAAATTAGAAATTAATAAAAAATTAAATAGAATGGGTTCGAATATAAGACGGGTTCGTAAACATAAACAATCAAAACTCATTTTAGATTTATTTATAATTTTAAAAATAAATTTATAATAGGACATATTTATATTCGGATCAATTTCATTACCATCTCTTAAACGATTTTGATTTTTTATTTATTTTTTGACAGAACATGAATCAACCTGAATCAAATAACCTTGTTAAAAGGTTACTAGGGTAGCCCCAAACGAAATATTTCAATGGATAACTAAATAAAGTTCGAGGAGCCAATTAAAAAGATTACAAGAACAAAACTTGCTAAATGCTTAGAGGATGTCTATAACATATGGACATTTGAGTCAATCACATGAATAACATATGTCAAGATTTTTAAAAAATACAAAAACATAATCAATGGTTAAAAATCATGTTCAAATCGAATATGTCTATATAAAAAATACATAAATCTTGAAATACTATATTTAAATATATGTAAGTGTAAGAAATAGTAAATGAGTTAATGGATCCTCCTCCATAAGGACATAAGGTTCAAAAAATGAATTGATTTTGATAGGAGTGGTTTTCAGAAATAGTAAATGAGTTAATGGATCCTCCTCCATAAGGACTGATCCGATCCATAAGGTTCAAAAAATGAATTGATTTTGATAGGAGTGGTTTTCTGAAAACCACCCCATAATCAATGTAAAAGAGAACTTATCTGAAACTTCTGACTATTTTTTTACAACAACAAATAGATAAACTTTCTACCTCTGAAAAGTAACATAAGTAAGAAAAGTGAAGAAAAATAGGGTTATTGTGATCAAAATTTGAGGAACACTATAACTTGATAAAACATTTGGATTGTGGATCAAAACTCATTTCGCATATGATCGGGTTTGGACGAAAGTAATTTTTAAAAAATGTGAGAAACATCACTGATTCAACCATAACAAAAGATTTGAATTGTGATAAATTTTCTTGAACTTACTTTATGTTTATTTTATTTAATTTTCGCGAGTAAATAATAGGTATAAATAGTATTTGGGTAGTGGTATTCAAATATTCAAATATGCTACATTAAATTCCATTTCCAAGTTAATTCCTAAAGAGCTATTATATTTCTCTAGCAAAAAGATTCCCCAATAACTTGCTCATTCCAACTTATACAAGCATTCGATTTTTAAACTTGCTCGTTAACTTGGGTCTAAATTGTACGAAGAGAAATGGGATCAAATGGGATCGAGTAGGCCTTAAATTTGGATTCTAAATTTTCAAGTGAATTGACCTATAATTAAATATCACGTTAGGTTCGTTATGGTGTTTCTTAATGCTTAAGTCAAGTATAAGTTAAAAAAAGATAATAAGATTACTTAAAATATGTAAAAATAAAAAATTAAAGTATCAATTATTTTTTAATTATGCTGTATTGAAATATATACAGTACGAGTCGTATGACACTTGACAGATATCAATGCGCTAATAATCATTAATCATGTTAAAAAATATATTATGGAGTTCTCGGGGCACAGCTCAATTGATGGATCAATTAATATTTTTTTTGCTTTCAGCGGTAGAGTGGGGGTTCGAATTGAAACCTGCGGCTGAATTTCGATATGGAGCAATCACTGTATCCCCAATGGGACCCTGCGATCGGAGTTTAGTATGGAGCAATCACTTTGAATGCGATTTTTTGTACGCAAAAGTGTACAGTCATGGGGGAACTTATGATCTAATTTGAAACATATTTGCAATTTACCTCCTTCTAAATGTTTGGGCATGTGGTTAGGAGATATAGGACTGGTACTAGCAATCTGGATATAAAAAAAAAAAATCTATTATGGAGCATTCGGACAAGACCCGATCTCAATTCAAATCGGGTTTTGACCAACGTCAAAATGTACGAATTTTATCCTTTTTGAGGAGAACTTCATTTCTTCAGGGCAGAATAGGGAGAAGAGGGTAAACCCCCCTACCCATACTATTCCTTAACCACCTGATTAGGGCTAATTTTATTCACACTTTTTTGGCTCACGATCACAACTGGACTGTATGTTCAATAATAATCCATAATAACCAATATGTAAGGTTTTGTTTGGTTTTGTTTTCAAAATTATATATTTTTTAAAATAAAAATATATTTACCACTTATATATTTTAAAAATAATATCTTCGTTCATCCAAATTATCAATCATTCATTAGAATATTTAAATAATTCTATATCACACTATACTCTCACTAACTATAATTAAATAATATTGATAATACATTTTACATTTAAAAATGTCTCTCATTAACTATAATCAGTAAAAAAATATTATCTAAAATATATCACATCATTTTTTTAATAAAATATCAAAATATATTTTTATTTTTATTTTATATAGTTTTTAATCTTATTATCAAAATATATTTTTTTTAAATAATTTTTTTTAAACAATTGAAAATAAAACAAATCAAAGCCTAAACATTTCCTTTTCAAAAATGGCAAAATCTCATCCACTTTTCCAATTAATAAATGGCAATGTGTGCCCCACTCCCAATCTATCCCCATCCCTATCTAAATATCGTTGGAAGGCGCGCCAAAAATAATTAACTACCGATTAGTCACCCAATCACCTACCTCCACGTGGTGATCCCATGACACCCCACGTCATCTAACCCTCCGTATATAGATTGTCAAACTCTCAACAACTCCCTCTTAGCTCTATCCACTCTGCATCTTCCTTATACGCAAATCTCTCGCCTATACATATATATTCATATATATATATACGCCACCGCATGCCTAGTTCAATCAAGAAAATGGAGTCCCACGAAGCAAGTACTACCGATCCAACGGCTGAAGTTGATGGGTTTTCCAATCGGGATCACGCCATCGTCGCTCGACGCGTCCAACGGCTCTTCTTGCACCTTAACACACCGCCAGAATTTCCCGACAGCGTGGAGATGATCCCGTGCGCGGGGCGTGCGAAGATTGATGTGAACACGGAGCAATTGTCGAAGTACATGAGGGGGAAGTACAGGGACGTGCAGCAGAGGGTTTATGATTACTTCAATTCGAGGCCGGAGCTTCAGACGCCGCTGGAGATATCGAAGGACGAGCATCGGGAGATTTGTATGAGGCAGCTGATGGGGTTGGTTAGGGAGGCTGGGATTAAGCCATTTAAGTATGTTGTGGAGGACCCGGCCAAGTATTTTGCGATTCTTGAGGCGGTGGGCAGTGTTGACATGTCGTTGGGGATTAAGATGGGGGTCCAATACAGGTGATAATTTTCGCCCTCTTTGAATTATGTGTTGGATTTATCATTTATGTGAATGATTTTGAGAATGCTATGTGCCCTTTAATTTTCTTACTAGATTGAGTATGTAGTTTGATTTTGTTGCTGGACTTGAAATTTGTTTGTGAAACATTTGCGCCCCAAAGTTTACTTCAGCACTCCAAAATAAGGCTCTTGCAATAAATTTGGAGTTTTGGAGAGCATCATCATCCCTCATAATGTTGATTTGATAAGTTTTTAATAGGAGTATAATGAAATTTGTTGGAAGATATGGCTCTGAGGGTAGGTTCTGAATTCGGAAAAGTACTCACAATGACATATGTGGACTTTTGGATTTGATTTGTGGGTTTTTGGCGCATATGCATTAGCATGTATGTGTTATATTCACAATCTAAAGTAGTTAATGATTTACAATGAAGTACATACTAATGTAATTTGCATGTGGGAACAACATATTGATGCGATTGTGTCTGCTGTGTAACTCCATTGACATCAATGAAGTTTGATATGTTGAAAGCATAGATAGATTCTAGTAGTCTTTGTTAAATGAAAATGCACCTGCAAATATATTTGCTTGTTTTATAAGAAACATATTCTACTTATAAGAGTTCATTGGTGATAATTCTCCTAATCATTTACGTGGGAATGTAACTCAAATGCATTTGTTGTTACTGAGACCAAGAAGCTAATGTAGGATCCGCCCAAGGACTTAATTTTAGTTTTATTTTTACTTCTTCTTCTTCTCTCAATTATTATTTTCTGGAACAGACGATGTGGTATGAATTCCTGCTTCATGCCCAGTGGCTTTTACATTTGGATCTCCACTTGCGTGATTGTTAACAACACCATGAATGTATATACGTTTGTTGCATATATTCTTCCCAGTTTAATCTGACTTTTATTGCAGCCTTTGGGGAGGCTCTGTGCTCAACTTGGGAACCAAAAAGCATAGAGATAAGTACTTTGAAGGTATAGACAATATGGAGTATCCAGGGTGCTTCGCGATGACGGAACTTCATCATGGTAGTTTTCTTTCGTCGTTGACAATGCCTCCTGAAATCTTATATTGACTTGCCTAGCGACTGAGCATACTATTCACATTATCTGGATTGTTTTTCATTCTTTGCTGTTCTCAGATTGTTGTCTTCTGCACTTGATTATTGAAGCAGAAAATATTTGTATGGTAAATTCTAAAGGATATATTCATTATTCACCAGACACTCATGGTCATATGTGTCGTCATGATATGAATGTTGATCTGAAAAGGATCAAGAATATAGCATAAGGACCTGTGCATAGTTTGTATAGCTCATTTACACTTTAGTTTTATGCCTTGATATTGTCAGATGTCAAAATAGGAAACATCATCCAAATTATATTCATGCTTCTGGCCTATATTTCTGTCCTTTCACTAATATTTGACATAGCTATTTTACTGATCTCTTTATGTTGAATGTTCTTGAAAGGTTCAAATGTTCAAGGCCTCCAGACTGTTGCAACTTTTGATCCAATTAAGGATGAATTCATCATTGACACACCAAATGATGGGGCTATTAAATGGTGGATTGGTAATGCTGCAGTTCATGGAAAATTTGCAACAGTTTTTGCAAAGCTGATGTTGCCTACTCATGATACCAAAGCTGTTTCTGATATGGGTGTTCATGCATTCATTGTTCCAATTAGGGACATGAAGACCCACAAGACACTACCTGGAGTTGAAATACATGATTGTGGCCATAAAGTTGGACTAAATGGAGTGGATAATGGAGCGTTGAGATTTCGATCCGTTAGAATTCCTCGAGATAATCTCCTTAATCGATTTGGAGATGTTTCACGAGATGGGAAGTATACAAGCAGCTTACCTTCTATCAACAAAAGGTTTGCCGCCACACTTGGTGAGCTTGTAGGAGGAAGAGTGGGTCTTGCTTATTCTTCCGTTGGCGTGCTGAAGATTGCTGTCATAATAGCTGTCAGATATTCTCTGTTGCGGCAGCAATTTGGTCCTCCCAAGCAACCTGAAATCAGTATACTTGATTACCAATCTCAGCAGCATAAGCTGATGCCAATGTTGGCTTCAACTTATGCTTTCCATTTTGCCACATTGCATTTGGTGGACAAATATTCTGAGATGAAGAAGACTCATGATGAGCAGTTGGTAGGTGATGTCCATACACTTTCAGCAGGACTCAAGGCCTATGTTACTTCTTATACTGCAAAGTCATTGAGCATCTGCAGAGAAGCTTGTGGAGGCCATGGATATGCTGCTGTCAACAGATTTGGCAGCTTGAGGAATGATCATGACATTTTTCAGACATTCGAAGGGGACAACACTGTCCTCCTGCAGCAGGTTTTTTATCCAATGTTACATGCTTATTTAAGTCTGCTCCTTTCATTAGTGTGGTAAAATAATCTAGTATTCTAGTGATCGAACTTGTGATAATTTGGCTCAAGCTCTATGGAAGCAGAGACATTATAGTCGTAAAGGTGGATGATCTGTCTTGAGTGCTTGTGACGGGAGTAACACCAGCATCCTTATCCAATAATTGAAAAAAAGAGTGTAACATCGCCACTTTAGAGTATCCCTTCTGATAATAACATGATTTGGATATACTTTGACTTTACATAGGTTCTTTGTGATGCTGGTCTGACCCTCATATCAATGGTTCCTACATCCAGTCTGTTTAAGAATTCTGCAAACTGCATTGTTGATATTTTAGCTGGTCAGTGAGCATCTGCCTATTTTTTGGACACAACTAAAGGATAATTATCTTTTAATGCAGGTAGCAGGTTACCTCTTGAAGCAGTACCAAGAGAAGTTTCAAGGTGGGACGCTCACCGTCACCTGGAACTACCTGAGGGACTCCATGAACTCCTATCTGTCGCAGCCCAATCCAGTGACTGCTAGATGGGAGGGTGAAGACCATCTACGAGATCCCAATTTTCAGTTGGACGCCTTCAGGGTAGGTACTCTAATGGCGGCTTTATCTAAGAGAGCATCCAAAAATTTCTTCTTATTAGTATAGTCATTTTTCTCACAGCACCGCACTTCTCGGTTACTTCAAAGTGTCGCCATTCGACTGCGGAAGCACTCAAAAACTCTTGGGGGCTTTGGTGCTTGGAATAGATGTTTAAATCACCTTTTGACACTTGCAGAGTCTCACATAGAATCCGTCATCCTTGCAAAATTCATTGATGCTGTGCGAAGGTACTTCTTACTTTTACATTTGTCTTTTCTTTCCTCTCTAGAATTATTAGCTCATATTTACCCTACTTTTTGCTCCAGTTGTCCTGATGCAAGCTCTCGGGCTTCTCTGAAACTTGTCTGCGATTTATATGCCTTGGATCGAATTTGGAATGATATTGGAACTTACCGCAATGTGGACTATGTTGCTCCTAACAAAGCTAAGGTAGATTACTGCTCCCATTGGACATTTGCATATCGTAGTAATGGAATTTTGATAAAGAAATCTGATTGTCCTTTATCTAATAAAAAAACCCACTTCTGCATACAAACTCTAATGCATGGTATATGATCTCCTGCATCTTATCTAGCTTTTACCAGGGCAAATATTGTACAGATTTAAGTTTTGGGTTATTGGGATGAATAAACGCATCATTGTGTATTAATTTGCATATGAAAAAATTTCAGGCATGTTTTATTCTGGGTTGGGGTTAATGGAGTAGATTATGTCTGCACAAGGTGTGTGATATTGATAGTCAGGGGAGATATCTGATGCTTAGGTGCCCACCCTACTGTATGCAACTTTATCTTCCAGTTGGAAGTGTTGGGCAAAGATGAGTTATCCCAAGGGAAAAATACGACGCCATGCATTATATTTTTGGCATATCCGCCCTATTTTCGTGCCCATCTCCTGAGATACTGGCAAAAAGAGGATTAGTTTGCTGGAACTGTTTATGATATAGATACATTACCATAGTACTTTCTAAATTTGCAGGCGATACACAAGTTGACTGAATACCTAAGCTTCCAAGTGAAGAATGTTTCAAAGGAACTCGTAGATGCATTTGATCTCCCAGATTATGTGACGCGGGCTCCAATAGGAATGCAGGCTGCAGAAGCAGCTTATTCGCAGTACGCTCAATACGCTGGATTCTAGAAATTGCTAGATGCATTTGATCTTTCATATTGTGTCCCAGGCCAATAGCAGGAATGCAGGCTGCTGAAGATGCTTATTCACAATACAGGCAATGTGCCAGCTTTGAAAATAAAAGGACGATTACAGCATCAGATATTGTTTTCATTTATAGTTTCAGAAAATTTAGAGAATGAGAGGATTGTATCATCTTTTACCATATGAAGAATGTTGGAAAGCAAGCTGATTAATGTAACTTCTTCCAACTAAAGGGCATAGTTGATTCTTGTATACCATAAGCTACATTGTTGTATTGTTAGTACGAGTTAGCTAAATTCTACAACACTGCATGATGTTCCTATGTGAGCAATACTTAACTATGCTTGCACACCACGATTCTCATCACTGAGTTAAAGTATCCAAAATCATAGAGAAGACACAGTTAAAGTACCCAAAATCGTAGAGAAGACAGCGGGAAAAGCTGCCTAATTTAGTTACTCATTGAGATTAGTGAAGTATGATAGAAGATTTAATAGAATTAGAATTTAGTTCGAGGGGCCAAGCCTAGTCTTTTTGCTATTAGTTTCAATATCTGCTGCTTTTGGCTAAAAAAGCATTTGGAATCCTAAGACAGCAAAATTTCCCAGCAAACAAGTGTTTATGTCGGATCTTGTTGCATCCATTTTCCTATGTTGACTCAACATACAAATTTACCATAATGCCAAGCAGTAAAGAGATTGGTTCAATGTTTTAAGGATTTTTGCCAGAAATCAATCTCCATTCCTCTCTTTGCTCATTCCTATCAAGTCAAGATACTCTGTAGTCCATTTTGCCTGTATTTTTCTCTAGTCATTTCAGGGGAGAGGACGAAGGGATATATTCCTCCCTGGCCAACTTATAATTATTTTCTGGTACTTTCCCTATTTATTCAGAAAAGGGCTTTGAACTCCTGAATTTACAATTATCTACTTCGATGATTGACTCCATACAAGAAAGGAACTTCAAATAATTTCAAATGCTAAAAGATCTTGGCGGTGCTCTGTAATTGTCGTATGCATTTCGAGCTGCTTCACATTTTTGCCGAATGTCTTCACACATTTTCACCGAAGCCTCGGAGAATTTAGTCAGCCTGTCAAGAACCTTTGTCAAACTCGCTTGTGTGCTGCTTATATTTGAATGTCTATCCTCCTCTTTACTCTCCGTTTCATTACTATGCGTTTCAACTAGAGTTTCTTTTCTGAGCAATTCTTCTGCTTGATGTCTAACTGAATGCTGTAAGTCTGATAGGAAAGCTTTGATTGCATCACTAACTTCTTGAGATGGCAAAGATTTGATCCCAGCTGACCAGTCACGACACAGGACAAATATTGGTGGGGCTAGATAGCGGCGAGGGGAGAATGCCCTTCTGCCTTTGTGTCGTTCCCGTGGTTGCAAGATGCAGTTTTGTAGCCAGCTGTTGAGAGCTTCCACATAGGACGTGAAGCTGTTGATCCAATCAGCAAAACTTAGGCCAAAATACTCCACCTCATCCTGGAGCTGATTTATAATCTGCCTTTGTGTTTCTCCCTGAGGAGCTACTGCAGAGTTTTGCGCATGATAAGCTAACGAGATGGTTATATACTGGGAGTGGTGGCATTCAAGCATAGCTTTCCACATCTTGGTCAGTCTGCATATAGTTCAACATTCAAGATCAGTAAATCCAGCATTATAACATGAATGGTGTCAATCCAGCTTTAATGCTAAATGGCTTGAAGGGTATCTCTTTAACTACGTAAATGTGAGAGTTTGGGAAATCAGAAGTTTATCTTACCCCTGAATAAGTTCCAGAAGCTGCGGGAGCAACTCTTCGTCCCGCATTTTCTCGATCCGCTTTGATATTGAATCAACAGCATGAAGTGCCACTCTAATTCGTGAATGCAGATCTTTCACAACTGCCCGAGTTTTGTCAATTACTTGAGGACTAAGATCCTTTGCAAATTGGTGCCGAAGATGGTCACACCTACGATCATATTCCTTCTGTATATACTCACTGGCCTACAAGGACAACAAGTAATACCGAAACTCAGAAAATCACAAAGAAAATGAAAAATAGGTAGAAAATTACTGAAGCCATTATAGGGATGCATGATGCTAGTATTTTATTCTGAAAATAAAACAATGGAGCCAATTATTCTCACAACATCCGACTGAGAGATCGGAACCCCTGAACAAAGAATGGAGCCAATTATTCTCTATCTGCTCTCTTTAATCATTGTCATTCTTGTAACCTAACAAGTATAAACTGTCACTAGGAAAACAATTGGAACTCTTTGTATGTTGTATTTATGCTGTGTGTTAGCTACCATATACTACTGGAGACCACAATAAAACTAGAGGCAATATATTTTTTCTTCTGAAATAGACTCACCAAATAAAGAAATCACATTGCCTGATTTCCTCTCACTTAGTGGCGTGGGAATTCCTCGTTCCTAATAAAGAAAGTTGTCTCTTCTTTACAAATTATTTATCAAGCTGGATCCACTCCCCCACTCTTGATTGATATATGTATGCATAAGACAGCTGGCATGCCAAAACAATAAGAGATAGCAACCAAGCAAAAACTAAAGAACGAACTAAATTTTTTGACTACTGGAGAAGGTAGTCAAAATTTCGACCAAACTTCAGTTAGTGTGGTTTCTGCACAGCAATGCATCTTGGAATGCAGAGATGATATACATGAGGAATCACCGAAACATTGTCCAGAATCCTGTTTATAGCCATGCAAAATGGTTTTGAGCATAAAAATTAAAGACTCCTGGTGTAAAATATTTTGCATGGCCAATGCTCCAATATATGAGAAAAAATTCACACAGCTACTTTTTAATTATTGAAGCTTGTTACAAGAGTCTCTAGGGTCTATTCATCAACACCAGAACATGTTATGCAAATTACAAGTGATCTTCTCAACTTATATTTTTGCTTCTATCAATCTTATCTCCTTTGAACTTATAGTCCAAGCAATAGGTGCACATAAACAATAGCACAGTAGAGATTGTCAGGCAGGAAGTATTTTGACTTTCAGGTGTATCCATTGAGGAGTTCATATGTGCAGAAACTTCAAAGGTTTTGATATCCCCATATATGGTTTAGTTGATTATAGACCTAGTCATAGTCTCTTCACAAGTGCCCTTATTTCGACCTAAGTGATTAACACAAAGGAAGATGGTCTTATTTAGTCAAGACTGATATTGTGATATGTAATTCGTGAAGAATACAATGCTTACGGCAAACAAAATTGAAAAAGTTCACCATCTGCAACATCTTAAAAATAAAGTACCTTCACTTCATCATATAGCTTTCTTTCCCAGGCATAGAGTCTATCAAGCGTGGAGGAGTGACTTCCAGAAATCATGCAGAACTCTTCAATAAAATCACTTCCACTATCATCATTGTCATCCTTTGTTGTAGCAAGAGGATTCCTAGATGAGGATGACCTTGAGGATGTTGTCCTTTTCCAAGTAATAACCTTGGTAACATGTTGATCTGATATTGCACATATGCTAAGAGAGAGAATTTTAAAGAGAAGATGTCCTAAATACTAATTTTGCAATCAATTAAGTTTTAAACATGGTAGAGTAATTTGAAATACTCATTTTGCAATGAAAGTGAAGTTCCAATTTCCACCTTATATCCTGCTGCTTTTCATATAGTTAAGAGAATTGCATCTGAAATTGCGGTGTTAATTCTCGCCAACACCCAAAATTTTACAGTGCACGTATGTATGAATAACATGCAGAATCTTAGATAAAGATCAACAGTAAAAATCTATTTCAATATTGCATCTAGTAAATGTTAACCCGTCACAATTGTTTACAAACTATGGCTTACCGTCAGATATATTTGCAGTTCTGCCTTGGCAACAAGCCACTCCAAAAGAGGCCAAATAAATTGAGGCTGACGGTGTACCTACAAGCACAAAATGCCATCAGGAATATGAACCAGAAGAAATAGGAATAAAAAATCAAGGCAACTCAAAGACAACAACATAGAATATATTTTGCATACAACGAAAGAAAACAGGTCCAACTTTTCATTTCAAAATTGCTTAAAGCCTTTCTCTTTTGTCATCGAGAAATCATTACCTCTGGCCTCAGCATACCCAACACGGATTTTGCTAGACTCAAGCATCCTTGAGACTTCCTTCCCTGATTCAGATGCTCTAAAGAAGCGATTATCAATGTCCTTTATGCTAGAGACAAAATCTTTTGCCCTGTGTGTTATAAACTCAGAAGCATCCTCCCTTTCAGCACATATATCCTTCTCTACAGAAGATGTATTTTTCCTCAAATTTGATTGTTTCAGAGAAGCCTTTCCGGCCATATTTCCTGTTGATCCATTCACTTCTTTTCCACTGGCCATAACCTTTACTTCACCCTCAACTCTTTGCTGAGCACTGTTCTCAGTCTTTTCAGGTGTCGCCAAATTTGCATTGTTCACAGCCAATTTACCATGTTCGTTTATTGGGGTCTCCAATTTCAGCATCACAGACCCTTCATGAATCCCACTAGTTCCATCCAAATCAACATCTTTTTTTCCAAAATCCCCATGCATTCTCACCTCATCAAAGTTTAGATTCAAGTCATTTTGTCCCACAAACCTAAAGCTCTCGTCACCAGGGTCAAAGTAATCCCATGAAGACCCCAGTTCCGGAGGTGGAGGGGGCGGTGGAGGCATTGAGAATTCACCTTCCTCCACATACACATTCCTTGGTGGTGGACTCACTCTAATTGTCAAAGCACTCGCCCCACTAGACCTCATGTAACTAATTCTAGCAGTAGACGAGGGAAGGGGGCTGCTGTTGAGCACAGGCAAACCCGAAACACCACCGACGTGAGGCGGCGAGGGAGACGGATATGAAGAGTGCGATGGAGTTTTATCAAGTTCAGTGGCTGAAGCTGACAGAGATGTTTCTACCAAAACTTCAGCCTCAGCAAATCTCCTAAGAGCAATGCCTATGTTCCTAAGAGACAGAACATATGAAACATGAGCAGCTGCCAAAGCATATCTTGAATCAATGGCTTGCTTGATGAATCTTTTCCTTCCTTTGCACAGCTTCAGAGCATTACTCCTTTCAGCTTTTGAATTTGTTAGCCCCATTCTTTTATATCCAACATCAAATAAACCCCTTCATAAAAGTACCACCTAAGACTTCATAAAATCAATAAACCCCATTTCACTTTCCATACTAAATTCAGCAATATGCATTTCACAAATGAATCTTGTTTAGCATTCCTTTATAAGAAAACAAAAACAAAAACAAAGTCTCCAAAATAAAGCAACCCCAGATGACAAAATGATACAAAACAGAAAATGGATACAAAAATTTAAGAACCAGACCTCTTTATTTCACCAACTTTGTACCTGAAAGCAGGGCAAAACAGAGTAAAACCCTTTGGTAGAAGCAGAAAAATAAGAGGGTGTAAAGAAATTAGAAAACAGCTGGAGTTTCACCACTTTATTTATTGAGAGAGCAGATTAAAAGGACAAGAAAAACTGTTTCTTTGTATTTTTTTTTTTCTTTTCTACTCATTGATTAAAAACAGAGGCGGACCCATTTCCTCTGTTATTTCATGAAAGAGGAAAAAAAAGTTCAGAAAAATGCAAGCACGGGAGCAGTTGGAGTCATAAAATCTTGAAGCACAAAAAAGGGAAACCTGACAAGATTGGCAAACCAATAAGAGATTTTTTTTTTCTGGGTTAAAAGTGTATCACGTCCTAAAGCAGTGTTTTTTACCAGAAAGAGAGAGGGAGCCCTTGAAGGAAATGCGGAAATGATAAGAAAAAGAAAACTCAGTACAGTTTGATATACACTGAGGAGAGGGGCATCGGAATTCGTGCGAATGATGCTCTAAACTTACATTCAAATCACTGCTAATCTCTTTAATTAGGGGGGCTGGGGGGCGGTTGAGCAAAACATGCAAACAAAGGACTCAGCACATAACTATGTGTGTGTGTGTGTGTGTGTTTTTCTCTTCTTTTCCTTCTCCAAAAAGCACAAACTTTTTTTCTTTTCCTTCTCTTTTTGGGTTCTTTTTTTATTTCTCTTATTTTTTTCCTTTTTGATTTGTTTTACTTTGTCAAATATTTTTCTTATGATTTTATTTACTGCATTTATTCCATAGTTATGAAGGAAAAATCATATCCTTTATTAACGGACTATGCGTGTGCATAATTTTTAGATATATAAAATTATAATATATATAATTATCTTTTTTTATAGTAAGCTTTTTCTATTACTATTTTAAAACTTTACTTTGATTCTTGAAAAATGGATTAGTATACTTAAATAATCAAAGAAAATAATGTGATTGGGAGGACAAATATATAAAATTGAAAGAAAAAATGGCAATAGTGGGATTAACGAGACTCATATCAATTTATTAAAAAAATAACTTGATATATCAAAATATATAAGGTTACATTTAAATAAAAAAGGTTAAATTTAGATTTAAGAAAGAATTTTAAATAATTTAATATAAAATAGATTTAAAACTCGCCATAATAATTTAAGAAATAGTTCAAATTAAAAGTTCAAAAATTTAATAAAATTATTCAAACAAATTTTACGGGAGAATGTGAGAATGACAAAAGTGCCCCTAGGTTTTCCACACTGGATAGACCCTCTCCTCATAATGGCTCTTGTTTGGTGTAGCCTCTTTTTGTCCTTCAATTAAGTTTTTTTAGTATTTTTATTTTATTTTTAAATTTCCTATTGAGAAAATTCTGGTGGTGGTGGAGGGGTGGTGGGTATTGTTTGCAGGGCACTTTTCTTGGCTGAGCTGCATATTTGCAGTGTAGTGGCAACATAGTGTTCCATTTTTTAATGTTATATAAAAATAATAATAATAAACTCATAGATTGATTGAATATTCCCCTTTTTATTTTGAAAATTGTATATTCCTTTCAGGTTGTGTCTGATTGAATATTCTACAAAAGATTCCATTGCATGTAAGATTTACTTTTCACATGGATTTGTCATATAATTTGATTTTTCAGTATTTTAGAGCTTGTTTAGATTTATTTTCAAATTTATTTTTATATTTTTAATATTTTTATAATTAAAAATATTTTTATTAGATTTTTGTGTAAAAATAAAAATATGTTTAGATTTAGTATGTTTTTATATAGACTATAGATATTTGAAAATAAAAATATATTTATTTTATAGTATTTTTTACATGAAAATACATGAAATATTAGTAGATTTAAAAACGTGTTAAATAGTAGTAGATTTAAAAGTGAAATTGAATTATATTTCTGATAAAAATAAGTAAAATAAATACATTTTTGGCTTTTTAGTAAAAAAACTGAAAATATGCTCTGTGAAAATAAAAACAAACAAGCAACCTTCTAAAAATTATAAAATTTGAAAAAAAAATAGGCTTTGTTTGGTTCTATTTTTCTCTCTCGAAATTAAAATTGTGTTTGAGAATTAAGATTTTAGAAAAAAATAATTTTATTTCCCAAAATATTTTATCAATCATTTTTTTCATTTATACAACAGATTATCCTACTATACCCCAACTAACTCTAATAAAATAATTAAAAATATCTCAACCATAACAAAATAGATCGATGAAATATTTATAATCGAAAATATATCTCAAATTATACATGGCATTATTATTTCTTAATAAAACATATATATATTTTTATTTTTCATATATTTCTCCATCCCACTTTATCGAAAATATATTTCCAAAAATAAAGCCACATATTTTTATTTTTCTTGGTAATAAAGCAAATTGCACGTTCATCCCTCCTACATAATGCCTTTTTTTTTTTCTGATTTATAAAGTATTTTGTTTCATAGTCAACTTTTGCATAAAAAAAATTCATTAAACATTGAAGTACTTTGAGTCTTTGATAACAGCAATTTAGGTAAAAGGATGATGGAATGAGATATGAGCTATAATGTGCGATATTTTCAAAAAATTACTATCGAAAAAGAATCGAAAATAGATATAGATATGATAATGATACGGATTCAAATTTTGATTTTTTTTTATTTATTTTATACAGTCTATGATTAGGAAAATTTAATAAAAAAATTTAAAAATTAAATGAAAAAAGTAGTGGTATCTTAATTAAATTCAATTTTTTTCCTCTTTTTTGAATATTTTTTTTTTAAAAAAACTAGACTCTTTTTTTTCTTCCAACATTATAGTAAATAATGCGACACCATGTAAACATTTTTTTTTTTGGTACATATCTATATAAATTTATTAGCAATTACAAACATAAATATGTATATATATATATATAATACAGATATATATACTTATATGTATTTTACGAACTGTATTTTACATTATTAAAGTCGTGATCAGTAGGTAGAATATATTATTTCTAGCTATCTATTTCCTAATTTATTTATTTATATTTAAATTGTATTTAAATAAAAAAAATTGAATATGATGAGATGATTCGAGTAAAATATTTTATTTATTATTATTGCCGCAAGTACTGTTGCACAGTCACTTGCAATATCTTGACCGAATATTAAGTAATGCAGTATATGTTACTTATTTTCTTCAATAAAATGGAAAAGATCAAAGAAATGCATATGGCTTTCTTGGAATCTAACTAAAACTCATAAAAACTGCGCCTTCTTTGGTACGCAATCTTATAATTTTGGAAGTGAATATGGTATTTTGATAATTCAAATTATATTTTATAATTAAAATAAATAAATATTAATTAAATTATAGAGAATCAATCAAATAAATACGATAATAACTCTAATGTGACTTAAATCTAACCTGGTTAATAAGACAGGGATTTTTGATAAGGGTGTATACAATTCGGTTAACTGATCGAACCGAATCGAAATCGAACCAAAAAATTTGGTTCGATTTTTGATTTCTTTTTAAAATTTTTCGGTTTTCGATTTTCGGTTTGATTTTTTTTTCTAAATTCGTTTAACCGAATCGAACCGGACCGAAAATTGAATTAATATTTTTATATATTATTTTTATATATTATTTTATACTATTTTTAATTTTAAAATTTATATTTTTATATTTATTATTTATTTTTATACTTTTTTTATGTTTTTCTCACTCATAATAAATAAAATTATATATTTATAATAATATTATTTAGTTTTTATTTGTTTATTATTTATTTTTAAAAAAATTCGATTAAAATCGAACCAAATTAATTAATTGGATTCGATTTTTTATTTTTAATTTTAATAAATTAAAATTTAGATTCGATTCGCTGCAATCGAATTGAATGAATATCCCTAATTTTTTGTGCAGCTTAGTGCGCTTGGAGTTAAGAATTGGGCATTGACTGGGCTTGGGTGCTGATTATGCAATTTTGAGTCAAGGTGACCCATGAGACTATTGTTGAGGTGCCGAGCCGATGTGCATAGATCTCAAGTGCTTTTGAGCAATTCTTGAGTATAACTGAGCTAGTTCATTAATAGGTCAGTTTCAGCCAAATGAGTAGGTCAAGATCAAATGGGTTGGCCCTGTTTAATTTACATTGATTTGATTGGTTAAGACATGAGATCAAATATTTTGGCCCTGTTTAATTTTCATTAATTTGATTTTGTGTATCTTTGTCTGCTCAACTCTTATCAAAAAAGCTCGAGTTTTGAAGTTAACTCTACTAAGATGTGGATAAAAGAATCCCAAACAAACTCAATCCCATGATAGACTAGTATTTGCCTTGCTAAGAATTATTGTAGAATCATTCCTTCATTTTATTACTTAATTATTTCATCTACTATTTAAAAGATTTATGAATATAGACGTACCATTTTTACATTACGTACTTATTTAAACATCGAAAAATTTTCGTTGGCCAACTTCTAACATTTCAAATAATTGTTTTGTAGGTGAGCATTCAAAGATGTTCACTGAGCAACTCATTGTTTTGTAGGTGAGCATTCAAAGATGTTCACTGAGCAACTCATAGTATCCGTAACCCTTGTTTTATAGGAGTTATTGAGCATGAATTGAGAAGATCCGTAATTGATCGTCAAAGTTAACAAAATTTTATTTTTATAATTTTCTTTATCCGATAGACACTACAACTGACTTCAACATATATAATTCATTTGTAGATACAAAATTTGTGTTACAGGTGCACTTTTAAACACATTTTTTTTAATAGAACATTGCTATGATATTACTTGGTTATAATATCAGGACAACACTATATACTGGATAAAGTTAAATAAAACTTAAAGTGAATAATAAGAAAATCCTACTCATATTTAAAAAAAAAAACATTAATTATCATTTTGAAACAAAAAAGACGCGTCCACACAATAACCACAGCATCATTGGCTTGCAAGACAATGGATCGTTAAAATTGTATCTTGATTACTCCAAATGGATGAAATATTGGCAACAAAATAATACGCTCAAGTTACTTGTATCAACACATAAGATCCATTATAAGTTTGTAACACTCTGTGGAAGCCACAACTAAGTGACCACAAAGACTCGTTAATTAAAAATGATGAACTGAAGACACAATTACCATAATCACAAACAATATAAGAATAAAATTATAAAGTGCTAATACAACGATATAAATATAAGGTTCTATGATGGTGTAAAAGGACTAATTAATCTCATTCTTTTCATTTCAATCCTCAGCTTCCTGGTACTGCTGGAGGATCTGGGGGCAGCTAGCCAAGGGGGTATTCTTGAGGAACCCCATGGCATTGGCAAATCGAGTGTTGGAGTTCATGCCATTGTTGCGGGTGAGGATGACACGAGCACGGTCACGGCCTGCGTTAGGGGTGCTGCATTCAGGATCCGAACTCTTCACCAGCACTGCATCACAAAAGTCGTCACCACGGTCGCTCTGCACCAGGATTTGGTAATGTCCGGTTGAGTCGGTCACACCCTCTTTGGTGTAGGTGAGTTCGGAGGAGGTCCTCTCTCTGCACTCCACTCTCACAACAGCACCTGCCAAGTACAAATATGCATATGCCCATTTCATTCATTCTGTCAAAGAAATTGAACTGTAGATATAAATCTACATAAGATTAGATCAAGAAATCGATCGGTGCTTAACCAGTTCTCATCAAATCAAGTTCTACCTTTAATGTGATTCTATGAACAAGGGTTAACAAATTAACAAATGATGGTCCATTTTAGGCAATGCCAGTATATGCTCAATAATGGATGGCAACTACTCTTTGAACTCTAGATATACATATACATAAGATTAGATCAAGAAATCGATCAGTGCCTAACCAGTTCTCAACAAATCAAGTTCTACTTATAATGTCATTCTATGAACAAGGATTAACAAGTTAAATATTGATGTTTCAAGTTAGGCAATGCCAGTATATGCTCAAGATTGGATAGCAACTACTTTTTGCGAAGCCCTTTTATGCAGTCAAGATGATCATATTCTAAATGCACTGCAACTATAAACTCCAAAATGAAATCAAATTCTACTACTTCGCCAAGCTTAAATTGAGCTAATTTCATTACTTTTTGCACAGAATCCCGATAAATTTACAGCCACTGCTGGCCAGCACTGAACAGATTCAGAGATTAAGTTTCTTCAACAAATAATCCATTCAAATTCTTGATTTTACCAAGATCAACACCATATTTTCCAGATCTAGTAAAATGCCCACAATATGCAAAAGGTACACACAGATCTGAAGAATACAATAGGCACAACCAACACGCAACACAAAAGCACATCCCAAAAGTACAACTAAGCTAGCGTGTGTATGTGTGTGATAGAGAGTGAGAGAGAGGATTTACCGGCGAGGTATTTCGAGGCGGAGGTTTCATAGCCACAGCGGCAAGTATCACAGTACACAGAACCCTTCAGCAGAAACGGGTCAGCCATAAAATGGGCACTAACAATGGAGGGCACAACACACACAGCAAACAGTACTAGCAAGAATTTCGCCATTTTCTTTTTTCTTGCAAAAGATCGGGGCTCTTCTCTATTTTCTTGTGATGGGTTCTCTCTCTAGTCGCTATTACGGTGCAGGGAAGTGAAAATGGGAAATGGGAAAGTGAATATAATGAGGCGTTGGGTGTGGTTGTGTATGTATATGGTGTGGGCTGGCGCACAGCCAAGAGTCACATGGAATTTTGAAAGAAGAAGAAAAAAGAAAAGCGCGTCTCACGGCAATCAATCAATCCACCCTGTAAAACTCTCTCTCTCTCTCTCTCTCTCTCTCTCTCTCTCTCTCTCTTCATTAATTTCGGTGAGTGGGTTCCACTCCAAGTCCCACCTCCTCCTCCTCCATCATTTACGCGGAGAGCGGAAAGCGGCGATGATCGGTGTTTTTTATTTGAATGTCAAATTTTATTGGTAAAATTGATTTACTATTTTTATACTTGAGAAATTGACTTTGGTAATAATTATTTTATAAAAATTATTTTTTTTATTAATTATTAATTTTTGTAATATTTGATTTAAAAAATATATTTTTGTCATATTTCTATTAGATAAAATAGTATTATCATTATCGGATCGATAACCAAATCGATTTTATTGTCTGTCAGCAGTTCAACCGATCGAACTGGTTCAACACCGGTCCAGTCTAATAAAAATTAATTATATTTTTTTATTATTTTATATATAATGATAATATAATATATTAATTGTTATATAATATATTTTAAAAAAATAATAACTAAATAAAAAAAATATCTAACAAAATTTAAATTTATATAATCACATACATATACAAAATACCAAATTTAAGAAAAAATTAACTTGATTGTTTTTTAATTAATTTAATCAATTAAATTATAATAATAATTATTTAATGCAGATCGAATCGAACAAAATGACGATTTACAATAGAATTGATCGGATTGATCGATACTTCCAAATTCATTGGGATAAAGCTCCATTTTATAGCTTTTAAAAATACTGATTATGAAAACTAGATAATATAAGAAGTGAGAGTCTAGCTTAGGTTGCTAAATGCATTCATAAATCATTGTAGAATAAAAATAATTTTAATTTAAGTTGTTAAACGTCTTTACAAATTATAGTAGAAATTCAAAGGGGTCATAATATTTTTTTTAATATCGAGAGTATTTGATTCTTAAGTGTTTCCCTCAAATTTCATGCATGTTCTTAAGTGACAAGATCCAAGAACTAGATTTTGTTTATTTAATCATATGCTTACCCCAAAGTTAAAAAAATCTTTAATACAATATTATTTAATATTCAATTTCATTAATCATTAACAAATAAAATAGCCGTCCCTTACATCCCACTAAGAAGTATGAGAATCAACGAGCCCGTTTGGTTTCATTTCTAAGGGAAATCTTTACATTTTTTATTATTTAAGATTTTGAAAATGCATTTATTTTTTTATTTTCATTAAAAATATAATTTATTTTTATTTTAAAATTCAAATCTATTAATATTTCATATAATTACCAAATTTATTTTCAAATTTACTTACTTGTCGCGTATTTTCATGCAAAATATATATATATATATATATAATACATATATTTTTATTTCTGCACCTATATAATTTACATATAAATATAATTAATCCAAATATATTTTTATTTTTATAAAAAAATCTAATAAAAATATTTTTAATTTTAAATACTGAAAACATGAAAATAAGTTTGTTTAATTTAAATAAATTTATCTACACACTAATGACATCTTCATCTTTAAGCGTTTGTTAATTATTAACCTCTCTCTTTTCTTCCCCACTTTTTTATTTGTAGAATTGCTTCTTTTTTCTTCCCTTCACATTTCTCACTGTATCCCCAATGAGACCCTACAATTGGAGTTTAGTATGGAGCAATTACTTTGGAGGTGGCCCCTTATATGCAGAAGTGTACAATTATGGAGGGAACCTGTGATCCAGTTTGAGGTATATCCCACGATTTACCTTCTCCTAAGTGCTTGGACAAATGGTTAGGAGGTTCAGGATCGAGTGGTGTAAGCTAGGAACCTGGGTATAAAAACAAAAAAAAAAAAAAATGGCATCCAGCCCCTCAAGAGTTCACCGAGTTGATGGAACAGAATTGTACAGTCTCATTTTTTGAGTTTGAATTCTTTCTTAATATTTTATCGATCGAGTCTGTTATATTTGATTTGCCTAATGCAGTTTACTTGGTTGGTGTGATTTTGCAGGTTATTGCATTAATTTGAAGATTTACTCAATGTGCACCCGAAAAGTAGCAGTTGCGTGTTTTTCGTCATTTAAAAAAATGACATTAAAGGAAAAAAATTAAAAATAGAATAAAAAAAGATGTTCACAAATTTTACTTTAAGAAATCTATAATTTTATTTTTCTTTTTTACATTTCAAAATAAAAGGAGAATGTATTTGTTGAAAATCATGATTGAAAATTGAGTTTGATATGTTTTTTGTTGTAAAGCATCAAGCTTGAGTTTGAAAAAATATTCGAATACATCGAATTGCATTAATTATTTTTATCGAATTACTATATAAATTATGATTTAAAAATTCATTTAAAATTGCATCATGACCTTGTACAATTTGATGGTAGTTTGGGGTTGAAATAAAATCAATTGACATTAATCATATATATACCCATATGACCGTATGATATGTAATATAAAATTACTATAGAAAATTCAAACTATTAAAAAGATATATGTAATAAATGTTGTTTCTTATTTATTTTATTGCATTTCATGACTTAAGGGAGGAGTAATCCGATAAGACTTATTAAAAACTAGCCAGGACTGGATCCAAGAGCAGCAAATCAGGGTTGATATATCTTATGTAATTAATAATGATGCTTCATCATTAAAATCTAATGGAGTAAGCCATTATGGTCTTCTGCGTGCAATTGGGAGAATAAAGGCTCATCATGAAATGGGACCACGTGCAATTGGTGGAGCGTTCACTCTCGACCCGGCCCAAGAAATTCGGGTTGAGTCAGATGTACACAACATGGAGACCCTATGGGCCTTCAGTTGGGTTGGGTCAGATCGGAGGGAGTTGGGTGCAAAAGTATTATGGCGGGTATTTTTTGAGTATGAGACTGGGTAGGGTAAGTCCTATCCACTGACAGCCTACATGTTTTGGGTCTAATCTCATTTTTGGATCCAATTAGGTGGAGTCTAGGCTTATTTGGTTGGGTTACTTCTAAGTTAGGCAAGTCCAGGAGGTTATATATATATATATATATATATATATATATATATATATTTTCATCCTTTCTTTCTAATTTTAATAATTTTTTTAATGTTTGTTGAATACATTAAAATTGAGGTTTCAAAACTCTACAAACATGAGATTTTAGGTTATTTTCACCGGTCGTATAAATATGTCTCAATTATGTGAGCAACATGTTATCTCATTATTTATTGTTAATCATTGATAAATATAATGGAATAATTATTGAACGATATTTTGATATAATAATATAAATATCGTTTTTTTTTTAAATAATTTTTGAATGTTGAAGACAACAAAATAATAATTTTTTGTTAGCATTTACTTGTGATGAACCATGTTTGCACAATTAATCATATGTCGATATTAAATTTGTTTATGTTCGGGCATGCCTTATCCAAGTAAGTGTCCATGTACAACACTCGAAATAAATTTGTTTATGTTAATGTTAATATTATATATTGCCGACTAATCTTTCACTCTTTTTTCACTTCCTTCTTGATTAATGAAATTCTTCCAAAAGAATTAATTGCAATAACTGCTTATTAATTTCAGAGAAAAAAAGAAAAAAGCGAAGACCAAAGATGCCATATGATACACACACACACGCGCGACATTTTTATCTGTGCTGGCTGCCTGCCATGGGCTGAATTTTTGAGAACTGAAAAAAAATAATACTTCAAATTAGGTCCAACCTAAAAAGCCTAAAATTTATTTTTTTTAAAAAAAAAAATCAATCTTATACTTTTCTTCTAGTTTTAATTATTTTAATATATTCCCTCAAAAATCTATTTATATCAAATAAGCAAAATGACTAAAATATACTTAAATGATAAAAGAATACAAATAAGCATGAAAATTTATTAAAATGTCCTAGAGGACAAAAAACAAATATGAGCATCTAAATTGATTAAATGCATACCACCGTCATAAAACATATAAAATGATAATTATGTCACTAAATAACTAAAAACAGCACTAAAAAAGTGAAAAAAATATCGTATCTCGAAAGAGCCTAAATGACAAATGAACATATAAAATGAATTTTAAACACCCCAAAAGTGTCAAAATAACATATGAACATGCAAAATGACTAAGACACCCCTAAAAAGTTAAAAAAAATATATAAACATGAAAAATTAGAAAAAAAATTATCCTACAAACAATCGACATGTATGCATGTAAACTTAATACAACACTCGTAAATATTTAAATAACTTAGAACATAGAGTACGACTAAAATATATTAATTAATACGTTTTGGATCAAATTATTTAAATTATAAGTTTTAAAAATGTGTGTAGTATCTCTTAGTTTAAATACTTTGCATTCGGATCCGTCCTACTTGAATTCATTTGAGACCCAACCCATTTGAAACTTGACCCAAGCCCAAACCACCCACCTATTTGCCACCCATAAATGCACCCAATTGGAGTAGTTGGTTTGTTTATAAAATTTATTTAATGCAAACAATATTGTTGGACATAGTATTATCTATTTGCTATTTCCAATCCCACGCAATCTAAAACTACTATGATAACATATAACTTTCATAAGATTTGGAGACTCCAAATCTCTCACAAATTCTATGCAACGGCGCAAGCAAGCAATGCCATTTTACCCAGCTTTATCTTTCACAGTAAAATGGAGTTTGGGGATTATATGAACCAGAAAATAGAAGTTGAAGAAGGCAATTTTTTTTTCTCTTCTTAAAAAAGTTAGTATTTTTAATTTTTTAAAAAAATCAATTTTTTTTTTATTATATATATATAATTTAAACTAATTTAAATTCTTTTATAGAGTTGACGACGGCCGCCATCGTCCACACCTTGGCTCCATGGATTATATATGGGTATAAGAAAGAGTTAAAACACAAAATTTCACATGGAATTCCCTAATTATGAAAAGAGCTCATTAAGAACTTTAACCAGGAGGCCAGTCCAATCCACTCCCATGCATGAGCTTATAAATCAGGCAGTTGCTCACAGTTGGGAAAAGCAGATCAGTAGAGTAAATTATACACTAACTCTTCACAACTACATGCCCTAAAGTTGCAATAAAACCAACTGCCAATTCATTGAAAGCTTCACACAATTTAATGGTCACTTTTTGGGGTGTTTGGAGGATGACTTCTTCCTTGGTATGCATTTCCCTTTCACTCCCTTCTCTTTTTTCACTTCTTGCTCTGCTGCTTCTCCTAGCCCTGCCTTGGTGCTCCTGATCAATGGAACATTAGTGGGGATCCAATTAGTGTTACTTTAGCACAAGCAAATCCACATGTAAAAAGTTTACCTTAATCAAGTGCGCTCTTTTTCATGGATGGAGATATATTTTGGTTCAAATGGGACGAGAATTCCAAAATTTGAAGTGGGCAGAGTTTAAAATTCTGTATAAGTTGCGTATAAAACTTGAGATTATAAACAAAGTGAAGGGCGACCCTGTCTGAAAATTTAGTGTGGATGAAATTAGCGTTGCTTTAGATGTAATTACTGACCTTTCTTGATTATAGGAAGATGATTTCTTCAAACCAGGCTCAGCACCAAGTCTTTCCTCAGTAGTAATGGACTCCACAATGCTCCCACTGAAATAATCCTTTTCCTCGGACTGCAAGTTCCCGAATCTTGGATTCTCCGACATGTACCTGATCATCTCATCCTCCTCCACCACCATCTTCGCGGCAGCCGCTTTGCAAACCACCCCTTTATGCAGGCTACTGCCGCTGCCGCTCTTCCTAGCCGCCGTGTACGGTGGGAGTGATTCCTTCACAACCAGTGGCAGAGTCTTCCTGAATGATCCTGAGCCACCGCATGCAATGAGGCTGAACAACATGGAATTTCTGCTCAACATTGGCTCATTGGCCACAGGATCACCATCTTCAAATCTCTGGGAAGTGCTGTTATTGTCATTGAGGTTATTGCTGGTGGTGATTTCGTTATTTGAGTTGTCAGAAAGAGTGGAAGAAGCGGTTGATGGAGGGGATGAAAGTGAATTGGTATCAAGAGTTAACTCAGTGGGGGTATTCTTCTGTGCATCTTTCTGTTTGAATTCTTCAATTTCATCCGTGGAGACACCCCTTGAGCAGCTTGTGTACCTTGTTTTCTCTTCATAGTCTTCGTCTTCTTGCTCTTCCTCTTCTGCTACACTTTCTCCATGTGGATGATACTGGTTGTTCAGCATTTCTTGGTGCTCACTCTCTCGTTTTGAAGCTAAGAATTTGCGTTTTGGCTGGAAGTTTGAGTCTTGGCCAGCCTGGTGGTTGTTCCCAAGTTGAAATTGTTCAACATTGCCAACTTGTAGGTGGTGCAACTTCTCTAAAATCCATAGTTTCAAGTAAATAACTCAGAATTATGAACAAAACTTAAAAAGAGCACAATTTAGTTAAAACAGAAGAAAGAAAAATTACCAGTGCAACCCACTACTAACTCAGATCCTTTGAGTACATATTCAGCTCCTTCTGATGGAAAAATGACATCATTTTGTGCCAAGTCATTCCATACATACCCATTCTTGTAGCTCCTATTCCATCAGCCACCAGTCAATACATTTAGAGTTGTTCATTTTTACTAGTCAAATTATAAGATGCTTAATAATTCATAAGCTTTAAAGGGTTCTGTTTTCTTGCTTAATATATGCCACCTAATGGTACCAGGGATTCCCATTTCTCAGCATTGATGAAAAAAAATGGGAGTACTTAAAAAGTGTAGGAGATGAGGCTATATGCAGCTAGCAACAAGCATACCTTTTGCAAGACCAGGAGTAGAGTGAAGGCATGCCTTTACCTCTCAGGACTGTGAGGCGATCCATAACATCTACAATAAAAGTACATGCAAATAAATGAAAGAGAAGCAGCAAAGGGGAAAAAGCTATAAAAACATGTAGAATTATTGTTTATGAGATCAGAAAGGTAATTAAATACCTTTCAAGCGAAGTTGTTGATGGGCAAGATGAGTTACTTCCATGTAATGTGGGTGCTCAAGGTGGCCATTTCTTGAGAGATAGTAGACAACTTGGACTTTCTTGAATGTGGGTCTTATCACTCTTGCCTGAACACACATTTTAGCCCTGTCTGGACTCATTTCTCTGCATGTCCTCCTCCCTTGATGAACAACCTCCATTACTGATCATAAACCTTTCTCTCTTCCTTCTATCTCCCCTCTGAAATAGTATTCAGAACCGAGCAAACACACACACACACAAACACAGTCTTTCTGCTCCTTTTATCACAGTCCCAGTCCCACCACACAGACAGAAGATACACAGATAGAGACAAGGCAAGAAACAATGCCTCGATCAGCGGATCTACAGAGAATTCTCTCAATCTGGAGAGAGAAGGAGACAGGACATGATTTTTGGTGGTCTGACTTTTGAAGTTGTGGAAAAGCAACAGGCAAAGCTTTTTGCAAGAAATTTAAGACACAGCTTTTTTAGCTGAATCCAGGACATGAAAGTGATCTGCTCCACGCAACAGATAAATAAATGCGGGGGATTTTACTTTTCAATATTGTCGTCAACTCTACCTTTTAACCCTGTGACAATTTCCTGGGCTATGTACTTTGTTAGTTCTCAAACTGGTAACACAGTTCAAGAAAAATTTCTTTATTTATAAAAAGAATTCAAGAAAAAAATTCTTTTGTGGCATTACAGATAAGTAATTAAAACCCTGTTCTATCTTTAGTTCTTTAATCGTATGGCGTAATAAATTTCTGTGGGTACAAACAATATATTCATATATATGCAGTTTTAAACGTTTAAATATAAGGAAATTTTATTTTTTAATAATTATTTTTTTGATTAAAATAATGATGCAAATATAATGTAAAAATACAAAAAAATATTAAAACTTTAAATTTCAATTAAAGTTATCTAGATCTTTATTTTAGGATGGAGGGAGTAAATATGCATTTTAATAATACAATATGATCAGTTCAAAATTTTTGCTCTTTATTATATTAAATTCTATATGAGACAAGTTTTTAATAGGCTTTGGGAATAAGATGTCAATTATTCGGATTTGGATTCAAAATTCGATTTCCTAATATTTTTAAGGATTTGAATTCAGACATGCACTAAGTTCAAACTTGGTGGTTAGATCAGTTTTATAATTTAAAAATTATATTTTTTAAAAAATAATATTATTAAAATTTTATGAATTTATAAGAAAAATATCATATAATATATATATAATAAAATTTAAAAAAAATAAAAAATTAAACAGGTTGATTTTGGATTAAATTTAAAAATAAAAATTTAAAATTTAATTAAATTTATTTATATTATTAAAACCCACTTCAACGAAATGAATTTAAATTTAAAATCACATTATTATCATCATCAAATTCCACCAAATAATTTGGCGTCCCCCACCACGCATACTTTATTTTCTTTTTCTTTCTTACTTTCAAGATTTTTGTGTTTTTATTGTACATGTGTGGGTGCATTGATAGGTAAAAAGGTGGTGGAAATGTGGAACCCTAAAATAGTAATCAATAGTTAATTTGCACCAAACCCTTTAATTATTATCCCTTGCTTTGGGTATGATAAAGGCTTTGGATTCTGTAAATTTGCACCAAACCCTTTTATGATTGGCATTTTGCTTTAACCTTTTGTTAATTGACTTGTAATAATGAGCTTCATTAAGGGTCGTTTTTTTTCATCTTATTAATGATATTTAACTTTGTTAATTGACTTTTTTCCCTTCGATAATGATTTCATATCCCGACTTTGTTAATTATAGAGTTTTTCATCACGAAAAAATATTTGAATTCAATCGTCACTTTTTATACCAGTGAATCAATTATCACAATTTCATTAGAATTATAAAAATAAATTATATTTTACTTCCATAAAGTTAATTTAAAAGTATTTTATTATCTCAATTTTATTAATTGCATTAGCATATTCGTTCTCGGGACTCAAAAGCCAAGAAAAATGATTTGTAATATATTTTTATTATTGTTAATAATAAAAATATAATAAATGATGATTATCCTGAGAAATATGTTAAATGATTGCAAGTGATAATAACGAAGAACGCAATGTTTATATAATTATATAGAGGTTTAAATCAAAAATTTGAACGGCGCGATTCATATTATTTATAGCGATTCTTCACAATCACTTATCTTGTTATTCATAATTTGACTTACATAATTTGCAGTAAAAATATTATTATTTATCATATTTTTATTATTAATAATAAAAAAATATATTATAAAATATTTATATTGGATTTTGAGTTTGAATGAGAAAAAAATGCATACTTATTGTATTGTTGTTGATACTATTTATATCAAATGTACTATTATTTATTGTGTTTTTATTTACAATGCCTTTTTCTTAGTTTTTAAATGAGAAATACATAAAGAAATGAATGACAATTTTCGTGAAAATTTAATTTAAAATTTTATTGGAGGGTAAAGTATTCCAATAATTATAAATTAAGATCATAAAATATTTTTAAATTAATTTAAAAAAAATAAAATTTAAAATAATTAATTTTGGATGATGAAGTGGCCTTTACCTAAATAAGAATTAATCTAAAGCTCCTCCTCATTCAAAGTTATTAATTCACGGACAACTATTTGCATTTCAACCTATTTCATTCACTTTAATACTATGTTGTAAGTTGTAACCACCAAAAATTAAAAATAATAATATATATATATATTTATATTCATTTAATGACTTCTGGCTCACCCGTGATGACTATATACAGCCCTCCCGTTTCTCTCAGGCAATTGTCTCATCAAATGACCTGTATTGACTTTTGGATTTTTTCAGTTTTTCTGATTCTCTGTTTTTTTTTTTTTTAATTTCTTTTTGTTGACAAAAAGCTGTTGACTTTTGAATATATAAGGTGATGATGCTCTTGTTCAATCTCACCAATACATATAACCCCATCATGAACCTTAATCAATGATGACATCAAATAAAATACTCTTGTGTGTAGAAAAATCTTCAAATTAATATAAAGTTTTAGATGATAAATGAAAAAATATAAATTTTAAATATTTTATACTGTTGTTGTTAAAACGTAAGTAGTTGAGAGTTAGAACTGTTATATTATTTATTACTTTAATTGAGAGAATCATTTAAAAAAAATAATTTTAACTTTTAAAAATAAAATTTTATTTTGAAACATCTTAGAAAAAGGATACAATAAATTTGATATATAGAGTATTTTTTTTGTATATGTGACAAGTATTGAATAATATCCATGGTGTTTTTTTTTTTTGTGAAATTTGGATCATGTCCATTGTAATTTATTTAATTTGTTATTAAAAATTTCATTGTAAGGGTATGACAGCTTAATCTCTAACTTATCCACAAATCATGTTGAGAGGATAAAAAAACATTCATTTCCATGTCCTCATTTAGTGAACTATTTCAATGCTCTTGACTTAATTATAATCTATTAAATGGCAACACTCTATTTACACATCGAATGCGAGAAAAAAATTCTTAATAATAAAATATTTTTATTGTATTTATCATTTTCTTAAAAGTTTATTTGTTATTTAATATATAGGTTGTGTTCTTTTTCATGTGCTTTATTTTTTTGTTTTTTTCCCATGGATTCTATGCGACAAAATACTTAGATTAGCTAACTTAATAAAAATTAATATTTTTAAAATCGAATCAAATCGATCGATTCAACTGAAAATCGAAGGTCGGTTCAATTTGATTATATATATAAAATTGAATTTTCAATTTGACCGATCAAAATCGATCAAAGATCGATAAAACCGGTTTGATCGATTTTTATTTATTTTTTATCTTTTTTAAAAAAATATTTTATTATATTTATATAATTATTTAAATTTTATATTTTGTTAAATATTTATTAAGTATTTATTTATATTTAAAATATATTACATAATAATTAATTTATTATATTATTATTTTATATAATATAATAAAAAAATAAAATTAATTTTTACTAGATCGGACCGACAGTTGAACCGATCCGATCGATTCAATTCAAAATTTCAAGAGAATAATATGAAAATATATAAACTACTTTCATGGGACATATTCATTTACGTCACTTCAATTTTATGGCATTAGATTTATGCGTAATTAAGCATAGTTTCGGGTCAATAGCACTAAAAAATTAGATTTTCATGGGTCTGTTTAAGGTTTGTGTGTCCGAAATTAGAGAAATGCTCACAATGTCAAAATTTAATGTTGGAAAAGTACCTTATCCAAAAGTTTAATACATTTAATATTTTAGTAACTCTAACATGATTTTTTGTATAATGTGAATTTTATTAAATTTAGCACATTAAACATATTTCATACGTGATGGTAAGATTTGAATTTACGATGTTTTATTTGGTCAGACTGATATCATGATTTATTAAAATATTAAATATTTTATATTTTTAATTTAAAATTATATTTTTATATTTTCATATCTATCTGAAAATATTAATTATATCACTATCATTACTCTCTCTCTCTCTCTCTCTCTCTCTCCATTGCAAAAATAAAAAATAAAAAATAAAAAAGGGAAATTTTCAAGTTGTCAACCATAATAGTGTTTACCCAACAGGCTTCTCTCTCTGAGCTTCTGACAAAATGAATTTATTACAGCATCGGGCTTTCAGGCCCAATTCAGGCAGGCCTATTAATTAGATGCTACTTGTCATTCATCTTGATTCTTGAGCATCAGAGCGTCATTTTTTTCTTTTTCCTTTTTTCTTTTTTCTATCTGGAAATTAAGGGGAATATTATATTATGAATTTTAAAAATTTTCAGAAAAACATTGTCAAAATGAAAAAAAATTACTATTGATCGAATGTTGTTAGTAGTTCCGTTGAAATTGAAGGAATTATGCCATGTAATAATAAGTATTTTGTAATTTGAAAAAGTTTTATTCAAATTTTATCTTATTATGCACAATTATTTATTTAAATGGAAGTGTAATTTTACTATATACAGTTTGTGAAACTTCAATAAGTCACACGCTAAGTATAAATTTAATTTAGACAGATCAATCTATTCTGCAATAGACTGAGAAACTAAGGGGCTAATTATTTACATTTTAAGAGAGATTTTTTAAAATTTTTACTATTTGAATTTTAGAAAATTTATTTGCTTTATTTATTTATATCAGAAATACAATTTAGTTTTATTTTTTAAATTTATTTTTATTTTTATTTCCAAATTTATTTATTCAACATAAAAATATAACTAATTAAATTTCTTTTATTTTTTGACAAAAATTTAAAAAATATTTTAAACTCTAAAATATTAAAAATATTAAAATAAATTTAAAAATAAAACCAAACAAGCACTAAATATATATTTCCCTTAGGTAAAGCTACCCATTTATTGGCTGCAAATGGGCTATGGGCTGTGGACTGTACACTGGACTCGGGAAACAAAGCCCATTATGAAGATTGGGTTTTTGGGCAGGCAGCTGAGTGCGCGAACAAGAACAACTTGGCTACATATCTCTTACATGCATAATTATCACAATATTTCTTTTATCAATTAGATATTTAAAAATTTAAAAGCTTTTATATATTCTAAATAATGGAAACAGACATTTTTTTTACCAAGAACAGTGGTAATCTAACATCATTTTTTAAATCCATAAGCAAAAAAAAAATCTAAAAAAAGACGGAAAAAATTATGGTAAAAATTTCTCGACATTTCTGGTGCAACTTTTTTACCATATTTTTAAAATCGGACTGAACCGGTCGGTTCAATCGATACAATTAAAAATCGGATATCGATCTGATCCAGTTAGCTATATAAAATCGGATTTCTGGTTTGACGATCAAAATCAGTCAAAATCCGATCAAAACTAGTTTGATTGGTTTTTATTATTTTTATTCTTTTACTTTTTTTTTATTTTTTATTTTTATTTTTTAAGAAATTTAAATTTGATATTTTGTTATATTTATATTATTATTTTGATTTTATGTTTTGCTAAATATTTTTTTAGATAGTTATTTATCTTTTTTTATATTTAAAATATATTACATAATAATTAATTTATTATATTATTAATTTAAATAATATAATAAAAAAATATAATCAATTATCGATTCGAACGATTGAAGTTCTAATCAATAATAAGAACGATTTAATTATCAAATTAATTATGAAAATACTATTTTTTTACGCAAAAAAGGTCCGTCACCCCGTGTTAAGATTTCCATAGCAAAAATTCAACTTGATACGTTCGAATCTAGTTAATATCTTCCAACATCTTAATTAGCGGCATGATTATGGCTTTTGCGCATTTGTTTCTTACAATAAATAATTTATTAAAAAAGTCGAATTAGATTCAATTAATTAATTTTTAATCTCCAATGTTTTTTCGCCAAAAAGAAAAAAAAAAGAAAAAAGAAACTTCTTCTCTTGAGACCAAATTTCAGCTTTATTATTTGTAGCATAAACTCAACAAATTAAAAAAAAATTCAGAAATATATAATTTTATTTTCATTTCTTATAATTCCCTCTTTACCTATTTTTCTTGGAATTCCTAATCAAGGCTTTTTTTTTTACTTCACTTGCAATGCATGATTGAGCAATGCTATAGGTGGGTCTTCTCAACCTATATTTTCACTTTTAAAATTTATTAATGATATAATTTTAGTAAATCAAATTATGTAAAGACATATATTATAGGTATTAGTAAAAAGAAAATTCCCAATCCAACTATTATTTCTCGGTGTTCTATTTACAAGCTTCTTCAAATCGGCTTATTGCATTGATTCGATGATCACTAAGGGGCGTGGTCGGCCGGAATTAATTATTAGGAACAAACAAATTAGTAAAACCACATTAGTAGTCACAAATCTTTCCACATTTCCTTTTTCGGTCCAACAAAATTATTTTTTTTAACCCAAGTGTAATTGTAGCAGTGAAAAATATTTGGGGTACAAATATAAGCGACGGTGATTCGAATTTTCGAAATGTCTAATAAGATTGTAGAGGAGTATCGATTTCTGTGTGTTGCTGCTCTAGAGGAAACAGAACGAGCCACGTTTCCGACTTGTGTGCGAGTACGCTATGACACCACACGATTGGATTTACCTGGAACGTATTTTTTGGGTGGACATTATCTTTACAACTTAATTGGAGTGCAGAACTTGAATACTTGGATATAAAAAAAAAATTGATAAGTTATTGTCTCTTATATCTTTTTACCCTTTAAAAATAAAATAAAATTACGATACTTTCCATAACACCAAATATGGTATCTACTTTTGGTCTTAGATTATACAATATGATTTTTGAATCACTTTTTTTGTGTGTGGCTAATTTAGGTTCCAAACTTACGTTTAATTAATTTTGGAAGAAGTTGACCTTTCCCTAATTCGATTTTCAGATAAATTCAGATATTGTCACAATTTATACACAGTTGGAATAGAACTTTCAGTTATACAACTTATTTTTTCAATAGTATTATATGAATGAGTGTGTGTTCAAATTTGTGATGACTCATCTAATAATTTATAAATAAATAAATTCCTCTAAATTATATTCTTGTTATTCCTCCATAGGCTAGACTAGGCGTGGCCAATTTAATACTATTGCTTGTCTAAAATCTTTTACAGATCTAAAGCAAACGAACGTGGCCTAAACATGAATCCACAATATCAGGCCCATGCGCCAAGTTGTTAGGAAACATCAATAATTATTTTTGAGTTGAATGGAATCTCATTGTTGAGATAGTCCATAACAATAATTTCACCCTAGTTATTATAATATAAGAGAAATAAATAGTTCAAATTATATTCCTTAATTACTTTATAATCATACAAATTAATTTGTCTTTAAGTCCCGTCGGATCTAAAACGATTTTATTGTGATCAGACAAAAAACGATAAAATTTTAAAAGATATTAAGTAATATATTTTTTAAATTTTAATAACAAATGAAGTAAACTCTTCGTATAAGATAAAACAAAATAATATTATTGCTGAATTGAATCGAAGTCGTTTACATCACCTGCTTATAAGTGAATCGAGAACCCTAGGTAAATTATGAAATTTGGCCATAAGTATCTCAACTTATGACCGAGTACTATTTAAATTTGAGTACAACAAAGATAAAAAAATAATATTATTAATAATATATGAAGTGACAATGTCAAAATTGTATCACGACTTCAAGAAATTACTTGGCCCCGTTTATCTTTGGCGCAAGAGCGTTCAATCAGTGAATTGTTTGTGTCAGCTGATCGAACTATTATGCACTTTTTCTAGGGTGGCTGTTGCTTGACAAATCTCTTGGTTGTGTTTTTACACACTTGCCTCTTTTATCACTTATTTTGTCATGCTAAGAATTTTTATAAAATTATAGTAACTAGGATTGCGTAAATTGTTACTATTGAGAATTAATGATAAATGTATAATAGCCACTTAATAACAATTAAAATTAAAAATAATTATTTATGATAATATTTGTATTGTCATTTGTGTTATTGTTGTACACAATTCAATAATTAAAATTTAATTGAACACAACTATTTAAAAATTTTACCAACAAAATCACTTCTTTGGACCCTCCAAATTCACTCATAATGTATTCAACTCCTCTATTGCATCATTTTTCAGATTTAGTTGTCATGATATCTGATTTACTCCTTTTAGTCCTGTAAATACTAGTAATTCTCCTCGTATTTAAGGGATCATTAAGAATCAATCATGTTCCAGGACAGCGAATTTAATGATTTGGTAAGGACAGTATCAATGCTTAGTGTCCTATTTTATTTGACCTGAAACATATTTTTTTTTAGCCTTTTTAAATTATAATTTAATATTCCTTATGTTTCAAAATTATGCTTTTATTTCGATCCAACACAAAATTTTAAATTAAAACTAGTAAAATATTATAAATTTTATGTACTTTTAATTTATTTCATTTAAAAGTAGTAAAGAAAAAAAAATTAGTTAGAAAATAAAATTTTATTTTAAAATAAAACTCAAATTACTGAATATGGGAAGAAGCTTTTCCTTTATCGGATTTTTAGTAAGTAATTGTTGAAGTAAATCTCATGGATGCAACGGTGAGATAAAACTCCCACATTTTGAATTATTTGTTATTGTACTTTTTTTTTTTCAATTTTAGATAATATAATCTCATTATTAATGATTTTTTACTGATATAAATCCATTTTTTGTGTCCTTTTTTCTTTTGTTACCATTTTCTATTCACATTTATATACGATTTATTCTTCACCACTAGCTCTCATTTGCATAATATTTACACATAATTATATGTAAAATATATATTTTTTTCAAATAAGAGTAGAAAATTATGAAAATATTTTTGGTTCGTAACCAATTTTTTATATTTTATTTTTCTTGGCCACACTGACAACAATGTAAATTAAGTTTTTAGTACAATTTTGTTTCTTTGTGCTCCCCCTCACATTATTTCTTTAGCATTCTCATTCCCTATGTTGGTTTCTAACTTTTAGCTTTTGCAAATTTCTTTTCAAATATGCTTCTTTTATCATTTCTTAGTTAAGACTCCACTATAAATGAAAAGGTCATTGGTGCATTTGAATTGGTTATTGACAATATAATTTTGAAATTATTTCCTTTCTTCCAATATGAAGAATAAATAAAACTATTCGATAGTTGATTCAATCGATTGCTAAAAATTCGTTTGAACTCAATTCGTTAAATATAAAAAATCAAGTTTTTTTTTTCGTTCAATAATATCTGAAATTCGACTCGAATAGTAAAAAAATGATAAAATATGTGTAAAATTTTTAAACTATTTGAGATCGATTAAAGTTCATTCAAGTTTGATTGGATTAACAATTAAACAAATTCAAATATAATTTTTGAAACTCGATTAAAATTAAAACAAGTTTAAATAATAACGTATTCGACTCGACTATTATGTTCAACTTGACTTAATTCATTTATACCCTGGTTCTTTTTATCCACATTATTTTATAATTTTTCGCAAGATAGATAGGTATATTGTATGTTTGTAAAATTAAAAGTTAATAAAATCATTGGTGTGCTACATGGATGAAGGAAAGTTTTTTTTTTAATATATATATATATATATAGATTCACATATATGAGTCTCATATTATCAATTATGCCATTAGTTTTAGCTATTTAAATAATAATCTTAAAATAATTATTTCAGGATATAATGATTGTTTATTTGTACGTGAATCTCACACGTAGATCTCTACGTGATTAATAATAGTGATATCTTGGACTTGGAGATCTCAAGACCCTATTAAGTCAAAACCCGAAATTCAAATTCTATCATTTATATTATTATTAGTATATTAATTGTCATTAAGACTACCAAACAAGGTTTAGCCTTTCTTCCAGGTTAGTAAAGAAAAAAACAGAAATCTTATAAATACTATATTTTACTGAAGTCTTTTTCACTGTAAAGGGACATTGTGTGGCATATATTTAATTTCAGATAATTTTTATTTTTTTGGTCTACCCTCAAAATATTTTATTATGGTCTTTTTTTTTTCTTTCCAATTTCACCTTTTTTTACACAATTAATATGGAGTTTTTTTTTTTTTTCAAGAACAGCATTACATATACTTAATCAATAATAAATTATAATTATGCATAATCAAACATCTTGTCATGTCACTTGAATTTCAATTGTCCCTATTTCTTCAATAATGAACAAAATCTAATTTATTTAATTTTGTGCAATGAATCTGCACATAAAGTTTCTTAATCTTTAACCACCGTTTGACATGATAAATTAAAAAATTCACAATATGACTCTTACCAGATCATATATATTAAAATAGACAATGATAATAATTCCTCGTTTTCTAGGTTTGTTCTTATTTTATTTAAAATATTCCACATTTATTTTTAATTTTCTATTTTTCTTTGTTTCAAAGGATGAGTATTCCTATATGGTAAAAATACTCAATCTGTTCAATTTTTTTGCTCCATTTATTTTCTGGAACGTGCTAAAGTAAGTTTTTATTTTTTAAAATATTTATTTTTTATAATTATTTATCTTAATTAAAGTAATAATGCTAACATTTCAATCACTACTTTTAAAAAGAATAGTATAATAACACTAAACTTACTTTTTTTTTTTCAAAAAAAAACTTTTTAATCTCTATGTTAGGATAACATAACCTTATAATTTTCAGACAGAGAGTACTAACATAAAGCGATAATATATATATATATATATATATATATATATATATATAATTTTATTTTTTATAAAGTGAAAAATATGAGAACCTGTAACACTTGGAAAGTCCGACACTGGTTCATGGTGTTGGAGGGTTTCCCACACATGACAACAGAAAATGCCTTATTTTGTTTGGTTATTGTTTAGGCTGTAAAAAATGTAATGTGATCGATCCTATAATAATCAAGAGAATCCAATAGTATAAATGACAAGTTTAACTAGCTCAAGAATAAAAATTATTCAATTAGTGATGCATCGAATTATATGAAAATACAATCTTTCTTGAACACTTATAAATATGCAATTATTTTTTATTTCGAACTCATTTTTTTTTTTGAAATATATAGAATTGGTTATATTCTGCATTGATTTGAATTCTCTATTGATATTTTTTGCTATGATTCTTGTTTAATCATCAGAGGATTATCGTCAGGATACCTCAACCTTACTAATCGTTTGTTTGTATTGTAAATATGAATACTATAATTTTGATTTAATTATTAAAGGATTATCTTTAACACACTTTATTACCCATAATTTTCTATTGTTATTATAGATAGGAGTACGGAACTACATAAGATACTTTATCATTGACAACTTGAATAACTTAGGTTTTACCAATATTTTCAAAATCGGACCGGATTGATCGGTTTAACTGGGAATCAGAGGTCGGTCTGGTCCGGTTAGGCCAAAAAATTATTTGACCGGTCAAAATCGCTTAAAACCTGTAAAAATCGGTTCGATCGATTTTCATCTTTTTTTTTTTAAAAAATTATTTTTAATTTTTATAAAGGTTTAAATTTGTTATTTTGTTATATTTATGTGATTATTTGGATTTTGTGTTTTGTTATATTTTTTTATGTAGTTATTTATTTATTTTTATATTTAAAATATATTACATAACAATTAATATATTATATTATTATTTTACATAATAAAATAAGAAAATATAATTAATTTTCATTAAATCGATCCGATCTCCGATTTAATCGATCCGATCAATTGAATCACTAATTATTAACAAGATCGTACGAAAACATTGTATTTTACTATTGACAATTTTATTTATAACTTAAAGTTTGGCAACATCAATAGGTTAATATTGCTTTCTGTCCTTTTCACATATGTCAAAAAAGCACTATAGGGCCGGACCCCATATGGTCCAATAATTGATACATTTGTGTCACATAATTATTGTTGAAAATGATTATTTAGGACTTTAGCAGTGCCTAATAAGGTGACCGGCCTAGTACGTTATCATTTTAATACATGGGTCACTTTCTCAAACTATATATATAAATAGTATGATCGTCATACATGCAATTTCATCACAAATTCCACTTAGAAAAGTGGACCAAATTAAAGAAGATTGAATCATTATGCCATAACATTAAAACATCAATGAATGAATGGTTTTATGTGCTATTGAGAGGTGGAGACTCACAAGATTGTTAAGACTTGTTATTAGCTAGTTAACAAATATGTTCGGTGGACGTTAGTGATATTTTATCCAATCTCCTTATGAAAATTAATTAAAATTCGTAATGGATATTTTTTTTATTGGATATATTATATTTAATTTAATTTTTCATATAGTAAATGATGTAATTTGATCATTCTCTTAATAAATATTCCAATTTCAATCATTTTACGGACAACTCATGTTTGTATTAAATGGCTATAAGTACATAGGTAGACCCGACCATAGTCAATGAGTCTTAATCCGTAACTACCCTGTGAGTTCACGAGCTTACGGGCATGACTCATGATGAGGGTCCAACCTAATGGTTTCATATTTTTTTTAATTTATTTTTTATTTTAACCAAAATAATAGTGTGAAATTGTGTCACGCAAAATTTGAACATGTAACATACAAGTTATTAGCAACTTCTCATATAATATTATTAAATTATTGTATTCTTGCTTCAATTTTATATGATAACATTAACCCCAAAAATCAAAATTTAGTAAATTATGTTTTATTATTACAGTGTAAATAGGAAAAATATTTTTTAAAAATTAATTTAGTCAGTGTTGTTTTTTTATCATAAGCTTAAATTTTAGTTATTTTTTTTTCAAATTTAAGTTATTTTCATTAAGTTAAAAAATTAACAATAATTTTAAAAAATTTAAGTTCAAAAATTTTTAAAAAATAATAATAAAAATATAAGGGTCAGAACCGTAATTGGAACCAGCGGTTAACCAGAACCGCGTGGGCTGGTTCCAGAACCCGAATCATAATCAGCTTTGACGGTTAAAATTAAGGATCGAAATTTTTTCAAATTGTAAAACCAACGGTTTCTGAATTTTGGTCAGATCTATATATAGAGATATAATTTTTGCCAATCTTGTTCTAGCACTCACTCCATTTTAAATTAATTATTTATATATATATAAATATTTTTAGTCCTACAAGAATACTTTATTTTCTAAAATAATTTTGTTTTCTCTTAAAATTATTATTAGATGACCATGAGTACATATAGATATAATTTTTGTCAATCTTGTTCTAGCACTCACTCCATTTTAAATTAATTATTTTTATATACTTTTTTAGTCCTACAAGAATACTTTATTTTCTAAAATAATTTCATTTTCTCTTAAAATTATCATCTTAAATAAATCTGTTTCGCATCACTATCAGCGACAACTTTTAAGAGTAACAATACGCTAATATTCATAATTTTATTTTTTCAAAATTTAACCTAAAAATTCATGTTATGTCAAAATAATCTTATTTTATGGAATGAATTAATTATTATAATTGTTCTGATACATAACATTACAACTTTACTTGTGAAACACTGCACTTGAATATATCAATTACCTAGACATCGGACCGAGTCAGAAAATATAAATTAAAGGGTGAAATTTATTTATTTTTAAAAAATAATAAATAAAAAAGTATTTTAATTTTTTTAAGTGAATAAAATTTTAAAATTTAATAATTTTATATATAAATTTTATATTAATTTAAAAATATTATGAAGTTGTCAGGGCCACAGTTGTTGCCCCTAGTTAGACGTAATATACATGCTTTAACGTAAATTTCTTTTGGAGAGTTGAAAAAGTGAAAGAATAGAATACAAAAATAAGAAGAAAAAAAAGGAAAAGTGAAAGAAACGAGTACAAAAATAAGGGGAAAAAAAAAAAAAACAGGGGTAGTTAACCGCTGACAGGAAGAGCCGGCATGAGACTTTATGTGACCAACCTCAGATTTATATATTTTTTATTTAATGTAAATATCACTTTGGTCGGCTCTCCCTCAAACTTTGGAAACTCTTTTAGGAAAAAATAAATAAAATGAAAATGGGAATATTTACAACCCACTGAATCTGTAACCTTTCATTTCAGCCCCCCTGGTGGCCAACCCTTCACGTCATTTCTGTATCTCTACAAACCTAAAGAGAAAAACCTAAACCATGGCTTAATTAGTGAAATATACTGCATTTATATAGGTATTAACTATAAAGTAATATTTAAAAAAAAAAAAAAAAACAACAAACTATAGTATGAATTCAAATTCTTGAATATTTTCAGTAGCTAACTCATTATATTGATTAATCTTGACAATTTCAATATTATATATAGTGCTCGTTTGGTTTTATTTTCAAATTTATTTTTATGTTTTAGTATTTTTAGAGTTGAAAATATTTTTATTAAGTTTTTGTGTAAAATAAAAATATATTTTGGATTAGTTATGTTTTTATGATAACTATATATGCTTGAAAATAAAAAAAAATATTTATTTTATAGTAATTTTTATATTAAAAATGTGAAATGTTAGTAGTTTTGAATTTTTTTTTGGTATATATATAAAATAGATGTAAAATATTAATAAATTTTAAAAATAAAATAAAATAAATAAAATAAATCCATTTGGAACTTCAAATCATAAAAAATAAAATAATATCATTTAAAAATGAAAACAAAAACGGGCCATAGGATTTTCAATTGTATATTTTTATTGATTTTTTTTTTTACATATATTCCTTAAAGGAGGAGGCAACCAATCAAATAAGAAAGGGCAAAAAAATAAACAAGTGACAAAAATGATTAAAATGGAAAATGATGGATGACGTGGACATCTAGTAATATGTGCATTGTATCCAACGGCCCAGATTCACCCCACCATCTTTTATCTCACCGAAAAACTCCCAAGTCCACCCTCCCCTTTAACACACACAGACACACACAAACACACAAAAGAGTGAGAAATTTACTCCAAATATGATGTCGGGCAAGCGTGGTGGGCCTACTTTCAGGAGAACAACAAGCATGAAGGGGATCACCCTCGATGTGGGGAGCATGGAGGCGGCGCCGCCTCCTCCGCTGGCGATGATCGGCGGCGAATTTAATGGATATGATCATATGTTGTCGCCCAGATACTTTAGGAAGAATTCTTCGGGCGATGCCCATGTCGAGACGGCTGATTTCTTGAGGAGCTGTGGCCTCTGCAACCGCCGTCTGGCGCCTGGTCGTGATATCTATATGTATAGGTAACTCTTCCCCACTTCCACCACCCACTCTTGGCCCCTCCTCCTCCTCCGCCGCCGCCACCACCCCCACCAAACACCACTATCACTACCACACACGCACATACAAGAACTCACAGACGTGCAGCAGAAATGGTAGAAAAAGGTTGACCCTGATCATGAGCCATGCTATATGTATAGTTCTTAATATTCTCGATTTAAAAATAAAATAAAAAATCTTTAGAATTTATAACTTATAGTTATCTGTGATAAATTTTTGTAACTTGGGACTTTATTTTGGTGTAAATTAAATTGAAAACAAGAGTTATTACGATATGTAAATTTGTTTTCATGGGTGAAAAATACAATAACATAATAAGTGCGCTCGGATAGTAATAAAATTCTCAAAATTTGGAAATAAATTGAATTAAATTTAATATTTTTATGTGAGATTGGTATCTGATATATATTTATAAATTGTTTTGAATCTTTTATTAATAGAGCAATTTATTCTTGATTTTTTTTTATATTTCAATAATGTTAAAATAACATTATGTACTAACTTCTTCTTCCTCTTCTTCTTTTATTTTTTTAGTATGTAATTAACTGTATATATTAATTTGCTAAATAATATGATTTCTGTTGACATCTTTACACATATATAAATTATATATATAAAAATAAATGGACACTTTTGCTCGATATATTTCTGAATTAGTCGCAAATTTTTATGATGAATTTTGTAATTATGTAATTAATATTTTGTCGATTTTTTCTGAACTATCTCTAATAATACTTGACTATGTATTTTAAGACACAAACAAATTATACCTAAATTCTTAATTGGTTACCCTAGCTCTTAGAATATACTCTTTAACTCTCTTTATCCAAAAAAAGAAAAAAGAAAAAAGAAAAATGAAAAATAAAGAAAACCTTTTAACTCTTTTCTATGCAAGTCTCTTTTCTATTATTGAATTATTAAACTCTAATAAAAAAAAAAAAGAGTATAAAGCTTCCCCTGTTTTCAATTATTTTCTTGCAAGCATCAATTATTGTTGCTTCTTTAATTAAATAATATTTTTCATTTAATTGTTGCGTGATTGCAGGGGTGATACTGCATTTTGTAGCCTAGAGTGTAGAGAGCAACAAATGAAGCAAGACGAAAGAAAAGAGAGGCGCGCCACCGCTGCGGCCGCCGCCCCCGCAAAAAATGGCGAAAGCCACCACCCAGAACTGGCGGCAGCCGCCCACGAAGCGGAGACTGTGGCGGCAGCCTGACCAAAAAAAAAAATATTGAATCTATTTTAGACATGAAATATATGGTTATAATGGTGTATATGTATATGCATGGATGGGAAGTAATAGTTTTGTAGTAGTATATAGTAATGCTACAGTACATATAACAAGACTATGGCTGCCAAAATTTTAATGATGTAAGAAGAACTAATTGCATTTAAGTGGCTGTTGGTTTGTGTTTATACCATGAATGGCAGAGCATCTGCTGACTTTGAGGGTTAATGGGTTTGAATTCTCATGGTTCCATAAGTGTGTTCTTCACTTGCTTTTATTTGATCGGACATGTCTGCGCGTATTCGGTGTATATTTTATAATAATATTTTATATTAATATAATATAATAAAATATGTAATATAATATTGAATTACTTACGTAATAAATATAATTATATTTGTAATTGTCTTATGATTTATCACTTTTTTTAAATGTGTCAAAAAAATCACACTAATTATAACTAAAATTGTTCTTGATTATTTTATTATGGCAAATTGTGTGCGAACTAGTTTTTTCTTAATTTATTACTTTATCTGTCATAAATTTTCATTTGGTATGAATGGCCACCAAATTTTATATATGAGAATTGAAAAATTACGAGTTTTGTGTAAAAAGAAAATAATTTTAATTTAGAGAAATAAATTCTTATTTTAGAAATTTTTTTAAATAAATTTAGTACAAAGGAAGTAGTAGTAGTTAGAATGAAGATGTGCACCAAATAACCATCTTTTTTCTTTCTCTTGACTTTTTACTTGTACACTGATAATTTAAAGGGTGATCGTTGTAATCAGGGTTCGAATCCATACCTACTTTCACCCCTTCCCTTCGATTCAAGCTCAACAAAAAAAAAATAAAAAAATACCTACATAATCTAAATTAAGCATGATATATAAAACAAATATATTTTTATACAAAAAATAGGAGCATCAATAGTTAAGTATACAATATTTTTATAATTGAATAGGAGTTAAATCGACTTTAATATAAATTGACGATTTAATCGATTGGAGCAGTTCAATTATCGACGATCTGATTAATCTAATAAAAATTAATTATATTTTTTTATTATATTATATAAAATAATAATATTATATATTAATTATTATGTATTATATTTTAAATATAAAGAGTAATTAATTAATTAATAAATATTTTTAAAAATATAAAATTTAAATAACTACATACATATAATAAAATATTAAATTTAAATTTTTTAAAAAATAAAATAAAAAATTTAAAATTGATCAAATCGATTTTGAATGATTTGACCGGTCAAATCAAAACTAGATTATCTAAATTTAATTGAACTGAATCGATCTTTGATTTTTGATTGAACCGACTACCGATTCAATTTTTATATTTTATTTTTTTCTTTAAAAAAAACATAAACTTCAGCCTCTAACTGTTGTAATTAATACAGCTTGAATAATGGGTTGAGCAATGATGTACGGCATCTCAAGACAGTTGTCTGGTTTAAACTATTTTTATGAAAATATAAATAAACACAAAAAGACACACACATATATGCATTACACACACATACATATTCGTCATTGATAATTGATTTCTAGAAACACTTACAAAGAGAAAGATTTGTAAACTATGATATTTGTCGTTGGTAATGTATTTATAGAAATATGTCAGACCTCTCTAATGTAATTTGTGGATTACGATCTTATAAAAAAAAATTAATACGTTCAGAAATAGAGAGAAAGTAAATATAAATGAAATAACATTATTTTTAAATTTGATTTTTTATTAATTTATGATGACATTTGAAAAAAGACCGATCGTATCCGAAAGACACAACCCATCAACAATCGTGTCCTATTTTTTTTTTTTTTTAATTTTGGACACATCATATAATATATCGAACACATATTGAAATTATATCAGAGTCATATTCAGTTTACCATGAAATGATTTATTGAAATGTCGTTACATTATAAATTTTGACTCAGGAAATATTATAAACGAACATCGAATGTTTGAAATTTGAGATCAATGACTTCAATTCTCAATACCAAATCCAAATAAGGAAAAAATAAAAAATCCTAACGAGAAAATGTGCCATTAATTAGAAAAGAAAATTTCACATTCGTTCGTTCACTTTTGAATAATTCCTTTTTGAAAAAAGACCTCTTTATCCCTCCAGCGAGCTCCAAAAAAGCCACTTTCATATTACCAGCTTAATAAGCTTCTTTTCCTCGATCTCTACAAAAAAATACAAGTAACTTGAGTCGCTTTCTCAGTTCATTTTGTTCGAATTATATAAATAATTCTTATATAATTCAGATTGGATTTTAGTGTAGTAACTAATAATAGATCCAGATTATAAATAATTGATATTAGACATAAAGTTGAACATTAGCTACTCTGTTAATTAAGGGGGTACAACAGAAATATTAATGGATTTAATTATTTAAAATTCAAAGGTGGTAGGGTATGGACAGAGATGGGTGTCCAGTTTCCTTCAAATTAGCTCAACAGTTCCTGGACTTAAAGAAAACAAAACTTGATGGTCCCGGGTCCAGTTGTTAATGGGTTTTATGGTCTTTGATTGCATATTTCGATTGTGACCACACCAAGAACATGAACAAATTGGAAGAGACGCATACAATTGAATCAATTCATCAAACAAAAGATCTTAGCCAAGTTTCGTTTGCTAAGAAAATAACGTGTCATTCCCATGATGTGCTCAAATTTTAAAACGAATCAAGAATTTTGAATTCAATGCTTTAATCCACAAACTATGTCTGGATTGACATGTAAAGTGTTTGATTGCCTAACAAAATTCATTTACCTTTTATAAATAAAATAAATATCATAAAATCCAAAATACTTGAAAAAAAAAAAAAATTCTCCTTTCCTTCTCCACAACCCTAATACAATCAAAACATGAATTTTCTCACTTCCATATCTAATCTATCTTGTGACTAGCTCGGACCGATCAGACTATTCATCTCACACCTAATCGAGCACTGTAACTTGGTACCCATCAAACAAGAATCTTTTATTTGACTGCCCTTTTAGCTCGAACCCCAACAGACTCATCATCTAAATTGGGTTGGTCAACATTATTTTACTCATTATCCCTTGCAATAAATACTTAGCAACATCCATCTAGAATGGAGTCCCAACTTTAATCACTGATTTGGGCCTGAGCCTGTACATAACCTCTAATTATGATCAGACCTCTACTGTGGACTCAGCTCAAATGTGCCCAATATGGGGTAAGCCAAACCCAATACCACATCAGGCCGATTGGTCATGGAGTCATAATGGGGTTTGGAAAACCATCCACACCCATCATTCATCTAATGACAATTGATAAACAAGGTATAACCAAGAACTTCACAACCTTGTAAATATCCAAGGAAAAAGGAAAGAGAGAAGATAACTACGGGTGTAACCAAGAATTTCACGAAAATAACATGCCCTGCGTTGAAATGTAAATACCAAAGGAAAAAGGAAAAAGAGAAGACTACTTAAGAATGCATATTTCGGGCACAAGATTTTGGCTTCCCTCTAAAAGAGCCAAAGCAGTAAAATACACCTGAGTCTTATTACAACTACAAGAAACTAGAAGAAGAAAAGAAAAATACTACGTTCCAATACTAGATTCATAAAAACAAGACCATGTTGTCGAATAAATCTTCTTCCCACAAATTTTTCACTTGTATTCCAAAATCATGTTGTTTTCAGGAGCCAATCCAACACAAGCCCTTAAAATGTTCTCAAGCATTGCCCGCTGCTTCGATAGTGCATTTACAACTGGTGTGCCTGGAGGTACCTGTTATCAAAGCCAACCACAGAATTTCAATAACGACACATACTTTCATATACTGAATTCTTGAATGAAAAACTATTCTTGAAGTGTACTTACAAGAGGGGCCTTGGTTAGGTAGCTGAGGATGGTGGCCACGGGGTGGAAAGAATGGAATTTACCCTGTCAATGCGAAAAAGATGGAATTGTATTTTCAGTACAAGAGCAAAGCAAAATAGAACCAACAAGTTAATATTGCAAAAAGCAGACCTCTCCTTCAGCCTTGAGCTGAATGCGAGTGCTGAGTTCAGCAAGGAGGACCAAATCCAAGATGATTGGAGCTGCCAGAAGAGAGTCCTCACAAGTGTTGTGCAACACTATGGTGCTTTTCCCTCCCATGAATATCTCCGATGTGTACTCATCCATGGCTCTCTTGCTGTCTCCCACATACGGCACATACTACACATCCATTCGTTCCACATAAGGTTGAGATTGTTAGTTGAGATTCCATAAAAACTTCATATAACCAGTTTTGTAATAGCTAAAAGTCGTGCTATAAATGCACACATTTAAAGAGAAGCGCATATTTATCATAATGAATATGCATCAAAAGTGAAATATGTTCATACCTTGATAACAACAACATGGTCAGGGTGCTCTCCAGGTTCATAAAGGATGCCATTGCTGGCAACCATGTCATCTACCACATTGCTTTTCGAGATCTCCTTGGATCGGAAAGTTTGTGGGGCTGATAGATTCATCCCATCATTGTTTCCCAAATGATTATAGCTCACAATTGATGTTGGCTGTTAACAAACAAATTACATTACCCCACCAAGCATACATGCACTGTGCTCCAGGAAGGGCTAGACATATCATCTGTAACATGAAAATGTTAAGTTGTACCTTGATACCAGCTCCAACAAGGAAATCAACTAGCACTGATTTCATCTTGGTTTGACCACTCTTGAAATCATCTCCACCAATCAAACTGTTCCTCTGAATGGCCAAATCAATCAACCCTGAAAAAATTGAATTTCATTGACCACGATTATTTATTGATTTTGATAAGGGAATTTCGGTATTCATTGAAGGGTTAGCTTCACAGTTACCTGGAACAAAAGTGTTTTGTGGGCTGCCATTGACAAAGGGAACATTTTCAAGCACACAAGCTATGGCATACAAGGTTGAAGGAGATATCTCTGCCTCGTTCCTCTCTAATGAGGCCATGAGGCTTTCAATCGTATCATTTAGCCCAACTACAACATTGCTGTATCTTTCTGTGTTGGCTGTCCACAATACTACTACCTTGTCCACCTTATTTTTCTCCTTAAAGTCCCTATTAAATAACAAAAAACCAACAAAGCTCTCCAAATTACTTCCTAATTCATGATACTTAAAGACTTGCCACTAATTAACCATAAAATTCTTAACTTGAAAATTGAACAACTTACAACTACACCTCATTAAAGAAAAGAACCTGCAAAAGTGAACTTCAGTAGAATTTCTTCAGGGCCAAAATTATGTACCTGATGTCTTTGATGACTTGTTGAACTTGTTCTTTCTTGGTTCCTTTGATCACGTTATTGGCACGTGATCCCTGATTCGCAGCTATGAAATCAGGATCGTAGATTCCAGGGAGAGGGACCATGTGTTCCATGTAGGGCCTGAGCTGCTTCTGGAGATCAATATCTAATACCTTGGCCCTGCCCATGGCATCAGCCAAATTCATGTTGCTGATATCCCATCCCCCAAACACTATGTCATCTGGGTTGACCTAATCATAGTCACAATAATTAAAAAAGATTAGCAAACAATGATTAGTATACTCAAAGGGACTATTAAAAAGAAGACTCCAAGTTCGAAACAATCATGTCACAACCATATGGCAGTAATAAAATTCAATCCACATAAAATCTACAATAGACAACCGCAATTATATGTCTGGATTCACATAAAAATCTGCAGAACACAAATGGGTTGGTGGGATTGCCCACAACCTTCTAAGAATTAGACTGAAAATAGCAGCACACGGGTTGGAGAGTACCATGGGAAGCAGGCTCTTGAATGGGGCATAGATTTCTTCTCCATTGAAGGAACCAACTCTGATTGAGGATGCCTGTGTCAGCGACCCGAAATAATTGGCCTGTTGCACCTTGTCTTTTGTTGCCCATGAAATCCCTCTGCATAAATTCCATCAACCCATATCTCAATTTTTTGTAACACTTCTTCCAATAATAAAGGGCCACATAAATATCAATATTTGTTTTTTTAGATTGGTTTTCAAAGTGGTTCCTTTAAATTACGAAAAAAACATCCTAATATCCTTAATGCGCAAACCTTAAATAACAAAAAGTCTTTATGGGATTAAACAAATGCTAATGAAATAGTAGATGTAGCAAGAACTCACTCCCGATTTGCAATGACACCACCAGTAAGGGTTGAACCATTGTTACCTCCCCATCCAACGAGCATAACCCTTCAAATATTCAATCAAGGATAATCAAAATGAGAAAAAGGAAAGACAAAAAAAATAAATCTTTTTTCATGTGTCGTTTTTCTTGATTGATGTAGTGATCTACAGAAAACATACCCTAATCTGGGGACATGGGTATCAGTTTTGAACTCGTATTTGACAGTCTTGGGCTTGACAATCCACTGGTAGGTGCCATTTCTGTTTTCATGAACAAGCTCCGTGGTTTCATAGCTGTACACAGAGTGAATCTCACCCTCTGTGTACTTAACATTCGGGCTGTCAACCTTGAAGCTCTCGATAAACATTCTTTCCTTTTTCTTTGTTTTAACAATGATGTCCCAAAAAGAACAAAATTCTTTTGAAGGAAAAGAGGAGTTAGAAGGGCACCAGGATTTTAGGATTGGAAAACAAATGTATCTCTCTGGTTGAGCTCGCAGTGAGTGTTGTGTGTGTGTATTCTCAGCTGGCACCGAGAGCCCTTGCCTATATAGGCAATTTGGGAGTCTACGTGGCGTGGTACTAGTGGCGTCAGCCCACGTCATTAATTAAATGATTTTGTCTTAAATGACAAATCGATGCTGCACCCAGTACATTCGGTGCCTTATGTTTTGCAATTTGTTTCATTTTTTATTTTTTTTCTTTTATTATATTAAATCAAAATAATTCATTCTAGATTTTCTATTAAAAAAAATGAGCTAAGAAAACCTTATTCAATTATATATAGAGAAAGTCTTGATATTTGAATTCAAATTTTTTGAAAAAATTGCAATTAGAATTTAATTATTTTTAATATGGTATGAATTGAGTTTGATTCACCGTGAGCATATATGAGATCCAAATAAGTGGATTTAGTTAGGGTTGTAAATGACCCAAGCCATTCACGAGTAATTTGGATCTTAATTTGAAAAAAAATTCGTTCGAAATCGATTGATAACTTTAACGAGACGAACTCGAGTTCAAAAATTTTATCGAATCGAGTTCGAGTCAAGTAGTATTTGGCTCGTTAGTTCGCGAGTCTATTTACGAGATCGAGCTCGTTTATATGCTCGCGGACTTGAGCTTGAGTTCGACTCGTTTATATACTCACGAACCTATTCGCAAGCGACTCGTTTAAAAATTCGATAACAGGCTCAATAAAATTATAAAAATGTTAAACACAAAATTTTCCAATTGAATTAAACACAATATATTTGAAGAAAATGTGAAAACTCATACTTGAGCCAATTACATTTTTATACAATCAAACATATTAAAATATTATTTTAAGTACTAACATAATCAATAAATAAAATTTAATGCAAATCTTATAATGGTATATTTAGAATAATTAATTAAAAAATTATATATAACTAAAACAATTCATAAAATAAGAATATAAATTTAGAATAATTAATAAAATTAGGCTAATCAAATAAAATCAACTCTTATTATGATTTATGACATATATAGAGTATGACCTACTTGAAATTAATAAATTTTGTATATTTAAAAAATTTAAAAATAAGAATATAAATATAGAATAATATTAAATTAATCAATACAAATCTTATAATGGTATATGTAGAATAATTAATTAACTAATTATATATAACCAAGATAATTCATAAAATAAAAATATAAATTTAGAATAATTAATAAAATTAGGTTAATCAAATAAAACCAATGCTTTGTATGATTTAGGAAACATCTACAAGACCTACTTAAAATTAATAAATTTTTTTATATTTAAAATATTTAAAAATAAGAATATAAATAGAGAATAATGAATTTAGATTAATCAACTTAGAGCGATAAATAAAATTTAATAATATACTATAGAACCATCGATTTAGAATAATTAAAAAAATAAAAAAATAAAATAAAAAGTAATTAAATATCATACTTTAAGATAATACAATTAAATTAAAATTAGTTATAAGATTAGATAGTTGTTTCGTTTTAAAATTTAAAAAATATAAAAATATAAATATTAAATAATATACTAAATCTTAGGATGATAAACTATAATAATAAACTAAAATTTTATATCTTAACTATATTTAAAATAATTCATAAACTAAGTATTTTAATTAATAATAACAAGGGAAGATTAAAATGTAAAATAAATAATTAAATTTCAACTTAAGATAATTCATTAAAATAATATTAAATTTAAATTATAAGTTCATTTTAATTTAAACAAAATATACCTGTCTTCGAATTCATGTCATTTAACGATATTTTTTTAATTTTTTTTATATTATATCCGAATAAAATTTAAATTACGAATTATTATGAATGCCGAATAATACCCGCACACGCTTTTTTACTATACTCTTAAAGAGTGATTAGTATATAAAAATAAAATTATATAGGAATATAAATAAATTTAGGAATGTTGAATAAATTTGCTGCATTTAAAATATTTAACAATAAGAATATAAATAGAGAATAATAAATTTAGAGTAATTAAGAAAAAACTCAATTCTATTATGAGATGATAAATTATAATAGTCAACCAAAAATTTTATATACTACCTACACTTTACATCATTTATAAAAAAATCAAATTAATAATAATAAACTTAGTATAATAAGCAAAATTTAATACTATACTATAGAACCATGATTTAGAATAATTACATAAAAAATAAAAGTCAAACTTAAGATAATAAATAAAAATTAAGATAAAAGAAGAATAAAAATATAAAATAATAAAATAAAAACTAATCAAATATCATACTTTAAGATAATACATTTAGATTAAATTAGTTAGAAGATTAGATAATTGTTTTACTTTAAAATTTAAAAAATATAAAAATATAAATATATAATAATATACTTTGTCTAATCTACTAAAACTCAAATCTAAATCTTAGGATGATAAACTATAATAATAAACTAAAATTTTATATATTAATTATATCTAAAATAATTTATAAACTAAGAATTTCGATTAATAATAATAAACGTAGATTAAAATATAAAATAAAATATGTTGTTTTCTATTTTTTAAAATGAAATGTGCTTATCGAGTTCAAGCTTGAGTTCGATTGTATGTTTAATGAGTTCGAAAATGAGTTTGAACTCAAGTTCGATTGTATGCTTAACGAGCCGAACTCGAATCGTTCGCGAGCTTAATAATTTTCAAACAAATCGAGTTCAAACTTAATTATAAAAGCTCGATTCAAGCTCGAGTGTCTATAAAAAATTCAAACGAGCCGAACTCGAGCTTTTTCCTGTTCGGTTTGATTCAGTTCGATTACAACCTTAAATTTAGTATTCCCACGATTCATGTATACTAAAATAATGGGCATGATACATACTTTGAAGGTCCACAAAGCCGAGGTGAGACATAACAATATTCAGAAGTTTATTTAATAATAATTGTCCCTAAGTAGAGTGGGCGGATCTCTTTACGGTCATCTACTTAAGATGAGCAGACCTCGTCCGATCAGTTCAGGAGAGTTAATAAGAGATAATGAGGCATAAGATTAAGCTGACCTGATCAACTTGGGAGAGTTAATAAGTGACAACGAGGCATAAGGTTGAGCCAAAATTTTTATTTTTGATTATTTTGAAATAATAAAATAAATTAAACCATTTTTTTTAATGCATGCAAAAACAATTTATGAAAGATTACGTGGAAAAGAACCTAAAAGAAAAAGAAAAAAATATAATAATGATGAAGCGTAGAAAAAAACAAGAAAGAAGGCCAAAAGCCACAAAACCACTGGTATTGTAATTGACAAGGGGGCGAGGTGAAGGCGATGGGAGTAATGGACGTGTGTGGAGTGGGCTTTACCTGTGGCGCTATTTGTAGACTTGATCGTGGCCGTGGAACAATGCTGACGGGCTCTTGTCCGAAGGTACTCGAACCAATGTTTTGAAAATGACATTTGAAGAGTTACACCTTGATTCAAACTGAATAATAAATGATGAATTCTAATAATATTTTGACTCTAAATTCTTACGAAATTATTTCATGCTCTTTAAGGTGTGTTTAATATTGTTAGAAGTTGAATTTCTCTACCATCGTCAAATTAATGTGTTGTTATATTTTATATGTGGATTATGTATTTTTTCAGTTGAACTAACTTTTGAAAATGAGTTCAATTCAAATCTATTTATTATGCTATCATAGCATTAGAGTATCGTGTTTGCAGACGATTATGAGTTTGGATTCAAGCTCATTTGCATGACATGCAAAACGTGAGAATGAGTGCTAGAAGTTGAATTTGTCCAACACTGCCAAATTATTTACTGCTATAATATATATGTGAATTGAGTGCTCTCTCCATTTGAACTAGATTTTGATAACGAGTTTTATTCAAACTTATTTATCAAATATGATTGCAGATTATTGAAAATTGGGTCGTTCAATTGTCAAGACTAACTCAAACACAATTTTAAGTTTTGTAAGAAACTCAACCCAAAATTTAATGCAGTATTATTTGAGTCGACTCATTTAACAATTGTGATCAAATTTCTATAATTTTTTTTACAATTTACATCTAATTATGAACTATGAATATCCATCTTAGGTCTTGGATCCGACTTATTCGTGTTCCATCGTATGTTCTATTTTAAAGATTCAAAATAAATATATATGACTTAGACATTTATCTAAAACATGAAGTAGAACATGCGACACTAATTTAAAATAAAAAATGTGAACCGAAGAATGTCGCATGCCCTAGACATCCTTGTAAACACAAGTTTTTGTTCAATTTGAGAAATTGAGTGCGAAGGTACAAAGGGCAAGTGTATACAAGTGTTTGCCCGGCCAGTTATGGATGTCACCATCACACACACACACACACACACACACATATATATATATATATAGACACACACACACACACATATATATATATATATAGACACACACACACACACACACACACATACAAAGAATAAGACATAAAAAAGGCAAGAGAAGAGACAAAAGTAGCGAAGTGATAGAAAGGGATAAATTCAGGTACCACAGAAAAATGTTTGTGGCCATTCGTGCACTGGTCATCTGTGGCCAAGATTGGCCATCCCCTGCCCAAGCAAATGCAAACCACCCTCTGATTGTTTCTTTGCCATTGCGGACCACTGCACCATCTCTCAATTTTTTAATGTTATTCATAGGAATTCTCGAGAATAACAGGTGGGGTGGGGTGGGGTGGGGTGGGGTGGGGTGGGGGTGCATTATGGTCGTCATGTGTGATTTCTACGAATATTATGATTTTATGGAATCTCTATGTGTTTATGTGGAAATGCAAAAAACACCATGAATTAAGAAAATAGTTTAAAACTCTTCCTGTTAATAGAAAGTCCTGCACACTCGTCCCTATTAAAATTAACAACATTAATATTTTGACTCAAATACCTTTGAAAATTTCAATTGTTGAATATAAGATCAACTTTGTTCAATTTTTTTTTTTTTTTGAGAGGGCAAATTGTTTTTAAAATTTATGTCGATGACGTTGTATTCTAATAGTTAAAATTAAGGTTTCAAAACTTGATAAGTATGAAATGTTGCATTTAAATATTACCATCTATGTGATTATTTATTTCACTCTAAGTTAATTATTAATGATTGTATTGATTTTATTATTAATATATTAATATAATTAACCATTTTCACGAAGAAAAATTTCAAGAATCATGGTAAAATAGTTATAATGCTACAGAAAAGGCATATCTAAAGTGTAAAGTGCCTAAAGAATTAAATTGGCTGTCCATGCTTCGTATCTTATGCTAGATCACTTAAGATAATTTCGAGCAACTATATTTGAAAAAAGCTTTAGATTGGGAATCACATCATGAATATAATAATGGTGTTGAAGTGATTGCAGAGATATCCAGATGACAAAAAAAAAAGGGTTAGATAGAATTAAACCAAAAATAATTTTTTTTTTTATTACATCTTCTAGCATGTAAAAAGGACAAATAAAAGAGGCCTCTAGTTGTATCAAACATGTTTTTTTGTAATGAAAGAAGATATGGCCTACATCTTGGTATAAGGTGTTCTTTTCTTGATATCCATTTTGTTTCCACACTTCAATTGGCAGGAATAAATTTTCCTACATTTTGGACCAATTTCATCAAAGTCTAAAAAATAAATCAAGATATTCGATCCTCAAGTTGATATCGATTGTTAAAAACTCAAACTACTCGCCTCGAACTCATTAGTAAAAAAATAATAAAATTTATATAAGAATATCTAACTATTCGAGTTTAATTCGTGTATGATTCGATTAAAATTCATTCAAGTTCGATTCGATTAACAATTAAATCAACTTCAAACATAATTTTTAAAACTTGATAAAAATTAAAATAAGCTTAAACAATGACTTACTCAACTCGACTCGATTCGTTTACACTCCAACTTTCATTGTATTAATTAGCTTACAATTTGTGGCGTTCTTACAAAATGACTTCTACAACATTTCTTTGTCTTAACTTGCTCAAATTGTAGATTCGGTCTTTGAGAGGTCTTATCTTTCTTTCTTTAGTTTTTTTTTTTCCTGCATGTTTTTATGGGCAAGGATCAAATATTGTGATAGTATAGGAATATTATAGTGCTCAGGTCTTAGCTACAATGGGCAAAACCCTTTTTTTTTTTTTTTCCTTTTTTTTCTTCTTCTATTATTTATTATATACAAATTTCAAACTTATTAACAACAAACAATAACTTCACTCATTACACAAATGATATCAACAATTGCATCATTCGTTGGACTAATGATACTAAATTCTAACAAAAGAAACTATTATTTAAATAGATTAACGGCTTCTTAAAAAAAAATAAAGAAGAAAAAGAGAAGGCGAAGGTGTTTGACTAAACTTATTTGAAATATTTTATAAGCTCATACATCTTATAAAATATTTTTTGAAACTTATAAAATGTTAAATTTTATTTTAAAAATAAGTTGTTGAAGTATTTGGATAAAATAAAATTATGAAATTTTAATATATTAGCAATGATAATTTTGACAACTTATAAAATATTATCAAATATTTTTGACAATTTACAAAATATTTTAAGAAATTTATAAATTCAGCCAACAAATAAAAGTCTTCAGGCCTTATTTTCAGCGCAAACTCCTAAACATAAGATATCTCAATTGGGCTTTTCATTCACGCAACTGAGGTTGCACGTCTCATGTTTGTACTTTTGGGCTTGAGCATTGATGTGGTTTGGCTTATTGGGCCACCATAGAATTTACATTTAAAATTGTTAGGTTAACGATTTGGGTTTTATCTTTTTTTAATTTTTTTTATAATTATTAGTAAATGAATCATTTAATTACATTGTTATTATTTATTACGAGTTTCTTTCACAATATTAGCAAAATTTTCTTTAAGAAAACTGAATATAAAAAAAAAATAAAAATTGGAAACTATTTGGTATGCAGAACTTTTTGATATCCCTTGATCCATGGGGCGGTAAGAAATTTGTCAAATTGGAATAAGAAAATTGAAAAAAAATTGTGAAATTGGAATAAGAAATTAAATTGAAGTATGATATTCCTATAGAGGGAAATTTGATTCCACTTTCTTGAGGTTATGGTCTTCAACATTTACCTCTCTCGAAGTTTGCATAATTTGTAAAATCCTTTATAGTATTATTTGATTAAAGATTTAGGAAAAAATAATAATTAAAAAAGCATAACATCCCTAATCTAGTACATCTGAAAAATTAATAGCTTTATAAAAGCATATGAGAGTTATTTTTCAATTACAATAAGACAAGAAGATCCTCATCAATATTACAAAATGGATAGAACAATTTCCCTATATGATATATAAAGCACAGGTGTTTAAGAAATTCCAAAATATTAGGTAGTTTTCAAAATACAGAATATTTCAAAAAACTAAGCATGTATTTTCCAGAATTATGCATTATTTTATCATATAAAAATTACCTATACTCTTTCCATACATGAAGAGGCCTTAAACTGTAAATTTGGCTTTCATTTTATATTTAAACTATTGCTTATTAAAAATAACCCCCATCTTTATTTTTCAAAATGAGATACTCCTCCTTTTCATGTAAATAACTTTCTTTATAATTGTATCTAAAAAGATATCCTTAAAATTTCCAAATTTTGATCTCTCACTTCTTTTTGAAAATTAGGCAACTAAAACTACCTATTTTATATTCTTCTAAAAATCATGCATTACTTTTTTTCAAATTTAAGATTGACCTACACTCTTTTGTACAATTGAAGAGGGTCTCAAAATTTGAATTCAATTTCACTTTTTGATTTTTTTAATTTTTCCAAGTTATGCATTCTCTTTCATATGTATTAAAGAGGGTGTTTTATTTTTTAATTAACTTTTATCAACATCTAATAATTAGATAATATTAGAGAGGAGGTATTCGCCAGAAATATAAAATATCCGAATATAATCTTCTATTGTAAATTTTATTACATTCTCTATTGCATTACATCAATTGTCACATGTGTATATTTTAGAAATAAAATTTTATACGTATTGAATACTCAAATGAATTACAATAAAAAATATAATAAAAATTGCAATAAAAAATATAGTATGCAGAATATTAAAGACCAAAACTTTATTAAAGATGGATGCAAACTTAGTACTCCACTAAGTTCCATTTATATAGTCCAAACCAAAGAAGACATATAAATTTCTTCTACCCCTTATGTAGAAGTTCTATTTTTGACTCCAAAACTATGGTCCAAATGGCTTGAAAACAGACTTGTACACTACCCAAAAACATAAAATATAGTGCTTTAAAATATCTAACCTAGTTTTCATCACCAATAAACTACTAAAAAACAAATCAATCTTGTATTGAATGATGTTTTGTTACTAGGTTCATTATGAGTATATATGTTTGCAACCTATGTGCCTAGCTGTGGCAGAAAAAAATTGAAAAAACCAAATGTGTTTTAATTTGCCATACACATTCAAGAAGGGAAAACTCATAATTGTTAGGAAAGGGAATGATGAAGAGAAGGAAGATATAGGGTTATTGGTGAAGGAGATTGAGAAATGGAAACAGCAAAAAGAAATGAAGAAGGTCACACATGGAGAAGATGGTGATGCTTTACCTCCCTTGACTACTCCCTCCAATCACTAATATTGCTGATATTTTTGCTTGCTCGATTTCTATTGTTTATTTTTGATGATGTAAGTGATCGTTTCTCTTGATCGATGTCAAAAATAGTTTTCTTTTAAGGAAATGTTGCTCGAGTTTTTCCTTATTTACTTTTTTTCTTCTTAGTTCTTTCTTTCTTTCTTTCCCTTTTAACGGATTTGTATGAAATTGATGTGATGCATGCCTAGAAATGCAGGGCAACAGAAATTTTATAGGTTAGACTTGATTAAGCTGAATTTAAGCAAGACAAGGGTTTGGTTCGTTTGGATATTTTGTTTCAATTCGGATTTGATATTTTATTTTGTATTTCATTTCATATATATATATATAGATATATATATTTATGTGTCAAGTGTATATGATCCACATATATATTTAAGATAATATTTTATATGTATTTGTGATGTGAAATACAATGTGAAGTACCAAATTGAATTTGAACTAAAATATTATGCTGATGCATTACTAATTTTAGCAGTTTGGGTACCCTTTTCCATTAATTATCTTGAAAACTGAAATGCCATCATTGTACCATTTAAGGAAAACCATCTCAAGGATGAACCATTATAGTCTGTAGAGAGGGATGAAAAGAAATGAAGAGCCCACCATCTTGTAAACGACATAAGATTAGGACTGTACATAAATATACATGTGGATATTGCCAGTTGCAACATCCAAATCAGTACGAGGTTGTATCTACAGGATGAACAAAGAATGAAAGCTGGAAAAATGAATCATTCAGTTAAACAATTAACTTTTTTCCTGGAAATGTAGCTTTCTTTTGGTTCAGGAGATCATAATTGAGCAGCCAAGATATTGCATCCAAAGACAAATTCTTTCTGCCCCAGTACAGCCACAGATTTAGCCTTGATCATCTTTCTGCTAGGCAGCTTTTTCTTCAATTCAATTTTTTCTTTCTGAACCAATCTGGTAACCAAGAAAAAAAAAATAGATTTTTCTCTTGCTCATCAAATCAGTGATCGCGAATGCTTCAAAAAATTGTTCAGAGGCCGGCTTTTGGCATAGGATAATATGTTCTTCACTCCATCTGTCATCTGTTACATATTCAAACAGGCAACTAATGATCATTCAGAATTCCAGACATTGTGTGGAATTTTTAACATTATCAAAAGTAAAACTTGCTAAAAACCTTTCCCAGACTTTCTCTTGCATAAGGTACAGCCCTCTGATGTGCAGCAGAAGTTGATGGAGATTTCCGGCTTGTATGTTCCCTGCAGCTTGATTTCCCCCTGATTGCTGAAGGCTTGTCATTCAAAGAATCAGGATTTGATTGCTGGGAACAATTGAAATTCCAGTGTTGTCATAGTGCATTTTTGGGCTCACATTAATTCTTGAGAGCAAGTACAGAAAATCAGCTTATACATACCAGTAAGCTTCTGCTTCTTGTTGTTACACTTGGGCTGCTGTGCCATTGTCCATTCAATACACTTGGGGGGAGGCTTGATTCCTGAAGTTGAATTAAGCCCACAAATGCAATTATATTACAGTATTTGTTCGGACGATGAAATGTGAAGTGAAATGTAAAAGTTTATAGGATTAATACCAGCAGGAGTACAGTTGCACAATGCTTCAAGACTTCCAAATTCAATCTTACATCCTCCAAGCTCCTAAACATCACAACAAGAATACATGTCAGCAACTTTCTTTAAATTGTTGTTATCATAGGAATCCACTTTCATTTTTAGATAAATACGGTTACCTATGCTTCTGCTGGCCAAGACCAAAATAAGCTGCCAATGTTGCCATCTACAAAGAAAAAAGTTAAAAAAAAAAAAAAAGAATCATTTTTGGAAATGTAACATTTTGTAGAGATATGCATCTACCAGAATGCCTCTTTATCACAAATTTAACAAACCTTCATATTTCCAGCTCTCCTGCCAAATTTCTCAGTGAGTACTCCCAATGAATCAATGATCCCAGCTGGGGTTGGTGCAGGCTGATTAATCTGAGCAAAGGCTTCTTTAATCCGAACACAATCAAACCGTTGAATGTTGTGGCCTGCCCATATTCTCCCATCAAGAATGCTGAAAATCTTGTCAGCAACTTCCTTAAACAACGGCGCCTTGGCTACAGTCTCACGCGTTATTCCATCACACCGCCCTGATTTCACAGGGACAGCTGATAAGTCCCCTGGCCTAATCAGGGTGCAGTAGCTCTCGAGCTCAACCAGTTTCCTTGGACAAACCACGATTGCGCCAAACTCCAGTACACAAAACCTTTGTCCAGTTTTGCTAGGCACCGTAGTTTCTAAATCGAAGAACGCAATCTCTGAGACACTACTCCCATTGCTCATACCCGAAATAGCCATCTCTATTACCAGTTAACTATACCCTGAATTTTGTGCTTCAAGAAAATCGAGACAAGTTGTTGGAGTTATAGATGGAGGAAGAGATGGATTAAATGAAAGAATGCAGGGAGGACAGACACAAGAATATTCTTAACATACGTAGGAGATTGTTTGTCTTGTAATTCAAGTTAAATCTAGTTTAGGTGTTTGTACAAAGGGCATGTTAAAAGGCAATCCCAACTATGCAAGAATCGGCTCATGAGATGCCACCCATTTAGGCGATACTATAAACACGTTAAACTGTCTTTGAACTTTTGGGCTTAAGGTTCAAATATTATACTTGGATGGTAGATTCCTAGTTAAGGAAAGTAATACAAGAAAAGTAACTCTAATTCCCTGCTTGGTTGGCTTCCGTGAATGAATAGGTAATAACATTACTATGTAAGTGGGGCACGCATGCCATACATGGCATTATAAGACACGTTAACTCGTTTTAACTTGTTAAATTGGGCCACCTTTTTTTATTTCTTTTAATTACTTTTATTTAGAAATATTTCCTTCATACTTCGGTCAGTTCTCTTGGGAGCAGTTTAAGTTTGTGATTCAAGCATTTCTAGAACTGAAACTTCGGAACTAATTGCAATAACTCCTGCCATAAACTTTCTAGGGGCCACCACGAAAATACACTAAAATACAAGACAGTTTCAAGAAGTCCAAAAACGAGAGTGAAATTTTTGTAGTGAAATCCCAGTTTTTGAATATATTTATTTGCTGATAGTGGATGCAAAAGTGTGTTCGTCACACAATAAAATCAAACTATAAGGACATGTGTCTGAGCTGCAATTACAGGACAACTATAAATTTCTTATGTTTCGACAAATTCTGCAACTTTAAGTTCTTGTGAACCAGATTAAACAGGAATGGCAGGCTTGAGGGAGGCGAGTGCTGCCTGAATTCTTTCTACAGCTTCCTGCAGGGTAGCAAGGGACTCTGCATAGGAGATGCGAATGCAGGTATCATCTCCGAAGGCATCACCTGGGACGAGAGCAACCTATAAACGAACAATAATTAGTATCATGAACAAGATCATAGAAGTCTCACTATAAGAGTCCAAACCTAAATAAACGATCAAAAGCAGAGCAATTAATAGGATTCAATCCAGACACCATACAACTATTTTTACGTTTATTAAACAGCATCCATCGTGTGAACCACTTCCATAGATGACAATTTTAGGAATTCTAGGGTCTCTAGACTCTCATCAATTTTAATTCAATAGTAAGTAAATACGACATGGTGTCAAACTGGTTAATATTACATTATCACGCATGATTTCAGAGTGTGTGAATTCAATTTTCATTATAAAACATATGGATTTCTTACTTGAGCTTTGTCAAGCAAATATCGGCACAAGGACTCAGAACCGCTGATCACACCAAAGCCGTCAATCTTCAACCCATAGTAGGAACTGAAATCAAGAAAAAGATAGAAAGCTCCCTGCAAGAGGACACCAAAAAATCAGAGATCAGCATCAGGAGGAAGACAAAACCGCATTTCACTACCAAAAATAGATGCGGCTTTGTCTCATCTCTGTGCAGTAAATTAGCATGAATAGCTGGTAAAACAATTTGAGTTGTTACCTGAGGCTCCGAAATTTTCACACCCTGCAATTCTCCAAAGCTCTTGACTAGAAAATCTCTCCTCTCACGAAATGCTTTAACCATAGTTGAGACTGCTTCTCCACCTGCATAGCCCATTCCTAAAGCAGCAACAGCTGCTTTTTGTGATATACTGCTGGCACCTGAAGTGGACTGTAGCAACAAAATAGTGAAAAAGTACTCATTTCATGAAGATGAACTACAGTTAATAGGCATTGTTAGCAGATACAGGCATACGGCGGGCACTCACATACAAATGTATAAAGAACCGAACCACTTTTTTTCCCAACACATTAGAAGGGCAACCATACCCGATTTAGTTTCTGCATCAGAATAAGGGCATCTTTCATTTCAACATCAATTTCAACCGAGCTTGTATTTATACAATTTGAAGTCAACTTATGACTTAGCTATACCTTTGTTTTAGACTCGTCATAGTGCAAGTGGAATTTAAAGAAATCATTATTCCCATTAGATAGGATATCTCGCTATCAAATTGAACCACTGTAAAATGTTTGGTCAATTGTGTCCATGGCCGGGGGGCTGGTGGAGTTTTAAGGAATGTATGGCTGTTCAATCTACAAATTTGTAAATACACCTGGATGAATTAGGATTACTCCCATGACGACCGTAACTATTTTATAATACAAATTAACCCTAAACATTTAGTTTTACTGTGCATCAAATCAGTAAAAGTCAAATTAGTTTAACATTTCTATCCACAAGCGTCTCTATATGCATTTAAAACCTCAAACATGAAGATAAGTACAATAATTGACATCTCAAAACTATTTTGGGTACAGATGTATTGCAGAACACACCTCTGAGACTTTATCAAGTGTAAACTCAGGACCTCCTGGACAGCTTTAAAAACCTTTGTAATGAAATAGCAAATAATTGAGATTGCTAAACAAAAGATCCAAACTTTAATTGATAAGAAGTCGCGAAAGATGTTATAACATTAATGCTTGTCTATTAAGTGAGATGTGAAGATAAAAAGCACTTCAGTTCTTGAAAAAATATTTAGAGAAAGAGCACTTAAATTGAACTGAGAGTTGTATGGCATGTTTAACAAATGTGTACACGTACCTGACTTTGGATCTTCCCACATGCCGCAACAAAGTGTTTTGGACCAGCAAGATACCCAAGTCTCCAACCAGTCATGGCAAAAGCCTGTGCAAGTAACAGAATAATTAAGTCAGACCTGCAATATAAATGCAAAACAGAAGAGATAACAATACAGGGCTAATACTTTCGAACAATGAACTACATTTACCTTTGAAAAGCCATTTACAGTCAAAGTTCTATCCCACATGCCCGGCAAAGAAGCAAAGCTTGTGTGAGTTGCTGGGGCATAAATGATATGTTCATAAATTTCATCAGACAGAACCTGGGACACAAAAGCTAAAAAAAGTCACAGCTAGAAAATAAAGTCAAATCAGTCATACTCATATGCCGCTAGCTTCTCGCCAAATAGGTAGATATGCAAAACCTACCAGAAGCCTGGGATGCTTTGCCACAATTTCAGCAATCTGTTCAAGCAATTTACGCGGATAAACAGATCCTGTCGGGTTGGATGGAGAGCAAAGAATCAACAGTCTTGACTTCTCACTCAGTTTAGATTTGAGAAGCTTTGGATCTAAAAGAAAATTTTCTGATATGGGTGTAGGAAGAATCACAGGGGTTGCATCAGCCAACCTTGCCATTTCTGGGTAGCTCACCCAAAATGGAGCTGGAATCAGAACCTGCAGAAGTGATTCTGATGAGCTGGCCAAGTTCAGCATTTAAGACTTTAAGTAAACACAGATTTGATTGCAACAAACTTCAATGTTTATATCTGCATAATCTGGCTTCTTCTGACAACATCAAGAACATAGGCCAATTTTGTATACATGTTTCTCCATTAATCAATTTTGAGCCCCCACCACCCAACCCCCCCAAAAAAAGTTCATCCTGTCCATAGTTCAATCAATGTTGCTAACCAAAGCAGTGGATAAGATGATGTAAAAACTAATATATCAAGAAACGGGTCATTTTCCATTTTCCATCTTTTTCTAGAGAGAATTTGAGACAGACAGTATATAATTCTGTCTGAAACACAGTAATTTATAGGACTGAGCTTTATGCATTAAGTAGGAAGATTTTTTTTCTCACTGTATTAAAGCCAAAGCTGGGTTTATATGCAAGGAAAAGAATGGAAAACTTTTCAATCAAATCAAAATTTCCAAAGATGAATACAAACTATTTTCAGGTCATAACATAAAAAACTAAACAGTTTAACAAATAATTGAACAACTCAAACTCTTGTTTCATCTTCAATCATGAACAAAACTGAGCCCACAGGTTTTTGTTTACAAAATTAGCCAGGATAGAAATACAGGTACCAGTTACTTTGTCAATTACAATTGCTAGAATTAAATGGGAAAAGTCATCTACTGCTTAGAAAGTTAAAGATATACCTCATCTCCAGGGGAACAAACTGCAAGAACTGCCTGAAGAATACTCTGTTTTGCCCCATTACTCACCAAAATCTGATCAGGTGTGTAAGATATCCCATTCTCCTCTGTTATAGAAGAACATTAAGATTGTGTAATTAAGATACTAGGCGAAGTCAACAAGTGCCGCAACAGTACCTTTTAGTTTGTGACAAATAGCTGTCTGGAGTTCCAAGGTGCCTGCATTAGGAGTATACCTCGTGTATCCTTCACGAATTGCATTGATTCCAGCCTAAATTGGTAAAAAGACCTTGTATAAGCAACATACAACAGTTGATTTGAACAGACACCTCTATTTCTATAGATTTTAAGACACACAAAGATAGAATGTATTAAGCATTTGACAAGTTACCTCCGCAATTACTGCTGGGGTATCAAAATCAGGCTCTCCTGCTGCTAATCGAATAACAGGCACACCAGCTTGTGCAAGTGCAGTAGCCTGGTCTGTAATAGCCACTGTCTTTGAGGGCTTCACTGAATTTACTCTAGGGCTTAGAGTGATATCAACTTCCATTGTGTCTGAGCTGATCTCTGTCCTCACTACTGCACTAATTCTCTGCAAATGTCTTTGTCTTGTACGAAATGATCTGTCCAGAATAGATGTGAAGTTAGATTCATAATGATAGTTACTAGCAGTAAGTAATTGGAAAGAAATCAGTGATTAATAAGATTGAAAGTGTTTCTGATAGCCGCTACAGAGTTCATATAAAACCACTGGCAAGTTAAAAATGCCAGAGCTCAACGGTATATTTTTCTTTCCAATTCAAACTCTTCAATATACAACAGAACCATGATCTTTTACTTAGTTGAGACATCAATATATGAATAACAGGAATATTTCTCCTGCAAATTTTCAACGGGAAACAAGATCCATTGGCGAGTTTATTTTTCATGCAAACATGAGAATAACACAAAATTATGCGTTAAAAACTTGACTTATGTACCTAAGCAAATTTAATTCAACATTTTATTTCAAGAAAACAATTTTTTTTTTAAACGAACCAGAAAAAGCAGAGATAAGAGTAGAGCAGTAAATGGGAAGCCATAATTTCATTGAATATATATTTCACAAAAACAGAAAATAACGAACCACGCACATAATAAATTCTCCGGCCAAAATCCTTTAAACCCCTTAATCCAACACAGCAAAGATCCCAAAAACAAACTCATTTCATAAAATCACTGAAACCCAACGCAAGGAAATTACAACCCTTAAACGTGCAAAAAGAACTAGAAACGACCCAGATATAAAAACAAATAAATAAAAACATTAGACAAAAAAAAAAAAAAAGTAGCTTACTTGAGCGAGAAAGACTGCAATTGGGAAGAGAAAGAGAGTGATTTAGAACCCTGTGAATCTGGTTGAGGTTTAATCTGAGTCTGTGCGGAGGCAATGCTTGATGAGGCCTGCAAAGAATAAGAGGCAGCTGCTGCCATTTATCTCTGAATAGTTTGGTGGGTTTGACTTAGAATTTAATACTGGAATGATGGAAACTACAGACTACAAATCTTGAAATGGAACAACGTGAAACTGGAAAACAAAGCTTATTTATATGCTGAGAAGGGTTGTTGAAATGATTCCAGCGTGAAACAGGAAGCAGGGTTTGTAAACGGAGTTGGGTTGGTGGGAAAAAAGAGTTTGGGGTAGTTGAACTGGTGGCTATGGCCTGGGGGGAGACTGGGTAGAGGCACGCAGCAACCACTAACCCACAGTGAATGTGGAGGAAAAGGGGTTGGTGAATCTTATAAAAAAATTCACCATTTCACAACTTTAGTGTAAATTAAAATTTATTTGATTTGTGATAAACATTTTTAGCGTTTTATGAATATTTACTAATCAAAAAAAATTTTCCTTGTGTTTTTTGTACCAAGAAGATGATGATGTAATATATTATCTAATAGAATTATTTATCGTTAGATTATATTAAGATTTATATTTATGATACCTTTTTTACATATCTAATGACTTATACACTTATTTGAGTAGTAATGACAAAATATTTTCCATAAAAAAAGCTTTTCTCGTTGAGGTTATTGGCTAAAAACTATGGTAATATATTATAAAACATTATGTTTTCACGACAAACTAAATGCAAAATGTTTTTTCGTGAGGGGAATGTTGCAAATTTAAATATCATACATTTACAAGAACAGTGAAGAGTTAATCTATTAGTGTTATACCCAATATCATTTTAAATTTGTATTCCAATTTTACATTTCATCCGGTATTCCAAATCATAAATTCATGACACATGTATATAATTAATGTATATTAAAAAATAAACATGACGTGTATATATTATATAAAATACCATATTATAATAAAAAAATCCGAACTGACCAAATATAGCCTCAGTTAGCAACTCCACTTGACCATTACAGAATTTTTGTCCAAGATTATGAACAAGTAAAATGTACTCAAGACAAGAAAACTTAGTTTATTGAACTTGAGAGAATAACATGTCTGAAAAGATCTCCTGAGAAATCCAGAACATAAACAAGCATTCAAATCTCTACCTAATCAAATTACCCAGTCAGTCTAAACAACAACAATGGACGTGATCTGGAATACAGCACCAGGGCTGAGTCTCTAGTTGCTACTTAATATTTAAAATGTACATTCAAGTTAATCCTAAACTGCTTCAACTTTGTGGCACAGCATTGAACAATTACAGTCATGAAAACCATGCCACCAAAAAATCGCTTGATTATCTTAGCTGTCCTTATTTTTCCAGCTGCAAGCTCAAACAAAATGTATATTAACAAGATGCTGTAAGGGAATCAGTATACAACAGTCAAAACGTGACAAAGATGGCGAAGTGCAATTTATTTGTACAGAGATAACATTACGAAAACTGCATCAGCATGGTTGAAGTTGAATTTAAAGGATCTACTCCTGGATAGATGGATAGATTAGATACTTTGGCAGCTATTCCTCTTGATAGTAGCGTCTAAACACAAGATGTTGTAAGGGAATCAGTATACAACAGTCAAAATGTGACGAAAATTGCACAGGGCACATTATGAAAATTGCCTTCTACTGCAAAAATGTCTGGTGGGAAACTCTAAAAATGCTTCTTTAGACAGCAATTCCATAACCTGCTCCCCTACTCTAAATTGTATGGAAACAAGTACATTTGGTAGAAAAAACATCACAAAAGAACAATTTCACTACCCCGAAATGGAAAACCTTTTTCATCTTTGGTTGAACAAGACAGGAAAGAAACATGAGGGGGCAGTCAAGTGATTACAAAAGAAAACATTAAATTCTTAATCTCAGGCCTAGCTTGAAAATAATCATATAAAAGCAGCATAACATTTATATTCAAGAAGATACATCAACCTCTCATTGTTTGATCCTACCATGCCACTCACTTATCTCAAAACCAAGGGGCTCAAGATGCCGCACCCAACTAAACTCTTCTCTAAAGTACCAAAAGTGGCCAACAATAATGTCATTACAGTTTCCATTTTCAGCAACAGATAACGAAGCAAGCATACAGAAAAATGTGCAGGCAAGATAAACCAAAAGGTCCAACTCAAATTCTGAACTGACCTCAATCATTTGCAAAAACTCTGGCTAAGAATTTGCATGTTTTGTGGTATGAAGCAACTTCATGTCTATACTCAAAACACCTTACATCCTTATAATACCAATTACACCTCGTGGACAAGTACATGCAGGATAAAAAAAAATCACCATACCGATTGCAATACACTCTTTTTAATGTACTAAAGCAACATACAGCATGGCCAACTTCTGTACAGCTTTTCTCATTGCATAGCCAAGGTGTTTAGAAAAAATATATATACGGGAGTTGTGTAATGGCTGACTTAGGATTTCATATATATATATGGTGGGGGGAAGGTGTTGCGTGTAGAAGTCAGCCATACAGGTCTAATACCAAAAAAAGCCCATTTGTCCATTTGAATAGTCAAATCATTTAAAGCCCTTGGATTATGATTAAACCTCATAATAAGGGTTGTCAATTGGTAGGGTTCAAATCATTTAAAGCCCTTGGATTAAGATTAAACATCATAACAAGGCCTGTCAATGGTAAACCCTAAACCCTATCCAGACCCATACCAATTAGTAGCCATAGAGAAAATTCTTTAACCTACTTTTTCCGACCCAGTAGAAGACTCGATGGGTCTGTCAATCTTGTATACCTACTTGGAGCCACCTTTTTGGGTCGGGGTCCAGATCAACCTTTTTCTCTTACTTATACTCTGTTGTGAATTAAGCCACAAATATCTCCCAAAAACCAAAAAGCCAGAATTTTAAAGTTTACATCAAATAACACAATTATTGTGTGGATATTAATTTTTCACCCTTAAATTGACAAATAACTTTTTGGACAAAACCGCCAAATGTCTTAACACTAAGCTTTTCCAAAAATTCAAAATAATAGATCTAAAATTACAAAATGGGATTAAGAAGACAAGATACTAAGAATGTTTGAAAAAATAGTTGAAAATATAGAAATGTAGAAATTTTTGGATTTTTTGCCAACCTTAACAGCAATAACTTAGTAAAATTATGTAAAGTCCTAGAAAAATCGAATTATCATGATTCTTATCACCATGGGAAGCTTAGACAAAGCTTCAAATAAGACCCAAACCACCAAAATCAAGACAATAAAGGATGGTCAAAAGTGCCAGAAAAGTAATGGCGCAAGTGGTGGAAATTGGAGAATGATAAGATTTTCACGATAGATGAGATTTAATGTATGGAATGTTAATAAACCCTTTTTATTTGAAGAGTTGAAGCTAAAACTCATACGCTTTGTTTGGTTACCTTATGAGCAAAGTTTTCATTACCCCATAAATGAACCCAAACATTTAATTACATTTTCCCTCCAAAATATATTTTCCTCTTCCTCCAAAATATTTTCATAAAATCCTAATCATTACTATATACATACATATTTCAATAATCATATATTTTTATATATATCTTTATACATATTTAAATCTTATTCTAGTTAAAAAATATATACATTTACATCTTCAATTATTAGATTATTATAAATATATATCATCTAATTTTCACATTAATATAAAGATACATGTAACAATATGAAATGATGATGTGACACCACTAATCAACAAAATCTTGTCTAACATCTACAGTAGATAATGTCTCTCTTATAAATAAAACCAAGCACAAGTTCCAAAAATACATCAAATCAATCATTTTGAAAGTAAAACCAAACACACTACACATTCCCCATTACATTTCCCCGAAATACATTTTTTCGAAATATTTTACCGACAACTCTCTAAAATAAAACCAAACAAAGCCGAAAGTTTTGGGGCTTTTTCCTTCTTGATGAATGAGAAAGGAGAGAGATGAGAGAGAAAAAAATATAGAGAGTGTGGCTGGAGACAATGGTGGTGAGAGGCAAGAGAGAAAAGGGAGGGGGAAGAAATCGAGTATCACATTTTGGAGACGGAGGGGGTTATGGGTAACTGTGGGGATGGGATGGGGTTCACTATGAAGTTTATGTTTATCCAAGGACTTTGAATGATTTAACTAGTCAATAGGCAAATAGGTTTTCTTGGATATGAAACCTACTTAGACCCACTCTATAAGTTTTGTGGGCATAGGCAAGGATATACTGCCCATTGGGGCCTAGATATAGTAACGGATATATTATGGTTTTGTGGGTTTGGGTAGGGTTTTATCCTGCCTATTGACAGGCCTAACTCATAAACCCCCTCACTCTCTCTCACTCCCCTTTTCCTCTCCTCACCTACTGCCATGGTCGAGACGGGCCATGCTGCCACCATCTCCATCTACACCCTCTATATATTTCTTCTTTTTCATAACCTTTTTTCTCTCCCTATAGTTCTCTTTAATTTGTCTCTCCTCTCATCATCAATAAGGAAGGAACCATAAACCCCTAACAAATATGAGCTTTTCGCTTCAAATTCTTGAAATAACAAGGGTCTATTAACATTCCATCCATTAAATCTCATCTCATAAAAATCTCAACATTCTCCAATTTTCACCACTTGCACCTTCACTGTTCCGGCCACTTTTGACCAACCTCAAATGGCTTGATTTTAGTAGGTCAATTTTTTTATGAATATTCTCGTCCTAAGCGTTTCATGACCATAACAATCATGATAATCCAATTTTTTCCTACAGTTTTACATGTTCTTTCTAAGCTTCTGGGGTTAAGGTGGGAAAAAAACCCAAAATTTCTACCTTTCTTTAATTTCACTATTTTTTCCAAACATTCTTAGTAATCTCATGCTCTTAACCTCATTTTTGGTTATTATAAATCACTTATCTAAATTATTTTGAACTCATAAAAAGGTGGTTTTATTTCCGAAAGGTTATTTGTTAATTCAAGGAGTGGAAAATGAATACAGACACCATAATTGCAATTACTTAGGGTAAATTTAAAATTTGTGGAGTCCCAGTTCTTGGGAGATTTTTCTTGGTAAATACACAACAAGGACCAAAGCCAAAAGAAAAAAAGGGTCTGGTCTGGACCCTGACTTGAAAAACCAGCTCCAATCGGTATACCCTAATGTAACATTCCTTGTGATCCTATTAGATCTCATTATTCAATTTGGAATTTGCCAAATAAAAAACAAAAAAACAAAAAATCTATGAAATTTCATGCCAGAGAATTTTCCATGACTTCCTGACTGAGTACATTGTCAAATCTTACAAAATAAGCATTTGACAAGTAGTATATTGTTCTATAGATATATTTGAACTAATCCTGCTATTGAAGAAAAGCAAACATAATGTAAGTAGGAAGCATAAAGATAGATAGGCAGCTCAAGAAATAGCCATCATCAATGATAAAGAACAGTAATTTGAGCTAGATTTTATAAGCACTTCATACTAAAACAAAAAATATAGCTAAGCATATCAAATCCTACATGCCATTATATATCAAAACAATTATACCTTATATCCTGGTACACGAAGTATCAAAATCATCAGGAGCCACTCTGGCAATCCAATTACTAAGTGTCTTCTTTACATCCGCATGGTTCACATATGCCAACTCGTACATACTACACAAATTAACCACAAGCGTCTCGTTTAGGGCCATAGTTGGAACCCTCTCCAATGCGCTCTCCAACACCTTAATCGAATCCAACAAGTCCCTCAAGTACATCAAACACAGAGCTTTATTATTAATCGCCACGACGTCCGATCCATCCCTCTCTATGCACGCTTCATACTCCCTCACTGCAGATACATAATCTTTCCCCACTAAATACATCAATGCCTTATTCCGACTCACCAAATTCCTCAACCCCACATCTTCTCTCTCACTCCCCACCACCATTTTCTCAACCAAATCAAAATTCCTCTTCCCTCCGTCCAGATCCCCGTATTGCATTTGTATGTACCCCAATTTTGACATCATTAATGGATCCCCATTTTCACTTATCTCCGCCTTCAACAAAGCCAAACACACCTTAAACTCCTTCTGACTCAAATGATGACTAACAATCGTGTTTATTACAAATGCCTCACGCTTCTTCCATAGGTTTACTGAAACTTCAATGGCATTATCACAAGATTTCAACTTTTTGTCGCGGATGAAATGCAGAAGGGAGTAAAGGCGATCTAGGGATAATTGGCGGTTGCCAAGGGTAAAAGGCAAGTGAGCGTGCAACCATCGGAGTGCGAAAGGGACCATGGATCCGGGTCGATGATTCGGGTAATGATCCGGGTACGATTCGAACAAATATTGCTTGGATTCGAGATCGTCGTCCAGGGTTTGAAGCTCTTGTTGCGCGTCAGAGAAGCGGCGGAGCTTGACGAGGGAGAGAAGGCTGAACGCGAGGTAGATAAGGTGCTCGTGGGGCTTAGAAAGGAGGGAGAGTGAACGTGCACGCGCCACCTTGTCGAGGATCGTGCGCCACCCACCGCGGCAAGCTAGGTCCTGCAGGGTGGAGAGTTCGTGGCAGTGGGAGTTGAGGGAGGCGTATGGGCTCGACAGCGGGTCATCCACCACATTGGCGGCGCTGGCGGTGGGGGAGGAGGAGGAGTTTACTGGTGGTGGCGGTGGCGGTGGTGGTGACTCGTCCATGGCGAGGAAACGTATTGAGCGCCGTAGGTTTCAAATACAGCTATGTGTTAAATCGTTTGGGATTCTTTCCCGAGTCTTCGCACGTTGGGCTTGTGATTCAAAATTAGCTCATAAACTTTCAAGTTTCATAATATTTTTTTAAAAAAATACAGAAATAAAATTATGTATTTTAATGAAAATAATAATAACACATGAGATTAATATTGTCACGCCCCAAAACCACTTGATTGGGCTATATAAGAAAGGAATGAGATATGTTAAAATAATAAATAAATTTCACATGATAGGGTTATATAATAAAGTATTATAAATGTTACATTTGATTTACATACATTTGGTATATATTTATCATATAATAAGAAAGTAATGAGCATTATCTTTGTATTATTCTCGTTTTGAAAAAATAATTAATTTAACTTTAAAATTTTTTAAAAAAATCCTTAATATAAATTGACTCAAACTTCATTCCACGACTAGTACAATATATTACAAGTTATACAAATAGTAATTCTTTCTATTCTCGTTGCAACCAAGAACTGAAAAATTAGAAGTTCAAAATAGCAAGTTTTTATATCTTCAATAAATTAATTTTCCAGGTGTAAAGTGATGTTTGAATTCTAAAGTTTAGTGGGAAAATGTAGAATGACTTTATATAAGACAAATTTAAAATGTATTATAATAATTAAAAATAATTTAAAATAAAAAATTAAGAATTTAAAATTCATTGTATCATAAAATTATTTCAACAAGTGCAACGAATTTATTATTATAAATTTAAAATTATTAGTATTAAATCCATCAATCCAAATAAAAATTAAGTTTCATCACGTAATACTTAGTTTTCTTGAATGTATTAGCTTGAAACTTTCTCCGTTGGATGCTATGACAACTAATCTCTTATGAAAAATTAAATGTTATTTGATGTAATTTTATTTAGATTGCATTTAAATGAAAAAATTTGAATTTGAGTTCACAACAATATTAATTTTTCAAATTATTTATAATCACTTTCCAAGAATTTCCCCATTACATCATGTATAAAGACAACCATAACAAAGCAAAGGGAACAAATATTTTCTTGAGATAAGGGCAGGCAGGATGTCAATCACAACTATAGTTGGACTAAAATCTTGTTAATTCGTGTGTGTCCCATTATACATAGAATACACATAATTTTTATTGAACTAACTTCACTTCCAGCCATATTTTTTCAGCAAGAATATAAGTAAAAAATACTGAATGATTTATCGTTTCAAGCCCACCAAAACTAACAAAAGTACTCACTAGTAAACGAAAAATTCATACGCAATGACCAATGAAAATCATGAATGTATGAAAAATAAAAAATAATTATCTCGTACTGAATTCTGACCGAAACATAAAAATTATTAATAACAAAAACCTCGTATTCTAAGATAATTTTTGTACTAATAGAGTGAGAAAAGTGAAATAATAGGATAAATAAAGGACAATTTTTTAAAATACAACTCATTGAGTAAAATTTATTTGGTGTTTCAAATTATTTGAAACCACTTTTTTTATAGTATGTAGAGCATGGCCATTCATGGTTCCAAAATTGATTATCAATGAAATTTGAGTTTGATTCAAAGAACAATATGTAAAGATTACAAGTTTATATTTACCATCCCCATGTATTGTGATTTTAATTGACTAATTAAGATTTATTATTTGTGTTCCCATGTTTCAAGTAACTTATGAAAAGTGATGAATTAATTCATATTTCTTATTTAATTGAAATATAGCAAATAAAATCTTATTCTTTTGTATTACAATTTACAGCAATAACATTTTTTTAACCAAGTTTTGAGGAATTTGATTCACAAAATAGATTTCACCATCCATGTTTTATGACAATCAATTCTACAACCTAATGCAAGTAAATAATTAAGAATTTTAAAAATCTTATCGATCAGATAAATCCCACCAAAAATAACAAAAAAAAAATAACGCAATTGTCCTTAAAGTTTATATAAAAAGTTAGATAAAACCCAATAAACTAACTAGTAGATTAGTAGTTTGAGAAAAAGAGGATCACAACCAGTCAAGGTGAGAAATTTTCTTCTTATTTTGTTTGCATATGTAATGAAATTCTCTACCGTGTTAGAAAATTATACGCAACTCTGACTAATTAATAGTACTCCATTTACGAAGAAATTAATGCACATATCAAACGACCAAGACGGTTCAATTCATTTGCGTGACATAATGTTACTTATGAGAATATTCAAATTTCTTGTAATAAGAAATGTTATACGTACTTAATTAGTCTTTCACCCTTTCTTCACGGCCTTAATTAACTTTAAAAAAAATGTTGATTTATTATGTTGTTCAAATGACTTAATTATAATAACTCATTTTCGAAAAGTAAGTGAACTGAAAAAATGTAATGTTTATTTGGATTGAAAAATTTAAATTTAAGAATTTCAAATTCATAACAACAAACTCATTGAACTTATTTGCGTAGTTACATTTTATAATAGATTTTTAATTTTTGAACTCCTAATATGAACTCTTCTTTTTAGTAATTATAGTGAATTTTAAATACATATGAAATCATTTGAAATTATTCATACAAACACTCCCCTTAAATCTAAATTCTTTCGTCCAACACAACCTAAAAGTTAACCAATGATACAAATTATAGTTATAATTGAAAAACAAATCAAGTTACTCGATACTCAACTCAAAATTGATTGTTAAAGTTTATTTGAATTTGGTTCGTTAATTTAATAAATCAAATTTGACTATATTTTTTTCGTTCGATAACATCTAAAACTCGACTCGAATTCGATTCAATTAATAATATATATATATATATATAAAAGATAAATTATTTAAAATCAATTCGTATTTGATTTGATTAAAGATTATTTAAATCTAACTCGATTAATCAAATTTAAATTTAATTTTTAATTTTTAAAAAAAAAAATTAAAAAATAATATATTTTACTCGATTCAATTGATTGACGTGGACTGCATGGAATTATATCAGCAGCATACCAAGTAAGAGGAAAAAGCTAAGAAAATACATAGAACTTTCAAAATCATTTCCGGGGAACTGTTCGGGCAACTATACCAACTCTTGACTCTGTCCAAATTTAAGACCAATTATTTCTATTGGAAGCATCATCTACAAAAATATCACAAGAGTTAATTTATAACTATTTTGACTTTAGAGGCCTTGAAAGAATAAAAAAACATATATAATTGGAAAAAGAAGTCAAACATATTTTTTGTCAACTATTCAATAAAATTAAGTTCTACAACATAATGACAATACTTCAAAAGATGACATGACCGCACAAGTTTTGTGGAATTTTTTTTCCCCTTAAAAAAATTAATATGAAGAGAGGTTGATCCTATATTTGATTTGATGTGTGTGAATTTTTATTTTAATTTTTATCTCATATTCCATTATATAAAATATTTTATTAAATACATATTTATCATTAATTATATATACTTAATATGTATTTATAAAGTAAAATATCAAATAAAATATCAAATAATTCAAAATGATATTTGACAATAAACACTACCACATCATCTAGTTCATCTAGCGTACTTATTGATATTCTTACCTAATCTATGATAGGAAACTATATTATTTCTATTGCAAATTGGTATTTTTATCTTTTATTTCACGTTAAACATAAACGTCAAATATATAAAATAATTTTTTAAATAAATATTCTATTACTAAGCATATCAATAATATATAATATATGATAAAATATAAATTAAAACAGATTTAAGACCAACTATTTTTATTTGAGCATCATCTAGAAAATTAAACTATCATAAGAATTAATTTGTAACTATTCAGACTTTGAGGCCTTAAAAGAAAAGAGAACATAAAATGGAGAAAAAAAAAAGTCAGAAATATCTTTTGTCAACTCTTCATTAAAATTATTTAGTACAATTAGTAAATACTTCCAAAACACGACATGACCGTACAAGTTTTGTCAAATTCTAAGGTGTAACTTATAATAGTTGAAAATTTGAGTAGAGTAATATTAGAAATTAAAATGGAGGCATGAGTTATTTTTAAAACGAAATTATTCTATGATGATGTTATTGGATTTATACGACCCAAGCTCAAGCCATCAAGGCGATCAAATGCATACGGACTTTGGTTCAAATCTAACCTATTATGACGTAGGTTTTCTCATTTTAAATATTATTGATAGTCATTCGATTCTAATTTAAATATTAAATTTATAATATATAAAGTGGTTTTGTTCCTTTTTTTAATTTTTAATGTACTTTTATGTTAGTACAATTTTCCAATTCAAAAATTTATATTTTTTTAAGTATCTTATTTTTTATATTAATTTTTCATTCATTTAAAATTAATTTTTTAAAAATTAAATATTTTAAACTCATCCCTATAACAAAAAAGAATATCCACTTAAATTATTAATGAAAATGTGGTCAAAACAAATTTTTTAAATCAATTTTCAACAAGTTGATATAAAGAGAGGTTGATCATCTATAGGGATCAAAGTTAAGGATACTTGTCATCGGGACATAACTCAATTGATATAACAATCAACTTGCAACTTGTTTCCCGTGCGTAGGGTGGAGTTCGAATTCTAGTGGGCATCTACTGCTAAATTTTGGAGTTTGGTAAGTGATCACTGTGATGGGAACCTACTGCTAAAATTTTAAAATTTGACGAACAATTACTTTGGGTTGAATTCCTTATGCGTAAAAGTGTACAATTGTTGATGGGTATCTGGGAACTAGTTGAAACACATCTCGTAATTTACTCGCTCCAAAAAAATTAGGACGCGATATTTGGAATCCTAGAATTTATAATTGGGCATAAATTGAGATACGTGGTTTATAAAAAAACAAAAAATATTAAAAGAATACTTAGATTACTTAATTAAACAAATCCAGCAATCATGTAAGATTTATTTATTTATTTATTTAGATGGAGGGGCCAAGTTGTGTAATGAAGTCACATGCAAAAGCTTCAACTTTCCAAGTTGTGATTTGAATGAAAGCCAGCCAGCCTGTGATTCCCTTTAAAGTGTACATGGACTACGGAAAATATATTAAATTGTTAATTCCATTATTATTATTTTTATTTAAAATTTTTGCATGAAAGAGGGACGCGTTTTTACATAAGGGAACCTTTATTCTTCACTATTTTATGACGTAAAGCACAAATAATAAAGAATTTCTTACCAAAACTGGACTTTTTTGCGTACCATGTGATATACCGGATGATCAGGTGGATAGTGGTTTACCAAGGAATTTTGCATTCATTAAGATATGCCCTTTTTAACTTTTCTATAAGTAATTTAATTTGGAATAAAATTAGTATACCTTAGTTTAGTTTGATTAGGCTGGTAGGTTTAGGGTTATTTGAGTTATAAGTTCGAATTGAGTTATTTGAGTTCGTGAAAATTTGTAAATAATAACACACGTAATATTTACTGAGATAGTTCTTAACTGATACTGGTATCAAATACTTAATTTAGTTCAGGTCGATAAGTCAATATAAACTGATAAGCGAAATAAGTTGTGATGTAAAAATTAAATTATGAAAGCTAAGTATCGATATATTTATATTGGTTGATTATATAGATCATATATTATAGTATCTAAGTGTTATAATTTCATCAATTTTCACATTTCATCATTTTAATGTATCAACGATTGAGCCTTCTAGAATTTACCCGACCCAAACTCCTAGCAAAAAGACATGGGCCTTCAAATAATTTAGATATTTTGATAATTTTACGAGGGTAGGATAATAATTTCGATATTCTAAGCATAAGGGCATAAGATGTCAACATTTCAAAAACAAATACAATGGTATATTTTAAAACATTAACTGCAGACGATTTTAAGTATTGAATTAAAAAAATCTCTCTTTCAGTGTGCTATACAAAATTTATGTCAATTTGTACATTCAATTTTGTACAAGTATCAATGTCATGACACTGACATACCCTATTGTGCAACTTGCTTTGCAAATAAACATGTTACTTCAAGGAAACTTCATTGATTCCTCTTTTAGTATGTCGGTCAACAGCAATATCAGACCTTCTTTTGGGGGGATAAAGTAATTTACTGAAGGAAACCATTGAGAAATTCACCTCAGTTGATTAAGTTGACCATATAGTATCTGAATTTTCAATTTTTTGACTCACTCTATAAGACCAATTCCTAGTTCTAGTACCATTCTTGGAGAATCCCCTTTCATATATATAAAGGGGCTGATACAGATATTCAACAAGAACCAAGTTTCATCCCAGTTCTAAATTTCTTGTTTCTCAAAGAAAATACTCAGTCTTTTATAGATTTAAAGTACATTTTTTGTAGCTGTTTTTTGCTGCAGAAATGGTTGAGGTTTTCCAGAGTAGTTTGGTAAAAGTCTTGACAATTTGTTTGCTCGCTTCTTGTGTTGTTGTTCCATTGGTTGAGGCCAGAGTTCGCCACTACAAATGGGAGGTGAAGTATGAGTTCAAGTCCCCAGATTGTTACAAGAAACTGTCTATCACTATCAATGGCAGAACTCCTGGGCCGAGCATCGTCGCGCAGCAGGGAGACACTATTGTTGTCGAGCTTAAGAACAGTTTGTTGACTGAAAATGTTGCTATCCACTGGCATGGGATTAGACAGGTGTTTATATGTCTCTCTTGTCCTTTCTTTTGTTTGATCCGAGGATCTCTTTCATCTGATAAAATATGTTTTCTTATCTCTTTATTATTTGATTTCTTGCAGATTGGTACACCTTGGATGGATGGAACAGAAGGGGTGACCCAATGTCCTATTCTGCCTGGTGACACTTTTGTGTACAGATTTGTAGTGGATAGAGTAAGTCCTGTCTTCCTTCAAACCATTTTGACAACCCCAATTTTTCTTTTTTTTTTCTTTTTTTATTAACAATCTTTCTTGATACTTTTCTTGCAGCCAGGGACATATTTGTATCATGCACATTATGGTATGCAAAGAGAAGCTGGTTTATACGGGTCGATTCGTGTAACGCTTCCTGATGGAGAATCGGAGCCCTTCTCGTATGACTACGACAGAAGTATCATCCTCACCGACTGGTATCACAAGAGTACATATGAACAAGCTGCTGGCCTCTCTTCAATTCCCTTTGTGTGGGTTCGAGAGCCTCAGGTGCTTATAATTTTCACTACTACTACTACTATTGATGATTTTGTGTTAATTTTGAAGGCACTAATGGAGTTTTTCTTTTTCTTTTTTTTCTCTTGCATTTTCCAGTCAATTCTGATACAAGGCAGAGGAAGATTTAATTGCAGTACACCAGGAATTGAATCAGGGCTTCGCAATGCAACGAACCCCGAGTGCTCACCTTATGCATTGACGGTTGTGCCAGGCAAAACTTACAGGCTTCGGATTGGAAGCCTGACGGCTTTATCAGCATTGAGCTTTGAAATTGAAGGCCATAACATGACAGTAGTTGAAACTGATGGTCACTATGTGGAGCCATTTGTGGTGAAAAACCTCTTCATTTACTCTGGAGAAACTTACTCTGTCCTGATCAAAGCTGATCAAAATCCTTCAAGAAACTATTGGGCTAGTGCAAAAGTTGTTAGCCGTAATAGCACCACGCCTAATGGCGTAGCCATCTTCAACTACTACCCCAATCATCCTAGAAGAAATCCTCCAACAATTCCCCCTGTTGGACCCCGTTGGGATGATGTCCAACCAAGATTTGCTCAAAGTTTAGCCATTAAGGCCCTACATGGTTTCATCCACCCTCCCCCTCAGACGTCGGACCGTGTCATTGTCATGCTCAACACACAAAACGAGATCAATGGCAACCGTCGTTGGTCTGTCAACAACGTGTCGTTTAACCTCCCCCACACGCCTTACTTGATCGCCTACAAGCATAATTTGTTGCACACTTTTGAGCAAAGGCCACCCCCTGATGGCTACGACTCTGAAAACTACGACATTTTTGATGTCGCGAAAAATGTTAATGCCACCACTAGCAATGGCGCGTATAGGTTGAAGTTCAACACGACGGTGGATGTCATTTTGCAGAATGCGAATACCATGCTCGCGAATAATAGTGAGACGCACCCGTGGCATCTACACGGTCATGATTTTTGGGTGCTGGGCTATGGCATGGGCAAGTTCGACAAGATTAATGACCCGAAGAGGTACAATTTGGTGGATCCAATTATGAAGAATACAGTGGCTGTTCATCCTTATGGATGGACTGCTTTGAGATTCCGGGCCGACAATCCGGGTGTTTGGGCTTTTCACTGCCACATAGAGTCCCATTTCTATATGGGTATGGGGGTGGTTTTTGAAGAAGGGGTTGAAAGAGTGGGAAAATTGCCCACATCTATTATGGGCTGTGGTGATACCAAGGGCTACCAGAGGCCATAGGAGTTTAGTTAGGTTTGTCTTCTTGTTCTTAAATTTTGGTTTATTTTGGTCATAATACGTTGGTCTAGGTCTAGTTTTTGTTTAATTTCTTCATAATTCTTTGGCAATTGTTTACATGTATATTTTTTCACGAATAGGTTAAAAATGTTATGAAATCAAAATCCCATTTGTTTATTTTAGATAAACATAATCTATAACATATTAAGACCTCTTATTTTTAAGAATTCTATGTCAATAAATATTATTGTCTCCTAAGATATACGAGGAGAACAACAGTTGGAAACGATTGCTAATACTGTGTATGGTGTACAAGAAGGAATCCACCTGATAAGGGGCTTACGTCTTATTAGCTAGTTGGCGATACAATAATTTATCAAGGAGATGATTAGTAACTGGTCCGAGAGGATAATCAGCCATACTGGGATTGAAACACGGTGCAACCTCCTACGGGAGACAACAGTGGAGAATTTTCTTATTGGCTAAAGCTTGATGGAGCAATGTCGTGTGGAAGTGGAGGGCCCACATATCGTAAACTTTGTTTCTCAGATAAAAAGCAATGATGATATTTTGGAAATAAGCAAAATTTATTATGGGAATATATCAGTACTTATTTCCTTAATTTTAAGCAATGTTTTCAAAATCGGACCGGATTGACCGATTCAATCGGGAATCGGAGGTCAGTCCGGTCCGGTTAGGCCAAAAAATCGTTTGACCGGTTTTTATTTTTTTTATTTTTATTTTTTTTATTTTAAATTTTTATAAAGGTTTAAATTTGATATTTTGTTATATTTATGTGATTATTTGGATTTTGTGTTTTGTTATATATTTTATTATGTAGCTATATATTTATATTTACATTTAAAATATATTATATAACAATTAATCTATTATATTATCATTCTACATAATAAAATAAAAAAACTATAATTAATTTTCATTAAATCGGTTCGACCGGTTGAACCGCTAATTGTAACAAAACCAATTTGATAACCGATCCGGTTATGAAAATATTGATTTTAAGGTTACCAAAGTACCACAAATGTGAATAGTAAATCCCGTTTGTTTATTTTAGATATGCATAATCTATCAACATATTAATACCTCTTATTTTTAAAGATTCTATGTCAATAAATATTATTGTCTCCTAAGATATAAGATGAGAACAATAGTTGGAAGCTGCTAATACCGCGTAGGCTATAAAAAAAGGAATCCGCCCGAGGAGGGCTTTACGTCTGATTAACTAGTTGGTGAAACAATAGTTTATCAAAAAGATGATTAGTAGCTGGTTTGAGAAGATGATCGGCCATATTGGGATTGAGACACAACCCAAACTCCTACGAGAGGCAGTACTGGGAAATTTCTACTATTGACGAAAGCTTGATGAAGCAATGCCGCGTGGAAGTAGAAGGTCCACAGATTGTAAACTTCTTTTCTTGGAGAAGAAGTGATGATGGTATTTGGAAAATAAGCATGATTTATTATTAGAAGTATATCATGTTACTTATTTCCTTAATTTTAAGACTACCAAAGTATCACAAATATGAATAGTAAGAACCCCACTAGTGACTGAAGATGTGGAAGATCAATTATAAAACTAGTGATATAAACAAGCCAAATTTATAAAAGAAAACATGTGACTGTACATGGTAAGAAATTAGAAGTATAGTTATAAATGGATCACTTGTAAATTGTAGTTTTCCAACATAAAACTATGAAAGTTTCCCATATTGTTACCATCATAGAACAATTTGATAAAAATTAACTTAGTTCCACTTCCATATATTCACTGCAAAACACTTTGACAAAAAATAAAATAAGTGAAAAGATTCTAACAGTGAGGTAACAAAGTTAAATGAAGAGCAATAGTTTACAGAAAACTATATAAATATGACAATGTTGAACAAAAAATAAGGCAAAACTGTACTTTTTTATCCTTTAAATTGGCTTATTTTTCACTTTAAATATTTATATACCCAATTAGTAATTTTAGTCCATAATTTTTGTCTCTCTAATAATTTAAGTTTTGGCCAAAAAATTCTCGTTTGGTTTTTTATTTCATTTTCAGGAAGAATCTTTTTATTTTTTACTATTTCAAAATGAGAAAATGCATTTATTTTACTCATTTTCATCAGAAATACAAATATTTTTATTTTTAAAATTTATTTTTAAATTCATTAATATTTCACGTTTTTTCATTCACCTATTAATTTTATTTTCAAACATACTAACATATAACGTCTTTTTATACAAAAATACCATAACATAAATATATTTTATTTTAAACTTATATACTCTAAATAGAAATATAATTAATCCAAATATATTCTCATTTTCATACGAATTTAATAAAAATATTTTATGCTTTGTGGGGTTTGAATCTGCGTCAACTAAAACTAAAAACCTTCCTTGCTACTTCTTTCACTAATTGGACCCTCAACAATTTGAGTAGTCTTGCTTATGAGTTCTGAAATACACAAAAGTAAGGGTTTTCTAGGGTTTCAAGTCTTCATCTTCTTGTTTTCTTGTACTGCAAGTACAATACTTATATATTTTATACATTAGTTACTTGTAAAAAAATATTGAATATATAATAGATATAAATATATATTAATTTTTAAAATAAGTAATTATTAATAGAATATACAAATATTTATGTATATTTGTTGTAATTAAAACATATTCATATTAAGAATATTATTGAATATATAATAGATATAAATATATATTAATTTTTAAAATAAGTAATTATTCATAAAATATACAAATATTTATGTATATTTGTTGTAATTAAAACATATTCATATTAAGAATATAAAAACATCTAAATGAATATATTAAGTTTAATATAATATTTTTTATGTAAATAATAATGAAATGACATTAATATTGAAGAACAACAATAATACTAATGTATTACTAAAGATGACAACCAAATGTGTTTAAGGTGAATTTATCAAAACCCGACATTCGTACAAATAAATCTATTATAAATTCGAACTCGGACCCACTTCATTCTAAATATAGAATTATTATGCATCGCCTAGTATTTAACACTGAACTGGTTGCACTCACTTTATAATTTTAAAAATATTAATAAAATTAATATTTTAAAAATATTATCATGACCTTCAAAATATAATAAATAATATTGTTAACAAATAATAATTGCACACTTATGTATGCATATTTTTATTTTTAAAAAATACTATTGTTCACAATTAAAGTGTAATCTATTTATTAACTTTTTATTTATATTGGTTTACAAGATATTATGTTTATATTTTATATATTAGTGTATATGTAACATATACTATTTTTTTATGAACACATAACAGAAATACAAACACATCACATATAGAAGATAAAAATTAGAGCAGGTTGGCAGGGCGGTCGAAAAGACCTGTAATTTGCTTGGGTAAACATAAAATCTCATAACCTGTAATTGTTTAAAATTCACCTCAGTCGTGTCGAAAGTGAAACTTGAACTCTTTATCATCCCTATATATTATATATAATTAAATCAAATATTGAAATTATATACATATAAACAATTATAATTACAAATATTCAATATTTATATACAATATTAAATATTTTTAAGCGAGTAATTAAGTATAATATATAAATATATTATATTTATAAACAATACAACATCCAAATACGTATATACAGGTTCCAATCCCCTTGTTGATTATTTTTTTTTTGCTTTGTCCAGTTGGGGGCCACGTCACTAATTTTTTGTCCAGTAGCAAGCCATGTCATCGATTTTTCCTATAAATTAGAAAAATTCCAAAATTTTAATTTTTTTGTCTAAAAGAACCCAAACTATTATTGAGTTAAAAGATGATAGACCAAAATTATTAATTGGTAGGATCCATACCACCCATCACTTAGCGAACTAAAATTCATTTTTTTTTTTCATATTGTCCAAAATATAAACATAATTCGAGTCCACATCATATTCCAACAAAAATTTTATTTTTGGATTAAAATTTTATTGCAACATCAAAATAAGACTGATTTAATTGAGAAGACTTACTAAAATAACATTTAGATATTCATCTAAACGTGCCTTATCTCATAATTAAGAACTTTAATCAGAAAAAATATCATGGTAACTAGATTTTATTCATCTATAATTTTAATATAAGCCATATCCTTTCATCTTCCAAGTTCTAGGTCAAAAATCATGTCTACATTATTTAAACTAAATATTTTGACTAAGAATTTTAACTAAAATTTTCACTCCTTTCTCTTAGGTTGTTGATTCTGCCAAATCGAAGGTTCGATTATAATCGAAACTATTTTTGATTTTTTGGTTCATTGATTTTTTTTTAAAATAAAATAAAAAATAGATAAATTTTAAATAATATAATTATAAATGTATTTTTTATTTATTATTTTAGTTTGTGTGGGTAAAAAAATAAGTATAATAATAAAAATATAAAGATTATATATAAGTATTTAAAAATTATAATTTGATTAATTGAAACTATAAATCAAAATTGAATCAAAAATTAAAAATTTAAATCGAATCAAAATTTTCAATTTAATCGATTCGGTCCAATCGATTAACCAAAATATGAATTAGCCTACCCAAGAAATCTACATATGTGAACACATAAAGAGGAAAAAAAAAAAAAAAAGAAAGAAGAAAAAGTCTACCCCATTATCAAGAGCAATTAACGCAGAGCTTATCCCCATTTCAAATTGACCTAAGCTGTGGTCAAAATAGTGGGTGAGTTAAACCAGATGTCACAAACAAAAATATAATGACATTCTATCCCAAGACCAATAGAATCAACAACGTTGGATTTACAAGACAACCTTAATTATTGCTCAATGACTTATTTCAAAGTCTTGTTTGGCACAAATTATTCGTCTTGCTTGTACCTTACAGCTTATATAAACTAGTTAATTTGGAAGTTTTTATTTCAATCATTTTTTTTTATATAATTTATAAAATATCGGAACCACATTTAATTTACTCTCATGAAATGGATTACATTGGATAATGGGTAACTTATTGCATACAACTATGCAAAATATTAGATGTATTGTCAAAGTTTCAATGACTAACCATTAAAAAATTGTGAACAAATTGGCGGCATGCATAAAATGTTTTATGCTTTTCTTTCACTCAATAAACAAAGGTTCCATTATATCTATAATATTTTGAAAAAAAGATTATTAATTTGGAATACAATTTTGATAATTAAGTGAAATTGTTTATGCCTATACCAATTTGATGTTCAATAGTGCTAGTCCATATGTGATAATCCAACCTTTGCCAAACATGGCCAAGAGGTGTTGTTATGATATCTTGGCTTGTGAATTCACATGGAAGTTGTAGTTATTGTGCTTTCTTTCTTTCAATGTTTATTGTGAATTCAGATTCTCAATAAGCTAATAATTAATGTACGAGTTCTTGGCGTGCAATTTACGTGTCTGTGAAGAAAATTTTATTATAAATAATATTTTATCTCTTATTTCAATATTATCAATACGTGTATATTTATAAATAGGTCTTTGGATATTACCCTTAGTCCTTGTACTCAAAATTTGAAATATTCACTAAGAAGCGACCAATTTATAGATTAAGTTTACTCACTTATAGCCCCTCTTCTTTCCCCTCTTCTCCTTTATGCTCTTTTCATCCCTTGTCATCCTCTCAAGTGAGTTACTTTAAAAGCCAAAATGGGTCGAAAAATCGATATGAAAAAAATAGAGGACGTAACAAAATGTCAAGTAACATTTTCAAAGCGTTCGTAGCAGTCTGATGAAAAAGGCTAATGAAATTGCAGTCTGCTGCGATGTTGATGTTGCATTTGTTGCGTTTTCGCCTTCTGGCCGTGTTAGCAAGTTTTGCAACCAAAGGAGGTGGTCTTTTTTATTTTTATTTTTATTTTTGATAAAGAATTATTTTTTTCTTAAGAGCTTTCCAATTTCGGTGGCTTTAACAGGATTGAAGATGTGCTCCATCGTTATGTCGATCTACCAGCTGACAAGAGATTTAAGTAAATATTCATTTTCATCTTTAATTTTTGCAAAAAAAATTCAAATAATTCCTTTATTTCTAACCTTTTTGTCAATGGTTTTGTTGGATCTTGGGGCCTCTGATGATCTTGTTGTGGTTTTTGAGAAACAGTCATGTAAGTAATGTTCAGGTATGTTTATATCTTACAAGACTTTTGGTGGCATATTTCAAGAAAAAAATAATAATGTTTTTTCACATGGTAACTTGCATACAAAGAGTAAAGTCGAATAAAATCAACTTATTTTTTGTTGATTTACTTCATGAAGCGAAAAATGGAGAAGTTGCAGCAGCTTGACCACATTAAGGGTGAAACCAATAAGCTGCATTATCTCGACAAACAGTTCGTTTTCTTTTCTTTTCTTTTTTTTTTTTGTTCTTTTCTCTCGCTCTCTTTATTTGTGTATGTATATGTTTATCTGTGTATATGCACGCATATAAATTTGTGTACATATCTAGTTTCACATAAATAATGATGCTCTTTCATTTTGAATAGGATTAGGATGCGACATAAATGTGTGATTATGTATTTATATATTTACAATGAGTTTGTTTTATGAAATTAAAGAGGTTTAATTAAGATATAATGAGGTTTGTTAAATTGTTTTCATGGTGCAAACACAAAAGTAAAAACATATTTGTTTTGAGCATTCAGGTAAGGTGAAAATAAAAAGCTATTATTACATTATAGATTTATTAAAATGAGTTTTTTATTTAGATGTTTGTATAGTCTCTCTTTTGTTTTTGTTTTTTTTTTTTGGCAAAAGGAAGATAATATTCTTTTTTATTACATATAATGCAATCATATACATACTTCACAGGTAAAAAACCTCAGTTCATTAGAATTATTTAAGTGTAATATTTCTCAATATGCCCAAGTTTCACTTTTTTTAGAGTAATTATGATGATTATTTATGATGCCTTTAACCAAAATCAAAATATTGGCTGCTTTTAGATTTTGTTCTTTTGGAGTTATTATCATCGTTAATATAGTTGTGAAAGACTTTTAGGCCAGATCTTTTTCTTCTTCTTCTTTTTTTCTTTTATCAAGAAAGATGAAAAAATTATTATTTTTTTGACCAAATGTCAAGATGCAACAAATTTCACAAAGCTAGATAAAAGAGAATTTTTATCCAATTTAGATACCACAAAAATATCCTCTTTTGTCGCATAGTTACCATACGTTTGTCGTATATTGAACTTTTGTTTTTATCGAAAAGTTATATTAATTGTCCGTACATATGAAGTTCCACAATATATTAAAACGACATAGAATAAATATTATCATTAATCATCGATGTCATTATTATTAACTATAAAAGATTGTTCACTGATAACATTCTTCATTACCATTTTCATAGTAAATGAAGAATGCTCTCAATTTTAACTAGATGCCTAATAATTTTTTTAAATAAATATTTAAAAAAAATATTTTCATCCATATTTCAATTTAACATCTTTGAGCATTTAAGGTAGGTACCATACCAATGTCAAAGTGATGCTAGTATTGCCGTTTAACACACTTATTTTTCTTTTTCTCATATCTAATTACAATTTTTTAATGAAGAAATAAAAAAATAATTGTAATTTGATTGTGAAGCAATACTTGAAGACTTGTGGTTGCATTTCTATTTAATTTCTAGGAAAAACATTCCTTTGCCTCATGGTGAACTTTTCTTTTCAAAATTGTTCTCTTTTTTGAAATAAAATATATTATAACATGACACAAAATTCATAGAAATTGTTTTGCAGCTACATATAAAAGCATTTTTTTTTACTTTCCATTTCCAGCATTCCCAAATTTGTCAGTTGTAGAATAAAGGTGAACCCTAACTAAAATGTTTTCATGAATATAGTGTAAGAACATTGTTATGGGATCATATATTGTTTTGTTTCTTCTATGCAAGTCCTTCCTATTACACTAAAATAGATATGACTTGATCTTTAATTTGTTGTTTAATATGATTCTATACTTTTTATCTTGTAATAAAATATTTATTAGTATCTAACTAAAATATTTTGATGGTGATGCATTTCAAATTCTTCTACTCTATATGGTCTCGGACATATATTGATATCAGAATCGAGGTACATACGTCTTTTCGTAACCTATTTTTGTGTCTGATATCTTAATTCAAAAAATTTCAACCAAATGAATTCTTTTAATACAATTAATTTTTGTTGTGTCTCATCAGAATCTCAAACTTCAAATTAAAAAAAGTAGTCTCGAGTTGCAAATCATAGAAACTGATCTCAGGTAAAGTTTTATGTGATGAAGCGCTCATAGATTGCTTGTAATTGTGAATTTTTAACTAATATTTCTTCTTACAATCTGCAGGGATTATGAACTTGGTCCAGAACAGGAGCCTTCTTTGCATCAATTGTCTTGGTGTGAGAGAAATTTGAACCATTCTTTAGAAAGAGTCATTGCTAGAAAAGTTAGTCCTACATTTCTTTATCTAATCTTTAAATTAAAATCGATAACTCATATGTTCTTTTATCATGTTTGGTCTTTTAAATGCTACACCGATCATTTATTTACACATAAAAACACACACACATATGGATATATGTGGATGAAAAGTGAATCTCCACTCGACGTACACTCCATCAGGTGTAGCATACATTTGACCCATGTTGTCAGTATTGTTAAAGCTCTTTGTTATTTAGAAGGCATTGGCTGGTAATTCTTCTACGTCGTATTCGCAACCAAATTTTGAGGTAAAAACAATTAACTATTTGTTTTAGAGATTTGTTTACCATTCAAATTATTTCATCACATTAACATTTTTAGGATTTTGATTAGATGGATCAAATGGAGTTGGAGAGTCGAGCTGGAAAACCATTTTCATCTAATTTCAATGAAACTGAACAAGTATCAGCCATAAAAAACCCTTTCACGGGACAAATTCTGATGCAACTTGATCCTTGGATAAGTCCTTATAGGTAAACTTTTGTATTTTATGTAGTTTTCCTACTTGTTGCATGTTCTAGTTTTCAAGAAAATTCCCATTCAATTCTTCTAATATTTATGTCAAGATCAAATAAACTATATGTATTTTCATGTCAATTTTTTTTTGACAATGGTCCATGGTTTAACCCAAATTCTGAAAGGTGATAAAAATACTAATTTTGGCCGTTCTCTTTATAGTATCAGAGTTCGTGAGAACATATTTCAAAACTTATTTGATCAAGCAAAATACACAACAAAAGAGAATTTAGGGCCATCAAATATATGCAACTTTCCAATTCCAGATTCTCCAGCCATCTTCGAGTCTAATGTTCAAATCCAAGCACCCCATATTCCAATAGAGGTATGTTTACTATCAAGCTAGATATTCTATTTTAAATAATATTTTATCTCCAATTCTAAAATCACTCGTACACGTCCAAGTGTATAAAATAACGTTATCAACATACACTTAGCGTGTATAGTTGATATTGAAATAAAAAATGACACATTATTTAGAATAGAGAATTCAAACTAAATTACTATAGTTAAAAAATTTAGTCACTTTTTTTGTATTGATTTCTTATTAAAGAATTTGCAATTGTATTACAGCAATCCTTAATGGCGGATCAACCCTTACTCAACTTCCATGACCAAAATAATGTTAATGAATGGAATAATATCTCTTCGGTACGCATGATTTTTTATTTTGGAAATTTATATGTAATGATTTTTGTTGAAGACATAATGCCTAAGTTAAGGCTAAAAATCTTTGTAGGTAACTTTTACAGATGCAATTCACATGTCTACTCTGAGCTCATGCAACATCCAAGGTCCAAGGTAAACTTGACATAGTGTGAACCCCCCCCCCCCCCCCCCAACCCCCCAAGTTCTTGTTTATATGATAGTATCAATAGTTCAAAGTCATACGAGTAATGAATAGTTTCATTCATGGTATGAGGCGATAGAGGCAAGAAGGGTCGGTAAAGTTCTATTTAAAGCATAAGAAATAATTAAATTTTCTTTTTTTTTTAGTTTGCTTCTTATTTTTATTTTTTCATTTTTTCAATAGATTCACATCTATCACGACGATCACAACTAATGCTAGCAGAGTGGAAATGCCGCAATCCCTCAATGATGAGATGGGAACTGGCTTGGAATGCACAAATTCAAACTTAAGCCAATTGGGCAACATGGAGGTACAAGAAATTGGCCAACTTAACATGGATTACAACAATAGCTTCAGCAATGGCAACCCTAGAAATGACAATGTAGAAGATGAAGATTGTTGCAGAATCATAAACTGCAATGAAATACATAAAAGTGATCAATCACAAGCTCCATATCATGTCCATCCACACAATGAAGTTTGCCAAAACACACAATTCGATAATCTTCTTGCAGAGGTAAATTTTAAAAGATCGTAATTATCTAAAAACACGTGTCGTTCATATATGCGTATTATTTCACAAAAAAAAAAGTGAATTACAAAATGACCCTTGAAATTTGGGTTATTTTATAAAGAAAATTATTTAAATTTGTAAATTATAAATACTTTTTTCATATTTGTTTCTATTTTATAAATTGCACATGTTGAAAAGATATTTGTAAAACAAAAATAAAGTTCAAGGGGCTATTTATAATTTCTCAAGAATATACTTATAATTTTATAAAATAACTGATTTTTTTTTTTTTTGTAATTAGGTTAAACTTCAGAAGTAGTTTTTGTAATTTATCACTAGAAAATAACAGTAATAAAAAAATTAATTTGGAAAAAATAAGCCCTTTCTAGTAATCACACTTCTAATTAGTGTTTTGAGATTGCCATTTCCATTGTTCTCTTTCGTTGTGCATTTCAAGATATATCCAAAAATAAAATTATTTTGACGATCTCTTTTTCTTTGTTATGAATATTAGGATACTCAGGAAGACGACACACTTTGGACAACCAAAATGCAGAAGAGTAGTTTATGGGAGTGGGAGAACTTGCTTCTTGATGAGAATTTTAACTTACAAGATTTTCTCTAAGCAATGAGCCTAAAATGGAGATTGTTTGAGTTCTAGTTTAAAGACAATTTTTTCAATAATCAAAGACTATTCACTTATTACTATTTTATATATATAGTGTAACAATATCATATTGTACTAGGTTTTATCATATCTAGCTTTAATAATGTGTTAGATTTGGTATTAAAATGACATCAAGAATATACAATTTGCGATAGGACATAATTTTTTGTTTTATTATATTCATGTTTATTAGCAAAACTAATTTCATTTAATATATCTCCATGTCATTATAGATATAGTTGCAAGATTTCTCCCTATATTTGTACATGACCTAGGTATTATAATATGATTCCAAATATTTAAAAATCTTAAGTTTAATTTGCCAAGTTAATGGAACAATGTATACTAAAATTCATAAAGTCTATATATTGAAAGGTAACCTTCATGTGCTTTGGAAATTAGATCCTCATGGTTTATGATTTTGTGAATTACTTACTTGTGAAATCCCAAGTGATATTGTAAGAAAAGAAATGGTGAGAAATGAAGCAAAAAGAACATAGTGAAGAGGAAGAAAAAAAAAAATTGGTGAAGAAGAAGAAAAGAGGAAAAAAAAAAAAAGAACGGACATTAATTGGATAAGTGTCACGCAAGAATAAGAGATGACAAATGAGTGAGTTTACCAAAATTCAATACACGCCCCATTAAAGTTTTTAAGGACTTGAATTTGTCCAATCTATTAGACTCGAATTAGACCCGCTGAATTTATTAGGCCTGTTTTATTATTTAAAAAATATAAAAATATATCTTGTTTTAAAAATAATATTACTAAAATATTTTTAAAAGTAAATTTTTTAAAAAAATAATATTACATAATATATATATATTAAAAATAAAAATAAATAAAAAATTAAAGAAGACAGATTGGGGGAACGTGTTTGAAAATATAAAAATAAAATTCACCCCAAATTCATTTGTAAATTTACATATCCAAATAAATTCAAGCTATTGTGATAAGAATAGATGATACTTAATACATAATAACATATAGTTCAAGGGGTCAAATTGTATTATTCAAATAAATAAAATAATAATTCATACAAATTTCTTATGTTTTTATGAAATTATCCTATAAATGGACCCTCCCTTTTTCACTTCGAAAATACCCATTATCCCCATAACTTCCCCTCAGCCCACAAGCTGCAGATAGCACAAAACAGAACCCCCAACTCCAGTTCCAAATTTCAGTTACAGGCCATCCAACCAGAAACGGAAATGGCGGCAGCCTCCCAGTTAACCATTTTGACCCCAAAGCCTCGCACCCTCCAAACTTTCAAAGCCAGTGCTTCATGTTCTAGCATTACTACTACTCCTGCCAGCAACTTCAAGAAGCAAATAATGGGAGTTGCCGCTGGGCTTTTGGCCGCTACAGCGGTGGCTGCAGCCACTCCTTTGGAGGCTGACGCCACCCGGATAGAGTACTACGCCACCGTTTCCGAGCCTTCGTGTGAGCTCAATTTTGTGCGTTCGGGCCTTGGCTTCTGCGATGTGGTTGTTGGGTCTGGAGAGGAAGTTCCTTTTGCCCAGCTTATTAATGTGAGTTTCATTTCATTGGCCATCTGTTACAAGCACAAAATATCAATTTTTCTGAAATATTTATTTTAAATAAAATGCTCATTCCATATGATATCATAGTCCATCTAGTGTTAGCTGAGAGAGACGTAAAATATGTAACAGCTTAAGTTTTACATGATCTATGCCTTCATTAGGTTTAAATTTCTTAATTTCAAGATTTTTGATTATTTTGTTATGTAACAGCTTAAGTTTTAATTGATCTATGCTTTCATTAGGTTTAAAATACTTAATTTCAAGATTTTTGATTATTTTGTTATGGATTATGAAGTGTCATTGAATAGTCTTCCATGGTTTATGAATACTTTTGAGTGGCAAGTTGATGATTGATCAGTTTTGCTGGCCTAATGTAACAATCATATTGGTCTGTGAAGAGTGGTTGATCACGTTTTTATGTTATACGTTAAAATGATTTAGATTAGACAGGAATCATGTCTATGGATGTGAGATTCTTGATTTTAATTTTCATATAACGTAGTAGATTACCAGGATCATGAATGAGTTTGGTCGTTTTTTTTCTCTATCCGTACATCAGTTTAATTTTTTTTATCTAACCTGCGTTTGTTACAATATTTTTAAGGAAATGGTTTTAGATGCATTGTCAGTTCAATTTTTTAGTGAGGAAATTATTAGGGCCTCACAAAATGTATGGATTGAAGATTTGATTAGTGTGTTGCCTCCTTTACTTATAATTAATATGAATGGGACAATAGATGTTTAATGAATAAATGTGTGAGCTTTAGGATATAGGAAAATTATTTTAGCCCAAAAAAGCAAAAAACAAACAAACAAAAATCTTTTGCAGTACAGAGGAAGATAAGGGATGGTAAAATATTTGTTCAACCAACATAAGGCAAAATCAAGTGTGGTAGAATGATGAATAGATGGTAAAAATGTCTATCATCTATCTTACATAGTTAGGATAGAGTTAGGATAGAGTTTTGAAAATTTACCAAGCACCAAATTTCTCTTACCATGTATTTTGCTAATGTAGGTCCACTACACTGCAAGATTTGCTGATGGGATAGTGTTTGACAGTACTTATAAACGTGCCAGACCCCTTACTATGCGCCTTGGCATGGGCAAGGTAATTTACAGTTTCTTACACTAGCATTATTAACAATTACTGTACCTGCTCACCTGCAAAGCAGAAGACAATATAATATAATGTGAGAAAAGTTTGATTAGATGCAGGAGTGTCAGTTCAAGAGATGTAATTCCCAATTTCTTGTTCATACTTGTTTGTTGTTTATCCACCTAACATTGGTACAATAAGTAGTGGGAATGTACTCCAAACGTATAAGCAGTGGGTTGTGAACTTCAAATTAACTTAGACTTCCCATTTTGGGCCAAGTTGCTGCTTGGACCCAATTAGTACTCACAAACCTACAGTCAGGCATTGTACCATTGTCTTGTGGCAACAAGTGTTGGAGCTGGCCTGAGGCTACTATCTCTGATGAGGAATTCAACTAAATGTGCATCAGGGATTCTGTGAACTGCCGGTCTACCACATGAAGCACGACATGGCATCCTCAACAAGGGATGATTGTAACATCTTCATCAACTAAACGAGGGAACATGAACGAAATATTTAAGAAATGGGCTAAAAAGCTTGAAAATGACTTGGGAATCTTATTTTGGTCATGCTTCTGAGTCCTTGCCTGTGGACAGATGTAAATAATGGTCTATGTCTATCAGGCTCATCATGATATGATTGCAGCACTAAGAGAATTGACAGTTTTATGATTGGAAACTTTAATTGGCTAATGGCAGTCTATGCCAATTTCTAATGTCATTTTGACCTATATTGTGTCTTTGATTTTTATTGCGAATGTGTGGTGCATAAGACTACAGATTGATCTTGTGTATGTATTCATCAGAGTCATATGTGTTTTCTCTGTCCAGGTCATTAAAGGATTGGATCAGGGCATCTTGGGTGGTGGAGGTGTACCACCAATGAAAGTTGGTAAGATGCCAACATGCTTCTTTTATCAACTTATTCAGCAGTGTGTCTATTGGCTTTTATGTAGTCGCAACAAATTCATTTTGACATTTTTACACAGGTGGAAAGAGGAAGCTTCACATACCTCCACAGTTGGCCTATGGACCTGAACCAGCAGGCTGCTTTTCAGGTGAAAATCCCATTTGTCCAACATGCTTGATACTCATTTTTGTTTGGCTCCCTGCACGCAATATCTGTACACTAGAAATGTCTTCGGAGTTGGAGATTTGATCTGGTTCCATAATGTTATCATCCATGATAATTTGCTCTTGTTGATCACGTCAAAACAATATATTTCTCCACAAACTAGTTTCTACATTTCTAAAACATGAAACTTTTTCAAGCCCTCTTCTATATGTCAATGTCTTTGGGGAGTGAATTTTTATCGCACTGATGCTAGAATCAAATGATCAGTTTCAACAGCTGTTAAAGTATACATAATATCCTGCTATATCTAGCCTTCCTTTGGGTGGAGCACTTGCAGGATTTTTTATGCTGTTGTGCTCGGAAACTGAATAAAGAATAGATTTATCTTTGTTGCAGTTATCTAATTCTAACACATTTACATTCTTGGCACAGGGGACTGTAACATACCTGCAAATGCAACACTTGTATACGATGTCAATTTTGTCAATGTCTACAAGGGAAACAGGAAATGAAGAGTTGGTAAATTTATGGCAAAATGTATAGAGACACCTAAGCGTCACAATGAAGTGAGTTTCTTTCTGATCTCTTGTAAAATGTTTTCAGTTCAGTTGCCTATTGATTGTCCAACTGCAAACCTTTAAAATAGAAGTGGCTGTTGAGCATTTCAGATTCCCCTTTTTGATCGGCATAGAGCATGCATGTGGTATTTCTCAAGAGGTTTTCAATGTTGTTGATATATCCTCCATATATGCATGAATTTCAATCACACAGAACAATAAAGAATCTGTACAAACATTAAAAGGGCTTTGGAGCTAGTATCATGTCCTGATATATTCTCAATTTCCTGATGCAGGGTAAGTTAGGGGTGAAATTACAGAGCACTAGGATGCAGATTGATTTCCTGATGCAAAATAGAAGTAAGAACAGGATCTCTAGGCAAATTATTTCCAGTGCTACTCACCCCCTAAGCCTGGAAATTCGACTTCTTGTACTAACGAGGTGTATTGGTAATCCCACTTGGTCAAAAGAGAGAGATATCAGCTGTTTAAACATAGAAGTAGGATAGAACATTGTTTCATTCCATGTCTAAGAGATTCAGGGTTCACTTAACCTTGTAGCTTTTGGAGTTGCGTTCCATCAATGCGATACTTATGTTTACCTATGAAGTTCATGCTACTTTTAAGGCTTATCTGCAACTAAACATTTTTTAAGACGTTGGGGTGATATTGTAGTTTTTGCCTGAAGAAGATGGCATAGCACAACAATTTAAATTGAAAATTATGATTTGATATATCATAAGATGGATTGAATTCACTACCATGCTTGGCACTTTACGACCCTCTACGCATATGATTGGGATAGCTAAGCAGGGTCCTGAAACTATGGAGACAAGGACATGGCCCTATTCGTTATCACAGCCCCATTTGTGGATGGTGGTATTTGGTTCCTCAGATGTGACTAATTGTCCAGCAGGCATGCCCATCTTATATATATCTTTGTCTGCAAATCTTTTTCACAACTTCCAATGTCCACTAATGTAGGCTTTAATTTTGTCCCTATGTTTGTGATTTCATCATGTCATCCTTTGTTCAAGTCAATAGATGCACTCAATTCAAGAATTGTGCATACTTAATAAGCGAATTGAGATTAAACCCCAAAAAAGTATATATATATATATATATATATATTTAAATGAATATTGGGAAAGAACAATCAGCATAGCTACTTTTTTTGACGTGATTATAAAAAAATTTCATTATTGTAGAACTTATGAAATGTCAGAATTGAATTATAGTTACTATCGAAAAAGAGTAATAATTTCAGTTCAAAAAGAGCAAGCTTTATAACCACAACCTATCAAAATATTGAAGTGCTCCTGCACTACGTAGGTGACTGATTCACGAATTATTATTACAAATAAATTTAAAATTATAATTTTTTTATAAAAAGTAATGAATCAAACCAAATGAATTATCGTACTTTTTTTACAAAAAATAATGAATCAACCAAAGTGAATTAGCAATTGTAGTCACAAGAATGGTTCCTTGTGATGTAAATTATCTATTCAACACGACAAATCCATGCATTCTACAGCAGCCGTTTTACCAAAAACACTCCCCTACCAAGACTCACTATTACAATTCATTAGATCCCATTTGGCAAAAACAAAATTTAGAAAACAAAAACTAAAACTAAAGGCAGAGAAATAAACAGAATCCTAAATTATAAACAGAGAGAGACATATGGATACTGCTAATTATTTAGTACTACTAAAATGAGCATCTTTTATTACATGATAGAGCAGGCATTTGGATTGTCATCACTGAACATAGTAATGTAGGGGTCCTCAAATCTGGTAACTGCACCAGTATTTGTTTGCGGGTTATCAACTTTTCGGACAAATCCAGGGGGTGCCTTCTTGTCGTAAGCCGGTGGAGCATAGGGCTGAGCCACCAGGTTGTACGGCACATACGGCCATATCTCTGCCTTCTTCCCTGTTGACTTCGCCTTCTTCAACACTTTGCTTTGCTCTACATATCCTGTTACTGTCACCTTCTGCTGTTTCCTGTTTATCTCCACATTTTTCACCCCTGCCCAGTAACATTATTTCTGAAAAAAAAAATCAAACATATTCCACCAGTTTTATGTGTCATGTAGCATCATTTAAGGTGGTTCAAAAATGAGAGAACATTTGTATATACTAGAAGACATTAATGATTGAAAGTTAACGTTGTCACAGGTCACACACGATAGTTTTTAAGAAAATATTTTCATTTCAAAAAATTAAACCTATTTTAGAACAGGAAAAAAAGGAGTACCACTTAAAGAAGACAATGCTTTCTTGACTTTAAGCTCACAGCCATCACAATCCATTCTGACTTTGAGGTTTACTGTCTGAAACTGCTTCTTCTTCTTCTTGTGTTTATGTCTATTGCACATCAGCCCAGAGATGTACTCCAAAGTTCTTGACACACCCATATTCTATTCTACTTCTTTCTTGCACTTGAGCCAATGGGCTTCGAGAAAATGAACTTCAGAATATGAAACAAAAGACCTTTTTACTTTAGGCTTCAAGCTTAAGGTACTGAAGGTTGGCAAAAAAGATCACAAAAGATAAGCTCTTTGAGGGAACAACAAGATTTAGAAGGTGGACACAGAAAACATTACATATAGGTTTAGAGTTTGAACTTCAAAATGCTTCAAACTGAAGAGTTCTTAAGAAGTTGCAAGAAACTTTCCTCAGAGAAAAGGATTCTTTTCTTGCCTCCAAACACACAAAAAAGTGGAAGAGCTGAAAAGGGTCAAGAAAAGCTTATTCCAAAGCTGCTGTCCTAAACTTTTTTCTGAACTAGTTTTGAAATCTTTCTTCATGCTGTCTACTTCTTATATAGGTACTTTAACAGGTCCAAACATCAGCAGAAATGGGGCTGTGGCCCTCCTCAAGATACAACACTACTAAATATGGGATTAATTTGATCTTATACATAATTAAATCATGGATTTTGAACCTAAAGCATAATTTTAAAGCCGATTTTCATATTCTTACACTAATTTCAAATCGAATTAATATGTACATCTTATTGTTTGAGTTGCTATTTCAAACAATTTGGCGATTTATTAGTTTGATTTAAAAAAAGAAAAGACTCCATATTATTTGGATTATCCATGTTTGAACTTCGAAAGCATATTTCAATATATTGACGATGCCAAAAGATGGTGAAAAAAAAAAAAAGAAATAAGTGTTCACATGAATACTTGTAGTCTGTATGCAATAGAAAGAATGGAATATTTTTTTCCACCGTCACTAAATCAAAGCAATTAATTGTATAAAGATGAAATGGCAGCTGGTTGCTCCACAGGACTGCTAGTTTAAATAAAAGAAAAATCCAACTCGATTTAGGTCAAGGTTGTTAGGTCCGGAAGTATAGGTAATAATTATACTATTTCACATGGAAGAAAGAGATGTTATTTACTTGAATACTATTCAAATTGTAAATTGTTTAGTTATAGATAATGATGTCATAATGTTGTTTATTGGCATCATTATATACATATTTAATTAATATAAACTCATGTTTTCAAATCAGATTAAATTGATCGGTTCAACTGAAATTTTATGGTCGGTTCAATCGAAATTTGGTGGTTGCTCCAATCTGTTTGACCACAAATAACCAAAAAACAATCAAAATCAACAGTTTTTTTTTTTAGAACTTAATTTTGGTATTTAGTTATATTAAACTTTGTTAAATGTATTTTTGGTTAGTTATTTATCTTTTTTTTACCTTTAAAATTTAGTATATAAAAATTATTAAATTAATCTGTTACATTAGTATTTTACTTATAATAATAAAATATAGTCATTTTTTATTAAATCGACTGAACTGACTGTTAAAGCAATCCGATCGATTGAACTAGTAATCGCAACAAGTCCAGTTTGATCACCGATTTGATTATGAAAAATACTGTTACCGACCAGTTGAACCAATTATTGCAACAAGATCAATTTGATCAACGATTCAATTATAAACATATTGCTATTACGTACTTTAATGGATAGCATGAGATTTCTTTTAGTGAGCATGCACGTGAAAACCCTTCCAAATCTCCCATAGAAACTCCGAACTCCAAATCACAAGCAATCACCAACATTTGTGTCATCTTGTAGATTTAAAAAATTATGATATTCTAGCTAAATTTTTCTTATTTTTGAAATCCACGATTTTAATATTAAGTAGAATCGGAAGAAAATCATACTTATAAATATCCTCTGTGTCTGCTAATGTAAATAAATAATATGACATTGAATCTTCTTTTTATACTTATTCGTATTTGATTTATATCCTTCCACATATGCCAACGAGTTTAATGTGTTATTGGGTGTAATGAATTTTGAGAGGTGAGGAGGGCGAAATTTATTTTTTTAAAAAAGTAGTAGATAAAAAAGGTATTTTAAATTTTTTAAAATGATAAAAATTTAAATTTTATATTAAAAATTTATATTATTTTAAAAAAATTATGGAGTTGAGGGTCGCCGCTGCCAACTCCTTAGCTCTGTCTCTAAACTTAATTATCAAGATTCGAATCAAACCAAACTTGAAGTTCACATCGAAATTTAAATTGAACAACATTAATTTTATTGTATCAAAATATAAAATTTTTAAACAACACACTTATTTAATCGTTATTATTTCAATTAGGAAATTGGCACATGAAAACCACCTATGTCCCTGCAATTTAATAGTTATAAATAAATTAAATATGTTACACCCACCATGTGAAATAATTCGAACAAAACTTACAAAATGCAACTTCTCTAGCGTTCGGTGGTCAAATCCATCATTGATGACATATTGAAATTCCATCAATCAAAAACAGACACAAAAACGAAAAACAAATTTCATAACTGTGGGTCAAATTTCAAAGTTCCCCAACAAAAACAAAATTGGAATGCTCATAATCAAATAATTTAATTGACTCGAATCAACATAAAAAATTTAATACTGTGTCAAAATTAAATTAAAAAATTTAATTTGATATTTATTTTTTATTTTTATTAGAATTCAGTATTTGATTCGTTTCAATTTCTTATTTCAGTTTATCGAATCACCGAATTTCGAATCATAATCTTTATATAATGTTTCTTATTATTTAATTTTATAATATTTGTATTTTTTTACTCACCAAAACTAAAATAATAATAAATCAGAAATACAATATGATTTTATTATTAAATTTTTAAATATTTTTCTATTTTTTATTTCTTTTTTAAAAAAATTAGTTAATTTAATTACCGAACCAAAAACTCAAAAAAAATCGATAATAAGCAAACCAAAACAATTAATTCAGTTCGATATTCGATTTGGTATATACTAAAATCGAAAATGTGATTTGATTCGATTTTACCAAATAAACATCCATTACCAAAACCATAAAGATGTTTATATAAATTGGGTGTAAAAATAATTAAACTGTCCTAATTAAACTATGTTAATATATTATAAATCTGATTATGGACATGACATAATTCGATTCATATAGCATTTTCATTTCACTGATATAAGAATTTCCACCCCAAAAACAGAGGCATCTCTTCTATTCATAGTAAAGACATGAAGCCATTACCCAGGTTGTCACTTTGCACTAATGTGCTGTAATGTATTTGCAGTTTAATTTTCCAAAAATAAAATAAAATAAAATCTTGGACATAAAACAAAGCGAAACAATAATGCTTCCTTAAAAAGGGACAGCTGCACCAGACTAAAGTTGTTAGGTTAACAGAATCTTTGCAAAATTTGCAGCACAAATGAAAATATCTAGGAATTAAGTTATTCTTTAGTACTTATCAAGCAGATAAATTTACAATAACACCCATTGTGTCATTGTTAAAGAATGACTTAATAGTATGAAAATACTATTACAATAAGCACAAATGAAAATATCTAGTATGATTTTCCTTGAATTGTCCCAGTATTCCCATACTTGTGATTCTTAGGAGCTCCAAGATTCCAATGTGTGATTCATAGGAGGTGTGGCTTTTAGAAGGTTACAAATGTGATTTTTAGAAGGTCGACGACTCCAATACAATGTGTTGATACTTTTCTATTTTCTAAAAGGTGTGATTCTTAGAATGTTCAAGATGTGATTCTTAGGAGATCGAGGACTCTAATATTTCGTATGTATGATTTCCAATGTAATGTGTAATTATTAGGAGGTCTAAGACTCACAATGTGCGATTTCTATTTTCTAGAAGGTGTGGTTTTTAAGAAGTTCAAGATTTGATTCTTAGGAGGTTGGGGACTCCAATACTTCGTAGGTATGATTTTTAAGAGGTTCAAGATGTGATTCTTAGAAGGTTGAGAACTCCAATGCAATGTGTAATTCTTAGGCGGTCCAGGACTCACAATGTTCGATTTCTATTTCCTAAAAGGTGTGGTTCTTATGAGGTTCAAAATGTAATTCTTAGGAGGTTAGAAACTCCAATGCTTCGCAGGTGTGATTCTTAGGAGATTCAGGATTTAATTTTTAAAAGGTCGAGAACTCCAATGCAATATGTGATTTTTAAGAGATCTAGGAGGATTCCTATTTCCTAGGAAGTATGGTTTTTAACAGGTTCAAGATACAATTTTTAGGTTCTTAAGAGATCACCAAGCATCACAAAGAATATTCATGAGGAAAAGTGGTTAGGGCTTTGGATTTGGATGTGAGGGCATTTTTGGAACATCAAAATCACTTGGGAGTACAAAATCTAAAATAATTTAAAATTCTTTTACCTAAATACCATTGAACGCCAATTAGCCAAAGGCACCTCCAGTGTTGCTTCTGGCTTCTTCCAATTTCCAACTTCATTTATTTATTATACTTATATATGCTCAAAATCATGATTCATTATTCTGCCCCAAATTTTTTAATCATACAAATGTGGTTACATACAATTACAAAGAAGCTAACCATCATCAGTCCATTTCAGTTTCCAAGAAAAGAAAAAAGGAAAAAGAAAACCCTCAAATTACAAAAGAATACATCAAGAAGTAGCCGTTTCAGGACTGGAGGAATGCTACAAAAGATTGCCAAAACTATATACACTAACACAATAAGTATTATGTAAAAAAATCGAAAAAAAATAATAATCTGTAAACATCCTATTAACTTGACTTTGCAGTTGATTTGCTGAAACCTTTGCAGAACAACTACTTGTTAGACCACTGGAATTCTATTTCCAAATTCCTTGAAGGTCCACTTTTGCTTTCAGGCAGTAGTGTGTACTCCCCAGCAACTGCACCTAACATCACTACACGGTCGATTTGGATCGTCACCTTTCCAAATGAGCTCTGCCATTACAGTAAGGAAGTGATTAGAATACGGAAAGCGAAAAGAAAAAATAGAATATATGTCATATGAGTATCCGAAAACACCAAATTCACCCCAAATCTAATCACTTTCAACTCATTTACCTTCCCCATTTTGCTCTTGTTCTTGCAGGAAATGTGAAGCTTCTGGCCCTTAGGAGGACTTTCAAAGGACCAAGCAAAGCTCTCATCCCATTCTGGATTGGGACCAGTCGATACAACCTGACAGCAAAGAACATTTTTCATTTAGGCTTGACGTGCATATAGAATGCATGTTCAAGTCACATGATCCATTTTCAGCATTTAATTAGTGATGATACCCATCAGACAGATGCAGTTGCCCCAGTAAACATAGCACTAACATGACCAACTTGATATCAGGAAATAGATATAATGACTAAAGCAAGAAGGTTTAGTCTAAAAAAAGCGTCCACATGTCCTAGGATGCCGGTGGTTTTTGTGCAACCTTTTCTCTTTTCCAAATCTTTTAAGCCTCCTGGCCCTCGATTGTAATAGCTTAGTAAAAGAATTGAAACAGAACCCACAAATATGGATGGATCGACACTCGAACATGCAAATACAAAAGCCAATATGCATGAACTTGCAGAAAGTATGCATAGAGAAAATTTCAGATTTTTTGTACAGTCATGAATGAAATAAGGGTAGAGGTAGCACATAATTCACTAACATATAATGGGAAATCCAAACACCCTAGGTGGGAGGGGTGTGCATGTGTTAGCATGTGTGCAAGACACAGGTAGGGTCAGCAGTGTCCTTTAAATAACATGTACAAGATAGCCTAATTTAACCTAAGATTTATATAAATTAGCAATATCATATAGAAGATAAAGGTCAGATTCTGAGAAACAGCACTGGTGCAAAGAACGAGTTGGGAAAAGAAGTATGACATCAGACCTTGGTTTGCCGTGGTGGAGTATTTCCAAGGGTTAGCTTGCAGTATACACTTGGGTTCCCGACCGATTGCCTCATATTGTTTCCTCTCTTGATTATCACCATGAGTGTTCCTGGCAAACACTGCAGCAAAAATTCTGCTTTCTCCTGAAAACGAGGAGGGCCTGATTGGATCAAGTATTGTAATAAGGGTATTGCGTCTGCAGCAGCAATAGATTGGGCTCGAGAAACTTCAGCTGGACATGCTGACCATGCCTGCCTGAGAAGAAATAGTGCATCCAAGGCAGCTTCTTGAGTGGCCTCTGATCCAGTCTTAAGAGAGGTGACCAGATGAGGAATACTTAGCGTTGCAGGTTCAGTGGCTCTTAGACGGGGGAAGTTGCCAAATAGTGCATTGAGAGCCTTCAAATACTCCTCATTTACTGTACCACTAGCCCACAAGTCTTTCTCAATTGCAGCTACAAGAGCAGCAAAGCCAACAAGTCATTGAGAATCAACAATTAGGAAGCAGAAAAATATCTAGCCACAACTAAATATAAATCATAACAAACAGCATTTAAGAAGCTGGATGTACAGCAGGTGGGATTAGTAATTGTGTGCACACTTTTAACTTTGCTTATCCAATTGCCAGCTCAGAAAGCTTAAGCAGAGTTTCAAGTAAATATTGCAAAAATTGGTAATATGAAGATAACAACGAATTCAGATATAACCAACAAGACAAATCTTTTCATCGTGAGGAAGACATTTCAGTTCTTATCTTGACAAAGCCATTTTTCACACACATGCATCAAGAATATCAGCAGAATGACCAAGAAAGGCTTAGAGAAGCATATGAAGCACGTGTAGACGAGATAGGACGCTCTTGAAAACTATTCTCATCATCAGAATGAAAATAGACAGCCATCACCATGCTAGGAGACAGTGCAAGGCAACAATTTATCAGATGACAAGTAGCAAGAGACAGGCCAAGCTAATTTAAATATTTTCACCAACAAATGAACTTAAGCAAAGCTCAGCATGAATAAGAGACGAGGAGGTTTACCTGTTATAGCTCTGACAGTTTCACTTGACGCATATTCTTGTATGGTATTATTAGAGAAAAGAAGTTTGATAAACATTGCTGCCTGTATTGATGTTTCAGGGTCACTAGAACCAATCAGATCAAGCACAACCTGAACACCACCAGCTTCTGCAACTGCCCTTTTATTTGATCTGCTGTACATAACAAGGTTCTGTAGAGCACATATAGCTACTACTTTCATTTCTTCTGTAGGTTGATCCTCAAGCAGATTCACTAATGCTCGGCACGCTGAAACAGCATCTGCTGTTCGAGCAAGAGCCTCATTCTGGAATAGATCACCAAGAGCAAGAGTTGCCAGTAACCTCGCCTGCTGACCTTGGGTTTGAGGATCCAAAAGGTATTGTGATAATGGTAAAATTGCAGATTTGGTAACTTTTGATTCCCTGATCTTCACATTGTTCAACAACACCTCAAGTAGTCTGGCAGCTGTTTCCTCACACTGATGACTTCTAAGAATATCCAGAAGCGCTTCAATTGCCCCACTTTCAGCCATTGCTTCAGCACTGGTAGAGTCATCACTCTCCAACACTAGAAGAGCATTCAATGCACCAATAACTGTGCTCTCCGAGCCTGAACGAAGCAACCTGACCAACACTGCTACAGGTACTTCCAAATAGAATTCAGAACTAAACTGCAGAATACTGGATAACACAGAAGCAGCAGACTCCCACAAGGCACTCGGGAGCAAAGGATCAGCTTGAAGTATGACTTTGGACAGCTCACTCACACCACCCTCTTTTGCGATTTCATTTGGCCATGTTGCTGCAACACTGACAAGAGCCCTCACAGCTCTCTGTTGCAAAATAGGAATGCCAGAACCAAGAACACGTACAAGCGGACCAATCACCTGCTGTGTTAGAGGGTCTCTTTGAAGATGCTCCTCCAAAAGCAGGTGGGACAGAAGCTCAGCTGCCAATTGCTGCACTGCTGAAGCAGGAGAGTCAAGTAAAGGTAGGAGAGGTTCTATAGCTTGCTGAGATGTGAGGGTATAATCAGCACGACACTGTGGATGCTCTAAAATATTCACAAGCACCTGCAGTGCACTATGTTGTCCATCAGGTCCAAACTCCAATCTTGTCAGCAACAGGAAGAGAGGCTCAACCACTTTCGCTGCTGATGGACCTTTTGCAATGGTTGCATTATTTGTAAGTATTCTGAGCAATTCAGCAAATGCAGCACAGAGGAAATCTGGTGCTTCATGAAGTATATCAAGCACGCTCTCAACTACTCCAGCTTTCACCATTTCCATCTTACAGGCAGGCCTATCTTTCCCTAACTTAACGAGAGCTCTAGATATAGCCTCATGGAGCAAATAATTCCGACCATAGAGAAGGCCTACAAGAGGGATAACAGCACCATGTGCAGCAACAAGTTCCGCCAGCTGTTCATCATCTAAAAGTTTATCTAACGCACGGACAACTGAATGGTGAGCTGGACTGTACTCAGTAACAAGGAGAGAAACTAAAGGCTCAACACAGCGCGCCGCTGCTAGAGTAGATCTTATTCTTGTGTTGCCAAAAAGTACACAGCACAACTCAGCGGCATCCCCCTTCAGTTCCATAGAGTAATTTGACGAAAGAATCCGGCATAGCACATCAACAGCATTCATCTCAACATCAGCAACCGCAAGGGCTCTTGATGGATTCTCACTCAGCAGCCTAACCAGAGCAGCAATAGCAGCATGTTGCTCCTTCTCCAACCCTGTATTCAGAATTTCGACCAAAGGTTGAACAGCTTGCCTGGAAGATTCTGCATTCCTTACATGGTCAGCAGAAAACAAGTTTTCCAAGGCTTTAGCTGCACTATATCTTGCTGCTCTTCCACCTAAACGCAGAACTGCTACAAGTTGACTGACAGCACCAAATGCAGATTCATGTCTCCTTATCTCAGCTGTGCTAAACAGAATGCCCAGTAAATCAGTAGCAGCTTCCTCATATGCATCTTGTGGGCTCAGAGAAAGATATTTGGTCAACCCTTCCAAGGCCCCCGACTCTACCATAACAGTTTGATTAGAAGGACAATCTTTAGCAAGCTGAATTAGAAGTCCAAGAGCAAGAAAAGGTGCCCCAGGGCGATCTGGAATAGGTTTAAGCAAATCAACAAGGGCTGGTATGGCTTTCCTAGAAGTTGCACCAGCCCTAATGTCATCAACCCTAAACAATCTCTCAAGAGCAACTTGGTCAGGATAACGAACCAAAGCAAACTCCTCTGACAATTCTAGAAGGTCATATATATCAACATCAGCACAACCAAGCAAGGAAATGAGTCCTGCTGCTGCCCCTGAATTTGCAACAGACAGTAGAGTTCCCCTGCTACCATTACAGACCAGACTGGCCACAGCTTGGGCAGCAAAATATCTGTTTGCTGCCTCCTCTGACCTCAACAAATTAGCTAGTACTGGAATTGTTTTCATAGTTGCATGTGCACGAATGATATCTCTATCTTGAAATAAGACAGCTAATAATAAGGCACAAATCCAAATACTGCCATCCTCTTTATAATCAGACTGCAAAATTTGCAGCAAATTTGATTAAAGAATATGCCAGAAAAATTTGTGAATCAGCATTTAGACTGGCATCATGAGCAAATATAAGGACAAGATAATAATTCATATGAAAACTGGTTTCACAATATCAAGAACTTCTTCATTGGTAGATGCAAAATCAATCAGGTATGAGTATTGCACTTAAAGCAAATAAAGGAGTAAATTGAATACCTGTGTATACTGCAAAAAGGATTGAGAAATTTTCTCAGTAAGAACTTCAATTGCACCAGCCTCCATGATCTCAAGTTTACTTTTGTCATCACGACTAGCAAGTGCAGAAAGAAGCCATATAGCTATATTGGCACCATAAATGACTGATGTAATTCTCTCTGAGTCATTTTTACTTGCTTCATCAGTTGTCCTGTTGATGCTTATGATATCTTTGTTGCCCTGATCTCCAACTTGAGAAGTAGAAGTTAGCATTCCAACAAGAGAATGGATGAGTGAAGCACACAAATTAGATCCGTTTAATTCTTCAACTACTTTTTGATGATTCACTTTGGCACTGCAAACAAGAAGTGCAGCTCCCCCAATTTTAACCCTAGCATTTGAGGAACTGATTACCCTTCTTGCAATGGATGAAATGCATCCAGTGACACAGGCAATTGTGTTCCCAAGAACTAGGGGCTGAGCCTGGCAGAGCGGAGATAGTATTTCTATAGCCTTATCCTGCAACAGTGGCGTGGCATCAGTGATACATGAAACTACTGGGGTAATGCTACTAGGGTAGTCAGCAAGAACCGCCCAAGCAGGTTTAATGTGACCAATATCTCCGACAGGCCTTGAGAGGAAAGCAAGTGCATCTAGAGCCTCTGATGTAGAAACGGATCTACTGTCAGCAGCTTCCAGGAAAGAAACTAGAGCAAGCACCGTTCCAGTACGATTTACACAGTCAGTTAAAGCAGAATCAATCAGACGAGAACGGAGAAGCCGAGCAATAGCAGCTGCTGCATGGATCTTTCCAACGTTTGTGCCTTCACGTAATACTCTAGTGGCAGGCAAAATAATTTCTTCCGAGATAGATTTATCTGAAGCTTCACTGTCTAAAAGGAGATTTGCCAAAGCACAAACTGCTTGCTCCGCGACTTGCAATATTGAAGAGTTAGCAAGCACCACCAACAAAGGCAAAGCATCTCTAGCAATAGCAGCCACATCACGGTTCTCTTTAATAGAAAGAAAGATCACAGCAAGGCAGCGGGAAGCTTCCACTAAGACGTTTTCAGATTCAACATTTAAAAGTTTCATGACTGACCAAAGGGTCTTAACAGCAATGTTAGTTTCACGCAAGTCCTTCCTGAGATCAAAGATACCAGCCAGCGCTAGCGCAGACTTCGCCTTAGTCTCTTCTTTGGTAGAGCTTAAGATTTTTATCATTGTCTCAATGGCATCATTTGCTGCACTACCTTCACGCACCATATCATTCAGAGGGGCCACAGAGAGCAAACTTTTTAATGCGTCTAATACATAAACTTTAGATTCGGGCAGATCACTGGTTAATAATGCAGTGAGTTGGCTAATTGTTGCTGTATCTGACTTGTGAATCAAATGATTTAAGGTCTTCGCTGCAATCTCCTTCCCATTGGGACTTCCATTCTTTAGTAGCCAAAGTAAAGCGGGAACAGCATCAGCACTTTCAACACAGGCACGTATATCCTCACTATGATTACAGAGGTTTCCAAGGATTGTTGCAGAGTCTTCTTTAGCTTTTGCAGACCCTGTTTCTAGAATTTGAACAAGCGGGGGAATGCCACCAGCAGCAGTAATAGCCCATTTACTTTCATCATTTTCATTCGATAGAAGGCAAAGTAATGCGACAGCACACTCTTGTTGCTGCTCTGATGAAAGACCGAGAAGAGATATCAAAAGCTGAATCCCCTCGCGACCTTGAAGGGCCTGCCACAAACTACCTTCATTGTTGCAGAGAACGAGAAGGGACCTTGTCAACTCTTCCTGAACTTCATTGGTCGCCATTGTAATCAAACCCACAAGCAGTCTTTTTGCATCAGAATTTGCAAGTTTGCTCGCTAGTACTGGATTCCCGTACAAACTGGCAAGGGCTTCTATCGTACGCTCCTGAACCAAAAAGGATAACCGAGGTTTGAACTGCTGTACCAATGTCTTCTCCACCTCCATGGAATCTGATGCTCTAGCATTTTCTGCTTTGCTGTCATATATCATCAGAGCAGAAGCTAATGCTCCTAATGTGTCCGCTACTTGTGCAGGAGAGTTACATGATTCAAGGCTTTGACCAAGACTTGAGATGACAAATGACAGGCCACCAGATATGTTTGCAAGAGCGCACATTGCATTCTCTTGCAAAGCTTGGGCAAACTCACCCTGCATGAATTCTTTTGAAGGAGCTATTGTTGCATTAATTAGAACAGGTATACCATTGGCATTACCAATCTCCCGCCTGGCTTCTTTGCACTGTGCAGAAAGAGATTTAAGAGCAGCTGCAGCTTCTGCTCTTACAGGAGCTTCATTGCCAGGTCCAAGTAGCTTCAGAAGCAGTTTAGTGGCCTCTGCGGTCAAGACTTTAGAACAAACAGATGCATCCTCCATCATCATGCATGCCAGGAGAAAGCATACATTTGCTTGAGTACTTGATTGGCCTGTTGTAAGCAATTTGACGAGTGTATCAACTCCTCCAGCTTTAATTGTTGCAGACCAAAATCCCTCAGTGCTGCTAGAAAGATTCCGCAGAGCTCCCGTTAGTAAGTCATCAACCACATTTCCAGCCTTAAGTCCCTTCTCTAGTTGTTCCCACAATACAGGAACAACTCCTTCTGTTGAGAAAATTTTCGAGCCGACATGATCCTTAGCATCACCTTGAGAAACAGCAAATATGGTCTTTGCTGCTGCAATTTGGCCTTCAGCTGAGTTTGATTTAAGAAGACCAAGTAGTGGAGGAATGCAACCTCCAAGTAATACTTTGACCCGCAATTCATTCTCTTTGCAAAGAGAACCTAGAACAGTAGCAGCCTGTATCTTTATCCCCAGTGATCCAGACCGAAGAAGAGAAACAAGTACTGGAACTGCTTGAGAATGTGATCCAACAGCACCAAACGCATTTTCCCGTGTATTAATTAGCTCAAGTAATTGCCTCAAGGAATTCTCTTTTTCTTGTGATGATGAGGAACTCTGCCGCAATTGCTCAATGCATTGGGCAACACTTGCTAATGTCCCATCCGGGTCCTCCATGCTACTCCTATCTCTGCATGTAAAGAGGCACTATGATTGTCATCCAGACTAACCCAACATAAACTCATGAAATGATATCAGACAGAAAATTAATGCAGTAGCTAACTGAGAGAGAGAGAGAGAGAGAGAGAGAAACAAAAAAAAAACAAAGCACTATTTGTGATGGCTACAATACCGACAATATTAAAAGCTGAAATCACCAAAAGAAGTAGTGCGTGTCTAAACAAAAATAAAAGTTGGACCTTACTTGCTAGACAACATCTACAAACGCAGGAGGCAAAATGCCCTGCAATAACCTAGGAAGTAGTAAGAGTTTTGATTTACTTCCATATAATCCCATCAACCGAATTATAACTCCATACATTGTATCAATTGATTGTTGTTAGTTTTTGCCAAAATTAATTAACCATGAGAATCTCAGTTGATGAACAAGACAGCTTTTAAATTCGATTAGAGTTCTTGATCATAAAGTATATAATGCTAGAAAGGCTCGTGATTGATTCTTCAAAGAAGAATACAACTAAATGAATTTGATATACTATATGCCATCTGTTCTTGTTAATATCTAATGAATTTAGTTAGGACTGAAACATGCATTATCACCATTCCCATATGCAGGTAGAATATCTTCAAGAAAAATCATTATCGTTAAATATTCCCATTTTTTTTTATTTTTTTAAGTTTTCCTGGTGTCAGGAGCATGAACCGGTGCTCCACAAAAGCATTTCTATCCAAAAGCACACATATTTTACAGCACATCATTTGATACCCAACTGCTGACGTTGATCAGCTTACAACATCAGTTGTAGAAAACTATATTATGTGCATAACTCAACAAATACTAAAGTATCGAGCAACCAACCTTGAATTCAATTTCATGAGGGCATGGGGAGTTGGAGGCTCTGGGTCATAAGGTTTAGCTTCCCCACTTCTCTCCTACAGAAGAAAAGAATTACATAAACTTAGTGTGAGAGAATTTTCAAAGGCACATGGGATATAAGCACATAACTAATCAAATTCAGGGAGTTATAACATAAAGTGATTGGTTGTAACCAATCTAGCAAGATTATCACTGAAGATAGCACTAAGTTAAGTGGTATAATTATACAAATTACTAGATAGCTCACATGCCATTCAGGATCTTATGATCTCTTTGGAAGAAAAGACAGTTGAGCTAACTCTTAAAACACAACATAGAGGTAATTATGCAAGAGAAATAGCAATCTAGATTTTCAATAACTTTTTTCGAAAAAGAAAACTGAGAAACTAATTATCACTGCTCTCAAAGATTTCAAGAAATAATTTCAGAAAAATGTGTGAAATAGATATTTTACTTTAGCATGATTAATTGATCTTTAAAAATTGTTTGACCCATATTGCATGAAAATATACAAATTCTTCAATGTGAATTACATGAAAACTTTAAAAAATCCTCTCCCCATACCCACTAGCTTCAAATCAATGGACTATTTTCAGGGAAAAATTAATGACCGTAGAGGTCTACCGTGGACTGATGAAGTAAGCCAGGTGTCTCAAGTCCAAATTTCGTGCAGTCACATCCAAGTTATTTACCAAAAACAAGCAATGATTAAACCAAAATGAACACTCGTTACGAGCAGAAATATTGCAACCCCATGCCTACGACCAACCATGATATATGAAATCAGGAATAATTTATTCCAATACTTGACTTCAGATCATGAAAGTTTAGTGTATTCCAAGAATCCAGTTACTGATACTGTCATCACTCTCACTTAAAGATAAATCTTACCAAGTCATTGTGGGGAAGGGTGCTTCCATTGGGAGCAGCAACCCTCCAAGCCAGTGTAGTCGCCAGCTTCGCTGTGATCCCAAGATTTTCACTTCAGATCTGACTCTCCCAAGACACAGGCAGAAGCTAACAGCAGAGTCCTGTTGAGCTGACAAGTCAACCACAGGACAAAGCAAGTCCAATAAACTAAATTATACTAGTGATGAAATCTTCAACTGAAGAAATCTAACGTCTCACTATATAGGCACTTACCGATCCCAATAGCAGAAACGTCAAGAATCAGAACTCCAATTCAAAATTTTCTTCAGACCCATATTTACAAATCAAACGAATGCGAGTATAAAATGAGAGATACTAATTAAGTGGCATCCAATAATGTGTGATTTGACTTAGAAATGACACTTCACTGAATTGAACACTTTTCTCTTAATTAAATTCAAAACAATCAAAAGTCGAATCCAATAAACAAGAAAAGCAAAGCCTTTTAAAATACCACCAAATTTCTTCCAATAATTACTAGATCAACGTGTTCCCAGATGAAAAAGTTGACACCTTTATGGGGAAAATGAATGCAGGACATTCAACAAATCTAGACAGACAGGCGTATTTCCATCTATATAGATTGCAGAACTAGTAGATGCATGAGGATTGTGAAGAAAGAGTAAGATCTAGCAGAAATGAGAAATTGGGGAAACCTTTTCTCAGATTCTGGGACAGCACATCAAAATTTCCTTCTTCAGCGTGACTGTTGGTGCTGTAATTAATGCACAGAGAGAGAGAGATGTTGTGAAGGAAGGTGTTTGTCCGTGTGTGCGTCTCTCTCTCTCAAATGCAAATTGTAGGTTTCGTAGCTGACAAGCGAGGAAGATAATAAGCCTTTCACTTGTGTGTGTGTGTGTCTGTGTGAGAGAGAGAGAGAGAGAGAGCAGAGAGAGTGTGGAGAGTGTATGCAATGTGTATGTATTAGTGTGTGTATCAAAATGTGTGAGAGGAAGAGAAACTGTGTGTGTGTGTGTGTGTGTGTTTGAGAGAGAGAGAGAGAGAGAGGGAGAGAGCTTAGCTAATGCTTGCAGGGGAGGTGGGGATGGACCACCGACAGATTATGCGACGGCGGCTTTTTGGTTGTCCGGCTTCGGCTTCGACTCGTTTTTTCTTATTCACTTTCTACTCTTGCTAGAGATACCCAAATAATAAACAATTCTTAAAAAAAATAATTAATAAAAAAAATATTATTGCACTCATCATATAATTAATTGAATATAATCAAATCTAATTAGAATAAAAAATAATAATTACTATTATCTACTTCTTGTTTTTCTATTTTCGTATTTGAATGAAAATATTATCATCTTCGTCCAATTTAATAATTCATTTTTTTCAGTTGATCAATCAATTTAATGATTTTCAAAAGCAATCAAATAATATTAAATAATATAATAAATATTAAAATTTTAAATTTTAAAAATGTTAAAATTATTAAAAAATTAATATGATAAGTTAGTTAAAAGATCATAGAATTTAACTTTATATTGTAGCAAATAGAGCAACTAATTTGGAATTAAAAAATTGTTAAAAAAATCAATGTAAAGTATGCAAATGAATGATTATATTTTTTGAAAAAAGTGATTGAAAATCTAGTTTGAAATGATAAATAAAAGTTTATTTGGGTGAACTATAGTACTTTTTCCAAAGTTGTTTTCAGTTAATAGGTACCATGAATAAAGGAGAAAATGAGGTTTTATCTTTTATATTTTACCAATACATAGTTTATATATATATATATATATATGTACATTAAATAAAATTAAATTCAAGATGTTTATGTTTTTTTGACTTATTTACATCCTCTTTTGATCTAACTTTGGACAGAAATATAAATATATTTTAGTGATTTCTTAAGAATAAACTTAAGCTTGGAATAAAATTACTTAAAAAATTACTCCCCTATAACTTATTAGTGTAATCAAATACCATAAAATTTTACAAATTGGAAGAAATGTTAGAAACATGTTAGAAAATAACAAATTCATGAACAAATAAACTAATTTTTGAAAGAAATGTTAGAAAATAACAAATATAGGAACAAATAAGCTAATTTGTTTATAACTCTTAATAATAATAGTTGTTGGCGTTAATGCGTAATCTAAAGGTGCTAACAATTCAGTTAACCGAACGAATCGAATAGAATCGAAATCAAACTAACAAAATTTGATTAAATTTTTTATTTTCAGTTCAGATTTTATTTTTTATTTAATTTAATCGAACCGAACAAAAAATCAAATATAATATTTTATATATTTTTTATATAATATCTTATACTTGTTATTTATTTTTATACTACTTTCTTTATTCTTTTACTCACCCAAACTAAAAAACAATAAATAAATAAATGCATGTATAATTTTATAATTTAATTTATTATCTGACTTTTAATAAAAAATCAATTAACTAAAAAATAATTAAAAAAATTATAACCAAATCAAACCGATTAATTCAATTCGATGTTCTTTTTATTGTTTCGAAATTCGATTTAATTTTGTTCAGCCGAATGAATGCCAAAATCTAGTTGTTTTGTTTTCAAATTTTGTTTTATAACAATAACGGTTACTATATAAAGTTTTAATTCAAACTCGATTTGATCAAATTCAAAAAAATTATGAAACAAGTGGATTTACGCTTATTATCTGATTGTTTCCACTTCCAAAATAATAATAATAATCACATAGTAAATGTAATTATAATTATTGTGTTTGATCAAATTGAATCTTGAATTAAAATCTACATATTTCCTTTTTTGCCCCTTACCCTCTTGTATAATTTTTACAACAGCTATGATATGGTATGAGAACTAGCCGACTCTGCATACTAGCCGACTACAAGTCTCTCTCTCTCTCTTAGTTGGCAAAAACTATTACAGTGTCACTGTATAGATGCAAGAAGAAAGTGGATGTATGTACAGTAAGATACACCTAATAAGGATGGTTGATTAATCTATTTAAGTTTAACAAACCATGTTCTTTTCTTTGGGTCAATTATAAGTAATGTCTTATGATTACCAAAATGCCCACATGCAATTAAGAGTTATAAATTAAATTAGTAGGATATAAGGGAAGGATTATGACTCCACAACAGAAAAACCAGCTGTAAAACTTATTTATATCATTTCTCCTTTTTTTTTTCTATTTTTTTGGGTTTTTTTTTTCAATTTATACCCCTTAGGTTTGAATTAACACTAATTAGACATGATTAAGATTTATACAATCATGTCGATTTCTTGTCAACTGAAATCCACAGTTTTGTTAGATATATGATGGATTTTGTAGTATTATGAAGAGCTCAATAGTAAAAGATGTCATATCAATACATGCATGTTATTGCACGAAACATAAACTTTATTTTAACAATTATAATTTTTCAATCTTTCTTCATTTTGATATAAGTTCAATTTATTTTGCATATTTGCTGTTTTTTGCTGTATTGATATTTGAAGGGTTATCGCTAGAATAACATCAATACTTCTAATTTTTTGTTTGTGTTACAATTCAATAACCAATCGCTCTTATTCGTATTAAAATTAATCTATGCTCGAAAACATATGCAAAACAATGAATATGAATATTTATGATTGCATGGAAAAATTCTTCGATAATTAAATCAATAAATAAATAATTGAAAAAAAAAATACTTAAATGTAAAATATGTAATGTAATACCAAATTCAAGAATCATGAATGTTTTAGGTAATTGAACAAGAGGAGGATTATGTTACATTTCTTGAACTGAAAGGCAAGTTATTTGTTAATTAAGTAATTTATTTAAGATAAAATTATATTTCCTTATATAATATTTAATAGAGTCATTATAAGACTGTCGGACGTCCACAGCTCAATCTATTCGAATCTGACCTCATTATTTAGTTTAGATCAATATAGAAGTCATTATTCTCAAAAACTATTTTGATCAATTCGATCTAATCGAATCATTACTATCATATTTGATATTAATATTACGAGCCAATACAAATCACTCAAACTCAAATATATTCAATATCAAAGGATTAAGCCTATTTATAATACTATCGTCCAAATTTCAGTCCAACTACTTATATTAAATTTATGCCACATTTGAGGGAAATTGACCACATTGGAAGACACCATGTCAATAAAACATTTATTTATTTTCATTGTTTCATTATATTTTTTGTTCCATCATTTGTAAAAAAAAAAAATATTTACTATAAAAATAAAATAAATGACCCTGAAAATAGAATACTTTAAGAATAATGTATTAGATCCATTTTCGACCCCATTTACTTATAATCCGATTTATTTGGATCGGATCCAATCTATCAGTGTATAATTCTGATATTATTTATTATAAACATTTGAATATAATTCATTCTTATAAACTAGCTAATGGAAGGTTGCGCAAAGGTTTATAACTCAAAGGATTGTAAATCTAACACTGCAAGTCCATACTTTCTATACTGGAATCATAACACATGGTTAATTTTTTTTAAAAAAAACCTATGTTTTACTATTCAGAATTTACCATTACAAAAACATTTGTTTTCTTATTTTTATGCTATTAAAGTAATTGGCTTGAATATTAATCAAGGATGAAGATGTCGGGTCTTTGCCAACTGACCCGGGTACGTGATATGCCGCCAACTTTTTCGCCCCTCTGTGCATGGGTGTGTGTTCTTTTGAATTATGCACTCGAGTGGTTTGATGAAGTGCGTTAGAGAAAGTAATTTTAGCAAGAATGTAGTTTGAATCATCTTTTGGTGACAAAGAGGTTTTACACATGGTTTTAACAGCAGCTGAGGAGGAGGTGCTGCAAAAGGGTCCTGCCATTCAGCTCGCTATGTGGGTGTGTGTCTGCTTGTGTTATCGTATGCATATGAATATGCTTCATCAACCATACTCTGAATTCGTCAGTTGAAACAGAGTAGCTTCTGTGTTAAATGGTGATGTTCTTTTGTTATTCCGTGCTGTTCTCTTTTAAACAAATGAACTTTCCAATCCCTTTGTGCTTGCATATAACCCATGTGATGGGTAAGTTTTAGTCTTGATATCCACACAAGCAATAACTCATGTTTGTTAATGTTTTAACATAGTTCTGTAATGAAGAACAACAAGGTCGATGTATATGTCTATTTGCCGGACAGGAAGGAATTCATGAGACTTGATTAAAGTAGGATTTTGTTTTGGTTTTGGATTGTGGTGTGTGCCTTGCTCTTGTCATTCTTAATTTGGTATTGTGTGGATTCAAGATTTTGGCCAATGTGACCCAAAGAGGTGCACGGGACGAAAGCTTGCAAGATTTGGATTGTTGAAATAAAGTATCTATCTGACTTGAATATTTTATTGTATAAAAGGAATATTTCCTTTGTCACTTATCATTTGAATGAGGAAACAATCTTTGCTTTATCAATGAATCATTTTCTGTTGATTTCATTAATACTACTTTTTAAAAATATTTTGCAGGAATTGCGGGTTGGTAATGGATTTGGAAGAATTGTTTTGGGGTAATTACAGCCACTGTCTATTAGCCAGAGTTCTGATGATTTGGACCTCTTGGTTAGTATTGTATCTTGTCTTGTACTGTCAACATCTTTGTATTTGGTCACGAGTGATCTAGGGCACTGAAATTAAAGGAGCAACGAATTGATTTGTTTCTCTAACGACTCTAGAACGAGACTATATTTGCATGCTTCTAATCCATTCACTACTTGAGATATTTGTAGTGCGAAAATTGGGCAATGCATGATAATTGATTGCCTACTGCAGTCATTTTTGGCAGTGACATACAAATTTTCTGAGCTTTTAACTGAATATTGCTGTTATTTGTTCTTACTATTTTAGAGGTCTACAGCGTTTGCTGCTTCAGGTTAGTAGTCCCTGTGCAAACACCTAGTCATCATATTATTTTGGTCTATATTTAATGTTGACAACAAGAATTAAAATTTTATGAGGTTTAAGTGGAAAGGTTTTGGTTCCAGATAAAAATATGATATGATTTTTTTGAAGTCTAGATTTATTGGGTTTAAATTTATTTGATTTGACCTCATTTGATAGGTACTAGTTCCGTTGATTTTTTATTTTTGTATATTTTCCTAGATTAATTAGCTTACATTCAGTCTTGTACTTAAACACATATTGGTCTTCTGATACGATGTTAAAGGATGTAGATGTATTTAATTGGATTTGACCAACAACCAATATTCCTAATAATCCATGGTGTTTCTAGTTGGTTTACATCATTCATACTTCCTTTGAGTATAATCGGAAGGAACTTTTCATTACTACTTGCATGTCTAACATTGTATATATAGCTAGTTTTGCCGTGTTGCAAATATATATACATATATATATATATATGATTGGATATATTTATGGTATTATTTTCCAAGTTTCAGCCCCACTTGATCATACTGTCTCACAAGAGGATCTTGGGTTAATTAAATGGAGAGGTTTAGCTGTCATCGATTGCTCATGGGCACATTTAGACGATGTACCTTTCACCAAGCTGCACTGCGCTGTGCTGCTCCTTGTCTTTGTATGGATTTGAATTATTCCGATCGTCATTTACTTATGTTGCAGTTTCTATATTTTTTCTGGTTGATTCAATGTTGGATCATAAACTGGAGAGTCTTGAACAATTTGAAAAATTATTTTATGTAGTTGACATACTATGGAACCTTATGACTATGCTGCATGTGAGAGGTTTAAGAAAGTTTTGCTATGGTTTGTCTTCCAAGCATAATGGACTGGGTAGTTGCATCAAATTTTATCCCTTAACACACCAAATGAAGCATTTCTGCTCCACCAGGTTGCCATATAGTTCAGAAAAATAAAATGTTTTTCATGTGTTCTGGACACCGCTTTAATATGTAAATAACAGATTAATACCTAATATAATAATAAAAATTATGAGCCTCCAGGCTATTGTGTTTTCTTGTTCGTCTTCCTTTTTATTTTTTGTAGGGTGACGGTGGGGAGGGCGGGGGATTTGGAGAATTTGGCATGGTTTTCGGTGATGCCTGTCAAATTATGCAACAACCTATCAGAAGTAGATTAATAAATATTAGTGGAGGTAGGACAGAGAATATGTAAACATTGGTAAATCTTCTTCCAAATTGTTGCAGCTCACTTGTGGGGAAAAGATGTAAAGATATGAGAAGATATCGAAAACAAATGAGTCAGAAATTCATATCCATGAGGTTTAGGCTCATGGATAAGATAACCCTGAATGATTCAAGGCAAGATTCAAAGATTTTCTGACAACTATGCCTTAATAATGGAGTGAAAAGTTCAAGCTCCAGACTGATTGAATTCCTCATTGTTTCTGTTTCTGGCAACAATGCTGTGTTTGTGCTAAGGGTCACATACAAGTTGGTTATATTGGCAGCTTATATTTTTACTTTCTATAATTTGTCTAGACTCATGCTTGCATGTGGAATTACAGTACCTTGGTTGGTAGCAGCAAATCAGTAAATTATGGTCGATCCTGTGAGATTTCTTGTGTTGAGGCATTAGCTGCAGCTTTGATCATTTAGTTCTGAATTTAAAAACCTATTCCATACAGTGATGAGTTCATCTCTATTATACTTCCTTTACTGTTAGAATTGTTACCGACTTTCGTAATGACTCTCTGTAAGTTATTTTCCTTACATGCAAGCAATGCCAGCAGTTACTTTATATTACCAACATAATTTGAGTTACAACACCATATTCATCCCATTCTTATTCATTCTAAAGATTTGATTTTAATTTTAATTTTTCTTTGTTTTTAGAGAAAAACTTATATTGCTTAATTTCTGCTAATGCAAATGAGGTGCACACACGCGAAAACACACTTCTTCCTTTTCTTGTCTCTGAAGATATTGGAAGTTGGTATACAATTTATGCTATAGCTATATTCGACATTATGCTATGATCTGTTCAAGCCACCAACCTCTGTGGTTCAACCTTTCAGTCAAAGTTGTTTCCCAGAGCTACATGATTTATCTTGTAATAGATCTTTAAAGCATTTTATGATTTCTGATTCTTTGTTTCTGCTAATGCACATGAGATCATGCTTTCTTGTCCCTTAACAGATTACTATGGCCTGCCTCTGAGTACATTCACATACCTTTATCGCCAATAATGGCACATAGGTCCGATAAAAGCAATGGTCTCTGCCTTCTGATTCTTGGTATGCTTCCTACTCTTTGAAAATTTAGCTGATTATGATTAATAATCTTTACCTTCTTATCTCCTTATCATATGAAATAGACAGTCTATAGTCGGTGTGCATGGTGGATTATCTACCTAGTGACATTAATATATACTACTGTTTCACAGTTTAGCAGTAACACCTCCTTTTGGTACTTTCCCAATTAAAGTTGGTACAGATATGCTACTTCATTTTGTTCTATACAGAGCAAAAAGTTTAGTGTTATCAACTACTGAAGCATTTGTAACATGTGCATCTATCTATGATGTCATGGAAACTTGAACCAGCTAATTCTAAATGTTGTGAAAGATGAGAGAAACATCATGATAGGTTTCAAATTATACAAGGTTGTTCGGCTAATAGGCTGTTTGCAACTGTTGGCAATCCTCCGAACTTGTTTAATAGCTGCTGGCGAATGAATGAATGCATGGAACTTCTCAAGGCATCCTCTGAATGTCGGAATGGTGCTGACATGATCTGAGTCCAAAATGAGTGGCTTTCACAGCAAAACTCACCAACTTCAGATGATGTCGCTTATGGAAAAGGTAGTTCCTAGTTTCTAGTAGTGTAAGATTGTCATTCCCCTACCATTCGGCTTTTGACCTTCTCCCCACCTAAATTTTGGTTCTGGCTTTTGCCATTTATAATGAGAGAATCCCATATTGTTTACTGCATGTCAAAAGAATTGACATTAGATATTAGTTCTCTGCATTTCAGGAGAACATTATGAATCAAACAACGACAACCATGGATCTTCCACCGGTTCTGAAGATGGACTTCCTCCACCTGAGAGAAATATGAATCATATATACTTGGAGGAAAGAAGTAACGAAGAGAGTGAATGAAGAATATTCTACTTCTACTTAGAGGTCTAGTATGCTAGCACAATCGTTAAATCTATATGAATTGGAAAAGCTGCTGCTTTGATGTGTATGTTCCCATATTTTATGATCTCTGTGCAACCAGAGGGCTGTCTTTCATTATTATCAAAACCCATCGTAATGAAATATGCAACTGTTTTAGTCTTTATTTCCCCTTGCATAGTTTCTACTGCACCAAGTTTTGCACAGAACAAAAAATATGAGGCAAAAAAAAAAACTTAAGTGCTTTCTTGACAGCAAGACTTAGGACATAGGATACCAGTTTAAGGTTACTAACCTTGTTTAAGTTGGTAGAAACTGGCACAAAGATAGATACTTGAAAAGTGGAATTTCTTTTACAAATAGTAGTTCAAAACATGAAAATCAATACTGGGTTTCTAGCCCACCAGAAGGTTAGACACATAATTATTTATGATAAATAGGAATAATTGTAACAAGTAAGTTTGTGCTAATTAATACAGTTATCCAAAGTGTATATTTTGTACATAAATTATAATAGGAGCACTGAAAAATCAAGATTTTGCAATTCTTTTTGCCCTCCCATATTCTTTGGAGCCAAACAGAAAAGCAAATTTAATAAGTGGTGAAGACTTTTATTCTTATTTTTTCTTTTTTTCTGTCTCCTAGGAACCAAATAGAAAAGAAAAGGGATAAAAGTGAAAAAATAAAGTAGGTAGTTATGGGGCCTGGGCCCAAACAATGGCTAAAACAACAATGGGCCCGAGGGAAAAAAAGGGTCCAATAAGATCAATTACTATAAATAGGCAGAGAGGGGCATTTCAGTATTTTACCAATTCGCTCCTCCATATCTCGTGTGCTTACCCTCTCTCCCGTTTCATACCAACCCTATTATTTTGTGACCTAGCTTCTGCTATTCCTCCCTCCGATTGCCATTTCTTGGATAAAAAATTCTAGATTTATGTGTTTTTTCTCATTTTTTTAAAAATAGTTTTTCTGTGGTTTGTGTATTTTTTTTTCTCTGATAATTGTTTTTGTGTTGTGATGGAACTAGGGTTTTGTATGTCCACACCTTAATTCCTCGTAAAGTGTGGGATTTCTTTAATCATCCGCTCCAGCGCTGCGAATCCTATAGTCGATTGTGAGTGTTCTTTTCTTAAATTTACAGTAGTGCATTTGTCTCTGTTTCTCTGTGGATTTTTTTTTTTCGTGTTTTCGTTTTCATGGTTTCCGCCGAATCTGAAGGAAATAGAATTTATGGATAATTTGATTATTACCTTGTAATTTGATATGTCTATGATGTGAATGGGTGTGGTGAAATTTTGATGTTTTCCGTGTTTTTGTAATGGGCGAGCTGATTTTTTTCTTCTTTCTTTTTCCTTTTCTGTGAGCGTGTATGTATTTGTTATTATGTGGGTTGAAATATTTTAACTTGAAAGCTTTTTCATGAGGTGTGTTTACAATTGAAGAATGTACTTGGTTATGGAGATGTAATTAGAGAAAATGTGTTATTTATGCTATAATGCTGCTATTGTGTCATATTTGTAGTGTTCTTCAGGCTTTTCATATGCATTCATTTTTCTTTTGTCACTTCCAATGAGAGCCCAGAGAGTAAAATAGGAGTTGAAGTGATGAAAATGATGATATGCTGTACATCTGTCTGCCAAATCTTCAATATCCTTTATTAGTGAAGAGCCTGTTGTATATATGCTGTACATCGGTCTTCTTAATCTTCAATGTTCTTTATTAGTGAAGAGCTCATTAGAACAACTGGTTCATCTCTTGGTCTAGCTAACCCTCAAAACATTCACATGTGCAGAATTTCATGGTGGTTTTGTTCCCACTACTCCTACTCTCTATTACTCAGCATCTTTCTTTCTCTCTGCAATTTCAAATTTCTTTTAGCAAACAACATTTTCTTTTGTAATTCTTAAAATGTATTTTTTATATCAATCATAAGTTAAATACACAAATTTTTTGGAATACATTATTGTTAAACAAACAATTATTTAATTAAATATTGAGATTTTAATTAAATATGAGATGTATAGTTATAAAGAATTTAGCGGATGCATAAAGTCTGCGAGGCTCCCTAGTTTGTAAAATGTTTGCCTTCTGTAATTGAGAAAGTCTATCACTCCAACGTAGTTTCCCATAGTCATAGGGTGTAGATGTGAATGGATACATGTTTATTACTGGCATGTTATTTGCATTGATGTACTGGAGTGTGGTAGATGCATTATGCTTATTGGACTCTTGTTTGTTACTTTACTTTGATTTCGTGTTCTAAACACATAATTTGTTTGGTATGTCATTTCCACCAAATGACTGTCCTGTCAATGATTCTAGGTAAGGTTTTGATAAAAGGGTAGTTTGGTAATATACAAGATGTCATCCCCATATGTCACACTTGGCAATCGATCACTTGATCAGTGGAAGGTCACTGAGCTGAAGGAAGAACTTAAAAGACGTAAATTAACTACTAAGGGGTTGAAAGAAGATCTAGTGAAGCGTCTGGATGAAGCTGTTCGCATTGAATGGGAAAATTCCATGGAGAATGCAGAAGATGATGCTACCCAATCTGAGTTACCTTTTGAACAAGCAAAGTCAGAATCTAATGTTTCTGGAAGAGCCAAGGATTTTATGGATGCAGGGATTGGCATGGTTGAAAAGGTCGATGCCAAGCCTGAGCATGAGATTGATGATCGCAGAGGGTCATTGGGTGATGGCAAAGTTGTGGAAGTGGGCTTAGAACAGGGAACCAAGACTGCTGAGCTGGAAGGGGAGCAGGTTGCTCAATTTGCCGCTGTGGAAACTACTGTCCTGATCAGTGAGACAGTTGAGCCTGTGACAGCTTTGAGTGGACCATACTTACACAGTGATGGAACAAATGAGGACGGAGATTCTACTGCTGTGCTCAACAATGATAGATCGCCACATTCACATGAGGATGCTAAGCTTGAACTGTCCGATCCCAATACTCAATTGTCTCTGATAAACGAGAGCAGCACGCCTGTGGCACCCCCTAGTGGGCCAAACTTGGAGGGTAGTGGAACTCAGAATGAAGCCATGCACTCAACGGTTCAAATGGAAACTGATGATTCCAAGTGTCTCCAACCAGATTCCAGTGTCCAGCCATTGAAGTATCAGGTATCTGAGGTTGACCCTGATTTAGGGTTTCAAGTAACATCTGATTCTGTTTCTACTGAATCTGTCTCCATTATTGAGAAAAATGAACTAAAGGTAGATGTAATTACTGATAATGTCCAATTAGAACTGGATGTTAAGCATGAGATGGCGCAGCCGTCACCCAGCAGTGCTGTCCCTGATGGTGGCGAATCACATCCAATGGGTGTTGAAGAGCCACTTAACAAAAAAGATATTGAAGAGCCACTTGACAAAAAAGATGTTGAAGAACCTCTTGGCAAAAAGGTGTCTATTGAAGCCATTGGTGGCGGTAATGCAGAAATGGTTGATAGTCTCAAGAACATTGATAGTGGAGATTTGGTTCCTGAAAAGTTAAGTTTAGACCGGAGTTCTGGTGATGATTCCATGGAGGAGGATATATTGGAGAGTAAACAAATGGAGTACAAGTCTGATTCTATTAAAATCAGTGATAATGTGGAGAAATCTGGAATGCCTATTGTGAAAGAAGAGGATCATGTTGATGTTGTTGGTCATGATAAACCACTTGAAACCAAACCTACTAATGCTGAAAACGAGACTGTCTCTGTACTGACATCCGTGAAAAGGAAGTTTCATGGTAAGAGTTATACATCCACGTTTTGTGTTCTTTATGTAATTTTGCAGTGTCTCATTTACTTCTAGTGGCATCACACTGGCAGGATTCAACTATTTCTAATTTGGTAACAAAGTTTTGCCGATGTGGTCATAGTTGGTGTTTGTACATACTCTTTACACTGTATTTGTTGTATCCAGATGGTTTTCTTCCTTATGCTTGTGGTCCCTTTTTGAAATGCATGAGAAACTATACGAGAGTGTGTTGCAAAATGAGGTGCACTAGATGCATGATTGCTGATTTATGCTCTTTATTATGTGGGAGAAGAATTTGAACTTTTGTGGTTTAAGGAAATAGTATTATATTTTTGTGCTTAGTGGGTTAATGTCAGGATAAAATTAATATAGTAGCATCTGTCCCAGTTCGTCATAAAGGAATTATGTGTCAACTTTCCCTAAAAAAAATTCCAGACAAATTATATTGTTATTCTGAACATACTTGAAGTAGCCGTCAGATAATATTGCTAAATAAAGCTGGTTCACCACACAACCTATTTGGCTTTTGGTATCAAGAAGATGGTTGACATAAGCCAGGTTTCCTTTTTCTTAAGGTATATGAGTCATGTTTAAGATCTAGTCGTTGACTCCAAATGAAAAACTCTTGAAACTGTACTTGTTTTATAACAATTTTTCATTCCAACTTAAAGCAGAATGATATGAAATAGCACTTGGAGAAAACTTTATGCTGTCCCTGAAGAAAGCCATGTCACTTTCAGCTGATTGATGCCTATTCTCTTCTTTTCTGTTACTGCTGCAAATCTTGGTGATTTATGATCGTAAACATTCCAGATAAAGCAGCAGTTGGGAATAATGACACTGTGAAGAAGGCGCGCAGGTGGAATTCAGAAGGCTTAAAAGGTTCTGAGCCACAAAGTGGTAATATGGTGGCTTCCATAACGCCTAAGGGTTTATCTGAACCTACTTTCAGGCCCTTCTCTGGAACCAACCCTGCAGTTATTGAAGAAGCATCCAAGGAGCGTATTGGTAACTTCCATTGTTCCTCATTACCGTAATAATTTGTTGCCAGTATCATTTCATTCTCTGAACCACATTATTATGTTTGCTTTGCCCAGTTCCACCATCATCGAAGCCCCCCAGTAATTCTCTCAGAATTGATCGTTTTTTGCGCCCTTTTACTTTAAAACAAGTGCAAGAACTTCTTGGCAAAACGGGCACTGTTACCAGTTTCTGGATGGATCACATCAAAACCCACTGCTATGTCTCAGTAAGTTCTGTCCCTACTTGCAGCACTGCCATCACTCATTCCCTCTCTGAATGTGCATGACAATTATTATGGGGTCATTGTGTCTGTAAATATAAATATCATTTCTCTGGTGCAAATGCCGCACATAAATGTATGTATATATATGTATATGTATATGTAAATACACGGTTGCATAAATATTTTATTTTTGAGTTGGCTTTACTACTCAGATATATAGGGGTAGTTACTAGAAACTACTTCACATATGCAGTATTCATCTGTTGAAGAGGCTGTAGGAACCCGTAATGCTGTGTACAATCTCCAGTGGCCTCCGAATGGGGGGCGCTTGTTGGTAGCAGAGTTTGTTGACCCTCAAGAAGTTAAAACACGTGCAGAGGCTCCTCCTGCGTCTCCAGCAACTCCTTCAACAAGTGCTGCTCCTACTTTCTCTACTACTCAATCCCAAACCAATGTGCAACCTCAGCCTTCTCCAAGGCAGCAAGTTCTGAGGCAGCAGTTTCCACCGGCGTCTCTTCCTCCACCACCGCTGGCTAATCCACCCGTTGTCAGGGAACGCCTGCATCCAACAAGGGAACCTCTGCCAAGGGAACAGCCTCTCCCAGCAAGGGATCGGCTGAACCTTCCACCGCCACCTCCACTTCCTGAGAAGGTTGACCCACCAATTGTTACTTTGGATGATCTCTTCCGGAAAACCAAAGCTACCCCCCGCATCTACTACTTGCCCTTGTCTGATGAACAAGTTGCAGCAAAGCTGAAGGCACACGGGAAGAATGTTAATCAGTAGGCATTAGGCTGTGTACTTATGGCAGATCTCGGTTTCTGATAGATTGGTTAGTGTGAAAGGTAATGGTAAGAAGTATATTATAATTACATCTTTGCAGGTCTGCAGGTGTCGCTTGTAGGATGTTCCAGTTAAGAGTTGCTGCTGGTGCTGGTTCAGTGATGGATTCATGTTATTTCATGGATTGCATTGGGCTGAGGCTGAGTTTAAAGTTAGGAGTACTTGAGTTTTATCTTTCCGACTAAAACTCTATTTTCTCTAAACCAGATTGGATATCCCAATTTTTCCCAGCCCCAGACAATAGCCTTTTATTTTGATGGATGAGAGGACTTATGTTTTAAAGTTGCATTAAATTCAGAGTGGCGGACTCTGGTAGATGTTTGGTTGTATGTCCTTAGTATTGGTACCCTTAAAATTTTTACTTTTTCCGTGTGCTGCTGGCATCCCTTCCCCTTTCCCTTTCTGTCTGGCAACGTTGGTGAATACGTTTGTTGTCCCTTATTCTGAGATTATAAAAATCGGAATCCATTCTGACATTTCGCTGAAAAATGTTATTGATGTATGTATATTTGAGTACTAGTATTTGGTTTTGAAGGATATGCTAGCATGTTTTTAGCCATGGAAATCCTTGTCTATATCTGCCTTGAAGCCTGTCAATTTTCGTGGAATTGAATCACTGTTTCTCATGACTTTTCTTTGTTTGAAAAAAGTAAAAAAAAAAAGCTGTAATGTGGTATGACAATATGTGGCACGATGCTCGAGTTGTGTTGTATGGTGTGGAATGTTACTCCATATGGAGAATTCTAGCTGGAAATGCTGAAATCAAATCATTTTATGGCAAGTGCATATGATAATTAATTAGTATAAAATGCAAGTGCAGTGATTAAATTAAGAGGCTAAGAATGTTAAGAAAATGTTATTATGTTTGTGCAAATCTGATCCGCCCAAGATTTTTATAAAGTGAAAGGGAAGATTTTTGTCAATTTGACTTTGATTAAATTAGATAATGCATAAGGATGACATGTAAAGAGCGAGAGTTAAAGACGAATCATATCACATGAACTAGTCATTTTTAGGTGAGTTTGATCAACTTTTACGAAGATAAATTTGCCAGAAAAGATTTTAGTAAAAATAATTTCTCTAATAGTCAATTTATAATAGGCAACAGTAATTTTAACATAATTGATTATATGAAACTGCGGTTAGCTATTTACAGAATTTTGATTATGGATATAAGTGTAGAATGTTTACTTATAAAGATTGAAGTTCAGTTTAAATTACTATCTTGGCTGGAAGTCATTCTGCTTATGAGATGGAATAAATAATCACATTTTTTAGTTAGACTATATTATCAATAAATTTAAATAATAGATAAATTAGTCAAAAGGAATAATAGTATACACAATAATCCATCAATGCACACGTTAGAATATTGACTCTATCATTCAAATAATCATATCAAGTATATATGAGTTTTATTGAATAATTTAATTTTAATTCTACGACTCATCACATTTTTCATCAGTTACCCCTTATCCTTTTCATCCCAAGAAAAAAAAAATGATTAATCAAAATGAGAAAAAAATCAAACATTTAATTGAAAATTAATAAGTTTTAATGTTAAGAAAAAATGTGATAAAATATTCATTTTACATGCAATGTCATTATCTTTTCTTGGTGATATATTGCAAAATTATCATTGTGATCTTTATATTCGCAAAAAAAAAATTATTTTCATTATTACTATATTTTTATTATGAATACAAGTAGTTCAATTAACAATGAAGAAAAAGGCTTTTAAGTAACTTACTAACAAACTTGGGGAGTATTTGACAATTTCATAATCACAAAGGAGGTATTTGGAAATTCTCCAAAGATTGCACCCTATGAAAACCCTTACCCTGTATCAGTATATGCCGCAGCTAGGGTTTCACTTTCATCTGAGCGTCTCCGCAAAGCTCTGCAGACTTCAGCAACAATGGTCGCCGCCAAGAAAACCGTATGAATCTTCTTCCACCTCCGATTATCGATCTGTCTTTTTCATTTTTGATGTTGTTCTTTTCTCAAATTAATCGCCAACTTTCTGTCTTTGTTGCTTTTCTTTTCCTACAGAAGAAGACTCATGAGAGCATCAACAACAGGCTGGCTCTGGTGATGAAGAGCGGCAAGTACACCCTTGGATACAAGACCGTACTCAAAACCCTGCGCAACTCCAAGGGTACTTTTTTTTTCCGTTGTTGTTTTTCTGTTAAGTTGTTCAGATTAATGTTTAGTGTGAGTATTGTTTAGCTGAATATGCAGATGGGTTTTGGATGTGTCAATTTTATTTTGTTAATTGGCTAAACTATTATAGGGAAGTTGATTCTTATCTCGAACAACTGCCCGCCGTTGAGGAAATCGGAGATCGAGTACTATGCAATGCTCTCGAAAGTTGGGGTTCACCACTATAATGGAAGTAAGTGCCAGATTTTTGAAAGCTTTGTGTTTATGCAGATTTTTGGAGCCTTTTTGTTTATGCTGAATTTGGTCCACTATTTTACTTCTGAGATTGTGACTAAACAAGTTTTTTTTTTTTAATATTTGGTCAAGACATTTAGTTTTATTGTAGGTATCATTTCTTATATGTGTAGTTTGTTGCATTTGTTCAACGTTGAGACGCCTTTTTGTGTTTCAGGCCTTACATTGTTAGTTTTTATATATTGTTATGAGCGCTAGTAGGCAACAAAATTTGATACTATAATGTAACTTGACATTCTAAATGCTGCACTAATCTTATGATGTCTTCTGATCATGTTCAGACATATAATTGATGTTTATTGTTGCTCTTGATAGTTGTCTAGTTGAATACACTTTGACATGTACATGCTAAAGTCTATTTTGTTGAGGTGTTACAATTATATTTTCTGTTATGACCTCAAGTGGGCAATACTTTGTTGCCTAGCTGTGATGCACTGGTATTATTTGTGTTTCTTTTATTCATACTTTTTTCTATCTCTGATTTAACTATTAAAACGCCTTTTAGGTGATCTGACTTGGCTATGTCATAATCATTTTCAACAATGTTGCCACTTGTTATGTGCACCCTTTTCTAGGCTGGTTATATTTCCTCTAGTGCTATAGACACTTGTAATTTTTGGTCCTTTGCTTGAACTTCTGGTGTTATTCTCCTTGTTTCTGTTGTAGTCTAATATACAATTTTTTGATTGACTTCTCGATTTGTTTTGACTTCATATTTAACCTATGAATTCTTCCACTTTTTGGTGGTCATTCACAAATGTGAACAGTGTGAAGAATCCTCAGGCCAGTATCTTTCATTTGTGAACTTGCAAGACCATTTAACATATCTTACAAATGTAGTTAATTAAGTTGAATAATCAAAATGGTGGAGATTGTTCAAGGGAAGAAACTCCTGGAATAAGAAGAATTTCTGGAGTTGGGATCTACCGGTTTCTTGAATGATGGGAAGTGGAGTGGGTCAGTTACCTAACTTGTTTCATTTGCTAAAACAAATAAGGAGTGAAGGATTGGGTATTTGCATAGGTAGGGTAAACATTTAGGACATTAAAAGGTGCAAACAGTGAACAGCTCTTGCATTGAGCTCCTCTCTTCTGATTCCCCACGGGATTGCCATTAGCAGTGGGGCATTTTGTGGAGAAGTTAGTTGCATACTTACATCTGTGTTTGCTCCTATGAACATTTGTGTTTGCTCCTATGAACATTTGTGAGTTTATATGCTTGAGGAAATTGTGATTAGAGGTTTCCTCTTTCTCATTCACTCATGAATTTTCCAGATAATGTTGATTTGGGAACTGCCTGTGGCAAGTATTTCCGTGTTTCATGCCTCAGCATTATCGATCCAGGTACCAGATAAATTCTTGTTGCTTCTTATTATACTATCTTACTTGAATAGTTGTTTGTTAGCTGATGTTATCAATTGATTCTTGACAATGTAGGTGACTCAGACATCATCAAATCGTTGCCTGGTGAACACTGAGAAGAGTTAGATAGTTTTATGTTTTACTGCCTTTTGGATATCTTGAAATGTTTCCTATTTTTAAATGTAGAACATTATTGAAGTCGTGGGAGTTTTCATCTTGAATGTTATCTGTGTTTTGTATTTTGGCTCAGCTTGGTTTACTACCTTGCTGGTTTTTGACAGTGCGTTTAATTCTGCAATTTGACATGTTTAGTAGAGAATGTAAGATCATATTCTGTATGCCAGTGGCCAATTTTCTTTCTTTGATGTTATTCTTTTGAAAATTTACATCTGAGGCAGTGCATAATTATGAGTTTCTCATTGACTACCATAAGTTTTTGTTGAACATGATCTTGTTGATTATAAATTCAGATTATGAATTTGAATCACTTGAAGGTGTAATGAATTCGAGTGGATATGAATTCGGATAATGAAATTGATCTAGTTGATTATAAATTCAGATTATGAATTTGAGTCACTTGACTTGGAAGGCGGAATGAATTCAAGTGGATATGAATTCGGATAATGAAATTGATCTTGTTGATTATAAATTCAGATTATGAATTTGAGTCACTTGAAGGTGTCGAGAATTCGAGTGGACTTAGTTCCATGAATCAACAAGGGATTGAGAGAAATGTAGGGGAGGCTAAAGCTATTCAATTTGGCTAATTTACATAATAGTTGCATATAGAAGTCGAAAAAACTAGTTTCTTGAAAACAAAGGGGAGGACGGCCGAACCCTTCACTCTCCCCTTGGCTTTGCCCATAATAGGTGTGGCATACCCAAAAAAAAGGAGACTAATGTTAATGTTATGTTTGAATTTTGAGAATTATTTTTTTTTTTAATTTTTCCTAATTATTAGGGCTAAATATACTTTATCCTCAAAACTCCTCATTTACTAATAAATTTTTCAAATATTCCGCGGCCAATAAAAAATATATTGATGGACAAGAATATTCATGAATCAAATAAAATATTAAATTTACTTTGTCTTTCCTATTATAAATTATATAGTATTTTGTCACGTCTACAATTAAATGTCAATTAATTTTTTATGTTTTATTTAATATTAATTTTATTAAATAAGTTAACCTTCAATTAAATTTAAAATAAATAAATTATAAAATATAATTTTAATAGTATAGAAAAGACAGTGTCAATAAATATACATTACTACAATCTTATATATATTATTTTAATAAGTAAGTACTAAAATTTAGGGGTAAATTAATTAATATTAATTAATAATATAAATATTTTATTATGTAAGTAGCATGCGGTGGTTAATATGACATATTAACCAATCTAAAAGAAAAATCAATACCAAACAATAAAAAACAAACAAATCTTATAAAGTATACTTATCCCTGGACAATCAAAAGTCATTTAATTTGACTCAAAATTTTATTTAACACTAAATTTATTAAATAATTAATTTCAAATTTAATTTAAAACAAATAATAGCAAAATAGAATTTTAATAATATAGAGAAGACACATTAAGTTTAAAATATTATCTCGCATAGATTTATATTGCTATCACCTTATTTATATCGTTTTAAAAAGGCATATATATTTTTTATTTTTCGGTGAAGAAAAATCTTAAATGCATTAATATACTTTATAAATTGATTTTATTTTTTCTTTCACAAATAAGGAACAATATATTGACAATAGATTCATTAATATATATATCTGACCTACACATCCACAACTTATATCAATTAATACTCACTTATTAAATCAATATATATAAAATGATAGTAATATAAAATTATGTGACATTTTTTTTCTTTAAATTGCAATGTGCTCTCTTTGTACTATTAAAACTATATATTTTTTATTTTTATTTTAGATTTAAATAAAAGTTAATAATTTAATAAAATTAGTGTTGAATAAAATTTAAGATCAAATTCATTAATATTTAATTGTAGAGTAGGCAAAGTACTATATAGTTTACAATAAATGAGGCAAAATTAATTTAACTTAAGGGTATTTTTGCCTATCAATATATTTTTAATAATTTAGGAAGTATTTGAGTTTTACTAGTAGAAGTGTTTAATTGATACAAAATTAATAGTACAAATAAGTAAAATGTATTTTACACTGATTACTGTAGATTTGAAATATTTTTAGTAATCATTTGATGTGATTTTTTCAATAACGAGAATGGATGTCAAAGCCACTTAAGATTGAAATTATTTAGAATTCTTAACTAAAAATTATTTTCTTAAATTTAAATCTTTCAATAAAAAAACAACTTAAATTTTTAGTGAGAAAAGTGCTAAAATTATATTTTTTATGATTTGTTTTTGGGTAAAGGAAAATGTGAAAGAAATGTTTGTTCTGATGTATTCATTGATTTAATATATCCATTTTTTATGGTCCTCAATTTCATTCAAATTTTTTTGAAATTAATCTAAGAGGAAAATGTGAAGAAATTTACACTAAAAATCTGAAATCCAAACATAACGCAAAGATATTTGAGAATAAGATGCAATTTATTGTTGTATAGTGTATAAATATTGATGGCAAACATGCTTTAATGCAAACCTCAAGGACTCACATAAATGATGTAATATGCTCCTTCGTATTTATTATTTCTCTTACTCAATAAATCATATAGATATTTGTATCAAATTTATGTTTTGTTTCATTAAATTATGCGTCACACTTTTCAAATAGTAACAAACTTATTGGATATATTGTCATAATATATAATTAATATATGATATATTTAAATCATATGATAATTTAAGTGCCACGTTTCAATTATAATTCTAATATGAATGCAATTATTATTACATATACAAATAATGTGCCCGTTCACGTATTACTAATACCATGCTAGCACCACACGAGCATACATATGTAGTGATATGAAAAAATAGAATCTTTTTTTATAAAATAAATTATAAACTATACTCAATTAAAAAATAATAAATAAGAGAATATTATTTCAAGCAAAATGCATGACGTGATAGACTAATGTTGTCAATACCATACATGGGCTTATAGAAATTCAAGAAAAAATTAAACCACCATATCATTTTTTGTAAACACAATATCATTTAGGTAAGGTAGGTAAGTAAATAAATTGAGTCATGTCGAATATGATATTGTTCAAACTTACTTGAATTTTTATCGAATTTCAAAATTTATGTATGAGTTTGGTTTAATTATTAATAGAATTGAGTTTGAACGAACTTTAATTGAGTTTAAATAATTTGATTTTTTCATATATTTTATTATTTTTTATTAATCAAATTAAACTTGAGTCGAGTTCCATATCAAATCGAACAAAAAAATATGTTCACGCTTGATTTGTTATGCATAATAAATTGAATTCAAACGAACTTTTAATAATTTATTTCGAATCAAATAGTGAATAACTTAATTTATTTTTCAATCACATTCAAACTAACACAATGACTCGTATATTCAATATATTCATATTTATCTAGTTAAACTTTCAAGAAAAATCGAAGTTGCTATAATTAATATTAGTTACTCCATTCCCGTTGGAAATTCAAAAGAAAAAAAAAACCCACATGTATCCACAAATAATTCATACAAACACTTTTGTACAAAAACTATAAATGAATTATCTAATCATAGGTATTTTAGTAATATTTTGTAAATAATATTATAAGTATAATCAATTTTGTGTAAAAAATTCAAAATCATACCATTGCGAGCGAAGACAGAAGATGTTCTTCTGTAACAATAACTGTAAAATACACGTGCACATGACATATAACCCAAGAAACCCCAAATTTTGCGTACATCCCCCCTTTGAAACTTTTCACACACTACACACACTGGACATAGCCCAAACTCAAATTCTCATAATCTCTCTCTGCAGAGAACATATACCAAAAAAGCACACTCGCTTTCACATTCTATGCGCTTCTCTTCTATGTATAAATCCCTAAATCAATCCCACTCCAAAACCTCACCAAGAACCAAACTATATTAGGGTTTGAACAGAATTCTTGATTTGTTTGAATCCCCCTTTGCTTTCTGGCAACCCGTTTTTTCTGAATTTCTTTCTCCCCTATTTTTTTGCTTTGGTTTGAAAAGACTTGCCCTTTTTCTATTTGTTGTTTAATCTTATTCCAATGCAATGCAGTTAATTTTTTGTTCACATTTTCTGTATAGCTCTTCACTGCATTTGTTAAATTTGTGATTTTTGCGCAGACCCTCTTGGTTATTTGTCTTAAAGATAAATTCTTTATCAGTTTTTCATTCATAAAGTAGGGTTTTACTCTTGAATTCAATTGACTTATGGGTTTTGGGGTGCTTCTATCTATATAAATACATTAAGATATACATATTTATAGTTGTTCTGTGAAGTGGAAAGTGTGTGGTGGTGGAGGGAGGCATTGGTGAGTGGAATGAATAGTGTGTTCAGTGAACAGATACTTGCTGACAAGCTTTCAAAGCTCAATAGCACTCAGCAATGCATTGAAAGTATCCTCCTCAACTTATTTTGTGCGTACTCTTGATTAGTTTTCTGTTTTTTGCATTTCTCTTTTGGCAGACAATTTTGCGTGCTTTACATTTTTTTTGATTTATTATATGTTTTATGTATGTTGTATTTTTTGTGATTTGTTGCTGGTGAGATGGTATAACTGAATGATGGATTTGGCATTTTGTGAAATCTGATACAATCGATATTGATACTCTGATTTTGATATAAAGGATTAAAAAATTTAGTTGAGAAATTGGTGTTCTTCATGTTGCGATTGATCTTTCCTAGACATTTTTAACTATCATCCGATGCTTTCTTCAATTACATGGCACTAGGATATTATTTTTTTGTTTATTTGGTAAAGACAAGATTGACAAGGGTAGTCTGTTTTTGAAGTTATTATGACTGGACTTATCATGGAAAATTAATGATATCTTACATGTTTTTGTCTGGTTTGATAAATTTCTGTTGACTTGGCATTTCATACTACTACAGAAAAGTTAGAACAGTTGCAAGCAACTAGGCATTTAATTGAATGACATAAGCCACTGTCAGTCATTTTTCAATTTACTTCATTCTGGAGAGCAGTCATTTCCCATTTACTTCATTATGGACAGCAGAAGTGCATGAACTTGTATTTTGATGCTATTTATGTTTACATTTTCTATATAGTTGCTTTTAGAGGTCCTCCTTGCAGGGAAATACACCATTCGACTTTGTTTGCTAATAGTTTTGGGGCATATTATTTTACCTTGACTTTGATTGTAGCTTTGTCGCACTGGTGCATTTTTCACCGTAGTAAAGCAGAACTGGTTGTTGCAACATGGGATAAACAATTCCACAGTTCAGAGATGGTCCAGAAAGTACCTCTTCTGTACCTTGCAAATGATATCCTGCAGAACAGCAAGCGTAAAGGAAATGAATTTGTGACTGAGTTTTGGAAGGTTCTTCCTTCAGCACTCAAGGAGGTAGTAAACAAAGGCGATGATCGTGGAAAGAATGTGGTATCCAGATTGGTGAGCTTTCTTACTGTCTTGCTTTAGCATAAGAGGATTGCTACTCTTACCTCTCGTTTCCCCAACCCCAAATGGGAAAAAAAAACCCATTATTTCATATGCATTTGTTTTATGGAATTTTTCAGAGACCTGATACTATTGAGCTCTTCAAAATTTGGATTATCATTTCATATATGTGCTCTGTAACACGTCATAGTTATCAATTTTCATTTTTTTCTTTTTACATGTGAGCATCTGATAATCTAGTTGGTTTTGAAGGGTTGAAAATGCTGGACTATAATATCCTCTTTTTAATAGGTTGGCATATGGGAAGAAAGAAGAGTCTTTGGTTCCCATGCTCAAAGCCTTAAAGATGCAATGCTTGGAGAAGAATTGCCTCCACCTTTGGAGCTCAGGAAGAAACGTTCTCGTTCAGTCAGAATAGTTAAAAAGGATTCTCGATCTATAAGGACGGTGAGATTTACCATTTTCATGCATCGTGTAGGGCTTTTATCTATTTTTTTAGTTTGTCACCGACTAATTTAAGTAATTGTAGAATTGGGCATCATGTTTTGATTTTTGTACCTTGAACCTTTTGTTGTGAAACCAGAAATTGAGCATTGGTGGTGCGGCAGAAAAAATAGTTTCAGCTTTTCACTTGGTGATCAGTGAACATGCCAATGAAGATGAAGAAATGAATAAATGCAAGTCTGCAGTTCATCGTGTGAAAAAGATGGAAAAAGATGTTGATGTGGCGTTAAGGAAAGGTAAACTGGTTATTAAATAAGTCAGTTTGGGCTGGAATTCATTCACTCTTGATGGAAAAACCTTTGAAAAAGAAATTGATAAAAAGAACTTATAGGAGGATTGAGAAGATAAATGAAGTTAATATGCATAAGGATCCAAGACAGTCTTTCAGCAGTTTTTTGTTGGTGCACTAGGTTAATCATACCTTATAATTTGGTCCCCTTGTATTTACTATCAAAAGCATTGCTACTTTCTGTAGCGAAGGATCCATCACGTAAGACCCTAGCCAAAGAATTGGAGGAGGAAGAAAATCTTTTGAAACAATGCATTGACAAACTTAAAGGTGTTGAAACAAACAGAGTTGCGCTTGTGTCTCAGTTGCGAGATGCACTTCTTGAGCAGGTACATGATCAGCCCTCAGTAATATTTTAGTTTTTATTTTATAGTTTGTGTATTGGACCTTTGATTGATATGTGATTTGCACGAGATTGATTTTGTGATTTCAGGAATCTGAACTGGAGAATCTTCGGACGCAGATGCAGGTTTGTGCTATGATGATTGCCCATTTGTATAGTTATTTGAGTTCAAGATTCTCCTGTATTTTGTTTCTTTTGAAAATGAAGATCTCTAAGATTGTCTTGGTGCTGCTAATTTTTATGTGCAGCTCCAGCTTTGAGAAAGTTGTGTTCGTTTATGTCTATTCCATGATGTGATCTGCCTGTTGAAAAAAGTTGGCTGCTGAAAGGAAATGTTTGCTATCGTCTTTTTTAAATGGATGAAGTGGGTTTATGACACTTATTTAGAGTATAGAGATAAAAGTTAATATATTGACACCGACAACAATTTTTTTTTTTCAATTTACTGGAGATTGTTGAAAATTCTGTTCATGTTTATGAAAAATTGCTTGCTATCGCAATAGCCATAGCTGGCAATGTGATTCTCCTTATAAATGCTGGTTTTGCAAATTCTCTCCTATTTGTAGTGATTGCCCTAATGCTTACTGGCCAATAATTTTACATAACTATTATATGAAAAATCAGTTTTAACGCCGTCCTAATACGTATGCATTTACACAAATTTCAGGTTGCACAGGCACAGGTAGAAGAAGCTGCAAACATGCGGATGCGATTGGATGAAGATCGTGTATTTGATTCAAAACCGTTAACTACAAGTGATGCCAATGCAAATCCAGAGCAAACATCTAAAAAATCTGCCGCAGCAATTGCAGCTGAAGTTGCGGACAAGCTTGCAGCTTCAACCTCCTCCCAGTATATCATGACATCAGTCCTTTCTACCTTTGCAGCTGAAGAAGCCAAAAATGCTGGGCTAACAACATCTTCTACATCAACAACTTTCTCATCGTCGTTCAGTAATTCGATGTCAAAATCTGAAAACCTCCACCCTGTTTCAGATCCTAATGTTTTCATGCCTGCACAACTTAATCCTTCGCAGAATAACCCTTATCAATCCGTAGTGGTGCACCAGCCCTCAATTCAGGGTCAAATTTCCAACTCACAAGCCCACTATCATTCAATCCCTAACCCACCTCTGCAATATATGCAGCCATCAGGTGGAATTGCAGGATCATACGATTATGGTAGTCTTACTATGCCTCCTGGGCCACATCCACCTGCCCCTCCATCTTACATGGTGAGCCCACTGGTGCCTTTGATACAGCAACCACCGCAGATGACGCAGCAGCAACTGTTAACGATGGGCCATCAGCCATCAACATTACCTCAACAACTGCCGGCGCCTGCTAGTTTTCGGCCTCTAGCCCCTATTCAGGCACCTGGAATGGTTTATTATACCCACCCATATCGGTCACAGTGACGAACTGACATTAGTTGACAATACTCCCAAAGGGCAGACAAGTCCCCGTAAACTTGAAATTTTGTTTGAGAGATGACAGTAGATACAGAGATCTGTGATTAGTGATTAGTCAAACGGGTATGTCCATCAAAAGCATCATATTTCTAGGTATGAATAGGCTTTTCATTTATGTATTTCAGGATTAGTGCAGTTGGGGTGTTTCTGTTTGCTGTTGTTATCATTGTCCTGAAGTTGTCCATGCTATCGTGGTGTGACTGTAAGATGATGACTCTGAGGGAGCTGACAATGTTCTAATGTTATTCAAACTTTACTTGTAGTACTCGCGTATTTTGTGAACACTCTGGTAGAAATGTTGGACTGCAAAGGTTTTTAAAGAAAAGCAAATGCATATAAAAAGCTTATGAACACCACAAATAAGAAAATGCTCACAGTTTAGACTATAATGACACAGTTTTCGTCTTGTATCTGCATAATCAAGTACATCTTTAAACTGTGCGTATACTTTTAAATGCTTACTTATGACAAGCAGATACTCAAGGGTTAAAAAACAACAATTTATCTTTCCGATACAAAAAACACTTACTGAAAGCATCCAAATTGCACCACACCCTTATGCAACAGACAGATTAATGTTGTACCTTAATGGGTAGTATGTAGTCACGTACTCCTGTGACGACTTACGAAGAATTCCTGGTGTTCTGTTGCATTTTCTCCTGCCAACTGTGTCTCTTACAGAGATAGGTACACTTACCTTAAACATAAGTGAATTATTACATGAGAAAAATAAATCTTATACCCCCCATCATTATAGAAGACTATATTGGAGCAATTGTATACATCAGCATTTGAACTTCTTCCTGAGAATGAAATCTCTAATAAAAAGGGGCATATGGTACAATATTGCCATTATCATAGACAGATGGCCTAAGCTGAGCCAAGCACATGGATTCTCCTTGAGCACTGCATCAACTGTCTTCTTCGCAAACTCTTCTGAAGGAGTAGATTTCGGGCTTTGCGAGTAGGATGCTCTTGCTCGAATTGCTTCTTCAAACTGCTTGTACAACTTCCACTCTGGCATTCGATTGTAACTGCCTAAAGCCGAGTTTCCTATATTGGACTTAATAGCTCCGGGCACAACAGTGATCACATCAATCCCAAAGGGTCGTAGTTCCAATCTGTATGAACACAACAAGAGTGTATGACAATGTTGTAATGGATTAGAAGACCAACCGCATGGCTAAGGATCTTTGCATCACACTTTAATTTCACATGTTTGTATTACAATGGTAATCAACTGCCACATATCATTCTTAATTATACCACGTCAAGCTAGATTGTCAATTTATTGTAACATGGCCCCAGATTTAACCCAATCATCCCCACAAGTGAGGCACCCTGCCATCAAGAACTCGAGCATGTGAACTAGAATAAAGGTTGAAGATGCTAGCATTTCTACCCCACAACATTCTTCATCTATTAAAAGTGTGTGTTTCAGAGGCCATCAATAATAGAAACTCATTACTAAATCCAACCACACACACTTCATGTCTTAAAATGTACAGAAAATAATGTTTTTAATACAGCCAAAAGAAATTAAGTTCCAACTATCTAGTTGGCTAGACAACTAATTCTCTAATATGATACTTTAATTTACTGAATTCGCTAGATCTTTGCTATGCCTTTCACTTTAATACCCTTCACAGGATACCTTTATCATTTTCTTGTTTTTCAGAAAACGTTTATGGCTGTTCACTTAGTGATCTTGTTTCAATAGACACCTTAATTAGTTTCTCTAACATGATTTCTGCTAGTTATATTTCACAGTTTTTATGGGGCTTATTACACAATAACAAGGTTAATTGTCATATATTTGCACATTTTATTAGCCGAAATACGATTGAGTTTCAACTACTGGAAAGGCCGCCATACTTCACCTAAACTAGAACTTGATTTAGCGGCTCTTTCCAGAAGGCATGAGTGCAAATTGAAAACATCCCCTTGTGTAGCTTCGTAGGCGGTCTTCGTAATAAAAGAGACATTTGGGGATAAGCTTGGGCTCGCACTAAATGCATTGCCATATTTTCATGTAGCAAGCCTGTTTTCTGGTGGTAAATGTACCAATGCTAATAAACACATACCTTAATGTATCAGTTAGTGCATGTATAGCAGCTTTTGAAGCAGTGTAAGCGCCTGCCCATGGTAAAGGGGCCAATGCGGTGACACTTCCAACATTCACGATTTTGCCCTTCTTCCTAGATGCCATGTGAGGAACGACAGCTTGAATCAACCTCAAGGAACCTATAAACAGGAATATGCAGCATAAACACATGCCAAAGAAACCAACTAAAATGTAAGGTTATTTAATATTAAAAGTCTACAAAGAAACCCAAGCATTAAAAAAAAAGGACTATTAGCATCCTGGGAAACCATGAGGAGGGATCTGATTATGCTAATCTGGAATGCTGCCATTTTGAAAGGATTAAGAAGCACCAAAGTACCTGTTCGAACCAGGGTTTGAAACCAAACCACCACCGCTGGAATTGAGATCTTACTCAAAGAGAAAGATATCAAATATCTGGTTGTTTTGAGTGCCTATTTATTTTCTATTGGTATTTATCTACTCTGTTCCTACCTAATGGAACGCTAGGGGTTACATCCCGTACAAAAGTTAATAGTATAGGATAACTTCCATCTTGAAAGTTATGTGGCATTTTTATAAGAGACGCTACCGAAATGAGAATTGTTATCTTCGCATATAAATTTGAAATGAATGCATAATAGTTAAAAGAGGCAAATTTTCAATAATGAAAACAAGGAAAAAGAGAAAATGAAGGCTGCACTTTAGATTGACCAAGCATAAAATGGATATAAAAAATGCTTGCTGAAACTTTCTTGCTGCACATCATAGAAATAAAATATTTAGTGCCAAAATATCAAAACTCCATTACATCAAACAAAATAAGACGTGGAGTACCCCAACGTATAATTTAAAACATGGGAAATTTTCCGCCCAAAATATGAAAATATTGCCCAGAAAATAAATTCAAAATCTCTACATAACATACCTGCACCACATCCAGGTTATTGCTAATTGCCTCTCATTTCTACTTAACTCAAAACTAGAAGTCAGGGATACCACTCTCCATCTTATGAGGTTCATATATATTCAGCAACTGACACCTTATTTTTACTTTTAACAAGTGAACATTTTAGGCGACAAAAAGAACATTGAGAACCCTATATAGGGAATGAATTTTTCACCAAAGCAAATTGGAAATATTATTTTCTTCTCGGTGACTTTGTAGCAATAGTGCTAACTTAGACCCTAACTTAGCATTATCTTTAGAACTCTTTCTTCCATCATTTTGTGCGAAACAAAATCTTAAGTTGTACCTATATCTTCAATAGGAATATTAAATTAACTTCATCGTGAAATGTTCAAAGTGCAAACGGGACTATATCCTTGATTTGTGTCTACATCTTCATGATTAACATCAGCACTAATTTGTGTCGGCATCTTCATAATGAACACGAGCATTTCTTATTATGTCATGACGAAGGATAAACACAAATTTTTGCAACTCCACTATAAAAGTACCTCATCTCAACAATTTTGTCACCCAAGAAAACTCTCAATTGGTTTATCCAGATTCCGGAGTTCAAATGCACAACTCTCATTACCTACCAGACGAAATAAACGACAAACATGATGAAACCCAAATATAGTTGATGGCCTAAGGTTTCTTCCTACAGAGAAAATTCCCACCAGCATTTATCCTCAAACAATACATTCATAGACACGGACCAAAAACAAGTTCCACTTCAACTTCAAGAAAATTACAATCCAGGCTCAGAACCCTGACTAGTTCAAATCAAACAATGATAATGCTATCGATCATTTGATGATCCAGTGCGAATGTAACAAAAAAATTCGCCACAGATATATCTATATCCATTAAATCTGATCTTGGTTCCAAGTTCAAATTATACTAGTAAATAGCTGGTCTTCCAAACAAAATTTAAAAAGAAACAAATGATAATAATAAATCCAAAAAACCCATCAGAAAACTGTAAGAAAATTAACAAAAAAATGAATCTTTTACCATAAACATTAGTATTGAAGGTTTGTTCAATGGCGGATAAAGGGACCTCGGCGAGGGGTCCAACGCACTGGACTCCAGCATTGTTGACCACAACATCAATACGCCCGAACCTTTCTAGAACTGTAGATAGTGCGTGACGCACACTCTCGTCGGACGAGACGTCCAGCTCTTGGAGGAAGAACCTCGGATCGTCTTGCAAATCAGAAATGGAGGCGAGTGAACGCGCAGTCGCCACCACCAGGCAGCCCCTCGCGGCAAATTCGCGGGCCAGCGCGTGGCCTATACCTCCGCAGGAGCACCCCGTTATCACCACCACCTGCTTCTCGTAGACGCCCATGACTGTGATGCAAATTCTGTGAGAGTTTTTGGAGATTTAGCTCCAAGAGAATTTTCTTTAGTTTTCTTCTTTTCTGGAAAGTGTAAAACCTTTGTTGGATTTTACTGTCGAAGAAAGTCATTTTGGTGGGGTAATTCTTGGTCGGTAAATTACTTTTCACTACTTAAATTTGACAGTTTTAGGACATTATTTATAAAAATAAATTTTAATTACTTTATATATTCAAATTTAATCAAATTTTACCTACCTCAACTTACATATATTATATAATTTTGCTCATTTTTCAGATCAAAATTATTTTGATCAGAATGCTATTCATTAATAACAAACATGCATTTTTTCCCATCTTTTTACATAAAAATCAAGAAAAATGAGTTATTTTTTTTAATTATTATTACCAATAATAAAGATACGATAAATAGTGGTACTTTTGTTATAATTAATGTTGGTACTTTTATCAATGATATTACAATTAATATTATTTACTATAAAAAAAGTATTACAATTTATGATGTTTTCACCATTGATAATAATAATAATAATAAATTACGATGTTTTTTTTTTTTTTTTTTTTGTGTGTGGAAAGAGGTAAAAAATGCACGATGGTAATTGATAGGGTAAAGTGCTTAAAATTTTATTTTGAAAAATAATGTACAAATATAATTAAATTTTTTAAAAGTAAAATACCATTTATCCTTTCTTATTTGGTAGTAAGTAAGTAATATTCATTAATGTGCTTTTGGTTATAGAGTAAGGTTTTATTTGAAGTTGTTGGTTTTGATGGCACCATCATTTTATATTATTATATATTATTTTTAATTGATATAATGATTGAATAATGTAGATATATATATTTTTTATTGATAAAATAATTTGAATATATATCAATATATATATATATAATAATGATTATAATTTTTTATAATATTTTGAGGATTAGAAAAAATATACTTTGAAGGATTCAATATTTGAATATTTAATTTTGTTCACCAAAAAATTCTAAAATTGCTGAATTGCAACAAAACAAACAGACATATACATTTTCTGACTCCGTGAAAACAAAATGTACATTTTCTTATGGAAAATACGCAGATTGCATGTCTAACAATTGATATAATACTAAAGTGAAATGTGTAATTTTTCATCCACTCTAAATGATGAAGCTGTCGATGACATGTCTAATGATAGACACACTACCCAGGTGAAGTGTGTAATTTTCACTACTCAATCATATGGTTCCACAAAAAAATAAAAAATGAAGGAAAAAAAGAAAAAAGGTATATGTTTATATAGAAATATAATATATCTCCATTATTATAATTTATGATTGGGGTAAATTACATGCCGACCTACGTATTAATATATTCTTTATCTAAATAATAAATGAAGTTTAATGCAAAAAATAATTGGGTCCATATAACTTTGGGGTTAATATAGTTATTATCATATGCGAGAGTGTAGAGCAAATTGAATGTATTTTATTTAGCGATGTAATTTATGCAGCCCCTCTTTGACTATGATTAAAGGTTTTTAAATACTAATAACCAAACATATATAGACATGTCATATATATTGATTGAGTACTCCATAAATACTAAGGTTCAATAGAAAATTTTACCTGACACAAATCATCTGATATGTATAGAGTACTCTATAAATTAATATTCGATAAATTTATAACTTCTATTATATATTACTTTTTTATAGTTCCAACTTGATTAAACGGTTAAATTAATAATTTCTATAAATTAATAAGATAATATTTTTTAAAAATACCCCTTAAATTGATGGATTCTAGATCCATTTTGCATTATTCATTTGAGTTCAATCTAAATATGATCATAGGAAGAATTTCAGCCTAAACTTTTGTTCTTCCTCTATATATTTAATTAAAGAAGTTAAATATAAATTAAGAATTGGAGACCTAGAATGTTTACCAAGCTCCTATTATGTCATATTCACACTAAGAGCATACTAGACCACATCCTTGCCAAGTTCAGAATTTTCAATATTTCACAATTTTGGGCTATCAGAGTTGCCTAGGGAGACTCAATGTCTAAGAGAGTCAATTTTTTTTTATTTTTTTTCTTTGAGCACTCATGCTCTAGAGTCCATTAACACTGTTTTGAATGAACAACACAATATCAGAAAATTATGAGAAATTAATGGATAAGAAAAAAAATAGAGAAGATATAATTTACGTGGTTTGGTTGAATTGAGAAATCTATGTTCACCGGTGAAGATAATAAATTCACTATAGAGATTTCGGGGAAATTTTCTTTACTATAGAGATTTCGGGGAAATTTTCTTATCTAACTCCTATTTGTACCCGACTCTTTTTATATATACAAATTCATATTTTTAAAATCGGATCAAATCGGCCGCTTTAACCGATGTAATTAAAAATCGGAGATTGGTCTGCTCCGATTAGGCCCATAAAATCATTTGAGCGGTCAAAAATTGATCAAATCGGCCAAAACCGGCCAAATCGATTTTCATCTTTTTTTTTTATTTTTAATTTTTAATTTTTAATTTAAAAAGTTTAAATTTGATATTTTGTTATATTTGTGTGATTATTTGAATTTTGTGTTTTGTTATATATTTTTTTAGGTAGTTATGTATTTTTTTTTTATATTTAAAATGTACTACATGACAATTAGTTTATAATATTATCATTTTACATAATATAATAAAAAATATAATTAATTTTCATTAGACCAATCCGACCGATTTGAACAATTAATTATTAATAAGATTAATTTGATTACTAATCTAATTATGAACACACTAACAAGAATAATGCTCACTATTGAACCCTAATTTTCATGATCCAACTCAAGTTAAATTTCGGGTCAAAAACAAAAAGGGCCAAAACCTACACTTGGCTAACTAAAGCTCAATTTTTTTTTTATTAATTTTTTTTTTGTCCCCCGGGGCACAGCTCAACTGGCGGAACAATTGACTTGGACTTGCTTTCAACGGTAGGGTGGGGGTTCGAATCCTGATGGAAACCTGCGGATGTATTTCAGTATGAAGCAATCACTGGACCGTCAGTGGGACCCTGCGACTGAGGTATTTCGAGCGATCACTGTGGGTTGGGCTCCTTGTGCGCAGAAGTGTACAGTTTTTGTTGGGAACTTGGGTATTGATTGAGGCATATCTCGTGATTTATCCCCTCCTAAGTGCTAGGAACATGTGTTTAGAAGGTTCAGAATTAGTCTGGCGCAAATTAGGAATTTGAGTTATTAAAAAAAAAAAAAAAACTCAATTTTTTTTTCGCACCTAAAATCTTAGAAATTTAAGGCGAATCAGATCATAATTCGTGTCCAAATACAAATTAACTCAACAAGCACTAGGTTATTTTAAGTAGCTTTGGTCAAAGAGAGTAGGCTCATCATTTTCAAAACCATCAACTTTAATCTCACTGTTGGGAGTAAGCCTCGAAAGGGCCCGGGGAGCCCATCACATGTGATTGGACCTAATACAGTTATATATAATTATTTTGATTACTTTATAAATTTTAAACTATTCCAAATTTAAACTGTGCAAGTATTAGCTTATATTTCCATCCCAGGACATCATATTATTCCTGATTTAGATTTGAACACCTAAAAATAGTTGTTTTTTTGGTAATTTACCTGAAATAGTTGTATGAGTCTCAAGGCATTGTGAGAGATGCTACTCCTGTGATTATATCATGTGTGCAATTTCACCACTCATTTAATACATACTCACGGATACGTGTGTGTGTGTGTGTGTGAGTGTGATGAACATTTAAAAGTTATAATTAATTAGAATTTATATAATTATTTTCAGTTGAAAATTATTATTAAAATTTTCAATTAAAATATTTTTATTTTAAAAATAAAATAAAAAATCAACATAAAAAATTAAGATTAAAATTTTTATCCTCTTTTAAAGAAATTGGCATAATTTTTTTATTTTGAAATGATTTTGGATTAATTTTTGTGGTTATGGATTGATAAGTCATTCATTTAGAAGTTCATGAAAATTTTGGATCTCATACTAAACATGTAAAAATAAAAAAGCTAGATTACAAGTGATTGTACAAAATGGATCAACTAAAAATTTGAATAAGACCAATTAGGTTATATCTCTTAAACCAAAAAATATTTTGGATGAAATTTGGATATATTATATACAAAAGATAGATAAATAACTTTTTCTGAAAACAAGATGGTAAGAAAAATATGTTAAAATGATTTATAACATACTGCAATAAGTTGTTGATGTTAAATGACGACTCTTGAATATGATCCGATAATTTGACCATATCTTTTTTATTTGTCAATCAAATTTGACAAATGACATATGCAAATATATCAATAAAGAAAGATCTACTAATTTTATTTTTTACCATCATCAAAGTCTAACTGTATCTAGCTTGAAAATTTATTTAAATTGGGTAGGTAAAAATTTAGAGGATTTAGTGTAACAATTTACCAAGTTTTGACAACTAGTATACCACTTTATTGTTTAACTTATCCATTATGTACTTGGTCTCTAGCATATTTTAAGTATTATAAATAGATCATGTATTAAGTTTGTATGGAGGGAGGGGATAGAGGGTAATAAAAAGTTTTATTATCGTATTTTTTTAAACTAAGTTTTTCAAATAGCAATGTAAGTTTTCTAGTAGTAATAGAAATATATTCTCTAGTTTTTTTTTATTTTTAGTATTTTATACTTTCATTATATCTTTTTAAATTTCATTTTGTTGAGGAGAAATTGTGAACCGCTGGATGGAGGAAGATGAACAGTTATAGAGGTACAAAATATTTAAATATGTTGTATTATTATTTTAATTTTTGATCTAAATTCTACTTGTTTTGTGGTGATTTTTGATTTATACATCACTAATGGAAAAAAAATACTTAGGTTCATTTAGCTAAACGTTTGATTTTACTACATCAATCGCTAACATGAAACCTTGATTTGTTATAGATAATGATATGTATAAATATTTGATCCCATAAACAAGTGTTGGTGTTAATAGATAATTTGTAATTAATAAGACAATATCATGTTACCTTATTGCATGAGTTATTTGATAATATTTTCCTATTAAAACTTTCATTATGTATGGATTTCAATAATAACAATTAAAAAAGGTAAAAAGAAAAAATAATCGTTCCGCTATTCAAAACTCAAGAGCGGATCCTTAATCATAAATATTTTTATTATTTTGATTTTTTTTAGTTATAGCATATATTATTTTTTTATATTATAAACCATATAAGACCTATGTTTTTTTAGAAATGTAATTCTAAAATTTTCAAACAACTTCTATGTGAATCGAACTTACAAAACTTTTATTATTTAACACAATTTATATTTGAATTTGTAATTTTAAAATTATAGTAGAGTGTACGTAAATACATAATGAGATACTATACAACACCAAATATAATATGTACAAAGCGGTATCAGAGGCCAAGTCTTCTTCGCACCTAAACTTGGAACTTTGGGCATAGCATTGACTAAGGGATGTTCCTTCGGGGACACAATTCAAACTGTCCCTTTCTATAATCACTTTTAATCATATTTTGATGGGATTGGGCCTTGAGCAAATTAAAAATTGTGACTTTGTGTAGTTGCATGTTCATGCAGGTAGCATCCTATTGGATTGTCCTAATGTTATAAATTCTGAATTTCTATGGATAATTCTATCCAGGACTAATAAAAAAATGGACTGAGGGGAAGTAATCTATGTTTCCTTCCTCAAGGTGATAAGTGCACCTTCTTTTGTAATGATTTTTAAGTACTTTAAACAAATCAATTAAGTGGCCTCATAGCAAACCCATTAAGGACATATTTAACCATGGGCCATGTAAAATCATTTTTTAAATTTTTTAATTCAAACTCGATTTGGCTGTACTTGGAAACATAATAAAAAAATGGATAATGGGAGTGGTTTATTTTTTTCTTAGAAACAATAAATAAAAATATATATTTTTAGAATTTTTTTTTGAGAGAAGAATTTCTAAAATTTAATAATTTTATATATAAAATTTATATTAATTCAAAATTTTTGTGGAGTTGAGGAAGGCGACCGCCCTCAACTCCATCCCTGGTTGTACTTAGACCATTTACTAAACCTGTAAATTTATACTCTCTATGTTATTGAGAAAGTTATTAATCACAAGACAAATCAATAACAATTTTTATATGTAATTAGTTAGATTCTGACAAAATCGGGATTAACATAGCTTTAAACATTATAGAATTTCTACAAGGTTTAAGCTTAAACCTTATAAGGTTTGTAAGTATGTATTAGTAAAAGAAAAATAAGAAGCCACAAAACAAAAACATTGAACTTACCTTAACCATTATTACAACATGAAAAAACAGAAACCATTACAACTGAAAATGCAAAACATCAATATTCAAGCAACTATTTTTCAAACAAAGACAACTTCACTTGCAAATCATAATTTACATAAGCAATCATATTTTTTGACAGGATAACATAAATGAAACAAGGAACTAATCCTTTCTCCCTCCAAATCCTGGATTCAAATCAGGAGACATGAAGTTTCCAGGGTGAACTTTCTTGTTTCTACCACTCTTACTATCATCAACAATCACTTTTTCCACCACCCCACCATCCCCATTTCTTGCTCTTTCCTCTTCCATTTTCTTCATCCTCTCTTTCTGGCGCTTCTGCTGCACGTAAACGTGTGCGTAGCTAGCTCCTGTGGAGGACATTCTTGCAAGAAAACTGAACTCTATAAGTAGTAATTTAAGCTGACAAAAGTCTGTGATTGAGGTTAGAGATGGCGCGATACGGATGAATTTATAGGCAGAGGGTTTTGTTGCCTTTCTGATAAAGAGATCACTTAGCATATATTAATGCCTTAAGTCTGTTTGTAGAACACAGGTTAGCAGAAGTGGAGGTGCATATAAAATGGTCATCTTTTTAAGGTGGCTTAGCCATTATCATGAAAAAAATTGTGTTGATGGCTTCTGCATAGTTGGACATTAATGGGGTTAGCTGTCAGCAGCCTTTCTCTAGTCCTTTCCTTCAATTTTCAACTATTTCATGTATTTAGAGATAACCACTAGACAGAAATTGTGTTGTTTGTCTAACCTTGTATTGCAAAAAAATATTGTCACTAGCTAGTATTTAATTATTGCTAATCCATGTTAAAGTTTTGAAATTTTTATGCTAATCCGTTTCAATCGTGAAAGAATGCGTTCATTCCACAATCCAGTACCTAATATTTGATCGGTACACAATGAGCATTCTCTAGGAATGTCATATAATTAGCAGGGGAGCGTATATATGTAGATATTGTCCACACACATATTATGCCCCCATGCAATAACATTGTACAAAATAAAAGCATAGGACAAGATTTTCTATTACAAATCTTATTATATCATCTATTACATTGTATTAATTATCACTACGTATAAAGTATACAATATACATAAAATATTACATATGACAGATAATCTATCACAAACCTAGCCAATTTTAGGGGATAGGATCTTCTATTGCAAATCCGATTGTTTTCTTTATTACATTGTATTAATTACCACCACGTGTAAAATATATAAAATACATAAAATTTTACACGTGGTGGATGATTTATCACAAATTCTACCCAATTTTATACATAGTCTGAAAAACTATCAAGTCTACTTATCTATCACCAACCTTAACCTTTCTTATGAACAAAAGTCATTCCCATTTCCTCAAAGTTAGTTCCACAAAAGAGAAGTGCATAAACTCCCACTTTCTATTCAGAGAATGATACTAATATTTTTTATTAAACATTCCATGGAAGGAATTGAGTATGCATGCCTTGGATTTTCTATGCTTAACAATTTTGATATGATATTTTACCAACAAATCATAGTTGTTAAGCATAAAAAAATCCCATTTTTTTAAGTATTTGTTGGTTTCATTTTCAAACCCCATTTTTTATTATTTAAAAAATTGAAAACATATTTATTTTACTCATTTTCAAAAAAAAAAAAAAACATCATTTTGTTTATTTTCATACATATAACCATCAATTCAAATCTATACATATATACAGTCACAGTGGGACCAAAGTATTAATATTTGATATGATATTTCACTAAATTTGTAATACTTAAATTTATACGTGAAAATTAATATAAAAATAAAAAATTATTTGAAAATACTAAAAATATGAAATTATAATGAAAAATAAAACCAAAGCAGCCCAAGTTTGTAACATTTTATTCTCATACTTTTAATTGTGTTTGTAATTAAATGATTATTCTATTATTTGAGATTGACCTAACTTTGATGCAAAGTTAAACTCACAAAGATAACCAATCAGTGGAAGCCCAACTTTGATTCTTGGCTCAAAATGATAGCCACACATTTAAACCAATAGTAAGTGAGACCAAAAGCTGATTATGTCATGAAAAAAAAAGCAATGAATGGACTTTATTTCGTTCGACCTAAATTAAAATTCTCAATTACTTATATCTATCTATAGCAACACTTCGTCGAGATAATGACATTGGAGAAATTTTAATGATATCTTGATTTAGTGAACGACGAACTAGGTTCTGTTTGTCACAATATTCCTTTTAACTAGAATTAAATATTCAGGATCGTAATTAGAGTTGAAAAATAAATTAAATTAGTCAATATTTAATTTGAAATCGATCCTTAAAAGCTTGTTTGAGTTCGATTCGTTAAGTTAACAAATTAAAGTTGAATTTATTTTTTTTCGTTTGATAAAATTTGAAACTCGACTTGATCAGTGAAAAAATAAAAAAATATACGTAAAAATATCAAACTACTCGAACTCGATTCGTGTTCAAATTCGACTCAATTATCTATCAAATTAAGTTCAAACACAATTTTTTAAATTAGATAAAAAGTAAAAACGCTTGAGCAATAACGTGTTCGGATCGACTCGATTCGTTTATACCTTAATTGTATTAATTTATTAGACTATTTCTTTAAGTGCAACGTTGATCAATTTAATAAAATTTTAAAACTATAGAAAAAAATAATAAACAACATGACTAATGATATAATTTGAATATTTTATAACATCATAGTTGTCCAAAAAAATAATAGATTAGGGTCTAAAAATAAGAATTAAGTTCAAATATTGCATAGATAACAAATCTATATTTTTAAAACAATTAAAAATTTGTGAATACATATATTAGTAACAGAAAAATTATTTTAATTTATAAACTATTAGAATTGAAAAGGGATGATAAAATCATTTATTTTTAACTTATTATATGATTGTAAATCAATCGATATTATATTCCTTCCTTCGTATTTATTCATCTGTATTTTAAAATTTGGCTTATTATTATTATTATAGCTACAATCATATTCTATTTGCTTCTATTTGAGTTATGGGATGCAATGGAATGAAGCCAAAAATACTATAACCAAAATTACACGTGGCCTAGTTGTGGAACCAAAGAATGCACGCTGTGTTTGGTTTCATTTCTCTCCAACTATTTTCCATTTTTCAGATATTCAAAATATACATCATTCTCTCAAAATATACATCATTCTTTGTAATAAATATTCGTATAACCTATTATATCCCCATTAAGCAGTTTTCAATTATTTACAATAAAATAATATTAACAAGATTGAAAATATCTTTTTAAAATACATTATATTACTTTTTTTCAATAAAAACACTAAATATATTTATTCTCTACAAGTTTTCCGAACCTACTATTAAAAATATAAAATATATTCTTAATAGTGGCACATTCTTCAAACCCACGTATAAGAAATAACACCAAACATAGCGGCAAATTTTCTACCCTTTTTAATATTCTGGGGATGACTAATGTAGGGGTAAAAATATCATTTTGTTAAAATCATTATTTATTTTTCAAACAAAATTATCATTAAAGTTATAGAAATAGTAGGAGATAATTATTGAAATTTAAGAAGTGTTTTTGCAATCACACCATCAATTATCCTTGTGAGTAGGGATGGGCCACAAAGCTTAAATTGAGGGGATGAAATTAAATTATTTTTTAAAAAAAAATAAAAATATACAAAGATATATTTTTAATTTTTTAAATGAATAGAATTTTAAATTTTATTATCTATAAAATTATATTAAATTTTAAATTTTATGAAGTCGAAGGAAAGGCTGCCCTCCAACCCTGCCTCCCTCGCTGGTTGTGAGTTTATATAGAATCACTCATTCACCGAAAAAAAAAAAAAAAGCTGAGCGATGTGGGATAATAGTAGTAGTAAAAAAATAGAGGAATCGTTTTCCATAGCTTATCAAACTCTAAAAGAAACACCAAACAAGAATCTCTTTTCAGCATATATAATCAACACAAAATAACATAATACACTTCAAACTACAAATTTGTAGATGAAAGACTACAAATCCTTTGCCTCTTCACAGCTTCAAATCGAGTGATCACACAAAGCCGTCTGGGTGAATTTTCTTGTTCCTACTGGTTTTGCCGTTCTCAGGTACAAGTTTTTCCACCATTCTGCCTTCTTTGCTTCTTGCTCTTTCCTCTTCCACTTTCTTCAGTCTCTCCTTCTGGCGCTTCTGCTGCACGAAAACCACCGCGTAGCTCGCTCCTGTCGAAGACATTGCATGAAAATTCGTTGAGAACTTAATGTACTTATCAGGTATTTGTATACGTATGTGTTTTGGAGGTGGGAAGGCAATGTAGGAATTTATAGGGCAAGTGAGAATCCCCCTTGATAAAGAGATGACTTAGAATAAGTTTTTGTCTAATGGCTGTCGATTCTGGGATGTGTTAATGCTGCAAGGTGGTTTAGAACACAGATAAGAAGTGGGAACATATAAAACGGGGGGAGTTTTAGTCCACGGGTTTGGTCGGATTAAAGTCAATTATATAACGAGTGAAATATACTCGTCATGTGATTAATTGAATTTGATCAAACATAACGTGGACAAGAATTGTTCATTAATATGGTCATCTTTTAAAGTGGCTAAACCATTATTACAAGAAAATAATTGTCCATGGTTAAAAGAAAAAAAAATCTTTGTATTTCTATACAAAATGATAATAAATTTTTTATTTTGTTACAATAATAATTTTTTACAAATTTAAAAAATTATATGTAAAATAATAACTATTGATAATTAGTAACACATGTGTATTGCTAATAAAATTATTGTCACGAGTCACTAGGACAATTTTTATTGTCACTAGTGGCACAAGTCATTGATGACTAATTTTTGTTATCGTTAATTTGTCACTATATGTATCATTAATTATACATAATTTAAATATTAAATTATATCATTAATAAATTTATAAAAATTATTATTATGACAACATGAAATAATACATAATTTTCAAATCATCGCTAATATTTTATCATTAATATTCTTTTTCTTTTTTTTTTTTGTAATGTCAATTCGAGTTAGCTGTCCAAAACCCCTTTTTGAGGGTTTAAAAATAAAGGTATTGCTGGCCCTCCTTCACTTTATAACTCTTGATACATGAAACCAACCAGAACAAATTTTTTAAAAGTTTCTACTAATATTGCTTTTTGCCATTGCTAGCAAAATGGTATTGCTAGTGATCATGTTGCCAACAAGAAACATATTAGTGGAGCCATATCTATATGGATTTCAACTATAGTATATAGTCAACTATCTCATGAGTTTTGCACCACTTTCTCTTGTAGGTGTAAGTATAATTGTTTTCTAAAAACAAGAATCACAATCCATCTACACTCTTTTTTAATGATTCAATTTTGAATTTGATGGGAGACATTAGAATCCATTTTTCATATACCTTTATTTGAAGTTATCCATTCATGAGAGAGGAATGGACAATGTAATAACTTAAATTTTTAAATAAAATGATAATATAGTATGAGTGATCACGTCAATGAGAAAATTATCGTTCAACTCTGACCGCCATTCATTTATGAAAATTCATACATCAAAAATAAAAAAAATACTAAATATATTGGCCCGGCGTGTTGGATAATTATTAGAGAAAGTACTAATTTTTTTTTTTTAAATGAAGTAGTAATATACTATGAGTGGATCCACGGCTCAAAGTCCTTACAATCCAAACACAATTATCAAGAGAAAAATTCATATCATGATTCAAGTCTCACCATCATTCATTTATGAAAATCACATGTTAGGATTCCAAATAAATAAAAGAAAACTTGCATAAACATGTAAGAACATGTTGGATACATTAATTATTAATTATAATTCATTTATATGACAATTTTTTTGGATAATCACAGCCCACATACGTACCATAATTTGATTTTCAATCAAACATCCAATTAATTTCAATGGGCTCCTCTTACAAAGTGTGCTCTTAGTCATTTCACTAAAGTATCACAATCCATTTTTAAAACCGTGGACTTTTTATAAATGTGAATTATTTAATGAGGTATTGTCTATGTGCCCATGGCGCACAATCTAATGCTTTCTTTCAATTCCCAATTAAGTCCTCACTTTTTTGTAGGTGTATTTTGCACCTATCATGCAAATGTATGACCATTTTTTTATTTATTTTTTAACCGAAAGTGTATATACAATGTCCCTCCATGCAACAACAACTAAACAAAAAAGTTCTACTTGTGCTTGTTTGTCTGGTTTTATTGTGGAAAAAAAATATCATTACATTTTTATATTTTTCTTTTTATTAATTAAAGTCGCTTATATTTAGACGGAGAGTTTAGTGTAAACTTCTACTCATTCGTTAAAAATCACCAAAAAATTGAATACACCATAGTTTAGTGGCAAAAAAATAAGTGAAGAGTTCTACTCCCTTTACAAAGATTATTTGAATTGAAAAGTAGGAAATCCTATTGGTTATGTTAGGCTTTGTTTGGTTATTTCCAGCTATTTTGAGGAAATTATTTTGAGAGAATATATTTTCGCAGTGGATTGAAAATGTGTTTGGTATTTTTGTTGAAAAGAAATGATCTGATGTATTTTGAAAAAAAAAATTATTGTAGATATATAATCAATATTATTTGTTATATTAAATGGGAGACATTTTGAATTGTAGATATTTGATATTATTTTGTTATAATTAGTGGGAGTATAGTAATGTATAATTTTTTTTAATATTGTAATGGATGATTGAGATTTTTAGAGAATAAAAATATAATTTTAAAAAAATACAAATAATAAATGCATTTTCGTTTGCGAATAGGGCAAATGCAATTCTAGAAATGAAATCAAACAAAGCTCTAGCTTTCCTATGAAGTTGATCTACTTCTATACCTTTGGAACATTTGTAGGGTTGCAAGCAAAGTTGGCCATGAAGTCGTCAATTGCATTTCCTATGAGTAAGCGAATGACTGTTGTTGCATGTTCTGGGATTCCCATGAGACGCTGAAAAATGCCAACTTTGTATGACCTGAGCGATATTGTCCATGTGTGGGGGCCGGTGTAGAGCCAAACCTGTTGCTTTTGGGGCCGGTGTAGAAATAGGTGGTGCATTGATTCAAATTCGGCTCAATATAGAAATAGTAATAAGACGTGTTCAAATTTAGTTCCGATTCATTTGGAATGAGTTTTAACAGTATAAATGAATTTTGATTAAGTATTGATATATTTAATTTTAAATCTGATTCAAAGTCAGATCCAATCTGTTTAATTTTATCATATTTTAAGAAAATATATTTTTTAAAAAGTTTAGTAATATTACTTATAAAGAATATATTTTTTTAATATTTTTAAATTATAAAATAAATTTAAAGAATTTAATGGGTTTACCTATTGAGTCCGAGTTTAACGTGGGTCTTCAACAATTTTAGCGAAATGGGTCACAATATTGACACTTGGAAACTACCTTGAGGTCACAATTTATACTCGAGGTGGAGATCAAGAACCACAATTTTTTAATTTTGAGTAGGGAGAGATATTTTGGCTCAATGGGGAGGCAATTTAAGAATTTGAAGAAGACAAAATTGAAATTATTATTTACTTTAGGGTCCATTTTCCCTATTTGCTCCTTCTCTGGTAGAGAAAAAGAATATTATTCCAAGAGTACCTATTTAAAACATTTATAGTGAGTTTTGCAATTTAAAACATTCTACTTATTGGATTTGGCTTATGAGTTTAAGCAAAAAATCTCACCAACCTCCAAGGAAAACTTACTCAAAGTTGACCATAAAAATAGTGAAATCTTGGAAGAGTTTTTAATGACATGAGGAATGGTGTTAGATTACAGTTCATACATTTCTAATAAAATTATGAAATATCTTATACAATTAAGACAATTTTAATAACACATCTAAGTTAAATATCCGAATTTAGATTTAAGGAAATGATATTCTGTTTGGATATAAATATAGATTTAGACAATTGTCTTTTTCCCTCATCAGTCGCATATATTATGCTCGCTTCAAGTTAAGAAATAGACGTATTTTTTAACATAAGTATTAGTCGTTGGTTGTTCATGAAATAGTGGCAACAACATTGCAGTGCTCGTTAATTTTAAAAAGTAGAAAATGATGTGATAGAAAAAAATAAAATGTAGTTGGAGTCTGTGTAATTAAACTTTTAAATACTTATAACTTTAATTAAAATAATTTACAATCTACTTATTTATTTTGGAGAATTTTTTTTTTAATAAATTATAAAATATTGAATCTTAAAGAAAGTTAGTATAAATTGAATAAACTTCATGGGAGTTTTTGTAAATTTGGACAAAGATTGTTGTAAATTCAGACACACAATTTTCACAAAATAATGATGCCAAAGGTAAAATTAAATTTTCATTATTTTTTTTTGGGGGTGACTTCAACTTTTTCCATTATGAATTCTAAATTCTTAAGCTACATGCAAGATGACAATAAATATGAGAGGAGGTACAAACATTATTTTTAAAATCGGACCGATCGATTCAGCAGAGAATTGGTAACCAATTCAATCTGATTGGTTTTAATTAATCGAATTTGGGGTTAAATCGGTCAAGAATTAGTCAAAATAATTTTATTTTATTTTTTAAGAAAGTTTAAACTTTGTATTTGATTATATGTAACCACAGTATATATGTGATTATTTAAATTTTAGACATTATTAGATGTACTTATTAGTTGATTATTTATCATTTTTTACATACTATTTTACATCACATAATGAAAAATATAATTAATTTTCATTAACTGTCAAACAGCAAGATCGATTTGATTTGATTATAAAAATACTTGATACAAGAACCAAAAGAAATCTACCTATATGTAAACCAAACTTAGAGCAAATAATCCCTTATTATTGTTATCAATATTTCTATATATTTTCTCTTCCAAATGTGCAAAAAAACCATCATCAAATAATTAAATAAAGGCGAGAACAATTCCAAATTTCCATCGATCAGCCATTAAACTTGGGAGCAATCTTATTCTAATCCCACATACCATAGTTTGAATTTCAATCAAACATCCAATTATTTTCAATGGGCTCCTCTTACTTTCCAGTCTTACAAAGTGTGCTCTTAGTCATTTCATTAAATCCATCTTTTTTAAAGCCGTAGACTTTTGATAAGTGTGAATTATTTAATGAGGTATTGACTATATGCCCATAGCGCACAAGCTAATGCTTTCTTTCAATTTCCAGTTAAGTCCCCACTTTTTTATAGGTCTATTTTGCAATTATCATGCAAATGATGACCATTTTTTATTGTATTTTACCCGAAAGTGTATTTACAATCACCACCGATATATGAACTATGATCAATAAAATTGTAGATATAAAATATTTATTAATAATTTATTTTGACTTATAAAAAAAATTATCTATACATGAATCTACTATATATAAGAGATAAAGGGTTTCTTTCTATAAGGTACTCGAAACTCGATTAAAAAATGATCGTTAAAAATTTATTTAAGTTCAGTTCATTAACATAACCAACCAAGCTTTAACACATTTTTCATTAGATAAAATTTAAAATTTGACTCTAGTCAACTCTATTAGTAAAAAAATAATAAAATATATATAAAAGATTAATACTTGTTTGATTAATAATCAAACCAAACTCAAATGTAATTTTTGAAAATTGAATAATAATATATTCGACTTAACTCGATTCGTTTATACTTCCGATTCATCTAGCGTCACTTTTTGGATCAACAATTTATCCCATTTTTTAAAAAATGAATGTATTATTCTTCGCAGGTGGTGGAGGGGGTGGGTCATTATATATGTTAATTGGTGCAGCATATTCAATGAAGTTGGTTGTCTGTCAATTTATCTCCTCCAATTAGCATCACTCGGAGCTTCTTGTGGTTATATAACCACTTGGCGCCAACTTCCTTTAAACGTTTACAAGTCACCGAAAAATAGTTTTCACCATCTTTATTATTTATTATTACAATACCATCAATACATATTAAATATATATTTATAATATTATAATAAAAAATATAAACTATTTTTATTGACATTAAAATTTTGCCAACTAAATCCATCCCAATATTATATTATGACATTAAACCTTGAAACCCATTACCACGGCTTGTGGGTCTCACTGTTTTTTTTTTTTTTATAATTGAAAGTGTGCCTTCACCTTTCACCTTTTATTTGAAAAAAAAAAAACTTAATATTAAAGGTGATGAATGAATCCACGCCTTAAAAAAAGAAAATTAAATGCGTGAAATCAATTTATGCCTTTTTGAAGGCATGAGTTGAATTCACCCTTAACCTAAAATTTAAAACACTCTTCCTGTAGGGTATTGTCAATTTATATTTGTAATTTCACTATAAATAGTAAAAAAAATATTCTTTAAAGGAGATGCATGTAATTTCAGGAACCAAAATAACATCAACCTATATTTAAACCAAAAGGAAAGTTTATATGATCATCCCTTAATATTGTTACCACTATTTCTATAATTCACTTATCATACACGCATATACGTACCCACATATATGTTTATGAGTATTGAAATAGTTCACTTATCATACACGCATATACGTACCCACATATATGTTTATGAGTATGTGAATGTATGATGAGATGTATGCTCGATGCACACCATCAAATAAGTACGAGAACAATTCTAAATTGCCGTCGATCAAGCATTAAGCACTTGGGAACAATCTTCTAATTCTACAAATTTTCCAGCAAATGTCAATACTAGACCCCTCTACATTGACCCAAAAAGTAAATCATGGCTAGTTTTCACCTTGAAATGCTAACAAAGTTCTTCCATAACCAAACTCAGAAATCACAAATTAGTCAAGAAAAAGATGGTTAGACACGGAACCAAAGCCAATGTCTTCTGAATACAGCCTGAAATTCTTCCTGCGCCACTATAGTATGGCTTCATCATGATATTAAACCTGCAGTTTCCGATCGAAGGATCCGCTCTTGTGACCGTTGCGAGACCATTGAATTTGCAGGCATCATCAAGCTGATTGTTCTGCTGGTAGTAGCTATTGAAAGCATATGAAATATTTCCCCGTGCATCCAAACTGCCACACGACGTCTGATAACCAAGGCAGGTGCAGTCGCCGAGCCCACAAGCATAGCTTACACTGGGGGCAACCTGAGCATCATCAAGTCTTGCATTTGGCTTCATGATACACCATTTGAGTTCCAAGTAGCTTACATTTCTTGCTGGGACCAGAGATCCTGAATTTGTGGTGCCAAGGTTGAGGGGGTATTTGGGTTGTCCATCGAACCTAAATACTCCCCAGTGGCGCTCAAAATTTCCTGGTTGAATGCTCTTAGCATCCTCATCTATCAAGCTAAATAGGTACGCATCAACTGGACCAGGCCTCATGGGGGTTCCCCTTCCAGCTGATATATGAGCCATGAAACCTTGGTTGAACCGCTGCGCGTACTGTAAGTTAGCATTTCGATCACCGTCAGTGGGCCAACCGATTTCACCAACTATAATAGGCAAATTTCCAAACCCATTCTTCTGTAATGCCCAGACAAGAGTATCATGATTGGCGTCAAACATGTTGTAATAACTCGTACCACCGTCGTTAAGTGGCGTCGCATTTCCATCAAAAAAGGCATATTCAACAGGGAAGTTGGCATCAGTGTAGAGGCTTATGAATGGGTATATATTGATCGTAAATGGGGCTTCGTTATCGCTCAGTAACTTGACAATTGGGATCATGAAATCATGGATATCAGCTCGAAAATCACCCCCTGAAGGCAGTCCACTTGGACTCGAGTAGACATCAGCATTGAGGGGGACAGTGACCTTTACTTGGTTGCGAAGGCCTGCTTTTGTCAGTGCTTCTTGAACATTTCTGAGAGCCGGGAAAGTTGTTCTAAGAAAGCTTCCATTATATGTTTCCAAGAAAGGTTCGTTTCCTACAGCCACATACCTACACAACCCTTGGAAGGTTATTTGCAAGTGATAAAAATCCATAACCATACACATCCCACAAAAAATTAGAAGGGAGATCCACAAACCAAGGCTGCTAAAGCTACCAAACAAGAAAGTTCAAAATCTTTTTTTTATGTATCTCAAAATTATTTTGAGGTGGAGTCTTACAATTGTTATATTATTCACTAATTTAACATTCTCCGAGCCCATGATTTAGTTGACAAGAAAGTAAATATGGTTGCTTATTCAATATTAACCAGAGTGGCAAAAGTCAAATAGACTCAATGCAGAATTTCTTTTTTCACAAAATACTGAGCCTGCAAATATCTTTTGCCTGCCAAGGGAATTTTACTATTCCTTGGTCAAAACAAATCCCAATAATGCCTTCTAGGAAAATGAGTTGCAAGACAAATATGACCAAAGCATGGTTAAACTCGTAAAAATGTTGACCCTTGATTGCACCAAGGGATGAACACTCTCACATACTCGAGTTGATTAATATAATCAAAGCATGGTTAAACCCATAAAACCATGACGACAATTCATTCAACACCTTCTAATGCTCCTTTCTTCTATAGCAATCGATACAAAATTTAGATTTAATATGCGAACGATGTTTACAGTACGAAAAGTTCAACTTGCATAGTAGGTCACAGTTGGAACAAAATTATTCATCTTGATGAAGCAATGGAATTTGAACTTACAGGGCAAACCAGGTTATAGACTGACCTGATCATCACATTGTTGGTGGTGAGATGATGGGAGACATTCTGTGAAACCCATTTCTCAGCAGCTTTGGAACTGCTGGCTAAAGATGAAAGCATGTCGTTGGGAATGCCAACCATAACCTGAATCCCAGACCTGCCCAAAGCTCTTAATGTGTCATAATCAGCGTCAAAAAGCTTCACTTTTTGAATCCCATTCTCTCTCAGCATCCTCACCACTATATCAGGTGGCAAGCGGTGAGATGATTGTGAGCCCCAGTTGGCACCTATCCCACCCACTGAATGCATCATCAGAAGTAATGTAGTAAGAAAATCGGTATCAGGCCCCAAACACCCCCAAAAAGATGATACTGTTTAAATCAACCAAAAACAGATTGCAAACTAAGAATAGTAGAGTTGGTCTCTCTTTTAACAGATTAGCAGCTCTTAGATCGGAGTCCACAATATAACAAAAGACATATATAAGAACAAATTATACAGACCAGAAGACGAAACCAAATAACAAATTTGGGGTATTGTCCAAGCATGGTGCCTGCTTACGCAAAGAAGATAAGTTCTAACAATGGAATGCAAAGTCATTATGAAGCATATCACCAGGGAAATAGAAATTGGAAAGAATTAATACAACACTGAAGGCTAGAATGACTCACAGAACACTTCATAAAAACAAATGTAATAGAAGATTGAACTTCAGATAGTAATGGACAAGAAGGGAAGAAGAAAGAACACCAGCCAAAACATTTGTGAAAAGCAAATTAAGACAGTGGTAAATCCTATTCTGAAGTATAGAAAGAGAGTTTTAGTCGCCCATTTCTCCATGAAGAAGCTAAACAAGAGTTGAAACCAGATGAAATTATCTAAGCATCAGAGAAGCATGGGGAGCCAAGAGAAGTGGAAATAAACATGGAATGAGCAATTTGACAGATTGCACTGGACCAGCACGGTTTTGCAGTTGTTGTGGGATAATGGTTCCATAGGCATCTTTATGGAACAAAAAGTTAGGGTGTTCGGGGTTTCTCTAGCTTTTGAATGCAACTACAAATTACCAGAAGTTCTCTTTACGCATTTTACGAAAGACATGAAATTTGTTTAAGACTTATATGCCCAATTAAGTAGTGTAATATTCTTTTATCCGGAAGGACAAAAAATTAGACCAGGTTATCTAGGATGCTAACCAAACGAAAATAGGCAATTAAACAAGGCATTGCAAACCTAAACCCATTGCAGAGAAGATGGTCAAAATGTTTAGATATGGCGAGAGACTGAAGCCTTATAAAGGAGATAGACACCACTTATAATGATAACTGTTCGAGCCAAAGAAATCTACGGTGAGGAAGGTTTAAAACCAAGTCTTCTCCAATCAACATGTGCATACATACATGGGGTGCACAAACTGGGATAGGTAGGAGCTTGTGAACAAATGGTATAGTAATTTGTTGGTGGTTACTGAACACTCAGAGATGGTCAAGGGAACCAGGTCAGGGGTGGGTTTCTATTGAAAAATAGTATATCACTCAATTAAGTTTGACAATTTTTGGCGACCAGGCATGTTCTTGAAAATATTTGTGAACCATCAGACCTTAATTAATGATTGTAGACCTCTAATGCTCAAGCACTGAGAATGCGCTCAAATGTATACATTGAGTGTAGAAATGGATATGCTGACAAAATTGCCTTTAAAGTACAGAGGAGGAAATTCTGAATCATAACATACTAAATCAAAGCAAACAGAAATTTGTAACAAAGCCAACGGCTACTGAGTGTTGAGGAAATTCGAAAATCACATACAACAAATTTTGGTTGTATACATTTACTGCTATACTTAATTGAAACTAAAACGATTAAAATGATGACAACTTAGGATAGCTGCGTTTTGGATGGATTCCCCTATTGATGTATCGATGACTTAAGATTGATTATGAATACATTCCATCTTCAAATAAAATGTTGACTAAATGTAACTTCATTTTGCAATTTTTCTCAAACTTCACCAGATAGCAGAAACAGTAGCTAGAGCTCAACAGTAGCTGCCATTTGGAATTTTTGACTGATAAGGAATTTTTGTATTTTCGTAAGGAGACACAATAACTAAACAATCCGACACATCTGAAAATTAAGGATATTAACGCCAAAAGTGGCAATGGAACATAGCATAACAGAAACTGATGGAGATTCTTAGCGAGATGCATCTTGACACAACAGGAAATACCTGCAACTGCACGATTGACGGAACTCATTTTGACTGGGCTAGATGATATACTCCCAATGTCTGCATAAATAAATAAACACCAAAAAATTATTTTGAAAAAAAAAAAGAAACATAAAAGCACATCATATAAGTGAGAATCCTGACTCCATGCATTAAAGGATGACCATACAAACAAAAATTATACTGTCCCTACAGCTCGAAGTTTTGTTATTCCACAGCTGAGACAATTAAACAACAAAAGGCCAAATTGTCTTTCTTCCGCGAAGACCGAGAAATCTAGTAACAGTGCCATGTAACGATGGCATTCACACTTGGTAACCAAAGAAAATGACAAATCCAAATGATTTATTCAATGACAATCCTAAGTCCAGACCGCAACTACATCATAACAAACAGAACTTAGTAACAATAACCTTTCTAGTTTGAGGCAACTGGCTACTGAATACTAGAAAAATAATTGATGATGAATGATTGTACATGCTTGTAGTTATAACTCAAATTAAAAATATGACAGGTTTGATTTCACAGGATAGCAAGCACCTTCTGCCATTTATTAGTGGTTGCTACATTTATTGTCAGCGGTTGCTTAAAACAGAAATCTACCCCGATCAGCAAAATTTATAGACGAATCCAAGTTACCATGTAAATTAGAGCCACTACTCCACAAACCACAAGAAGCTTCAACCAAACAAATTAATAAGGCGCATCTTCCGTGCTATAACAGACGGAACCATAGTAAGTATTTCTTTTCCTTATGAATAAAGAGAAAGTCATGATAATTGAACAACGCAATGAACTAGTATCATCAAAAGAAATATATTTGATTTAAATGGTAACAATGAACTAGCATCTCTAGTGATGATCATGATACAAGGGCAAGTACCTGCCTTGGGGTGACTAAGAGCACTCACTTTGTTTGAGTTCAATGATGCAGCATCTGTACAAGTCAGTGGATAATAATAGAACGAGGTCTCAAAAGAATGCTCATAATATAATCTTGTGAAAGATCAGAAAATGCAGAATCATGGCAAAACAAAGGAAATGCCAATCTACCTCTGTGAGCAACAGACTCACTCCAGAATTGACTGAAGAATGAAAACATGGATTTCCCATTTCCATGATTACCAAATGTCGACCCATTCGACCTAGACCCTAACAGCTGGGACAAGAGTTACAGCAGCAATCAGGAAAAATTTTCGAAATTGGTCATCAATAAATATGAGGAAAATGAAAGACAAGTAAACTAAGCATATGGTGAAAATATATGGGAGAATATTAATAAAGAAGAATAATACTAATGAGAAATTGGAAATGAGCAAAAGCAACAATTAAATATATAAAATGAAAATTATCCACTGGCCTTTTACGAGTGTCCTTATCATTCCACTACATAAATGTCACCTCTCAATCCAACTAGACTGGAGGAAGAATTATAATTCATATTGTCCAATAGTAATTGGGCTCAAAAAAATACAATAGCTTATCATAGCAACCAAATACAAAACACATGCGATGGCAATAGAAACTTGAGCTATGAATAAATGTAAGACAAAAGCATAGCAGATGCACAGAAATGATACTGAGAGTCAAGATCATGTAGCATATCACTTTTATTTGAATGGAAAAAAGAAATTCATTGAGATAAAGAAGTTTAAATTCTGCAATTAAACATAGAAAAGAACAAAGGATATAAAATTAATGTATGCTCCAACTAAGATAACACTAATTTATTCAAGGTTCCATAAAGTAGTTGATTACGCTGGCATTTGGCGTATAAAATGAAATGACTTCACAGTCAGTTCCTTGAATTAAGAAGCCTCAAATTCCGATCCCATCATAAATGCAGCCTTGTATGTTATTGCTCGGTCTTTCAAGAAATAGTTAAATGAAAACAAAAAATTCAAAAACGCTATGTTGAGGTGTTACACCGAAGTTTTGATGATGACAAAACATTGTCTTGACTATTAGAGTGATGATTAGTAGATTGGATTTACAGGGACACAAACTAGTGTTGGAAAAAATGTAGTTTGATGTAGAACTTATTTGAAGACATTTACAAGCCACAAGCTGAGGATGGACTATTCCATTGAAAAAATAAAATCAGAAGCTCATGCGAAGGATCGAAGGACATTATTGAATTTTAAATTCATGATGTAAAGAGCATTGGCAAAATTAATAATTGGAAGCCAGCCATAACAGACCTCCAGTGGGCAAAAGTCTAACAAAAGAATCACTTGCAGCAACTACTAGAAGTTAGCATATCAGTATTTCTAAGGCGAACTGAATGTTAAAGATTCTGTCAGACACGAAATTTGTTGATATTAAACTCTAGAATCACATATTTGTAGCAAATATCTCACATAAAAATCTTGAAATGTTTAATGTATGGAAGAAGGAATTTCCAGTCACCAATATGCTGATCATATGAAGAATATTTGAAACATTTGAATATTTTCTTTACAGGGAAAGTTAAAAACTCCTCAATTATGGTGCTGATAATGGAAGACTGAACAGCTACTGAAATTATTCTTTGAAGAAGAATTTTTCTAGAAAGAAGTGTCTTAACTCTTACTGCAACTAAGTTAATATTTCTTAAAGATCCTATGACTAGATTGATGATTAAAAAGGAAATATCATTTATTTCCTTGTCTAACTTGGAAAGAATCAAGCTGGGCATAATCATCTTTACTTAACAGCTTGGTGTTTATAACTCAAGCCTTTTTAAGCAATCAACATGTATACAACAGACACACGTTCTTGTACTTAATATTGCATAAATTTAGCAGAGAGATAACGAGTTTTCAATTGTAATATTCACTAACAAAGAAAGTTGTCAGTGAGCTATCTTGTATTAAAAACTTTTGATTATGATTGCAAGTCTGGACTTTCTTGTCAAGACTAGTTTTGGAATTGTACAGCAGAGAGGGGTTCTCCTATAAGTGGAGTGGTGGTACAAGTGCATAATAGAAGGGGCTCACTTGTGAGCATGAGAATTGTAAAAATGCAAAGGAGAATAGTATCTCTTATAAGCATGGATTGCAAAGTTGGGCGGAAGAGTAGGTGTACTCTGGTAAGCACGTGTACGAACAGTCGATAACCATTTTAAGCACCAAAGCAGTGATAGTGAAGTGGTTTCAAAAATCTCAAATCGGAACTTGGAAAGTGCATTTCTTGTAAGTAAAATTGTGATAGTTGTTGAAAGTGTGAAGAAGGTAATCACCTTCTTGTACACTAGTTCTAGAATTGTGGGGAACAGAGGGGTTCTCCTATAAGCAGGTGGTAATACACGTGCATAATAAAAGGGGCTCTCTTGTAAGCACGAAAACTGTACAAATGCAGAGAAGAATATATCTTATAAGCATGGATTTGTGAAGTTGTGCCAGAAGAGTAGGTGTACTCTGGTAAGCACGTGCACTGAAGGATCGAGGACCTTTGTAAGCACCAAAGGATTGATACTGAAGAGGTTCCAAAAATCTACAGTTGACACTTGGGAAGTGCACGTAGGCTCATTATAGCGAGAGCACCATAAATTCTCATTTTCTTCCTTTACTTCTTACACTTAATATTCTTCACTTATTTGTGGGGAAATTTATTTTAATGTGACAGACTACGGACATTTTCTGTGTCGCCCTGGAAATAAGCCAATTTTCATTCTTTCAAGCGCATTCTTCCAGTAAACACTGAATTCTGCATATATGCCAACAGCAACCTGTCTTTTATATTTGTTAAGAAACCAATATTAATTTATCTGCATTCATATAAACTGAAATTATTCTTGCATTTATCTCGACAATTTTGTGGTCACTTCTACTGCATAAAACAGTTGTAAAACTAAAACTACATTTTTACCAAAAGTTGGTTTTTATCATTTCTTCCATTTATTACAACTACATACTCCATTAATCTCATTCGTAATTCCTAATATAAATATTCCCATAAAAGATGTATTAGTTCTTCAGTTTTCATTCTTATTGCCAAAAAAGGGTAAATGCACTATTAACAATTTCTGATACAACAACAAAAGAAATTAATGCTGTCTTATTTCTTTTTATGGGTAAACCCAATCTTTGTGAGGACCCATAACATCAATAAACATGATAGGCACTTCCCTCATTAAAAAAAAACACAAAAACTTTCTAACTTCGAAGGATGTTTTCTAGTCATTCTAAAATTGTCACACTAATATCAAGACAGTGAAACCAATGTTTGCTTATCCACTGTGTAATACTAAAAAGTTACAAAAATCATGTTCAGGGCACCTTGTAATCGCTATCAGCTCCTCAAAAAAAAAAAAAAAAAAAGATAAAAAGAAAATTAGAGAGATAGAGAGAGATATTACCAGGAGGGAGAGGAAGAAGAGAGGAAGGCGAAACATTTGCAGCAGATCTCTATTTTTTGAACTCTATTTCTTTGGGAGAGAACAAATAAAGAAATAGAGTTAAAAAATAGATCTTGAAAAAGAAAAACAAGAAGTGAAACTTCACTTCATTTGAGCAACTGGTAAGCTGTAAAGAATGTACTTTGTAGTAAATAGTGCTTATTTAAGATAGCTTGGGAGTTGCAGAGTTTAGTTTAGTGTGTGTGAGTGTGTGTGAGTGTGTGTGTGTGTGAAAGAGAAGGGACCAGTGAATTTTAGAGTGGGACTTTTGCTGTCAGATGTCTTAAAATCGATAAGATTCTTGGTGTGGGCTTTTGTGTTGCATGAAAGGTTCTCTCTTTCTTGCCTTTTCTTTTCTGGAATTATTATCCTAGGGAAAATTTTATATAACCGACGAAATTTAAAATAAAAATAAAAATTTTATATTTAAAAGTAGTAAGAATAATTGATAATATTATATCATCAATTAACGACAGCTTTTGAGTTATATTTTGAAATATCACAAAAAGAAAATAGAAATGATAATTTTGAAAATAATATTATTAAAAAAATATTAATATTATTTATAAATAGTTTTGGGAGATATAGAACTGAATTAATTAGATGTCTTTTTCATTTTCTTTTTTAAGCAAAGTTTGGATTGTATTGAGACAGGAATGAGGTGTGACTGAGTCACACACTAGCTTTACAAATATATAATATGTGTACTTTTTAATAAGAATATTGATAATGAGAAAATGAAATGATTGGACCTTCGTAGACACTGTTTGACTGCCAAAGGTACAAAGTAATTTTTATTGACTTAAATTTAAATATTTTTTGAGTCTTAAAATTAAAATTTATTTTTAATATGATTAAAAAAATTAAATGATAATTAAAAAATATAACCAATGAAGTATATTATTATTTATTTTTTTATCTAATCAAATCATGAATGATTTTACTTTAACATTCGAATTCTAACATTAAGATGCATTATTTTTTATTTTTTTTTTTGTTAAGTAATTATTAGACTAACCACAATTTCTCCTCTCTCTTTTTCCTTTTTTGACAACTCTCTTTAAGCCCATAAAATCAAATCATAAGGAAAAACACTTTTGTTTTGCATGGTTTGCAGGAATTAATTTTTTCCTATTTTCTGTCTATAACATACCAACAAATGGTTTGAAGAGCCCGGAGTTGTCTTAGAGAAGCGCCGGAGTTGTCTTAGGAAAATATGTGCTTTAGAGGGAAAATAGTTGTGAACTTAAAGTTATTAAGTGCTATGGTTTTAAAATCGAAGCATACTGATCAGTCTAATAGAAAATCAGAGGTCGTTCGATTCGATTTGGCTAGCTATATAAAATTGGATTGTCGATTTGACCGGTCAAACCAATTTGACTGATTTATTTTTTTTACTTTTTAAATTTTTATTTTTTAATTTTTAAAAAAGTTAAAATTTGATATTTTGTTATATTTATGTAGTTGTTTAAATTTTATGTTTCGTTAGATATTTTTTTAGATAGTTATTTATTTATTTTTACATTTAAAATATATTATATGACAATTAGTCTATTATATTATCATTTTATATAATATAATAAAAAATATAATCAATTTTCATTAGACCGGTCTGTCCGATCAGTTAAACCGCTAATTGATAGCAATACCAATTTGATCACGAGTCCGATTATAAAAATACTGATTAAATATATAATAAATTGCATACCTTGTAAATGAGCATGAATGATATATTTATAGGTATTTAATGTGGGCTTTGTGGGCTCTTGGTGTGTTGTGGTGGGCCTCGTAGGCCTGTACATTCTATTGGGCTGAAATTAATCCTTAGTGGGTTTGATTTCAATATACAGGACGAATGGTCGTATAAACAACTATTCCAATTTTAGTACAATTTCGTGGGAATGGTATCCAATGTCCATGCATTTTGTTATTAGGAGTATCTAATCAGGACGACAGAATCATAAATTTTAATGTTAAGGGTGAAATTAATTTTTTTCTTAAAAATAAAAAAGAAAAAGATATTTTCAATCATATAAATGATAATTTTATTATTTTTAAGAGGATATAATTTTAAAATTTAATAATTTATATATAATTTTTAAGAGGGATATTTTCGTCCTAACCCGTCGCATTCGTCCCTACATGGGATTTGGACAATCCTGTAATAAAATTCAAAAACCTTCTCCAATTGTTTGGAGAACATTTAGTAGTCTTAGCCCACTAGATTGGCCCATACACCATACCATAGATATGGGCAAAAGATTTTTTTCACCAATTTGTGTAGTCTTGATTCACATAGCCAGAACCAAATGCTAGGAATAGAGTTGATCATAAATATTAAAAAGCTGCGCCAATTGTAACGCACATTATGTTAATATTGATTTATGATAAAAAAAATAAATATATAATTTAAAATTTTAAACAAAAATTGCATTACGATAAAAAAAATGTTTAAAATCTTAAACAAAAATCACCCCATTTGAAATTTAAAAAACCACACTGTAATTGTACGGCTTCTTGTATAAGTTAAATTAGTATTTAAACTTATTAATTATTACTTAATATTATTAATTATTTAATAAATTATTAACCAACTTCAATTAAAATCTATAAAATAACTCTCAACACTCAATTATTCATGTATTACTTAATATTAATTATTATTTTTATCTCATTCTAATTATGCAATATAATTTGCACTAAATATTATAACTTTTATAATTTTAAAAATTTAATCCTTATATTTTTATTTTAAAAATAATTTATTGTTATTATTCTAATATTTTTTCATGTCAATTTTAATTTTTACTAATATCTCAAAAAATATATTTTTTTTTTTCAATTAAAATTGCCAAATTACCTGCCATCGTCTTAATCTATACATTTAAAATTATTATTTAATAATTTACATGTGATAATTTGATTTGAAAATAATAAAAAAAAACTATTAAACTTGATCACTCTGAGTATGAATTCCCAAAGAAGAAAATTCGCAATATCGGCTGTCTTGCATGGAAGAGTCTTGCACTCATGATCAAATATAATTTTTTATTTTAAATAGTATTTTTTTATTTTTTATTATTAATTAATATTAAATATATAAAATAATATTATCAATACACACTAAATATATATATATTATAAATATTAAAATAATAAATAAATCGCCATGTAAAATTGAAAATTCAGTTTGTTTGACAACATTGTGAAGGCCCTCAAGGTCTGTCTTCTTGTTGTACAAACATGAGACTCCATTATCTTTGCCCACATGCAATATTATTGCATAACGTCGTTTTCTTGAATTTCACGGCATCTTCATATCCACGATTTTCAAGAAACCATAACAGAAAAAAAAAAAAAAAAAAAAAAGGGCCATTTCAACCGCTTCCATTCCAAGAAAACATGGCAGAAAAAAAAATATATAATCTTTCCCTTTTTATTTCAAAGGAGAATCTTATATACAGGAGTCACCCAAGAAAAAAAAAAATGAAAGAAAGAGGGAATAATTTATTAAATACAACTTTTGATTGAGCAACAGTACTAATAAAGCATAAATATTACATGCAGAGAAGTGATTTTTTTGTCTTTTTTTTGGGGGGTGGGGTGGGTGGGTGGTCTAAGCAGAAAAGAAACCATTACTAGCAGCAAGACTCATCTGGGATTTGGGGTCCAAAACCCCATTAACCAAAACCTCCACCATTTTCTCTCCCTCCATTCTCAGCTTCCCTTTGATCCAAGAAGAAGAGTAACCTTTTAAAACTCCCACACAAGACACCAACTCCATCTCTTCACCACCATATCTTGAGTTCTTGACCCTCCTCTCGTATTCTTCTGCAACTAACATTGCTATATCTGCCATTTCCCAGAAAAAAAAAAGACCAGAAAAAATTGTTCTTTGTTTTACCTTTACTCAAATCAAGTTTTTTGATGACGATGTTGGAATTTTGGGGTGAAGTATTTATAGGAAGTGGAACTTTGAGGGATAAGGTTGGCACCACCTTTGTTTTTTACGGTTGTTGGTTTTGGACATGTTCTCCCTCATTTCTGTGGTCATAATGTACCAGCAGAACTTGTAAGATTTTTCAAGTAGGAAACTACGATATTCTGTTTTAATTAGGGCCCCTGGTTTTGAAAGTGAAATATTAAAACGTGGTGGTATCAAAGTAAAGCGTGCAACGGTAGGGGAATTCGATTTTTGTAGCTGTTAGCATATATATATTGAGTGGAATATTTATATTTTAAATATGATATTGTATTAGGTATGAAGCCAAGTCTGGTCTAATTTAATATTTGATAATTAAGTTGGTTTACCCCTAAGAATATATCGGTTCACCCTCTATACTTCACTTAAATTGAATTCGAGAAAGAAGAATAAACTAAATATGTACTGGTGATCATGCAAGGAACATGCGATTAGGCGAAAAAATATTTTTATTATATTGGGTTTCCTGGTATTATCAATGGTCTATAGTTTTGATTGCCTCGAACTATGTTATTTGGATCGAGACCTGATCCTAAGAAAAAATACATAAATCTTAGCTCGTTAAGTAAATACACTTTATTAATAAAGGTAAAATAGCCACATGGGGTATAGCTCAACTGGCGGAATAATTGACTTGGACTTGTTTCCAACGGAAGGGTGGAGGTTCGAATTTTGGTGGGAACCTATGGATGCATTTCAGTATGGAGCAATCATTGTGCTGCCAGTGGTACCCTACAACTAAAATGTTTCAAGCGATCACTTTGAGTTGGGTTACTTGTCCGCAAAAATGTACAGTTTTTGTTGGAAACCTGAGTATTGATTGAGGCATATCCTATAATTTACCCCTCCTAGGTGCTAGGGACAGGTGTCTAGAAGGTTCAAAACTAGTTCGGCGAAATCGAAAATTTGGGTTAAAAAAATAAATCATCAAAATATTTTATTTTTACAAAATAAAATAATATTTAGCTAGAATTTATGTATACAGTGTACGTTAAATATAGCATGGATATAACCCAATAAACGCTACATTGGAGTGTATGGTCGGTGGTAGCGATGCCAAATGAGAGGGAGTGATTATTATATGCTACACTACAGTATATAATTCAAAGTTTTAATATATTATTTGTGATATAAGTATTAAATTTAAATTGTTCATGTCAATCAAAAAAAAATATAATAGTTGTCACAAATAAGGATATAATTATCTTTTTATATATATAAAAAAATCCTAAAAAACTCACACGAGTGACGCAATCTCCTCACTACTCACCGAGTGGGTGTTTTCTATATTATATAAAACATAAAAAAAACATGTAATATATGAATACACGTATTTTTATACTATATATTTATTTTATACTATTTTTATACATATTATGTACAAACACATACATAATATATATGGATGTATATGCATATGTATGAACAGTTGAATAAAGACAATATATACTATATAAGTATTAAATACGAACTGTTCATCTTAATAAAAAAAGATCCAATATTTGGTACAAATGAGGGTATAAAAGTCTTTTTGCATCCAAAATACATAAAAAAAAAAAAAAAAACTCCCCAACGAGCGTGTTTTTCTCACTATTCACCCTGTAGGTGTTATTTGTATTTTAATTTAAAAGTATATGGAGGCTTTTTGACTATTATTTTTATTTAGGTAGGTTTTGTGTTCATATCCAAAAATACAAGGATGAAATTGCAATTAACCCAGATTCAATAAAGTGACTATTATATGCAATGTGATCAAACAAAGGTCGCATGGTCGAGTGAGTAAAATACAATTTGTATCCCCAAATTTATGAACTCTCATGTTTTTCTAAAAATGTCCATAAATAAGATTTTGATTTTCTTAAAATAAAACTATCATTTTAATTAAAATAATGATATAATAACACTAATTATTTATATAAACCATATCTACATTTGAACCAATAATATAAAAATATATAAAAATTTACTTTTTTTAAATATAACATAAAACCCTCTGAGAACAAATAAGTCTCTTAAAATTGGGATGAAGGGAATAAGACATTGAATTAACGATTTAGGAAAAATAAATCTATTAATTTTCAACACCAAATAAGATCAATGGCGTTGTACAATATAGTATTCAAAAATTAAAGTTCTTATGCAACTCCACTCAGAGTAATGTTAGAATTTTATATAAGAGTTAAAAAATAAAAAATTTGTGTATCTTAAAATAATTATTCTTTAAAATAATAATTGAGAGTTAATAGTTTTATATCATTATTTTAATTGAGAGATGATTTGGAGAAAAAAAAATCTCATTTAAAAATGAAAATATTATTTTAAAACATTTTAAAAAATAAAAATAATAAATTTGCAATACAAAGAATATAAAATAAATTCTCCAAAAAACATAAAGGAAAAAAAAAGGACAAGTACTTTAATGATTCCGCTTTTGATTCAAAGAGTTGTACTTTTTATGATTCTTGTGCAAAATGGACTAAAGTAAGTTTAGATAAAAACAATGTGCCAATGAAAACAGGGGAAGATTTTTTAACCAGTTTTCTGATTTTTTTCAACATTAGTTTGACTACAGTTATCAATGGACATGATTACGAACAAAGTCGATCCTACTCAAATTAAGGTTAAATTTTTTCTTCCCAGAGTTGATTTTTTGTTCGGATTAGATTCGAGTTTGGACACGTAACAATTAATAAAGTTAGGTAAATTTGGCTGGAAAGTTTTTTATACACGGACCAAGTGTAAAATAAAAACCAAATTATCCTGATATATCAAGTGTAAAATAAAATATTAAAAGTTTGAATTATGCGATGTGAACAGTATCATAAATAGAAATGTCAACAAGATAAAATTGGGGTGATCTGCCCAGGCAGCCGACTTGTTGAACCCACTAGATCGTTGGACCCTTTTTGTTATTTTAAAAAAATATTAAAAAATATATTTTTTATATAATATATATATATATATATATATATATTAAAAATTAAGAAATTATTAAAGTGGGTTCAAAATGGGATGAGATTAAAAATAAAAATCTCAAATCCATTTATAACTTAAAAAACCAGTCTCAAGGGAGGCGAATTTGGATCGAATTCAAATTCAAAAGTGCATCATTGCCATCTCTAGGCATAATACAAACCTTATGATGTTTTTGCACATCGTTCATATAAGAATATTGAAACCTTTGGGTGTCACAAATAAGAATTTTTCATTTGGACACAAAACTATCCCCAGATTTAGTCAATCAACTGATTGGCACCAAATTCATTGGTATTTGATCTTTTTATTACCATGCTTGGGGCATTATTACCAGGCACTTTCACCAATCTCTTTGTAACTAGGCAGAATTTGTTTTGAAGAAGATTTTACTACTCTCTCACAAAAGTATATGTTTCAAACTTACTGAACAACAAACTAAAGTCCACACACTCCATAGGCATCCCCTTCAGTCCTACGTAAGACTCGACCTCAATAGAAGTACTAGAATCACTCGAGCAATGCATTACAGAAGGCGTGTGTAACGAAAACAAAGTAATGCACTTTGTGCGTAAACCTAAACGAAACAGCAGAATGATAGAGATGGATAGTGTAGTAAATATACAAGAATAGATGCACTCAAGAAGCCAAGTTGAATTCGAAGCAGAAATATTATATGTTGTAAACACTAAACAGCAGTATTTAGCATAATAGTTGCACCATCATATACGTGGGAACTTATGCTACCTGGATCCTCATGCTTCATGGACATCATCATGCATCATATTAGCATGCAGCACATGAAAATCGATTCATGCTGTAATCAACGCATGAACTTGCCTCCGGTATCTGAAACTTACCAGTAAGTGACAACAATCACGACAACATTCTGACAGGAAATGACAAATGCTTTCATGATTTAGCCAGCAACTTAAAAATGGTGCAAATTTGATAACGAAAACATCTTGATATGAAAAGATCATTGCTAGTGTAAGTGATACATGGCGAAGTAAATATAATCAAAGGCTGCTTCTGACTGCCTTCAATCATTTATCTAATCAATTCTTTCCCTTCACAAAGTAAGGGAATGGGAATCACATCAGTCAACTCATACAAGTTATATTTCCTCATACCGGATTATGAACATATTTGAACAACATAAGTGAATTTCTCTTGTTTGATTGCTCATAATTAATAGTGGAGACTTACAGCCCATGCTGAAAGATCCACCTAAAAGGAGCAGAGTCAGGCCATTTCTATGTATAGCACTTATTGTGAACTTAGCAGTTCATAGAAGTCCAAGTGCTTTCAGCTGCTGAACATGCTCAGTGGGGAGAGGTGGGGGAGACCAATCAGCTTCAGTCATCTCACCATCGACATCCTCAACTACATACTCCTACCGAAGAAACATAGAAGAGCATTCAAAATTAAAATTGATGAATGCGTCTTCAGTAGAGAAAGTTGTAAAGGTAAACATAAAGGCAATCTATTCTTAAACAGTACCAACGAACTAATGAGCCAGATGTAACATGCTGCATGTCAGCTTTAATTAAGTTTGTCCAGTTCCATTATCTCTGATCATAAAGCAACAGAACCTTGAGACACTTTCTTACATCATAATTCTGAAAATTGATGCACACAGATTTGAACAGGGAACCCAGGGGTAGAAGATCTTTTTCTTAATACTCTCATTGTTGCATAACATATGTCAAGAAAGTGACAACTATAGGTTTCACATTTAAGAGCAGTCTTTTACACATAGGGAATAAAATTTGAAATGGAAACAAAAAGAAAAGGTCAAAACATGTAAAACAAATATTAAGATCTACCACTGCTAAACGTCTCTGTCTTTCTGGTTCTTAAATAATATTTGCGCCCATTCAGTGCAAGTGCTAGAGTCAGGAAGAAAATAGTTGATTAAAATTCAAGGCAACCAATTTTTAATTGCTTACAGTAACATAAAGCCGTATACGAGACAACAGAAAACTATCGAATCTAGAGACTTGAAGTCCCAGTTTGTGTTAACTGAGCAAATCTAGATAATTGGATCAAAGTAAATCCTCATTGAACTCTAAAACAGCTGCAAATTTGCAGGAACTTGCAATTTACTTAACACTGCATGCCTACCCATTTTGGAATTAACATTGCTTCATATTGCAAGCCATCCTTAATTTGGCACCCTACAAGCCATGATTTACACAGCAACCGGTGTGTGCTGCAAAACTTTCCTCTTGCTATCAAACAAACAAAAAATGTAATGCCAACTCACCTTTGTTAGCATTCTTTTTGCAAGTATGTGGTAGTGCCGCTGCCAAATCCTTTGTCCAACCATTGTGGCCACTAACACACTATAAAATATACCAACTACAGTAAATAAACCAAGCACGACTAAAGCCATTACAAATAATAATGGCAATCCAGCTTCACCAGCACCTCCCAGGCAACCACACTCACCAGCAGCACTAGCACAACTTTCAAAGCATGTGGTACAGTCAGTCCACATACAAAGAGTGCCAGGCAAATGGCAATCAGCACACATTCTGCACGAATGATCAAAACATGTCATATTTGAAGTACCGAGAATAAAGGGATGGAAACAGAAAGTACAAGTGTGACAAATAATAACTCATTAACTGAACTTAGTAACATCCTATAATATACAAGTAAGCGTAAACACATGTAAGAATAAAAAAGAATATAAAAGCTCAAATCAGAAGCACAAGATCATTGTAAGATGAAAGATATTCAGATTGATTTTGTTGCATGCCAAATGTAGCATATAGGGTTTTACAACTCACAAGGTTATGCCCGAACAGATCTTTGCCCTCTTAGGTATTTAGCTATAAATGCTGAATCTAACAAAAAAGGAATTATATATGCCATTCTCGGCCTTCAATTTTCACCAGCCATAGTGGAAGAGAAAAGCTAGAAATGATAGATAAAAGATTTTTCCCTCTTCAAGCAAGGATAGGTAAAATATAGAAATCTTTTACTAAAAAGTCTGGATACAAAGATAAAGTTTCCAAACTTTGCAAGGAAGAGAGAGAAACACAATTATAGGAACCAATCACTACATCTCTAGATTACAATACTATAAAAAACTGAGACAAGGATAAATATTCTCATTTATGATATAAAAGATCACATATGACTGATGAGATAACATACCCAGGATGACAACAACAAAGACACAACTCTCGACATGGTTGAGCTAGATCATTGCGCACTCTTCTATCATAACAAGTTATGAAGCACCCAGATAATCCAAGCAAAGCGAAAAATAATAGTGCCCCTGCACAAAATATAAAGTTGGATGCCTTTAATATATTAACATCAAAGTTCATGCATCAATAAATAAGTTGCAATAACAAGCATAAATGTACTCCAAACTGGCATTCCATATCAAAAGGAATTACAATTGACAGCCATTATTTAATTACTTCAATTTATGTACTAATATACATGCCAGGGAAACAATTAGGGATTATACAATAAACTTTAATTCATTTATTCTAAATGATTAGAGGTTACACAAGTAGGTTATGGAAAATGATGTTCGATTTTTTCCTTAACTAATTATTATCTTCCTGTGGACCTCTTCTTGTATACAAGTACTGAGAAACAGATGATTTAAACTTATATATAAAAGTAATTTCTTTTTGCTTTGCTTATACTACTGCTTTTTGTACTCTCCAAGCATCGTCTTTCTTGTTAAATTTTATGATCCAATGTAAATATTTTCTAGTACAACACTGTTAAAAGGACACCAATATTTAAAAACTGCATGATCTTAGCATCCTCACCATTGTCTAGCATATAGACCAAATAAATACTCACAAACTTTCTTCATAAATAGGTAAACGTGAGAAGAAAAGAGACGTTTTAGAAGAAAAACAATCACATATGACCAGACACACTTGCAGACAGAGGAAGAAGAAACTGAGAAAGAAGAAGGAAAATATATGCGTGGCTGCTAGCAGCAAGAAGGGGCCCAACCTTCATTCTGTCTAATACAGAAGTCATAGTAGAATCAACTAACATACATAGCATCTCCCGCTAAACAACTTGTTAGCAATGTCGACAAAGTTTTGCAATTAAACTTTTTCTATGGTAAAATCTGGAGCAGTGACTAAGCAAATACATATTGTTTACTTCTCAGTGGGTGCAAATTAAGAGCACTTATCTTGGGCAGATAAGCACTTCTTTGAATTAAAATACAAATACAATGTACAATGTTTAAAAGACTGCTGATGTCACTATACTATTCAAGTGTCCTGATACGTCATATATGGCGTGATACACTCCACCATGTAAATCAGGCAACTTACAAATACATAACATATCTCAGGACTCCATACAAGAGAAAACTTGAGAAATACATAATTAACTATATATATATATATATATTGAAGCATCATTGCACTGAAGATAACTCAAGATATTTTACCACATATGTAGTAGAAACTAAATTCGCTGTCAAAACCCCAGGTCAGACGAAGCCAAAATTTCTGATAACCATCGTAAGATACATCAAGTATGCCAATAGAGCAATAACCTGTAAAAGGAGTATGCATGTTGTAAATCAGAAAATACAAGGATTTAAAAACACCTACTCTTACACTCATTCTTTTTCTCTAGAAATTCTTTAAGTAACGCAACATAAAGTAATAAAACAGAAGAGAAAACATAAATAAATGGAAAAAGAGTCCAGTGACCTACCAGCTGCACAGCAAAAAAGATAAATAGAATATCCCTAGTGACAAAAAATCGGAACTTCAATGTTCGCCATTTCCTATCAGCAATGACATGCACTCTTAAGTAATAAGGAGCCTTGCAAGTTGTGCAATGAGCAAAGGCAAACCCTTCCTGAAGGAAGAAAAAGAAGGGAAATTAAATGACATCATACTAGTAACCTACTGAAATAGTAGGAGTAGTTTCATAAAGAATAACCATCACGAACTAACATTTTAAGAAACTTTAGCTGTAACTTTAACTAACACAATCATGAACTAGCAGAGAACAAGGAACAGTCCTGTAGCCTTACACTTGAGGGCTTCGATACCTTGATATTTTAAGCTTCAAAAAGAAGAACTGATAACCAATGTTTTATAATACAGCTTAAATTAAAAAAAAAAAAAAGTAAAAAATAAGTGCATCAAAAGAACAATAGAAGCAGAGTTCATTAGACCATCAGCAGCAGCAGCAGCATTACTAGAGAATACTAAGCAAACCAGGTTCACAAGAAACTGAAAATATAAGGAAAGATCAGAACAAATTTAACTTCACAGTTATATGTACCTTCACAGCACGCCAATGATCCAGACATTCTCTGTGGACATATTTTGATGTCCCTTTGCACTTGCAAGGAGCAATAAAATCCCGACCTGATAAAGAGCATTCTTATTTACATTACTCAATTGTAAAACTATTCATGCAATATTATCAATCAAAATGTTCGACTATTGAATCATTAATTCTCCCAACCAATAGAGTTCATTAGCTCATCTGATGTTCAAAGTAAGCTAATATAGTGCCATTTCCATGGCCAGAATGTAAAGAAATTCATTTCCATATGGTGCTGAAAGAATAGGAATTTCTGATTTTAAATCATCATGTAGGGATATATACTATTAAAAGCATCAATAACACGGACCAATTTAACTGCAAAGTGCATACAACGTGTGTAAACAAGAAACAAAATCCACAAATTTTCCACGCATAATTCACAGTACCCACGTTTCTTTCCTACTCAAATGGCAAAGAGCACAACTTTTCTCAAACGGAATGACCTTAGGCAATGGCTTCTTGGACAATGAGCATTGCACGACTAAATGACCAAAATCCAAAACCTTTTCAAACACCAAACCTGGCAAATGTGATCAATTTTTAGGTATAATTATCTCCATGTAGTCCAAAAAAGGCTACAAAAAAATGAATCAAAAGTGAAGCCATGGAGCATTATAAGCCAACAAAATAACTCATATTGTAGGGAGTTACATTTTATACCTTTTCTCCAGCAAATTTATTACAAGTTAAGAAAAGTTCACGGAATTTTCTACTCATACATATAGCACTCCTAGGCACAATAAAAGCCCACGAATATTTTCAACCGGAATGCACCGCAGGATAACATATTTCCACTAAAATTATAACCAGCAGCAAAAACAAACCCTTAAAAATGAAAATTGAGCAAAACCGAGGAACTTTACCATCAGTTTCGAGGCAAATTCGGCATTGAATTTGCTCATCAGGGCCCGCCTCCAGGTCAATCTCCAAGGGCTCTTTGATCAACGCCGGCGCCACCAACGGCGAAGAATCAGAGTGCTCACCACCCATTATATGATGATAAAATTAGAAATTCGAATTCAATTTCATACAGAAGGACAAAAAATGGAAAAAGCACCCCTTAATTCGCCTTAAATAATACGTTTTTCTAATACATAGAAATTGGCAAGTAACTGTAACTGCTATTTTGCTTCTTTTCGGGAAAAGGGGTTTCAGAATTCAGGCTTCCATTCAGTGATAAAATGAAAGTCTGATATTCTTCTTTTTAATTTAGACGACTCCAAGAAGAGGAATGTGTCCCAAGAAAAAACAAAAAAGTCTTCGCACTTGTTTTGAATGGTGGAATTCCGGAACTGTCCCCTGTCTCCACATATATGACTATCATGTCCTCAAACCTGTTTGAATCCCAATTGGGTGTTCGCAAAATCTTGTGCTAAATTTTACAATAAAAGAAGAAAAAGTTGAAAGTGTTTAAAAAAATGAAAAGTTAAAAAAAAATTAAAGTTTAAATATTTGGTAAAAAAATTGGTACAAAATCAAATTAGTAGTAAGAATATCAAGTAACTTTCAAATATTTACTAAAATACCGTTAAACAATATTTACTCAGATTTTATTTTTTTCATGCTAAAAGTATATAAATATTTAAAAGAATTGTTCTCAGACACATGAGCAAAAAACTAAATACAACCTCATATATATATATATATATATATATACGCGTCTCACAAATTCATTTAAATAATATTAAAAAAATTATATTTTATGAGTTGGACATAAAAAGAAAACTCAATTTTAGATAATAATGAATTGACTAACATTATAAATAAAAAATATATATTTTATTAAATGTACATGATTCAACAATTCACACATGAGCGTCTCATGATTTGATTGGAGAATGAAAATATTTAAATATAAATTCAACTCAAATTTGCAATAAAATAATATATACCCACACAACAAACAAATTATGAAAATGAAATTTAGATCATCTATTTCAATTTACTATTTCATATCATATTTTACATTATAAATACATATTAAGTATATAAATTATTTTTTAAAATATATATTTGACGCGTATTAATAAAATAAAATACTAGATTAAATTCAAAGTGATGAAAATAATAAATGCATATTTATGAAATTAAATATAAAATGAAATAAAACACAGGATTCGATGAAAATGACAAAGAAAAGATAGAGTGTGAGCGCAGCTGAAACCTATGAAAACAATTAGGGTGTCTGAGCCCGGGTTCGAACCGGGGACCTCTAGTGTGTGAGACTAGCGTGATAACCAACTACACCACCCAGACCTTGATGCTTGTCTATGAGAAAATAATTTCTTTAACATTTCAGAGAGGCTTAACTTGTTCAGTATATTGCTCGAGTCTGCACCACCAATTGCGATAGCAATGGCGAAAACCAAACTGAAAAAACGAAAGCTCGTCAAGAAGTCCGCCGCCGATTTAATCCCTAAAATCGAGAAAAAACTCAAGAAAAAGACGAAAACCAAGCTCTCCAAATGTGGATCCCCCGATTCGGATTCAGACTCCGACCCACATACCATGATCGAAACCCTACTCGAACCCTTCTCCAAGGACCAGCTCGTCACTTTCGTCTCCGACCTCTCTTTGTCCCACAACTCCCTTTTCGCCCTCGTCAAATCCACCGCCGACCAAGACATCTCCCATCGCAAGATTTTCGTCCACGGCCTCGGTTGGGACGCCACGCGCCCCTCTATTGAATCGATTTTTGGAGCTTATGGTGAGATTGAGGATCTTAATGTGGTGAATGATCGCACTACTGGGAAATGTAAGGGCTACGCTTTTATTACTTTCAGAACCCGGAAATCTGCTAAAAAGTTGTTGAAAAACCCTAGGGTTAAAGTTGGCAATCGTATAACCTCGTGCCAGCTGGCGTCCGAGGGCCCTGGGGCTCCTGTTGCCGCCGGGATAGTTTCCCAGCAGCATTTCTCGTCGTCGGATTATCCGCAACGGAAGATATATGTGAGTAATGTGCCGGTGAATGCGAGCGTGGAGAAGTTGAGGGGTTTCTTCGATAAATTTGGAGAGATTGAGAGTGGGCCGAAGGGCTTGGATCCAAATACCGGGAAATTTAAAGGGTATGCAATTTTCGTGTTTAAGACTGTGGGAGGGGCGAAGAAGGTTCTGGAGGAGCCCTATAAGGTGTTTGAAGGGAGTCAGCTGCATTGTCGGAAGGCGGCTGAGGGGAAGGGTACAGTGGCTGCTGGGGCAGCATCTATAACGACAGCACTGCAGCCAGTGCAGCCGCAGATGCTGGCTGCAGTGGCAGCAGCGCAGCAGGTGCAGAACATGGCTTTGTTGGGGCAGCAGGCGGGGTTTGTGAATCCTTTGTATAGTGGTGGGATGATTGCGAATGCAAACTTGGGTGCGTTAATGGGAGGGTATTATGGGATGATGGGGGGACCCGTGCAGGGCTTGGGTATAGGTGTATATGGTGTTTCCGGTGCTGGTGAAGGTGGGTCAAGTGGGGCAATGCTCTCGGGGTTGCAATATTTGTACCCAAGTGTGCAGAGTGGGCAAACTTCTTCATCCTTGGCTAAGGCTCCCGGGACTAGTGGAAGTGGTTACTCGCCCAGTTTATGGTATGATCATGGTTCCTCATTTATCTTACTACCACAATGTGTGTATCACTTTTTTTTGGCATTTGGTGTTACAAACATGTGCATTCTGTGTCAAAGATACATGCTACATACATTGTTTGGTAGTCTACTCAATTAGTTTACTACATGCCAGTTTGGTAAAATATATTGGAGAAAGAGTAAGTGTACAAGGTGTAAATCACTTATTTTGCATTATCATATTTATTCCATTTCTGAAGAGTATTCTCTCATTTGCTGTTATGAAAAGATTATACAGTATAGTTCTGGACATACATTCATAAGAATCTTTTAAAGCAGGATTTTTAATTTCTGCTTAATAAGAACTATGTATCACTCGTTCCCTGCCGAAATGTCATTTTTTGGTTTACTATAGTATTTTATTGTCATCTAAGGTATCTTTATTGCTGGCTGTTCATAATTTATTAAACAACCTTTCCCCTGTATGCAAAAGCAAAGTTCAAAATTTGCTTAAACCTACAATTTAAAAACCTACAAAGTGAGAGTTGGAGAATTTTTGGTGATGGATAATATAGATAGAGAACTTTAAATTTGATTAGGGTAAAGAGAGGGAAATGCTGGACATTATCAATGCACTAATGGGTGGACTTAAGTTGGATTTGCATCCAACAATAGTTAGGAAAATATGGGCTCAATGCTCCCTATGACCCAAGTATCTAACCTGGAAGAGCTATATGACATTTTTTCTTGACAGAGAAGTTTTACCTCTTTAATGACCTGTAAACAAATGAAGCAATTCACAGTTGGCCTGCTACAACATTGTGCAGTGGATTATTTTGATGTCTGTTTTATGGAGAAATTGGTTGGAGTTGTAATTCATGTGTTAAGGTAGGCTTGCTCAAGGGATTGCATTGATCAGATTATGGGATGTATTTGGTTTGTATCTGTGGCTGTGGACCTATATTATTGTACTTTGGCTCACACTGGATTGATGATTAATCTTTTGATCTAGAAGATTAATGGTGATTGTGACAATCCTTGATAGAAATAAAATTGAAAGAGTTGTACAAGGAAAAACTTACGAAACAGGGATGATGTTAAGACAGATTATATTTCAATAAATAACAGGACAAAAATAAACATAATAATGAAGAGAATGAGTACACATTTCATGGACAGATGTCAACCACTAGGACAACTTTTAGGTTGGGCCTAATGAGCTGTATAAATTGTAGCACATTGATCGCTCTAAAGGCCTAGAATTTTACAATTTAGTTTGTAATCCACCGGTTAACAAATAAAATCATTTTGATTATTGTAATAGAATTTATGAGACTAGTACTACTGAACAGATTTGGATTAGAAGTAACAATAGGAGATAATTTTTGGTACCTGACTCAGTAATGTACAGAAAGAGACTGGAGATGTGGTGACCTGTAGGAGATAATTTTTGGTACCTGACTCAGTAACGTACAGAAAGAGACTGGAGATGTTGTGACCTGTAGAGTTAATGTTAACAAACGAAGTGCCCATGTCCAATGAATATACTTGTGTAGAGTTTATTAAAATTGCTAATCAGCCAGCTGTAATAGGTTGGTTAGAATGTTTGGATGCTAAGAGACAACATATCTGACTGAAGAAATTGAAGATAAGACTTCAAATGAACAGATTTACCAAATTTTAAGATGGTGTATTCAAGAGGATGGAGAAACTTATATGTAAGATGGATTGGCTGTGATCAAAGCAGACCCATGAAGGCATTGTTAAAGTCATTGTTGGTGGAGGCAATATTTGGATTGACAAGAAAACTTGACAGTGAAATGGAGTAATTGCATAAGTTATTATATTGATAATAATTGGGGCTGGACGTAAATGGGTAAATTTGCATGCTAGGATTTGAGTAGACAACTGCCCATCCTGATTGTTTTGCACAAGGCCTAGTTTAGTTTTGTTGAGATAATAACCTGTAGGGACATCATGGTCTCTATATTCTATCAGAAAGTTTCTTGACCTAATTATTAGGAATAGTTCCAAGCTTATCTTTATATTTAATTGGTACATTTTTTAGGTAAAGTAATTTTTTATTTAATTACTCTTTTTAAAATCTTATTATTGGTGTATATGTTATTACTTTGTTGCATTTGACCTGCTTCAGTCTGTTCTTGCAGAGGAATGGCTACAGAGATGGATGAACAACATTAAAGGTGGTGAAATTTCTATAGGCTTTATGTTGGGTTAGTGTTGGACGTGGAATATGATATTATAGTTTTGTGTTTTGACTTTAATTGCTTTCTCCTAGTCCCCTTTCCTTTTTATTTTAAGCCTTTGACCAACCTTTTGAAGAACATGGTGTGCACATTCTGTCTTATGGCTAAAACTTTTATGATCTTTTTCTTCTGGATTTCATTAGTTTTTATATGTAACTTTAAAATTTGTCCTCTCATTATTGTTTTATAATTCCATTTTAATTTTGATGATATCTGTGTACTTTTTTATGTCCTTATCTATTCTTTCTTTATTTTTTTCTTTTTGTTTTTTAATTTTGTTTACTTCCATTTTCTTTTATAATGCTCTGGGAAAGTTAATTACGTGATACTTTTGGTTTATTTCGTTGGCCTTGTGATTTTCACGATCATACTTTTATTGTTTTGCAACATTTTGCACATGGATATTTGTCTAGTCCTTCATAGTTTCTGGGAGACCACACAGATCTACTAGTTTTAACTTCATTTTTAAGCACATGTATTTAATGATATTTTTCTGGTCTTCAGTTTTAGCTGAGGTGACTATTTTTTGCTGATGTTTTCCCCCCACTAGTGCTGGCAATTGAACTTTCAAATCACTCCCAATTATGCTATGTCCATTTTGACAAAGCTCAATAACAAAAGAAGAGTTTTTGGAATTATATTCACTTTAAAGATTAAGTTTTTTTCCCTCAGTTGATGCTGTGTGAACTGGGTATTTGATTTTTATAATAGTTTCATAAACTCATTGGTGTTTTTCTGTATTTTTATTGTCTTGATGAATTATTTGAGGTATTGAATAATCTATTACAGACAACAGGTTTGACTTTTTTGAGCCATTTATGAAGTCTTGGAAACTTAAACTGTTAAAACACGCACTAGATTTATATGTTTGTAAGTTCTATAAAACCAGTAAAGCTCCTGGAAGCTATCCATCATTACCACCTCTCATACTTTTTAACATATTTTGAGGATTATTTTACAGTTGTTATTCACCTGATGTCAGGTGTCCTTTGAATAGATTTTAGATGAAGGCAAAGTTCTTTCACATAAAGTACTAGCTTACTAATTTGTTGTTTTTCGTTTTTTTATTACATTTATAACTAACTTGCAGATGCAATGAAGAAATGGGCATGAACACGTAAAAACATTTGTTTGCAATTATTTATTCAGTTTGACATGACATTTTTCCATTTTTTTTATTCATGGGAAAAGTTATTTTTGGATTGTAGATATTTTACTCTCTGAATAATAATATTTTCCCAATTCTCTTATTAGATGATTATTAATCATCAGTTCTCTTATTCTAGAGTGTTTCTGTATTTTTCATGTCGATTGCATACATATTGAGCTTTAGCAGCCAAAGGCCAGGCTTTTCAACATTAGCTGAGTGGTACATTAAACTCAAGGAGAGATCACTCCTTTGTTTGTTATTCCTTCTTTATTATCTTCAAGCACGTTCGGCCGGGCTGCTATACAGTTGATCTTGAGGGAGTTTCTTCACAAGTCACACTTTTGCTTCATTTCTTTGCTTTGCACACACCGTATTCTTTACAAGTTCTAATTTGGGTTAAAAAAAGAAAAAAATCAAACAGTTTCTCTCTTTTGTTTTATTATTCTTCCTCTACCATTTGCCTTTTTGTCTCTTGTTATCATCTCGTTACTTTTAAGGTTTTGACATGTTTGGCCACTTGGAGCGTTGTATGTTTACAACTACTGTTTGATTGATGCAACTTATTGAGTGGTGATCTTGGGGCATTTTCAGTTCAGTGCATAAAGTTTTTTTGGACATTTCAAAGACTGGAGGAAAAAGGCTTTTCTTTTTATTTTTATTTATTTTTATTGAAATTCAACCATTTCTTTGGTAAAATCACTCTTTTTGGATGTTTGAATTTCTGGAGACCTGTTTCATCAATTGCTAACCACTGTAAAGGAGGAAGGAGTATCGACCGCTTGACTTCCTCAAGTAAGACTAGAAGATGCTAAATAAACCGAAGTCTCTCGTTCATTATCTACTTATTATCATCAATCAGTTGCTGATGTGCTGCTATTCAAACTAGGATAAATTTGAAGTTCACTTGTTAATTCTGTTTTCGAATTGTTTATGAGCTTGCATTTGAAGTACGGGTTAATTACCTATGGGTAAGTTTCAAAGTTCTTCACTTTTTTGTTTTTGTGGTTGTTCTTTGCGTGTAATTACAGATATATGGTTATTGGTTAGTGATGTATTTATGCTTGAAGCTATCCTCTCTTAACATGCTAACAATAATCTCTAAAAAAGTACTCGGATAATTTTATAGAAATATCTTGAGGTATGTTCTTCGAACCATCTTATAAGATCTCTTATCAGAGGAAACAATATATTCTAAAAACGTTTGGCAAATTTTTTAGTTTTAGTACAGTCACGACGGCCCTAATCTCAATGCGTACGTATATTAGGGCAAATTGGTCTAGTATTTTCTTTACAAAATTCGTAGCAGATGGAATTGGAAATACTTGCTTACAGTGGATGCTATGAGGATTATGCTGGTGATTTTTGGTGATGATATGATATGATATTTTTATTATTTATTGTAAATACAATTGATATGGATAAAATAAAATAAAATCTATGAATATGAGAAAAATAAAGGGGCTTATTTTATGGGTGATAAAGCTTTGATGAAAGTAAGTTGGCACCATTTTTGCTGGGGAGAGCAAAAGATGATAATAAGCCTGTACTCCTTAAACCAATATTTTTCATCAGTTGACCAATTTCTTTTTACTACCACTTGATGTTTAACTTAGTGGGAGTATGGTTATGAAATTTTATGATCTCGACATTGCTGCAAGGAACTGTGAGTTCTACAGTACTCATGAAACACGACTTTAACAGAAAAAAAAACATTAATCCTAAATAACCTCCTCTGCAGCTCATAGAACAGCTCAAAGAAAAAGGTATTATATGTTAGCAAATGCAGTCATAAACCGAGACGACTGATTGAAGGAGGTTTATATGTTATTTATCTTGATTCACTTCTTCCTTTTCTTGGGAGGCTGGAGGGCCTCCTCCTCATCCTCCTCCTCTTCTTCTTCTTCCTCTTCATCCTCATCGTCTTCTTCCTCATCGCCTTCTTCCCCACCATCATCTTCCTCGTCATCCTCATCATCTTCATTGTCATTTTCATCCTTGTTCGGTTCCTCTCCGTCCTCTTGTTCGTCATCTTTATCGTCGCCATTTTCTTCCACCCCTCCGCCTGAATCATTTTTGGCACCACTCTTGTTGCCGTCAACAGGGGTTCCGTCGTCATCCTCGTCTTCTTCCTCCTCCTCATCTTCGTCGCCATCATCATTCTCAGCATCTACCAGCTCGGAGGGGCAAGAAGTGTAGTGGTCTCCTCTAAACTTAGGTTGGTTTGTCAGTAGTAGGTTCATGCATTCCTAAAATTCAAGACACACAACTATGATTTCAAAAATTTAAATCAAAATTAGCAGACAATAATATATTATAGATTAGTTAAAATGTTTAGACAATTTGATTTTATACCATATTAAACTGAAAATTCGAATATGGACCATATTATGTGGTTGTAGAAGAGTATGATCGTCTAAACAAAATTTAAATTGTATCTAGATGAAATGATTTTGATTTTATAAGATAATTTGAATTTAGAGATTTTCAGACTTTAATAAATAATAAGAAAAAAAAGTATAAATTTTAAAATTATCCGAACAAGTTTAAGGAATTTATTGTTATAAATTTTAAAATTTTTTGGCTATCAAATCATTCAATCAAATGCAACCTAAAATTAGTAATTAGCCATAACATCTTTAAAGTTGGCATTAAGTTTAGACAAAATAACATCATGGCGCAAACTCCCTAATTTTTTTCCCTTTAATTATGGCTGTATGATTTTCTACGAGCTACGTAATTACAGGTAACTTGAATTGTTGTGAACAGTTGAAGAAATTATAGTAAATAAAACATAAAATTATATCATTTCAAGTGAAACAAATATTTTCTTTAATATTCGTCGAACTAAAATCTAAGATCGACCATAGTCTAAATTTTCACAAAAAATTAAAATAATAATAATAATAATAAAATAACAAACAAATTTTGTCTTTTTTATCAATTTGATTTGGTTATTGTCTCGATTTAAAACAAGGATGTTGTAAAAACAATCATAAATAATAGAAAAAAAAAAAAGATAATTTGAATTACCAGAGTGAGGCCTGCGAGTTGAGCTTTGACCAGAGCTGAGACTAGCAAAGCCGCTAAAGCCGCTTCGCCGCCCGCGCACATTAGCAGGCTCCGCTTAAGCGTAGTTAAGTTAACTGAACCGTAGTTAATCTCCATTACTTAATGACAACTGCAAAAACGTTGACCATTAGATCTACCGAGATTATTCCGCAATTAAATTAAATATATATATATATATATATATATGTATTCATATAATCAATTAAAAAACATAAAACGATCTGTGAACAGAGAATCGAAGGGAATACAGAAGACGACAGAAATTCTTTTTTTTTTTCAAAAAAAAAACCCACAGAAATCAAGAAATAAATAAATTCGTATCAGAGCAAGCAAGTTTTACAGAAAAACACAGCGCAATACTGCGCAAATCGAGATCGAAACTGATTATATCAGAAACTATGAAGTCAAATTAAACAATCAATCAAAATTATGAAGAAATTGAGTAGATCGAGGCAAAAATATCTTGATAAAAAATAGAACTGAAAAATGACAATTAGATTGAGTTTTATTTAGAAATTGTGAGAAAAAACTTACCCGAAGTGCAGATCCGAGGTTGAAGGGAGATCTGAGAATTTGCGGAGCTAAAAGCCGAAGAAGGAAAGATGGGAGGCAACTTTCATTCTGGACCGTCCGATCAAGCAGACGAAACTACAGAGACAGCAGGATGTAAATATAATAATCGCAGAAAAAAGAAAGCTGGAGAGTTGTGGGTGGTGGTTCTGGGAGACCTGACCGTAATCTCCCCAGAGAGGGTTCGGGCAGTCCGGGCAGCGTTCTGATCAAGCAAAATGTGGAAAATATCCTGGGGTAAGTGCTGACCGGTGATTCGTTGGGGATTAGAGTGTAGACAAGTGTGTTTAATTAAAGTTAATTTAAAGTAATTAATTATAATTTGGTAATAGGGAAATTTGAAAAGCTGTCTTTTTAAAAAAAAATGCTTTTATTTCTTTGACCCAATAAAAATACATATTTTATTTCTTTGAAATATTATGTTTAATTAAAAGTATAATAATTTTTGTAGATAGTTACATTTATTTTTACCATCAATATTGCAAGATATAGTGTTTCTTATTTTAGTATATTAATTATGGTGGGGCTATTTGTATGTTATTTGAAGGGTTTTAATTTTTTATTTAATTTTTTGCATGATATATCATTTCTATTTAGATTTTTTTTGTGATTCAAATATTCCAATAATATCATTTTAAATTTGGAACATGAATTTGAATTTTTTAAAAAAATACAGTGACTATTAATAAATGGAAAATAGTAAAATATTTTATTTTAAATATTTCATTATAAAATTAACTAGTAAAAGATTTTGGGGTATTTTATTTGGTAATTCACCTACACGCTTGAAGATTTGAGAAATAAATTTGGTATAATGTATAATATTATGATTTAACTATCAACTATATATTCTTTTTTTTTTTAGTAAATTATAATGTTACCAATCATTTATCTTTGAACATATAAAAGTTAACTTACACTTTATAATTTGAAAATTTCCTCAAATCTAATTTTTGTTAGATTTTTTTTTCCATCATTCTAATTCCGCATATATTCTCCATAACTAATAGACTATAATTTTTTTTCCTAATATCTAATACAATATTTTAATATATTGTTTTAATTAAGGGGTTAGGCTGACCCTACCCCCATTTTTTTTTAATTCCACATATATTAGATATTTTTTTTTATATCTAATAGACTATTGATACACAAACTGCTAAAAAAATTGGGGTTTCTGAATAAATAAGTCCAGAAATTCGTGGATTGAAACCAAAGATAATTTTGGGCCAGATCTTTGTATAGCTTGCTTGGGCCGTAGCACAATTTGGATCGTGTTCTGTTGCACCCCAAAACAACTGGGCAGCTTACCGACCCAAAGTCTTGGGCCCAAAGGGGCATACCCACGCAAGTATTCCAAGTATATTTTAGAAAAATACGAGAAAGAAAGGAGAGAACTAAAGTATATTAAACTGATTTGGACTGGTTGAACTAAAGTATTGTTTGGGTGAAAAGACAGAAAACATGAGGAAAATTCGATAAATGTACCGAAAGATCGAAATTGAGAAAAATACATTGATAATAAAAAGAGAAAATTAGGTATAAAAGATGTTGTGATTACGGATGACAGTGGATTAAGTTCGAATTTAGTTTGCCTAAAATTCAAGACTTGATCTATTAAGTTTTTTAAAGACTCATCATATCCAAGTCCATTCGAAACCCCAATTCGAACATGAAGGGTGGAAACGTTAAACTTGTTATATTTATTTTATAATTTAAAAATTAAAAAAAGATTTAAGAAAAAGAATATTATTAAAACTTTCTAAAAATATATATTTTTCTAAATACATTATCATATAATTATATATAATAATTTTTTAAAAAAATAAAAAAAGATTTAAAAAAAAAGAATATTATTAAAATTTTCTAAAAATATATATTTTTCTAAATACATTATCATATAATTATATCTAATAAATTTTTAAAAAAATAAAAAAAATTAACAAGTCAAGTCTGGGTCGGACGGGATTAAAAATGATAAACCCAAAACCCAACTCAAATTCATTTATACTATTTAAACTCGTCTCAAATTGGGCATGTCCGAATTTTACCTGAACCCATTATCATTTCTAACTAGATTGGATACTATACAACATGGGTACACACCATCGTATTATCTATAAGTCTATAAAACTATAAAACTATGAAACTTTCCTTTGACATGAATATGAGTAGATGCAAAAGGCACATAGCTTTAATTAGGGCATGCACCCTCTTCACCTTGCATAGTTGCATCCAAAATCATGGGAAGAATCCAAAAGAATTCTCCAAAAAGAATTCTCATGTAAAATTGAATCTTGTCAATGTGTACGACATATTAGCCACCCTTAGTGGGAAAACCACTTTACAATTAAGTGCACTTTGGAAAAAAATTATAAAATAATACACACCAATAGAGCATGAAAAGGAAAATCACTTGAGAATGAGCCAACCATTGGATTATGGTATCTTTTTTCACATGACAAGGCCATGAGCACCATGGCCTAATTTAACTATTATTTGTTAATCTTATTAAACTTATCTTCTTCTTCATTCAAAGTGGATAAACCATTTTATTACATTAATATATTAATTTAATGTGATTGGGTTTTGCTTCCTGGCATTGTTTGATTGAATATGTACAAGACTTAGGTGTGAATGAATGTGTATTTTTATGTCTAGGTATGTTTGTATGCATGCATGCATACGTGAGTTCTTACGTGTAAAATTCGAAATTTCTTTTTTATTCTTTTTAGGAAAGAAGCAAAAATTAAAGGGGTTGGTGGGGTGGGGTGGGGGTTATGCAAGCAAATTGTTTAAGGTTTGGTGAGGTTAAAAAAACATTTTGTTGGTCTTCAACCCATTAGGAGTACTTCACTAATATGCCCCCTCGAGTTATTAGGAGGTATGGTGGATAGACACTATCGAATAGTGCTTTTGAGAGACGTTTTGAGAAAATTACTAGCAAATAATGAATTTATGGGCATTTGACCCTAAATAAAGGAATAGTAATGAGTGATTGATAATAGACAAAAAAAAGAAAAAAGAAAAAAGAAAACCTCGATTTTTCTTGCATTTGCACTAGAATAGTTTTGTTTTTCTTTTTTCTTCATTAACTCATGAAATTAGAATTAATATTAAATATTAATGAGTAAAATAAATTTAATTAGAAAAAGAAAAGAAAATCTGACCTAATTATACTTGCATACAGAGATGGAGTTGGGGCTGGCCGCCCCCTCAACTCTAAATTTTTTTAGATTAGTATAAATTTTATAAATAAAATTATTAAATTTTAAAAATTTATTCTCCTAAAAAAATAAAAAAAATTATTTACTATTTTTTTTTTTTTAAATAAATCTCCTCCTTATCCATTTAATAGCTCCGTCCTTACGATATACAATTGTGTACAGCATTGTACACTACATGAGTTCACTTTGCAAACACAGTGCCCTCTCATTGATTGTTGTTGTCCACATAACAACAATGTTTGTGCTGATCAATAAATATTATCCTAAGAAAGATTGGGAGCATCACTATTTATTGAAAGAAAATAATGTTCAATTACAGTAACACACACTATAAACCTACACTACTAAGACAGATTCCAATTGGGGTAAAAGATGCAATATGCTCTTGTGGACATCATTCAAGTATCAAAAATAAAGCAAGAAAAACAATGTTAGTCCTGTACAGAAGTTTCTATTCTTTGGTATCTCCTTTTTAGCTATGTGCAAGTGTGTGTGTGTGTGTGTGTGTGTGTGTGTGTGATATATATATATATATAATATATATATATATATATATATATATAATAGAGAGAGAAGAGAGAGGATCCAAAAATGAAAACAAAGGCCAACTTGCAAGAAATGTTGAGCACTTTGGATGAAGTTGTGTTTAGAATATAGACTGGTGGACCATGTCTTTGAGGACTCAACCTATCATCACAACCAATTCTCCAAACCCCACCCCCCACCCCCACCCCACATCTTCTTGCTCTTCTTTTTTCCCAAAGCTTTCCACACTTTTTATCCTGATTCTCTATGAATATTGATCAATCAATGCCAGCATTGAAAAGAAAGAAAAAAACATCATTAAGTGCAGTAGACCTACATGGTTGACTTAAAATAGCCAGTGTTTTGTCTAGTATCTGTTGAACTATATATGGAATTTTTTACTAGTGTGGTATAGTTTCCTAAAACTGTCATGTGTGCTTGTATATTTATCCTATGATTGGTTGAGTGCAGTAAAATCAAATTTATATTAAAATTGTTGTGAATCATATATAAGGTTACATAATTGATTTAGAACATCAAAATCGAGTAGATTCATTACGGGTCATGTTTGAACATCATTCATTGTCATAAATAAAATAACCAATATCTTAATAAAAAAAAGCTAAATATGTCTAAATTTGGATATCGAAAACCCCTAATCTTGCCAACCTATTAGTCCGATGAGGTCTGCCACAGGTACGTACTATACTTGTTGTTGTTTTTTATTTAAAAAATATATATTTTCTCTGAAATTATATTATCCCATTATATTTTATATGGTTTTTTACATCCTTAATCACATTCAGTCACTTTCAACTTTTTACTAGTCTGGACTAGAATTGTCTCCAATTTAACAAAATTTATTTATATTTATTATATGATTGGTTGAATGAAAAAGAATTGAGTATATGGTATGATAAAATTTTAGTATATAATATTATAACGCTTTTTGCAATCTCAATATGATAATGGATAATATGTATCCAATTTGTAGTATTATAATTTATGATGAAAAGAAGCAAAGAAACCAGATAGAGTTGAGATTATCAATGTCTCTAAAGGATTTGAAGGGTCATTAGGTCAAAAGTTGAGGTTAGGCTGGAAAAACAGGTTGCCAATCTTTAAAGATACATTTTTTGCCATTGTATTTTTTTTTTTTAAATAATGCAAAGACTCTGAGCTAACAGCTTTTGGGGTATTAACTAATAAAGGAAATTTAGAAAGGAAAAAAAAAAAAGGGTAGGGGCTAGTTTAGTGGATAGAATGTGTTTTCAATTTTGAACAAGATTTGAGTATAAGAAATCCACTGCCTTTTCCAGTCACATGAGAACACAATGAAATAAACAAAACCAAAGATTTGATTAATTGGATATGCCCTCTATTATTACTCCCATTTGCTGTGGTGAAATTCTTGAATGAATCGAGAGCAATACTCTCGATTTATATAATCAAAAAAAATGTGAAAAAGGTATCATCCTCTGAAATTGAATGGTTAAAATTTGATGTATTGTAATTAATTCAATGTAAAATGATTTCATTTATAGGAATTCAAGAATAATAATTGATAAAATAATCTGAACTTTAATGTGTTAGGTAAGATATTTACAGTTTATATATTTTTATTGTAGTTTTGTATTGCATATCACACATATATGTTATGTATATAAAATATTTTTTAAAAAAAATAGGTGATATGTTAAATTTGTAATATATTTACTTTTCCTTTATAATACTATGGGGTTAATGGACAATTCAAAAATTATATTTTTGATTGATCTGATTAAATATATCATTATGGCTCGATATCAATTAATAATGAATTCATAATTATAATAAATAATTTATATTAATTAACTATCAACAAACAACTACTGTATAAGTATTTTCTTTGTAATGGGAAGTGGAAGAAAAAAAAAGAAAAAAAAAAGGAAAATAAAAACGGGGATAAGTGTTATAGCAATTTCAATTCTCAGGGACAAAAAGGTAAGTTCAGTTCTCTTGCGTAAAAGGGAGCGTGACGACACGCCCCGGCAGAAGTTTGCTTCCGTCACTTCACTTCCCGCTAAAACGACACCAATCATTTAAAAATCCAACATTCTTCTCACGCTCTTCTGTCGGGCGTGCTTCCCACTCTCCTTAATCAAATTTTGGTATTTCATACTAGTCACCACTAAACTATGAAATTTCCATAATTGCCCAAATCTTCTTAGTATTAAGTTTTGTAATGGTAAATATACCTCATTTAAATGATCACTTGCAAATTTAATTGATTGAATTTGGTCGCGATCATGCTATTTTCTATATTTGACATGATTATTATTTAAAATTGCTATTTTTTTATTTTGTATTTTAAGAAAAATATTGTTTTAAGCAAATTTGCTGAAAGTTATTTGACTGAATTATAGTATTCATGACTCAACTAGAAATTTTCTAGTCATCTCTCAATGTATCGATAGTAGTTTATCCTATGTTATCATTTTTATTGAATATCTTGTTTAATTTTAACAAAAATTATATTAAATTTATGTACAACAATTATAATATCATAACATTTCCTATATGATATATCTAATTTAATTCTATCATCCATAAGTATTGTGAAGGATTTTTCATTTATCATAAAAAAAGAAATCCAATTTAAAAATTTCTTATGGGGGGGGGGGGGGGGGGAATGGAGCTTCACTACCCTTCAAGATTTCAAACAAAGTAATATGGATCACCTTGACAAAACTAGCATATATATTCAAAGATTTATCTTTTACCCTTTGTTCATTATTTTTCTAAATGAATGGAGTTATATGACATTAATTGTTACTCTTCACAATGTGCTACATTCTTTAAAAGTTGTATAAAATACTCAAAATAACTTATTATTGACTTAACTGGAATACACCAGATATCATGCTATTGATGTTGATATATTCGACCTAATTATTATGCCAAATAAATTATTGAGTTTTTTTATGAAACTTTTTATTGGGAGTTCTTTGTTTTTTTTTTTTTTTTTTTTCTTTTTTTTTTTTTTTTGAGGGGTGGGGTGGGTGGGTTGGGGGGCCTGGGGCTGAGGAGGATGATGAGGTCAAGGGGCAAGTAAAGCATAGTGATAGTGACCTGGTGCGCATATTCAACGTAAGCATAACACTACAAAACAGTGTTGCTTAGTTGCTTGTTTCTTAGTGGAAATGTGACCCAATATTTTCCTCTCCTTTGACTGTAGCTCACGATAACACACACACTACACACACTAACTACAAATTAGTATAATATCCCTTCACACCCTCTTCCCCACACATATAATAGTACTCGTATAATCTATATACAACTGTTCTAATAAACTTTTTTTTTTATATAAATAATTTAGTCCCATTTAAATAGAAATTATTTGAAAAAGGTGTTGCGTTCACAATCATATTCGATTCTTCGTCTTCTTCTTCTTCACTGCAGCAAACCACGCATGGAAGATGGGGTTTGGAACAGTGTAGTCTGCTTTCAGTTACTTTTCTTGTGGAGGGCTGCTTATTGAGCGGGAAGCTTGTTCTCAAAGTGGGCTCCTTCTCCTTTTCCATTAAAAGGTTTCTATTTCTTTCTGTGGTTTTTCTCTTCTTATTTTTTTTTTTTTTGCTTCTTCAAGAATGCTTCCAAAAATGAATAAAACGGGTTGAAAGGAATATTAAAGACTTGTTATCAGTTTATGGTATTGCTTGGATACTAACAGGAGTTTTTGTTTAGCAGATTCTTGGATTAGTTCTCCTTTTCCATTCCATGCTTTGATAAGATCTTTGTGTTGTTGCTTAATTTGAGTCTTTTTTCTCTTGATAGTGAGAACTATTATAAGCTATGGTTTTAATCAAGATCAAGAATTTTTCGATTATTGACGAAGTCTGATGGTAATACATAGCCCGCTTTCACTTGCATACACTCACATATGTATGTGCTGATGTGTGTGTTAGTATTTGTATGCTATCTGTTTGTTTGCTGGTCTTTCTTTACCTATTACTATGTATCCATGATTCCATTGCTTTTCTTGTTTCCATGTCGAGTTTAAACAAATATTGTTTTGAGCAGTTTAGTTGTTTTTTTGTAAAGTGCAAACTGAACGGTCTTCTGCTTCATCACCAATTTGCGAACGACTGTAGCATTGCTTCCATAGATGTTGACTTTGATTTACAGAATTGGGATAAAAACGAGTTTAAAAATGTCTTGAGGATCAGATGCTCTTTAAGATTTTTTAAATTAGATTCTTGAGATCGGTAATAGATTTAGACCAGATTAGATATGTGAAATCTAATTCTGATTTCTGTCTTGTGCACGGTAACAAAGTAGTTACAGATGCTTTTGGAGTGACCCTTAACCTCTTTCCTAAGATTCCGGTATTTTTTCTCGTAACGTAATGATTGAAATGAGAATGGAAATGCTGGATTAAATGTTTTATGTGTATTGAAGGATCCATTGTATACAAACTGGCACAATTCTGTCGTGAAAGTCTTTAGATTAAGTTGAATATTATTGCCTTGAAACTAAAGACAGTTCAAATGACAGCTTCCAGAAGACCCTTTTATTCATCTACTCCTATATCAATTTCATCATGCCATTTCTCATTTTTGCTTGTGTGAAAATTTTATTTCACATTTGCAATCGGAGCTAGTCTATTCAACTATTCATTTATTAGATACCTCTCACCAAAATAATATTTGACGAGCTAATCAACTGAAACAGGCACATATTCTGCTGAGAATATATGGCTAATTAAGCAATTGATTGGTTGCAACATTCTTTTTGAAAGATGGGCCAACTCCTAATATGTTGCAGATATTACTTTCACCCTGGGTGCCAAATTCAAGCTTCTGTGATTCTGATTCAATTGGGAACTCAACGTATAGAAATTATACTCATTGATTATTGACAATACGTTTGTTCTCAAATTGTGTGGTTGATTCTATTCCATTTCTTGATTTAATCTCCTCAGGGTTGTAAATTTAAATTTTCATGCATTTGTAGTGAAGTTAGATATGTAGATATCTTCTTCTGTGTACATGATCGTCAAAGTAAAGGATTAGCTCATTTAGTTCTATCATTAAACAGCCAACACGAATGAATTCTGCATCCACCCAATTTGTTCCCTCAAGACGGATGGGCATATATGAGCCGATCCATCAAATGGCCATGTGGGGAGATTTCAAAGGCAACAACTGTCTGGATGCATCTCCATCTATGATTCTAGAGGTTGACACTAAACTAGACAACCAGGTGCAACTAATTGTAATTACAATTCATATCTATAAACTTGTGCCGTGGAGTTATGTCCAACCTGTTAGCTGACTAGCTTTTGCATTTATCTAGTCAGAGGATACTTCACATGGAACTGTTGGACCTTCCAATAAGTACGACCAAGAAGCAAGCAAACCAGCTGATAAGGTAAATATGGAAAGATATTCTGTTGTTTTCGTTGGCTTCATTTGGTTGGTCAGCATGCCTTCTCATTTCATATGTCTTTCATCGGTATTTTGTTCTCATGGCCAACTCGTAAATCAGGAAATATACAAAAATCGTCTTATGTAGAGATAAACAAGAAAATTGAGATGCTGATTGCCGTATATGATAATTCTAATGTAGCTCAGTTAATGTGTGTCAGGTGTGTATAGTTTCTAATGATGCGGAAGGTTTTGTAATTATATGCTTGTGGTATCACATTTATCTAGTGTAGATTCAAAATAAATGCATAGTGGATGACAACATGTCAATGTATATAATCTTTGACATATCTTTTGATTTATGAAAAATTTGTTACGTCTCACCACTTCTAAATTCCTCATATTTTCAACTTTAGATACCATTATAACATCATTAAAATTTGTTAGTTTAAAAAGTTGAATGTGCTCAAAATTGGTGATAAAAATGGAGTTTGGGTTGTAGGTGTTGAGACGCCTAGCACAAAACCGTGAGGCTGCTCGGAAAAGTCGTCTGCGAAAAAAGGTATGATTAGGCTGTTGTAAACTTGTACTCTATGCCAAACAGAAACTGTTATTAATCTTCTGTACTGAAAAACTGTTATTATATAAATGTTGGGACTGTACGTCGTTTAGACCGTGAATTGTTGGCCTGACCTGAACACTGTTGTGCAGGCCTATGTTCAGCAACTAGAAAATAGTAAATTAAGACTTATTCAGTTAGAACAAGAGCTTCACCGGGCCCGGCAACAGGTAAAAGGAAAATCAGTACTGTTGTTTACTTCATAGTTTTTCATTGTGGTATTATTGCTCTTGATATTGAGCCGCACTTATCAACTTTCTTCACCCTTTTGTTCTTATAAAAGAAAGACATCTAAAGGGGAATTTTCTGCTGCAGGGGCTGTATGTTGGTGGTGCTTTAGATACTAGTCAGCTAGGTTATGCTGGAACTATAAACCCAGGTTTGTAGGGTCATGTGCCACCAATGCCCCTAGTTTAAAGCACTCACTTATTCAAATGTTGCAATAATTTGTTGATTGAACTTTACTTAAGCTACTGTTGTATAAGCTCCATTAATAATCAATCCAGACAATCTTGATGACTTTCTCATTATTGTTTCCACTGTCATTTGCTCTGCAAAGAGACAATTGAAGATATCGTAGGTGATCTCTGTGGATTGTTTTCTTATTATCATAAATGCAGAATGTATATCCTGACTTCATGTCTGTTGTGCTGTTGACATCCTCTGTGGCTTAAAAAAATTTCTTAACCAAATATTGCAGCAGTTTATTGATTGAACATATATTAAGCTACTATTATATAACTCTCATGCTTGATGCATTTGTAATTATATTATAAACTGTAGATATCTTCATGACTCAACCAAATGTTGCAGCAATTTGGTGATTGAACATATATTGATTTATTGAACATATTATATAACTCTTATGCTTGATGCATTTGGTAATGATATTATCAAGTGTAGACATTCTTCGTGACTTTCTCTTTTTGGTTTCCCCATCATTTGCTCGGCAAAGTAACAATAAAACGTATCATAGGTGGTTTCCTGTGGAGTGTTAGCCGATTATAATACATAGACTTTTAAAGAATTAGCGCACAATGTGTATCTATTCTTAATATTTGTTATACTGTTGATATCATCTATACATGATAAGAATTGATTGGGTAATAAATATTATCTGGAAAATTATTCTTATTTCCAGAAAAATATGAGTCATCTTCCATGTAAAACAGTTGCAGAGATACATTATAAGCTGCTGTATTTTACATTTCAGTTCTGATACAATATCTGCTATAAGACATACGTGCAAAAGGGCTAGTTTGCTTAAAGCATTTGGTAGTTTCAATCCTATTAATAAGAATCTTACAATAGAAGTCATGAAAATTTCATGCATGAAGTTATATTGCAGCATATTATCAACTGTAGATATCTTCACGCATGAAGTTATATTGAAGCATATTACTCTCATGCTTGATGCATTTGTAATTATATTATCAACTGCAGATATCTTCATGACTCAAGCAAATGTTGCAGCAATTTGGTGATTGAACATATATTGATTGATTGAACAAATTATATAACTCTTATGCTTGATGCATTTGGTAATGATATTATCAAGTGTAGACATTCTTCGTGACTTTCTCTTTTTGGTTTCCCCATCATTTGCTCGGCAAAGTAACAATAAAACATATCATAGGTGGTTTCCTGTGGAGTGTTTGCTGATTATAATATATAGACTTTTAAAGAATTAGTGCACAATGTGTATCTATTCTTAATATTTGTTATACTGTTGATATCATCTACAAATGATAAGAATTGATTGGGTAATAAATATTATCTGGAAAATTATTTCCAGAAAAATATGAGTCATCTTCCATGTAAAACAGTTGCAAAGATACATTATAAGCTGCTGTATTTTACATTTCAGTTCTGATACCAATATCTGCTATAAGACATACGTGCTGCTAAAGCAAAAGGGCTAGTTTGCTTAAAGCATTTGGTAGTTTCAATCCTATTAATAAGAATCTTACAATAGAAGTCATGAAAATTTCATGCATGAAGTTATATTGCAGCATATGAACCCAAAAAGGTGACTTTTTCTTTTTTCAATATGAACTCTGCTGATCTCATACACTATAATTGGGCCCTTCATCTCTGGGGTGAACCAATACTGCAAAATGCTGCCTGAAATCTGTACTTTATAGACATGATGATTTTTCTGGTAATGACATCTGTGTCCCTTCAAAGGATTTACTGAATGATCTTTTTGGGGAAAACAGCATACTACGTTGATATAATTCATACTTGACATGTGATTTGATGTATGTTTACATCAAATTTTTGTTTGTTTTATATGACTTGTTTTATTGTCATGTTTTATCACTTTCATGATTCTTTTGTTCTTTTCAAATTTCTGTCTCAGTAATCTTCATTCTTTGCACTTGCAGGCATTGCTACATTTGAAATGGAGTATGGACACTGGGTGGAAGAACAAGATAGACAAATCTCTGACTTGAGGAATGCTTTGCATTCTGATATTGGAGATATGGAACTGCGCATATTTGTTGAAGGTGGAAAGAGGCATTATTTTGATCTCTTCACAATGAAAGCAACAGCTGCAAGGGCTGATGTATTCTATCTTATGTCTGGCATGTGGAAAACATCGGCTGAACGTTTTTTCTTCTGGATTGGGGGCTTTCGGCCTTCAGAACTTCTAAAGGTGATGCACGTATTATTTCAGGCTGTGATGTACTCATTTCATTTCTTTTTCTGATTGAAAAATAAGGCAAGGGAAAATTTCTTGGAAAAGTTAAGATGAAAATTCATCTTAGGAGTGTTTTGGGGGAATAAAAATATCATTCCCCCAAGATACACTTACCAAACGCATATTTATTTCCAGGAGATGAAAATGCCTTTCAGAAATTGAAACCAAACATAGCATCACTTTTTGTGCAATCTTCATGGACAGAGCATCATCAACTTTTAGCCCTTTCCATTTTTTTCTTTTTAAGAATGGGTGTATTGGTTACTTTTTTGCTTCCTTATCTCTTATTTGCTTTCTTCTTTACACCTTATCCTCAACATCATCTACTTGTCTGTATATCAGTTGTTTTCAGTTGATAATGATGTATGCATGTGCACACCGTCACATGTACGCTATGTATTAGTTGAGCATCATATGTATAGTTGAGTATATATTCTCAATTGAACCTGGTGTATTTTCCCCTTTTCGTGGGACTTGTCCATGAATTTTATTTTCTTTTTCTACCACTTGTCGAAAAAGTTAATCAAATTGTTTGCTGAATTTTCAGTCCGAGATTTAAATTTGGAATCCTGTATTGTTTACACATTCATGCACGGACAGTGAGCTGAATCATTCAATTCTGGTCCTACTAATCATCCCTTTTCAGCTTCCTGTAGGATGAAGCTGAACAAGCCTTGTTATCTTATGTTTCTGTTTTTAAGCCAGTATGCGTCTCTCTTATTTTAGCTGTTAAGGATGACATTGTGATGGCTGTAATATTTGTTTATCAACAGGTTCTCTTACCACATCTGGAGCCCTTGTCAGAACAACAACGTTTGGATATTTGTAATCTTACACAATCATGTCAGCAAGCAGAAGATGCTTTATCTCAGGGAATGGAAAAACTCCACCACATTCTTGCTGAAACCATAGCTGCCGGTCAGCTGGGTGAAGGGAACTACCTCCCACAGATTGGTGCTGCCATGGAAAAGTTAGAAGCTCTGGTGAGGTTTGTGGGTCAGGTAATATAGATTGTGCTCGCTTGTCTTTTGTGATCTATGTTCTTATTATCAAAATACTAGTCTTTTATCTTTTAGCAATGTCGTTGGGAGTGGCAGGGGTACATAAATAACATCAATGTTCTCAATTGTAAGTTTTTATGAGTGCGGCTCATATATATGAATGTCCTACTTTATACTGCTCAAAAGAAGCTTATATCTTACCTTAAGTCACGAAATAAGTAATGAAACTTCAAAAAAATTTCTTCCTAATTGACTCTTTGCTACAGGATGAACACCTTTAATATACACACAGCCTCTTCTGTGACCTGTTCCCAGACAAATGTGAACTCAAATACATATTGCCTTTAAGCTTCCACACCCCCTCCACCCCCCAAAGAGCCTCTCCTCCACATAACACCAAGCATCTGATATTTATCTATTTGATAATGTGATAAATGTACTTTTTGAATATATATATATATATATAGTATGATGTCTGTGTATGCAATTGTGATTTCCACAACTGGGGTGTGGTTATTATCGTTGTGACAATTTGAAAAGTCTAGGGAGACATTATAAATTATATGGCACTCGTACTTTACCGGCCCTCCCCACCCTCTGTATTCTATGTAATAGTGGTCACACATTCATTTTCTTTTCTGGATCCTGAAAACAGGCAGATCATCTTCGGCAGGAAACCCTGCAGCAGATTTTGCGCATCCTTACCACTCGCCAAGCAGCTCGAGGCCTCCTTGCCTTGGGGGAGTACTTGCAACGTCTTCGGGCTTTAAGTTCCCTTTGGTCTTCACGTCCTCGTGAATCAGCCTAGTGCTGATACATCAGCTGAGTTCTCATTTTAGTCCATTACCCATGTGGTATACTTAGTAAACATAATATCAGCTTTCTGCCCATTTTTGAGCTGCTTCCTGAAAAATTGTAAATATGATTAGGTAGCCTATCAAGAGGAAGTGTGCGGATACTTTTTCCTTCTTTTATTAGTTTTTCCTCTGATTATGCATTTCATTCTCTTCTGAGGTATCTTTATGTCTAGTTTTAAATGTTTCTGATTCTGTAAATTTCCAAGCATGGCTGTCTCTTTTGTATTTTGAGTGTCTTTAGCATGTAAAACAAACAGATTAGTTTGCAGTTTTCGTTTCCATTGTAGTTTATGAATTCTCAGCTGCTCAACAGAATGGGAAAAATTGGATAAAATTGCTTGTTCTTGTGAATATATATACACAACAGTTGTATTCTTGATTTTTTTTTTTCAATCTCTTGCATGAGGAAAGTGCACAGAATTTGAGGTGCCACATAATTTTCTTCAAAGGAGTTGGTAGTTTCAGTAAGGCAGTAACTTGCCTTCATGTCATCCTAAGACATCTCACGGAAAATGGGACACAAGTGTTTATTATGCAGGTTGAAGATTTTTTGTATTAACAGTGAGCAGACAAGGAGTTCGACGACTATAATGATCGTGTGAACATGCAAGGAAAATGCCTCTTGCTAGCATAACAACACAAATGTTAAGAAAGAGTAGAAGATTTGGATTTCGCAGTAGGAGACAGTATTCCTGAGGATATCTCCACGAAAAGGGGTTGCAAAGCATGGAAAGTTGGCAAATAGGGTCCAAGATATGTTGGACCATTTGAGATTCTGGATTGATCATCAGATAATGGATGACTTTTATGCACTTATGTTGAACGAAATATATGTCAAAGAAACGTATACTCCACAAAATTCAACAGCATTCAGTCATACAGAAGTTTTCTATTATCTGCCACCTAAGATGGACCTTAAGTTGGCCAGGAGTGGCTTGAAACGCATTCTGCTTACGAAAGTTTACTGTGCCTTTTAGGTTGATCTTCAAGTGGTTCAAGATTTTGACTTTTCAGGATAAATTTCTCACAACTTTGACATAGCATAGTCCAGTGCATCAACCAGGAAATCTGCACAAATCGAAACAATTGAAAACTCAATAATGTTTATTCGTAGGATGCCATGGAACCAAATTACAAATGGTGAAGATCAGAAAGCAAGGTGCTGATGATAAGGCTTTCTGATGCCATTTCAGTACATAAAGAGCCACAAAGAGTACCTGCATCATCTTTCGTAAAACACATAGGGGGCTTTATTCTGAAGACGTTCCCGTGAAGGCCACCTTTCCCAACCAAAACACCGAGTTCTACAATCATGAAAACTTGCTTAATTAACATGTTATAGCTAAAATAACGAAGTAATAAATAAATCAAGTCATATTTTCCTCTTTATTGGGTTTTTAGAAGGCTTTACGAACCTCTAAGGGTTTCAAACAATATGGCAGTTTCTGCCTTGGCGGGTGTCTTCTGTTTCCTGTCAGTCACAAGTTCTATCCCGACCATTAAGCCCTACCTCTCACGTCACCAATTACTAGAAAAATGAGAAGAGTTTTGATCAATATTCACCACTCAAAACATATCCAGCACACAGAATATTATAGAACAGAAAAATCAGAAGCCATATACTCCTTTCTGTTTCTGTTGAAACTAATCAATATCTTCTCTTACCCTTTAAGGAAGGCACCTACATTCTATTGCTTAAAGCATGCGATGACGTAGTATAACCAACTTCTAAGAGACAAGAGGGATTAGTGTGCTTGCAGAAAGCTAGATGCACAAAATTTGCCTACGCAATTATTCAGCACATTCTATGAGTAGTTATGTAAAACACTTGACTTTTGTTTTACAAACAAAACATTTAGAAATTCTCAAGAAACAGAATACAAAGATAACCAATACAGCATCATTAATACGGCAATATATAAGAAATCTTGTAAAGGTGGGAGTAAAGGGAAATTACTGTCATGTTTTTGTTGAAGATTTCGTAGTCGCTCAATCATGTGAGAGCCAACCTCAGCACAATGCTTTTGACGTTTCTCCTTATCAAGAACTTTGAGCACTGCAAGTCCACCAGCTGAGCATACAGGGTTGCCTCCAAAGGTGTTAAATTGTATTTTCTGAGCCAACACACTGGCTATTTCAGGAGTTGTTACAACAGCTCCAATTGGCAAACCATTGCCTATGCCCTGAGTTTTAAAATTTCAGCAGTCAGGCAAATTAATTGTGCCATGTAAAAGACAGCTACAAGAACTAAATGCCTTCTAGTTGAACTGAATGAAACTACAGACAGAGCTCCTAGAGATAAATGAAAACGAGAAGAGGAATTGCCAGACACCTTAGCCATGGTAACTATATCGGGAACGACCCCTTGTGTCTCAAAACCCCAATAGTGGCTACCCGTGCGACCAAAGCCAGTTTGCACCTCATCAGCAATGCAGACACCACCAGCTTTACGAACAATGTCGTAAACCAATTTCAAGTATCCAGAGGCTAATTCAACTGCTCCACCAACTCCCTGTGGTCAGCAAAGAACTAAGAATTTGAGGCCCTAAACCAGTATCTAAACACGGTAATAGCAGTATTAACAAATATGGGGCCAAACCCAGTTTCACATGCAAACAGAAGTAATTGCCACAAACCTGAATTGTCTCTGCAATAAACCCAGCAACTTTTCCTGAAGTACCGTGATCAATGTGATCTTGTACATCTTCAACATAACGATTGGCATCAGAGCCAAACACTCCGCGATATGGGTTTGGGTTCAGAACGTGATGAATTTCACCCTGCGGTGTTTCATAGCAAAGAATGAGAAATAAAAAAATCTTTTCAATAACCCAGACAACTTTTGATTGTATAATGCATGGAAAAGTGAAGCAAAGAAAGGTGCACAAAAGCTAGTGACTTTGAGTTGAAAAAAAATAACATGTAGGCAACACATTCCTTAAATAACTTCCAGAGAGGAAATGGAAAAATATATCAACAACTGAGATTAACTGGCCTTCGAAGAGCCAAAGTCATTAAGGTGCACATAATTGCTTTAGTTATCAATTACAGACTGGACATTTTTAAATTTCAAGCACTTTTAATAAATAATCAAACTTAAACATTCGACTGACACTACAAGACATCGATTTACTGCATGCAGACAAATAATTGACCTATATGCATATAAAAAACCCCACTTGAAATAAAAATGTGGAGAAAATGATAATTAAATTGTTTTTAACGGGCATCTGAGAACTCAAAGACAAAAAACTGAGTTAACTGGAACTGAAGATAAACCTGAGGAATTGGGTACTTCCATGTGTTAAGAGCGGTCAGTCCAATTGTATTAGAACTTCCACCATGATATGCATTTCTCAAAGCAATCATGCCAAGGTTGCCACTGTACAATCGTGCCATCAACATAGCTAGCTCATTGGCTTCTGTCCCTGAATTTACAAAATACACGACCTGCAATTCCAAGAAGAATAAAATCAAAAACCATTCATAAACATGTCCATGGAACATCACGAAAACCTAAAATTCCTAAATCATCAAGAGTGGTCAACTGGGGAAATGAGCACTTTTTAACATTAAATGAATTCAGAACGTTTTCTTTTCCCCTTTTGTGGAATAAATGGTGCTCTGTGAACATTTCACATGGTCCACTCTATAAAAAATATCATTTCTTATACAGTGGTTTCGACACCTGTGCACCATGCAAAGTTTAAAAATAAGTCAGATTCTGCAGTCCAGTGAAAAAAAACTGGATTAGTGGGATAACCTTTAGGTTTCCGGGCATTTTAGATGCTAGACCCTCAGCAAAATCAGCTATTGCATGGTGTAGGTATATGGTGGTTGCATGTTGAAGAAGCTTGCTTTGTTCCATTATGGCATTCAAGACATCAGGATGGCAGTGACCACACGAAACTGTCACAATCCCTGCAAATGCATCAAGATAACGCCTTCCATTCTCATCAAACAAATACTGCATTTTCCCTTCAACAATATTGAGCTGTTCAAATAGAAATTTTGAAAACACATATTAATAGGAATACAACTACTGTAAATCTTGCAAAATTTAATAAATGTAAATCACTTGGCCGAAATTCCGATGTCATTTGTTGATTATCAGCAGTAAGCAAGGTTTAGAGTCAGCACCTGGTGCTGAACCGAATAGATAATATTTTAGTAATCACACCAAAAAATTCTACAAAGAAAATATTTTGAGAAAAAAATCAGAGCAGAGGAAAATTAAATTTTATTTTAAATTCTTTTTGTACACAAAGAGCTGGTATTAGAGAAAGGGGAATGAACTGAAATTCTTAAATCAAGAAGAAAAATAAAATCAGTAGTTACCTCAGACTTCCCAAACCTAAACAGTACAAAAAACACTAATTCAGATGCACATAAAAATCAGTACCATATTGCCAAATGGGCACAATGAATTCCCAACAAAAATCTCAAATTCACAAATAAATAAATAAAACCATTAATTATTTCCACCAAAAGGAAAAAGAAAATTGAATTGATCGAGAGCATGTAAGCAAGTAAGAATCCCTATTCAAATTATTTTCCATCCGGAAAACTCAAGAAATTGGACCCAAAAAAAATAAATAGAAAGAGACACGCTCCATCAACATTTCAAACCCTCAGTCATATCCATAAAATCATCAAATTTATGTTAGAACACACACCCACACACATTACACGTTTTGCATGTATATGTATAGAATACGGGCTTACGGGCTTTTGGTAGTAATAGAAAAGCGAGGGGCCCAAATATCTCTTGCGCTTCTCCAGAACCTCATCGGCTAAAGGGCCCTTATACGGCTTGGGCTCGTAGTCGAAAGCCGGCAGTTCCGGCGGAGCCGAAGCGGAGAAGCCGCGCTCCAGCCCCACATTACCACTACAAAGCCACCGCCTTGAATGATTCTTGATTAATGCTCCCACAAAACTTCCACTCAAAAGCTTCCTCGCCCACCCCATGAAAAAACGATTTTCACACACACGAAATCACACACTTCCACACACAGTTTGTGTGCGCGTATATGTAATATAAGGGTTTGGCCCAGCAAGCGAAAGGAGAGGGGGGAGTGAACAAGAATTTTGAGAAATGATGAGGTGGAATTTTGTCAGCACGGGTGGGTGGGTGGGGAAGGGGTCGTTTGAAGCTTATCAGATGATCCGTTTTAGGCTTTTTGGGGAAAGATTCCACCAACTGCGTTCGGATCTGTTTTTTCAAACGACAGACATTATTTTTGCTGTCCGAATTATATATTTGTGACATTAATACTCAAGATAAGAATAAGATAACAGTTATATAAAGAATTAATATATCATTTATTAAAAAAAACATATTTAATGACAATAACATTTTATTTTTTTTGAAATTTAAGTACTATTTTGTAACATATTTGAATGAGAATAATAATTATATTTGCTCGCACTTAATATATTTTTTTTATTAGTCAAACGGTCTAATTTCTCACTAACTTATTATAAAATCTTTTGTACATTTTTTGACATTTTAAAAAAATTGGTCATTTAATATGTGTCTAATAGTACTTAAATTGAGACTAAATAGCTTGTTATGCAATCAACATGTAATGAATTCAATAATTTTATGAGTTATTCCAAAAATAGTTAATAATGAAGTCTTATGCACAAAATATTTACAATACAATAAAGAATATAAAAGATTATGTTCACCTTTTAGTTATTTAGAAGATTTGAATTCTATAATAGAATTCATGTGAATAGATGAAAGTTGATTTTCGAATCTTGCCAATCAGACAAATTTAATATCCAATAAATACATTAAAATAGATTAATTTTTAAAAATAAGTTCGAATCAAATAACAATGATTTAAATCACTTCTTTTTATGTTATTTCAAAAATCCGAAAATTCAATAGTATGAATGTATTAAATACAGGACAATTACAATTATGAGTGATGATTACAATTACAAGATATAAATTGCACCTAATTTTGATGGATAGAAGAAGCCATAAGTATCATTAATTGAGTGACGATCTTGATAAGGATGTTTTGTCTGCGACAATCATATGAGTGGGGGTGGGGCTGGGGCTGGGGCTGCATTTAGGACAATAATTTTGACAAGGTTATAATAGTAATTAATAGCACACAGCCAATAACAATTGCAACCATAGAGAGTCCCTATCACAAAGATTCCATCCCATATTTTTTTAATTCCAATTATTGGTAATATTTTAAAAAAATATTATATATATTCGGCCTCAATCATTTTCAATGACACATTTCTATATTGCATTAACTAAAAACATGCAAATGAAAGTAAAGTACGGAAACAATGAAAAAAATCACATGAATTATGTGAAAACCACAACTTTACATTATGTGTATTTTAGGAAAATTTACCTCTTTCACGACCATAGAAATTATTAAAGTCAACTATATTAATTTCTATTATTTTTAAAATTTCACTTCATATATTCTTTCACGTGCTCTAAAATTTATTTTCTTTGTCGAAAAATGTGTATATACAAGAAAAATGATCCATTATATATAAACAATATAGTATATCCATGTCCGTCAAGAAAAAAAATATTTCAACTATTTTATAAGTGAGTGTAATAAAATATCCAACTTAAAAGAATTTGTGTTCTTTTTTTTAAAAAATTAATTTATGATTATTGAAAAAGACTCCTATACTAAAATTGATTATGGAAATAGAATTAAAAGCCATATGTAGCATGGACCCTTCTCATAAAAATATGAATCAAGTCCAAAACATCAAACTTTGACATCTAAATTGAAACACTGCTCTACGGAGAGAACACACTCTTACAAAAATTTTAATATTTATCTTGTTCATGAAAAAAATAATAAACTAAAATCCACTGCGAAAATTAGATTTTTATTGAAAAATAATAAATAAAGAGATATTTATAGTCATATGAATAATAATTTTATAATTTTAACGAAAATAAAATTTTAAATATTAATAAACTTATGAGTAATATAAAGGTGTATATAGACTCGAGGGACTGTGCCTCCCAACCCCTTCCGTCACCGATTGGAGAGAAAAGGAGAGGATAAAAAAGAAAATCAAATTTGGAAAAATTGGCTAAAATTGATGTTGAAAGTGCTACTCTGAGCGACACGCTTTACTGACAGCTGGTTTCGTTTTTAGGCTCATTTTCCTCAGAGAAGAGCAAATGACATAAATATCCATGAATATATAATAAAAGAGCAAAAGCCAAAAGAGGGAATTGAACCCGACGTGAATCGAACACGCAACCTTCTGATCTGGAGTCAGACGCGCTACCATTGCGCCACGGATCCACCCTATCATACAAAATGATATAATCTATCTTGAATGTAGTGAAATAGGAATGAGCAATAAAGTAAACAGATTTAGGGAATATAGTTGTCTTATATTACTTCATTCAAAGAAATAGGAATGAGCAATAAAGTATAAAGATTTAGGTAATATAGTTGTCTTTTCAAGAATGACATTGTGCATGTTTGTACAAAGTTAGACCTACGAATTTGAATTTTAAGGAACAATTTAAAATGATAACAAATTATCATAATGATTTAAAAAAAAATTAAACGAAAGTTTAAGGATTCGAATTCATATATAACGTGAAATAAATTTAATAAATTTATTATTATAAATTTAAAATTTTTAGTTTTAAACCATAGGGGCTTTCAAAAGTAAATTATGTTTTAGAAGTAATCATTAAACCTAGATTAGAGGGTTCGACGTAGGTATAACAAGAATTCTTGAAAGAGGGGCCAAGATCTTCATCTTAGTGCTTTTTGAGGCTCCAATTTCTTTCATGAATAAGTAAGATTTAGCCGAGGCGAAGATGGGGATAGATAGTAAGGATTGAAGCACCCATAGCTCTGCCGGGTCACGAATAAGTGTGTACAGCCAAGTATAATGTGGTGTAGTAGTAATCACTTCTAAAATTATGGGGGCTTAGAATACTACGGACCCTCGCAGCCAAGCTTCCAAACTTAATTCACCAATTAAGCAAGATGACTTAGCCCCATCTTTTTCTGCTACCAACCGTAATGGATTGACCATCCCATAGTCAAACTTGTTTATTTAATTGTTCAAATTTAGTAACTCATAATTTTTTTTTTATTTTTTTAAAGTTATTAAAAACTCTGTTGTTACGTTAGAAAAACATCAACATTAGTGGTCAAATAACCTATTTAATTACCCTTAGTTATTATTATTATTATTATTAAAAACTCCCTTGAGATCTTGTTACGTTAGAAAAACATCAACATTAGTGGTCCAATAACCTATTTAATTACCCTTAGTTATTATTATTATTATTATTATTTTGGTATAGCTACCAACTATTGACTCATTGAAGTTAATCCAAAATTTCTTGACAGTGAAATTATGAAATTGGGAAATTACAAGTTATAACGATGTTCATTTTCTTGTTCATTATCACCATTATCACTCCTGGCATCTATTAACAAGACAAAAGAAGGCTACCCCATTTTGTATATAAGAGAATAATAAATATACATTTTGTAATGCGGAATACTGAAAGAAAAATTAAATTAAAATAGAGCATCCACACTGTTGTAGTCGACATATTTAAGGTGTACAACGACTGCATATATACAATTAAAGAGAGCCACAATTAGATTATCTCATCTAAGGATAGCATAAAACTAGTGTATCAATGCTCATACGGGCACCCATATCCAGACAACCATGTTGTAACCAAAACAAGAACCATCATCATCGATCTTAACTCCGAGCAGTTGTTATTTGTCTGTTTTTATCCTCAATTCTTTCACTCAAAAGTGACATTAATATTATCTTTTCAGAAACTGAAGTGGACATGAACTCTTGCTCATAACAATGTCCAAGAAAATAAGTCCAAGAGAGAGGCTATAAATCTTTGTCCACAATCATAGAAGATTGAAAGTGGGAAAAAGGAACCTAAAAATGGAGGTCTCGTGGTTTTGGCTCACACTCATAGCCTTTCTAGCAAGTTCTTTGATTCACAGGTTGACAAGGAGGAAGAAGAATAAGAGATTGCCTCCAGGTCCAAAAGGGGTCCCTGTTTTGGGACACCTCCATATGCTGGGGAAAAATCCTCACCAAGATTTGCATAGGCTAGCCAAAGAATATGGCCCTATTATGTACATGCAATTCGGGTTCGTCCCGAACATCATTGTTTCATCTCCTAAAGCAGCTGAGCTTTTCCTCAAGACATATGACCTTGTTTTTGCTAGCAGACCCCCACATCAGGCTGCTAAGTATCTGTCTTGGGATCAAAGGAACTTGTCCTTTGGAGCGTACGGTCCATACTGGCGAAACATGCGTAAACTGTGCACCTTGGAGTTGCTCAGCAGCCTTAAGATCAATTCTTTCCAGTCTATGAGAAGGGAAGAACTTGGCCTTTTTATTGAATCCGTAAAGCAAGCTGCTCGGGAACGTGCTGCTGTTGATCTTAGTGCTAAGATCTCGTCCCTAACCGCAGAAATGAGTTGCAGGATGGTGTTTGGTAAGAAGTATGAGGATAAGGACATAGATGAGAGAGGGTTCAAAAGTGTGATACAAGAAGGGATGAGATTAGCAGCACTTCCCAATTTGGGGGATTACTTTCCTTTCCTTGGAATCCTGGATATCCAAGGGCTGACAAGGAAAATGAAGGCACTTGCCAAAGTGTTTGATGATTTTTTTGAGAAAGTTATTGATGAGCATGTTACAGCTGGGGATCATGGGCAGACCAAAGACATTGTTGATACCATGATGTCAATCATGCAATCTGGACAAACTGAGTTTCAGTTCGACCGCCGCCATGTCAAGGCCATTATGCTGGTAATATCATTTAGCATTTACAAAATGATATCCATCTATACACACTTCTTATTGACATTACTGACTCAGTAATGTGTATCTTTATACGAAGTAACAAAGGTGTACAGAATGATTCTTTTGTTACATGCATTTCTTTGGTTATCTGCACTGATTGAAGGAAGAATTACCTGTGCAGGACATGCTTGCAGCTTCTATGGACACAGCAGCATCAACAGTTGAGTGGGTACTCTCAGAACTCTTAAAGAATCCAAGAGCAATGAAAAAAGTCCAGAAAGAGTTGGAAGAAGTGGTGGGGTTGGCGAGGATGGTGGAGGAGTCTGACTTGGACCAACTCGAATATCTAGACATGGTTGTAAAGGAAACCTTCAGGCTGCATCCTGTGGCTCCACTGTTGCTTCCTCACTGTGCTATGGAAGACTGCACGGTTAATGGCTACGACATTCCAAAAGAATCACGAATAATCATCAATACACATGCAATTGGACGTGATCCAAATGCATGGACTGATCCAGAGAAGTTCATTCCAGAGAGGTTTGTTGGGAGTGAGATTGATGTTAGGGGACAACATTTCCAGCTCCTCCCATTTGGCTCTGGGAGGAGAGGTTGCCCTGGAATGCAACTGGGGCTCATCCAAGTTCGACTAATCGTGTCACAATTAGTTCATTGCTTTGATTGGCAGCTGCCAAATGACATGTTGCCAGAGGAGTTGGACATGACTGAGGAGTTTGGCCTTGTCGTCGCTAGGGCCAATCATCTGATGGCTATTCCTACTTTTCGGTTGCAGAATTAGTTAATTGGAAGCTTGGGGAGCCCCTGTTTATTCCAGAAAAGGCAGCATCCCACAGTAGGAATTTGTAGGATTTAATCACTGTTCTGCTGAATTTCTCGATTAATGGTTCCTCCCGTTTCGCATGATGAAATGTGCTTCCCAAATATAAGCTAGGCTGTAGACATGCAACTTAAATTCTTCATCAATGACAAATAAAGTCAGGCTAAATTAGTGACCAGTAGATGCATCTATCTTAAGGTCATGCGGAGATATAAAATGATTTTAAGGTCAATTGTAATAAGTGCGCTATCACCTCTGAGTCCAAAATGGAAACATAACTTGTAGAACTGAATCCAACATTCACCACTGCATGCAATTCTTCTCCGGCTGTCCCCAATAGGATGCAGTTTTTCTCAATCATTAGCAACATCGATTACAAATAAAAATGATAAACTGATGATTAGGGCCAAAGTATAAGAACTGGAAGTAGCCACAGCCCATTATTTAGGCTTCAGCACTTCTAACAGGGCTAAAATAGAACCTGAGACCATTGCTCATAGCTTACAATCATTCACTTGAGGAATGTGGTGGAGATCTAAAACCTACAGTTCTGTAAAAAATTTCAGTCGAATTTTGAATCTATTTTATGCATCATAGCTTTAATTTGATAGGAGTTTTATTAGTAAAAAGCCCACCTGCATTTTCTTTTCTTTTCGTTCTTATCTTCCTTTCTACAATCAGGATTTCATACTACTTGTATAATACTTGTATTTCTGCAGAAAATATGGTACACAAGGAACACCTCTGATGTCCTAGTATTGCTCCAATTTGCAGCAGTCCAAAATCATTACTTCACCTTTTGTGCATGAAACACAAGAGTCGACATGATTTGATTAACCAACATCACAAAGTACAACCACAGAAGAAAATAAAACCTTGACAAAGAATTAAAATGGCCAGGTTCCATGCTAAAAAAGATGCAGGCAAAACTTTTAAAGGAAAAAAGATAGAGAAAAAACAGGCACTCAATATCTAACCTTTTGAAGATTCCAAAAGGTAGTTCTTATAAGCTACCTGCAATTCTTTGGCATCATCTCCAAACCTCCATATATACTCGTCCACAAACTTCTTATCTGGCAAGAGTAACACGGTAATAAAACTCGGCTCTTTTTCAAAAAGACTCCTCGACTTTATCATCTCAAAAATTTTGTATCGTGGAATCGTTCTCTTCTCCATGCTAAAACTCAAAAGGACTGGTGAACCTACAAGCACCGATTTGTCAAGCATTAGAGTGTGCAAGAAGAACTCAATGCCACGTCTTAATTTTGCCTCTGATGCCCTAAAGAGAGGGGGTGACTTCACAAACATTTCATTCCATTCATCCCTAGAGAAACCAAAACTGTGCAGCAATTCAAACTTCCTATTGATAGTCTCAGCACTATTGGAATAAAGAGCCAAAATACCATAGACCAGCATTCTTGAACCCATCACAAAACCCATTTCTGTAGCTCGTGAAACAAGATTTTTGAGCTCTGCTTCACGCATAGAAAAAATGCTGAGCTCAGTCTTCAACAACATGATCAATTGAGAACCAACAACTCCACAGCTTCTCAGATAGGTAATGTTAGAACTTAATCTTGAATCCTTGCCAATACGCCAAACGTTCCTCGAAAGGATACGAAACATGAGATCATTAATATTATCATCACTGTTTTCACTTCCATCAAGTTCAAGAACTTTCTTGATAACCCCAATGCTAGGCTTTAGCTTTTTATCCAAACTGCTAGTTAAAAGAGTTGGATTCTTGGAAATGATCATTCCCAGATGAGGTCCATATAGACCCAATTCTTGATAGAATGCAATCTTTGGTTTGAGAGTCTTTTCAATATCAGAAAATAGAATTGTAGGTTGACGTTTGACTGAGGATTGGACTTGTGTATCAGAAAAACCAAGATCTTTGAAGAAACGAACAACTGCTTCAGGCTTCTCAAAAGAACTGATCCATGAAAAGCGGCTGCAGATTGCAATGGCTTTGCTTTTGGGAAATTTGAAAGAGTCAGTGAGGTAGTCAACGAAAAGAAAGTTTTTAGAATTTAGGTGTGGAGTTGAGGTGTAGGCCCTGTTCTGAGACACTGTCAAGAAAGAATTAACGAAAAAGAGAAGTGGTTTGAAGGGGTCCCAGCGACAATTTTGTGATGAAGAAGGTACAAGAAGAGAGCGGAATTGGAGAGCCAACTTGAATTCTAACATTACGTTTCACAAGTGCAGAAAGGCAGATGGTCTAGGCTTTTACAACTTAAAGAAACAGAGAATTAATTGAACATCCTGCAGCACACAAAAAATAAGAAAAGTTCAGCTCTCAAAGACAATTAATCAAGTGATACTGAATATGGTCATTAGAAGTGGAAAAAGTGGTTCTAACTAGGAAAATGATTTGAAACTCTTAACATTAAATGTGTAAAATATTCAAAAATAATAATAATAATAAGATCAGAAATTTTTCTAATCAAAACCAAAACAGTGAGTAGCTGGTCTTCATATCAATAAGTGGCAGCCTGATGCACGAAGTTAAGATTTCACATTTAGACTCGTTACATACACTTGTAGCTATTCCAGAAATATCATCATATAAAAACCACTAAAACTAATTCCAAATTCAGGATTGAAAAGCAAGAGAAAAATTCCTATAAACCAAACACTCCCATGAAACCACACATCAAATATATGGTAGGCACTCTCAACAAGACACACATGAGCCCTCGACCAACATTGAGCTCAGCTGCAATTACACGCCCACAAAGCTGAAGTACACGGCTAACAAACCCAACTGTAAGGCAGTGACCAGCTCAACTCCGGACACTCCTACAACAAGCTATCCCGACGTCACGCACACATCACACATTGGCAGCCGTGGGCCACCTTGGCGTCCAAAGCACGAGCTGAATATAGTTGAAATGCACGCGTGGACGCACAGATTAACTTACACAAAAACACACAGTCTCATCTACAAACATCTGCCCACAGTTTAAACACAGTCCCCCTTCATCCCAACTCAATAACATAAGGAGTCTAGAGCTAAATGACCAACAAGAAATGGGCGTCTTACCTTGAAGATAGGAAGAACGAAGAAAAACCCAAGAACTACCTTCTTCTCCCTTACTCTCTGTAAGCATCCCAAGTTCTCACTCTCTGTAAATTGAGAGAACCCAGAAATGAATTACGTTTATGTTCAGATTGAGAGTCTGCTACTAATCACTTTCTGTTTTCTTCTTATCGTCTGTGTATTAAAATGAGAGAAATCGACTCAATCCAAGGCAAAATTGATTTCAATTTTTTGACCTTTGATTTTTTGGGTTGCAAATTAGGTCCTCTAACTATTAGGGACAAGTCACAAGATACTATTCAAATCAATATTTTAAAAATTGGACAAGATGCAAACAATTGAGCCAGCCAAAAAATTAATTGAATTGATCAGCAATTTATTTTTGAAATTTTTAATATTTGTTTAAATTTAATATTTAATTCAATATATGTAATTGTTTAAATTTTAAAATTTATTAAATATATTATTTATTTATTTATTTATTTATTATCATCAACATAATAATTAATTTATTACATGACAAAGTTGATCTGATTGAATTAGACACCAAAATTGATTAGATCATAAAACACTAAGAGCGGTGTGATACAAAAACATTGGTTCAAATAATAAAATTGAGATGCCAAAATTTTACAATTGAGAAGTTTTGGATTAAAATTGTAATTATGGAAATTCTCTAATTTAATAGTAATTAATTAGTTGATTATATTATTATTATGTTAAAGGTTAATTGCCAATCAAATTAATGTTTTTGATGGAATGTTAATGTAATTGACTTTACTTTAAAAAAAAAACATATTAGAGACGTGTTTGCTATTTGTTTTTAAGGTTGGATTTATGCCAACCCCATTATTCTTGGTTCTCGGTATAGTTTATCTTATTTCTTAATTAATTCAAATGTAAAATATATTTTATTGTATTCTTAGATGCAGTGTAAACTGCAGCTTCATTTTTAAATATTTCGCTTTTTTTATTTTTTATTTTTAACTTAACTTAAAAAATACTAATGTTGCGACAAATTTTAGCCATTTTTTGCGATGTTAATTTGTAAACTATTTATTTTTTCTCCACTAGAAAGTTATACTTGTGAAAATTCAATCTCTATTTATGGTTTTTACAATTTGGCATAATGAAATGTGCTTCCTAAGCATAATCTGGGCTGTAGACATGCAACTTCAAGGCTCCATTTTCTTCATCCATGACAAATAAACTCAGGCTAAGTAGTGACCAGTAGATGCATCCATCTTAAGGTCGTGTTGAGATATGAAAATGATTCCATTCCAAGGTTAACACTATGAACTCGAGACCAAAATGGAAACATACTTGTAGACCTGAACTTTGCAATCCAATATGATGCAATTTTTCTGAGTCATTGGCAAGGAGCAAAATGATAACAGATGATTAGGGCAAAATTATAAGGAGTTGAAGTAGCTGGAGCCCATCTTTCAGGCTTCACCACTTCTAAAAGGGCTTAAAGAGAACCTGAAAGCATTGCTCGAACTTCTATCGTTCACTTGACAGATGATCTAAAACCTACAGTATCGTATATGTTTCAGTCTCATGATTTTGAATCTTGTTAACGCATCATAGCAGCTTTAGTAAGATAGGAGTTCTGAGTAAAAAGCCCGAGTTCTGAGTAAAAAGCCTGACGGCATTTTCTTTTCTTTTTCGTTTTTATCTTTCTTTCTACAATCAGGATTTCATACTACTTGTATTTCTGCTGAAAATATGGTACACCAGGAACACCTCTGTTGTCCTAATATTGCTTCAATTTGCAGCTGTACAAAATCCTAACTTCACTTGTTTTGCATGAAATACAAGAGTCAACATGATTTGATTAACCAGCATCACAAAGTACAAGCACAGAAGAAAATAAAACCTTGACAAAGAATAAAATGGCCAGGTTCCATGCACAAAAAGATGCAGGCAAAACATTTGAAGGAAAAAAAGAGAAAAAATAGGCACTCAATATCTAACATTTTGAAGATTCCAAAAGGTAGTTCTCATAAGCTACCTGCAATTCTTTGGCATCATCTCCAAACCTCCATATATACTTGTCCACAAACTTCTTATCTGGGAAGAGTAACACAGTAATAAAACTCGGCTCTTTTTCAAAAAGATTCCTTGACTTTATCATCTCAAAAATTTTGTATCTTGGAATCATTCTCTTCTCCACGCTAAAACTCAAAAGGACTGGTGAACCTACAAGCACCGATTTGTCAAGCATTAGAGTGTGCAAGAAGAACTCAATGCCACGTCTTAATTTTGCCTCTGATGTATTAAAGAGAGTGGGTGACTTCACAAACATTTCATCCCATTCATCCCTAGAGAAACCAAAACTCTGAAGCAATTCAAACTTCCTATTGATAGTCTCAGCTCTATTGGAATAAAGAGCCAAAATACCATAGACCAGCATTCTTGAACCCATTACAAAACCCATTTCTGTAGCTCGTGAAACAAGATTTTTTAGCTCTGCTTCACGCATAGAAAAAATCCTGAGCTCAGTCTTCAACAACAAGATCAATTGAGAACCAACAACTCCACAGCTTCTCAGATAGGTAATGTTAGAAAGCAACCTTGAATCCTTGCCAATTACCCAAATATACCTCGAAAGGATACGAAACAAGAGATCATTAATATTATCATTCCTGTTTTCACTTCCATCAAGTTCGAGAACTTTCTTGATAACCACAATGCTAGGCTTTAGCTTTTTATCCAGGCTACTAGTTAAAAGAGTTGGATTCCTGGGAAGGACCATTCCCAGACGAGGTCCACATAGACCCAATTCTTGATAGAATGCGACCTTTGGTTTGAGAGTCTTTTCAATATCAGCAAATAGAATTGTAGGTTGACGTTTGACTGAGGACTGAACTTGTGTATCAGAAAAACCAAGAGCTTTAAAGAAACGAACAACTGCTTCAGGTTTCTCAAAAGAACTGATTGATGGAAAGCGGCTGGAGACTGCAATGGCTTTGCTTTTGGGAAATTTTAAAGAGTCAGTGAGGTAGTCGACCAAAAGAAAGTTTTTAGAATTTAGGTGCGGAGTTGAGGTGTAGGCCCTGTTCTGAGATGCTGTGAAGAGAGAATTAACGAAAAACAGAAGTGGTTTGCCCCTGTCCCAGCGACAATTGTGTGATGCATAAGGTACGAGAAGAGAGTGGAATTGGAGAGCCAACTTGAATTTTAGCATTACGTTTCACAAGTGCAAAAAGGCAGATGGTCTAGGCTTTTACAACATAAAGAAACAGAGATTAACTGAATATCCTGCAGCACACAAAAAATAAGAAAAGTTCAGCTTTCAAAGACGACTAAATCAAGTGATACTGAATATGGTCAACAGAATCAGATAGAGTGGTTTTAAGTAGGAAAATGATTTGAAACTCTTAAAATCAGATGTGTACAATATTAAAAGAAAAAAAAAAGATCAGAAAGTTTTCTAATCAAAACCAAAATAGTGAGTACCTGGTTTTCAAATCAATAAGGGGGAGCCTGATTCTACGAACTTTAGAAAATTGTACTCGAATCATAAAATTCTCAAATTCCACATTTAGAATTTTTATATATACTAGTTGCTATCCAGAAAAATTTTCATGTAAAAAGCAGCAAAATAGACCATTAAAAACAATTCCATGTTCAGGAGTGAAAAGCAAGAGAAAAATCCTATCAACTAATACACTCACCCAAAACCACACATCAAATACCTTGTAGGCACTCCCAACCAGACACACATGAGCCCTCAGCCGAGCTTCAACTACACGCCCAGAAGGCTGTAGTCCTCGCCAGCAAACCCAACTTTAATGCAATGACCAACTCAGCCCCCGACATCCCCACAACAAACTAGCCCGACGTCACGCACACATCACACATTGGCAGCCCTGGGCTACCTTGGCGCCAAACCCAGCGCCAGAACTAGTCTCATTTCAGAACCTCTCAAACTCCCACACACGGGCTGAATATAGTTGAAATGCACCTTCACACGCGCGCACACACACACAAGAAATGGGCGGCTTACCAAGCTAAATGACCAACAAGAAATGGGCGGCTTACCTTGAAGATAGGAAGAACGAAGAAAAACCCAAGAACTACCTTCTTCTTCCTTACTCTCCGTAAGCATCCAAGTTCTCACTCTCTGTAAATTGAGAGAACCCAGAAATGAATTACGTTTATGTTTAGATTGAGAGTCTGCTACTAATCACTCTCTGTTTCATATTTTTGTCTGTGTATTAAAATGAAAGAAATCGACTCAATCTAAGGTAAAATTTGAATTTTAGCCCTTTGATTTTTTGGGATGCAAGATAGGTCCTCTAACTATCAGGGACAAGCCACAAGATACTGTTTAAATCAATGTATTAAAAATTAGATCAGATTTATTTATTCAACTGCGAACAAAGGATCTCGATTAGATGTAAATAATCAAAAAATTAGTTGAATCGGTCAACAATTTTTTTTATTTTTTTTATTTTATTAAATATATGTAATTATTTAAATTTTAAATTTTATTAAATATATTGTTTAATTAATTATTTATTTTTTATGTTGAACATAACAATTAGTATATTAATTATAATTTCATATAAAATAATAAAAAAATATAATTAAATTTTATTAGATCGATCAAACCGACGGTTGAGCCGGTCCAACTGATTAAATTATTGATTGACAACAAAATCGATTTGATTATCGATTCGATTATAAAAACAACAAAGACGATTTGGTTACGAAAACACTAGTTTAAATAATAAAATTGAGATACTAAAGGGATGTTTGGTTTTCTTTTCAGGGAGAATTTTCATTTCTAGTATTTTCAGTGGAGTTTTATTGATTTTTGTGTAAGATTAAAAATATATTTAGATAATTATTTTTAGATATGAAATTTATAGAGTTAAGTATGAAATTATGTTTGGTTTATTATTTTCAATGGAATCATTATCAAATTATATGTATATAATATTAAATAATTTGATAGTGGTAGGATTCACAATTAATATTTTATGTGAGTTAAATATTTTAGTAAAATAAATTTTAAGTGGTGGGTCCTACAATAATGATGTAATTGATAATAAAAATATGTTAAAAAGGATTAGTGGGTAGTTGTGGGTCCTATATTATTAATGTAGATAGTAATACAAATATATTAATGAGAGAGTGTGTAGTTGTAAGGAGAAATGAGTTGATTGAAAGAGAAAGATTGATTGATATTGTGTAAGAATAAATTTGAAAATGAAGGGAATAGGGTTGGAAAGTGTTTTGAATGGGAAAATTAGAAGATAAAATAGGTTATTTTTAATGAAATTGAGTAAAACAAACACGATTTATGCATTTGAAATAGTAAAAAGTGGAAAAATTTCCAGTGAAATGAAAAACAAACATCCCCTAAAACTTTACAATTTTGGATTAAAATTGTAATTATGGAAATTCTCTAATTTAATAGTAATTAATTAGTTGATTAGATTATTATTATGTTAAAGGTTAATTGCTAATAAAATTAACATTTTTTATGGATGATTATGTAATTGCCTTTACTTTCAAAATAAATATTAGGGACCGCGTGTTATATTTTTAGTTTTTGTTGAATGAGAATATGAGATGAACGCTTTTATTTATTTAATTAATTGGTATTTGGTTTTAAGGTTGGATTTATGTCAACCCCATTATTTTTGGTTCTCGGTATAGTTTATCTTATCTCTTAATTAATTAAAATGTAAAATATATCTTATTTATTAAATAAATAAAATGTAAAATACATTTTAATGTATTCTTAGATGCAGTGTAAACTGCAGCTCCATTTTTTTAAATATTTCCCTTCTTTTATTTTTTATTTTTAACTTAAGTTAAAATACTAATGAATTTGTAAACTATTTTTTTTTTCTCCACTAAAAAGTTATACTTGTGAAAATTCAATCTCTATAAATGGTTCTTCCTGTTTGGCATAATGAAATGTGCTTGCTAAGCATAATCAGGGCTGTAGACATGCAACTTCAAGGCTCCATTTTCTTCATCCATGACAAATAAACTCAGGCTAAATAAGTAGTGACCAGTAGATGCATCCATCTTTAAGGTCGTGTTGAGATATGAAAATGATTCCATTCCAAGGTTAACACTATGAACTCGAGACCAAAAATGGAAACATAAGTTGTAGAACTGAACTTTGCAATCCAATATGATGCAATTTTTCTCAATCATTGGCTACGAGCAAAATGATAACAGATGATTAGGGCAAAACTATAAGGAGTTGAAGTAGCTGGAGCCTTCACCACTTCTGAAAGGGCTAAAAGAGAACCTGAGAGCATTGCTCGTAACTTCTATTGTTTCAGTCTCATGATTTTGAATCTCATTAACGCATCATAGCAGCTTTAGTTCGATAGGAGGCTGCCGGCATTTTCTTTTCTTTTTCGTTCTTATCTTCCTTTCTACAATCAGGATTTCATAATACTTGTATTTCTGCTGAAAATATGGTACACAAGGAACACCTCTGATGTCCTAATATTGCTTCAATTTGCAGCTGTACAAAATCCTAACTTCACTTGTTTTGCATGAAATACAAGAGTCAACATGATTTGATTAACCAGCGTCACAAAGTACAACCACAGAAGAAAATAAAACCTTGACAAAGAATTAAAATGGCCAGGTTCCATGCAAAAAAAGATGCAGGCAAAACTTTTGAAGGAATTAAAAAAAAAAAAGAGAGAAAAAACTGGCACTCAATATCTAACCTTTTGAAGATTCCAAAAGGTAGTTCTTATAAGCTACCTGCAATTCTTTGGCATCATCTCCAAACCTCCATATATACTCGTCCACAAACTTCTTATCTGGCAAGAGTAACACAGTAATAAAACTCGGCTCTTTTTCAAAAAGATTCCTTGACTTTATCATCTCAAAAATTTTGTATCTCGGAATAATTCTCTTCTCCACGCTAAAACCCAACAGGACCGGTGAACCTACAAGCACCGATTTGTCTAGCATTAGAGTGTGCAAGAAGAACTCAATGCCAAGTCTTAATTTTGCCTCTGATGTCTTCAAGAGAGAGGGTGACTTCACAAACATTTCATCCCATTCATCCCTAGAGAAACCAAAACTCTGCAGCAATTCAAACTTCCTATTGATAGTCTCAGCACTATTGGAATAAAGAGCCAAAATACCATAGACCAGCATTCTTGAACCCATTACAAAACCCATTTCTGTAGCTCGTGAAACAAGATTTTTTAGCTCTGCTTCACGCATAGAAAAAAGCCTAAGCTCACTCTTCAACAACATGATCAATTGAGAACCAACAACTCCACAGCTTCTCAGATAGGTAATGTTAGAACTTAATCTTGAATCCTTGCCAATACGCCAAATGTTCCTCAAAAGGATACGAAACAAGAGATCATTAATATTATCATTCCTGTTTTCACTTCCATCAAGTTCAAGAACTTTCTTGATAACCACAATGCTAGGCTTTAGCTTTTTATCCAGGCTACTAGTTAAAAGAGTTGGATTCCTGGAAAGGACCATTCCCAGACGAGGTCCACATAGACCCAATTCTTGATAGAATGCGACCTTTGGTTTGAGAGTCTTTTCAACATCAGCAAATAGAATTGTAGGTTGACGTTTGACTGAGGACTGAACTTGTGTATCAGAAAAACCAAGAGCTTTAAAGAAACGAACAACTGCTTCAGGCTTCTCAAAAGAACTGATTGATGGAAAGCGGCTGGAGACTGCAATGGCTTTGCTTTTGGGAAATTTTAAAGAGTCAGTGAGGTAGTCGACCAAAAGAAAGTTTTTGGAATTTAGGTGCGGAGTTGAGGTGTAGGCCCTGTTCTGAGATGCTGTGAAGAGAGAATTAACGAAAAACAGAAGTGGTTTGCAGGGGTCCCAGCCACAATTGTGTGATGCATAAGGTACGAGAAGAGAGTGGAATTGGAGAGCCAACTTGAATTTTAGCATTACGTTTCACAAGTGCAAAAAGGCAGAATGTCTAGGCTTTTACAACTTAAAGAAACAGAGATTAATTGAATATCCTGCAGCACACAAAAACTAAGAAAAGTTCAGCTTTCAAAGACGATTAAATCAAGTGATACTGAATATGGTCGATAGAAGCAGATAGAGTGGTTTTAAATAGGAAAATGATTTGAAACTCTTAACATTAAATGTGTAAAATATTCAAACAGAAATAAGATCAGAAGCCATTTGGTTTCATTTCCACAAAGAATCTTTCCATTTTTTCTATTCGAAAATAAGAAAATGCATTTGTTTTACACATTTTCATCGGAAATACCACTTATTTTCATTTTTAAAAATTTATTTTTAAACCTAATAATATTTTGATATATTTTCACTTGACTACTAATCTCATTTTCAAAACTACTCACATATCAAGTCTTTTCATGCAGAAAACATCGAAAAACAAATACATTTTCATTTCTAAAACCTATACAGTCTATATAGAAACATAACTAATTTAAATATATTTTTAATTTTACACGAAAACCTAGCAAAAATATTTTCAACTATGGAAATACTTAAAACATGAAAATGAGTTTGAAAATAAAACCGGGGTTTTCTATCAAAACCAAAACAGTGAGAAGCTGGTTTTCACATCAATAAGGGGCAACCGGATTCCACAAACTTTAGAAAATTGTACTCAAATCGTAAAATTGTCAAATTCCACATTTAAACTTTTTACATATACTAGTAGGTGTCCCAGAAAAATTTTCATATAAAAACCAGCAAAATAGACCATTAAAAATAATTCCAAATTCAGGAGTCTTAGATTTCTTGAAAGTGAACAATTCATTTCTAAACCCCCTTTCAATTTTATACTATTTCAACTAATACACTCACCCAAAACCACACATCAAATTCCTTGTAGGCACTCCCAACTAGACACACATGAGCCCACGACCCACATTCAGCCCAGCTGCAATTACACACCCAGAAGGCTGTAGTACTCGGCTAGCAAACCCAACTCTATTGCAATGACCAACTCAGCTCCCGACATCCCCACAACAAACTAGCCGGACATCACGCACACATCACACACTGGCTGCCCTGGGCTACCTTGGCGTCCAAACCGAGCGCCGTGTTGGCACCCAATCTGAGCGTCATAAGCCCGATTCTGTCACTTTTCCAGCGCTTAGAACTAGTCCCATTTCAGAACCTCACAAACCCCCACACACGGGCTGAATATAGTTGAAAATGCACATCCACACACACATACACACATTTATTTACACACACACACACACATTCTCATCTACAAAACATATCTCCTCAGTTTAAACAAACACACAGTCGCCCATCATCTCAATTCAAGAACATAAGTAAGGATTCTAGAGCTAAATGACCAACAGGAAATAGGCGTCTTACCTTGCAGATAGGAGAACGATGAAAAACCCAAGAACTACCGTCTTCTCCGTCACTCTCTGTCAGCACCCCAAGTTCTCATCACTTTCTTTAAATTGAGAGAACCCAGAAAATAAACAGTCCGGAAAGCAAACGTAAGTCCATAGTAGATTGAGAGTGAGCTGCTAAATGCAAAATCACTTTCTTTTTTTCTTCTTTTGTATGTGTACTATAATGGTAGAAATCGACTCAATCTAGGGCCAAATTAAAATCTTAGCCCTTCAAATTTGGGATTGCAAAATAGGTCCTCTAATTCATTAGGGATGAATCATAAGGTAAAATACTATAATTAAGAGGTCACGTCAAGATTTTATAATTATTATTAATTTTTTAGTTTATTATAAATTATTATTATATAAAAAATTGATTGGTAATATATAATTTTGACTTAATTAATGATGAACGTAACATATTCATTCAAAGAAAAGAAAAGAAAAATTATTGGAAACTATGGTATGTGATGATGAACACAAATATTTATCCAATTAATGGGTATTTGGTTTTAAGATTGGATTTATGCCAAACTCATTATTTTTTAATTAAGTTAAAAATATTATTTTGCAACAAATTTTATCCAATTTTTTTTTATGTTAATTTAAGAAAGTTGATTGTAATTTTCAAACTTTGGAGGGAGGGTTATGTAATTAAGATAAATCTATGCACAGATAGATATTGTTAGAATCATCCCTATAAGTTGTTCATATAACTTTTATGTAGTTTAACTGGTAAACTATTTTTTTTTTCTGCACTATAGAAAGTTATACTTTAAAATTCAATCTCAAGCTTAATTTATTTATTTATTTTGGCTCCCTTGAATTTCAATGTTGGTTGAATAATATTTATTGTAAAGCAATCACTAGGTACCTATCTATGAAATGATTAGGCATTGAACTAAAAATTATCAGAATAAAAAATTATGAAAACTTTGAATTACAAGCTAACACCATGAGTCAAACTCAACCTGATGAAATACATAAAATGACTCTGCCCATGATCAATAAATGTTTCAATTCAAAATATAAATATTATCCCTTAAGTACAAAATATATATAAAAAATAAAACCATTTTTAAAATATTTTTTAATTATTCAAATATATTTATATTATATGGATATGATATGACTTTGTATTAATATATGTCCAATAAATAACTCAAGCCAACTAAAAAGTTAAATCAATAATTTACTCCAAATTAAAATTTAATTAAGATCTGCGTAACGCTAAATCTTCACAAATTATTTAATATGGCACCAAACGATCAGTGCAAAACCTATTATTCGTTTTGATCGAAGCTTCAAGATTTTATGAAAAAGAAGTTAGACTTCTTACTTATAAACTCCAACATAATTGTATCTACAAATATACAATATACAAATAAAGTCAGCTTCGCAGAAGCCACAGTTGAATGCAGCAATAGAAGAAGTGAACAGGAGGCAAATTCCAGGAAATGCAAACAAAGAGAGTGAGATTGAGTGGCTAAAAGGAAAAGCTATAAACCCAAAAAACGTGTTGAATATTCCAACTTCAAACGATTTTTATTATTATTATTGATCACAAACAAAAATCAAGAAAAGAGGCTTAACATACTCCCCATTTGGTTCCCAGCTCCCACCCCAAACACATGTAATGAGGAAACAGACACCAAATTTCATCATCATCGCCATATCTGTTCTTTACTGTTTCCTAACTGTTGTTGAAAGTGCTACTCTAAAGACATTCAGTGCAGAATATGGCCCTTTTAATTCAACATACTATGACATCCTTGAGATTATAAGGCCTGCAGGTATCAGCAACGATGCCCTTCAGTTGACCCCGGATTCGGCTTCTTCCGAATTCGACATGTATATGACTTACAATTCAGCAAGAATCCTCCTGAAACAGCCTTTCAAGCTGTGGGAAGACCATGGTGTTAATGCATCGAATGTGAGCCAACCCCGGGTGGCATCTTTCAGTACTTCCTTTTTGATCAATGTTTACAGGCTTAAAAATGATACCACGGGGGAAGGCTTGGCTTTTGTGATTGCCCCGGACCTCCTCCTGCCGCCCAACAGCTTCGGCCAGTTTCTCGGCCTGACTAATTCCATGACTGACAGCAGCGACGCCAACAAGTTGGTAGCGGTGGAGTTCGACACCTTCAAGCAGTACTTTGATCCCGACAACAACCACGTGGGCATCGATGTCAACAGCGTCAGATCCATAAAGACTGAATATTTGACGCCCCACAACATTACGATTGCCCCCATAGGAGCCAAGTTTTACAACGTTTGGGTGGATTATGATGGCCTTAACATGGTCATTGATGTCTATATCGCGGAACAGGCCGAGTTAAATGGTGCGACTCCCCCCAAGCCTGGCTCCCCCATATTATCAGCTGATTTGGATCTGAGAGATCATGTGAATCAGTACTCTTACTTTGGGTTCTCAGCATCCACAGGGAATGACTCCCAATTGAACTGTGTGTTGAGGTGGAATTTGACTGTCCACCACTTTTCTGATCCTGAAAAAAAAAGGCCTCAGAAATGGCTTAAGTTAGTGGTGGGGGCTGGTGTGGCGGCGCTGGTGGTGCTGCTGGTGGGTGCAGCAGGGATTGGATATCATTTTCACAAGCAGAGGGCGGCGTCTTCCAATAGCAACTTGGTGGGGACACTGAAATGTCTGCCTGGAATGCCCAGGGAGTTCAAATTCAGGGACCTGAAAAAGGCGACCAGCAGTTTTGATGAGAAGAACAAGCTTGGACAGGGAGGATTTGGAGTGGTGTACAGAGGAGTGTTGGTTAAGGAGAATATGGAGATTGCAGTAAAGTGCTTTTCCAGGGGAAGTATAAAAGGTCAGCATGATTTCTTGGCTGAGCTTACCATTATTAATCGTCTCCGGCACAAACATCTTGTCAGATTACTTGGTAAGTAATTCCAAGTTTGCAAAATTTTATGATTCAAATGCCTCCTCAAAATTTTTCATTGCAAGTTACCATTAGTGTTTTATTTTATATTCCACATTGGTAATCCTGAGATAGCTCCAGTGTAAGTCCTTGGAATGAAATAACTGATTGACTAACAAGTTGAGGAATTCATTCTGTTCTACCTGTAAGTGCAAGAATATATGCAGTTTTCGAAAAAAGTGATTCCATTCTTTATAAGGAATTAAGATCTCCCGCTGTAAATAGTTAAGGATCTCCAATCTCGGCTAGGCACAGGGCGTAATAAACAAGCTTTTTTCTAATCTTTGTGCCAGTGTAGATGGTACCCTTACCATGTAATATGAGCTCAACTCTAGGTAACATGAAAATTACTGTTTGGGCTGACTTGGGAAAAACTGATGAAACTTCCTTATGGTCAAACGCTCACATTGTAGAATGCAAATTTCTCAACTGAACTCTAGGTATACCTGAAAAAGAGTATTTTTTGCGGGCTTAGGAAAACCTAGCAAACACACAGCCATTGAAATTGAGATCAAACTTGTTTTCAAGTTACTTTATGCAGAGCAGATCCCTGACAATAATTGATACGTCCAGCAGGACGAGGACTGCAACTGCAACATGGATTACAATCTACAAATCATGTATTTGAGGCCCCATTTCTGTTAAAACAGATATTTGACAGAGCATAGCTATAATCAGGAGACATGCAATAAATTTACAAACAACATTTCAAAAGTTCGTTGATCTGCAGTCAAATGATCTGTCAAAGTATAGGATTTGGCACATTAAAGACTGATTTAGTAATGAATGAAAAGAACAAGAGTGACTGATTTACTTGTACAACAGGATGGTGCCACAAGAATGGGAAGCTACTACTGGTGTACGAGTACATGCCAAATGGCAGCCTAGACCAGCACCTTTTTGTTGGGCCAAACAAAGAGCCCCTAGAATGGAATCTCCGGCACAAAATCATTTTAGGGGTGTCTTCTGCCCTGCACTATCTTCACAATGAGTATGACCAGAGGGTGGTACACCGAGATCTAAAAGCCAGCAACATTATGCTCGATTCCGACTTCAACGCTCGTCTAGGTGACTTTGGCCTTGCAAGAGCCCTGGACAATGGGAAGACCTCATATGCAGAGGCTGAGGGAGTGCTAGGCACAATGGGATACATTGCCCCGGAATGTTTCCTTACGGGAAAAGCCACACAACAATCTGATGTATATGCATTCGGGGCTGTATTGTTGGAAGTAGTCTGTGGCCAACGACCCGGAACCAAGATCGCTGGCTTCCAATTCTTGGTGGATTGGGTTTGGCTGCTGCATAGGGATGGCAAATTACTCGAAGCTGTGGATCAAAGGTTGGGTGATGAGTATATTGGGGAAGAAGCTGACAGGTTGCTTCTGCTTGGGTTGGCATGTTCACATCCTAATGCTAGTGAGAGGCCTAAAACACAGGCTATCCTTCAGATCATATCAGGGACAGTGCCAGTGCCTGCCGTTCCACCTTTCAAGCCGGCTTTTGTATGGCCTGCAGGTGGACCAATGGACATGGATTCAGTTCATACGATGTCAATTACAACTTCAGATTATGTTTCGGGATGGAGTCCACAGAATCTTGGCAGGGAGAGCAATGTTGGACAAACTGACTCTTTGCTATAGTGAATGAAAAACTATTACAAGTTTGAATTCTTTGTTACTTATCTTTTCCTTTGTCCCTCCTCTTTCCTCGGCAAATTATGTACTTGTGTTTGTTGGAGAGGAGATCTCAAGATTCCTATCCTATTTGCTCTTAGGAAGACATACATCATTCAGAAATCTCCCATTTGCTAAAAATTTTATATTTCAAAGCATGGTTTGAAACTAAATAAAGTGAGTTTTACACACACACATATAAAAGAAATACTTGACCATCACCAAGCTCACAATCTGCTAGAGAGCCAATCACAGTTTTAGTTCCATACAAAAAGCTAGAAGCCCAATATCTGCAGTCATTCTTGCACCCTAAATTAATAAAGTAAATAAATATGCAACTGATTAAGGAAGCAGCCTTACCTTAGTTCAGTCAATAGTGAAGGCTCACAACCACTTAATATTGCTCCAACGAACGTAAGAAAATTGTCTCAATAAGAGTTGTTGCAGTCTGTTATGAAACCTTACAGGGAAGAAAGACTTCTGCCCTATAATTTCAGTGTCCAACTTCAATTAGGGTGCGTTTGTTGCAGGGATAAGAGTGGAAGATTTCAAATGAATTAAATAATATTGAATATGAAATCTACTTAAATAATAGAAAAATTAACTCAAAGCATGTGTTAAATGATTTGGAGTATATTGAAATTATTATTATGAATTTAAATTCTTAACTTTCAAACGACTCAATAATGGTAGCTTGGTCTGACCATTACGTTTCCAACAAGTTCAAACCCACATACCACTTGTTTATATAGTAGCTAAGGGACATTCCATAACAATGGGAATTCGTTCAAACCTAGTCTTTCTTGAACCATAAAAAAAAGAAAGAAAAAGAACAGAAATTTTCTAGCAATAAACAAATAAAGAAGAAATCAAATAGTAAGATGATCTCGGCCTATTCTTACTCAAAAAGTTGGCTCAAAAAGCCATTAGCAATTCCTCGGCATCATTCTTAAACCATGATACTTAACTTCTCCAAGAACTTGTCATCAGATAAAATAAACAATTCCAGAAAAGTTAAGCTCCTTTTCCGAAAGCCTTTTTGCCTTCAAAAAAGGGCTTTGAGTTGGGTTTCTGCGACTCTTGAAAGAAGGGTCCGAGGCTCCCTCTCCTACAGCACCAGCAATTGAGACCCTACAATTTCACAACTTTAAAGATAGGCAATCTTAAATCTAGCAATTTTGGTCCTTGTTAGTACCAAAGGGGCACCTCCAAAGGGTACGAAACATTTTTTACAAACATTTCAATGCGCTAACATCTTACACATCAATTTAGTTATTGCAATTTCACTAAATTTTAATTATAAATATGTATCTTTTTTTATTTTTTATTTTTTCGTGCACACGTCAAGTGTGCCTCAAATGCTAGCATTATCATTACTGCTAGAGATTCCATTAAATACAAAAACTTTTCTAATGAGCAGAATCCAAGCCATTGGCATTTTATCCAAACTGCAACACAGGCGTGTTGGCAAAATTAGCTGAAACAGTTACTGTGTACTATAAATAACAACAATTTACAACTTTTCGAAACTCACCAGATGGGGATTTCTGTCAATTAAATAATGGACTAAACATCCCTTTACACAAAAAATTGGAGGGGTGGAACTAAACATATGTGAAGATTCGATAGCCCAAAATAAGATGGCAATGGAACCAATTAAAAAAAATTCAAAAAATAATAAAAAATAAACAAGTCGCAGAAAAGAATTAATATCAAAGCACATGTACAAAAATTTCACACAGATATCGAACGGATTTCTTCGAAGATTTGTCTGATGTTAGGCCTTTCATTTACAGGAAGAATGCACCTTAGTGATACAGCAAGCATGTCATCCATCGCCTTTGAGTGTTCTTCTCCACCAGCAATATCTCTGTCAATGCAATCCATTCCTCGTCCTTCTCTGTCACAGAGCCGTACCCAATCTGTAAGATCAACAGCACCCGATTGGCCTGAGATAATGTCACCAGCACTTCTTCTGGTCAACAATTCCATCAAGATTACACCAAATGCATATACATCAGCCTTAAATGATGGGACGGGTTTGGCTGCACTGGCAAGTTCTGGAGCACGGTAACCAAGAGCCCCTAGGTTCAATATCTGCTCTGCAATGCCGGCATGGGTCATAAGGCGGTGAAGACCATAATCAGTAAGTCGAACGTTGTACTCAGAGCCCACCAATAGCACATTTGTAGGCTTTAGGTTTCCATGAGGCAGGCCTCTGTCATGAAGGAACATAAGACCCCCAGCAACATCACTAGCAACTTTCAACCTTTGGCTGAATGACAATGGAGAGTACCTTCGTGGTGTGGTCTCTGCATAAAATATATACTGGTAAATGTTTTGCCATAGTATGAAAAGTAAATTGTATTTTTAGAACTTTCCCTCACCACCTAGTTGTAGTAACAGGCATGATTAACTCGCGAGAGCATTCAAAATCAATTAATGTATTTTCAGATACATTTTTCTTGTAAATTCACTTGTGGATTGGTAAATCCAGCAAGTGCAGTCCAAGGAACCACCAAATTAAAACTCACAGAACATGCATAAGAGCAATTACTTGAAAACTAAGTTGTCTATAGATATGAACACAGATAAAAATCTAGTAAAATATGAGAACCAAAAATGTCCTTACGAAAATGGTAAAATTCCTCTAATGCAATTTCACAAGAAGCCAATCCTGGAAGCCAGGAACCCTTGAGAAAACCAATTTCCAAAATGCTTCAGATGGCAAATAAGACAATCCATAAGAGTTTAATATTAAGATAAAAAGTAGAAATGACGGAAGTTAATTAATTAGTTTCGCATCCGGAACAATATCAATAATGGTACTAACATAAATTGGTGGGCAAACTGAATTTGCAAATCTTTTACAGACATTGGTGCGTTAAAGAATGGAAAATAAGAATTTGTGGTCTAATTTTTCTGTTAAAGGTTGGAAAAACTAATGAAGGTTTATTGAGACGATGGAAATGGATATAGTAATAATTAGCAATATTAAGGTCAAAGCCTCTTGTCAAATATGTATAATAAAAATCTGTTGCATGATTTCTGTAAATACTTTCATGGGCTATCATGCCTCAACAGAAGGCTACTCTAAATGGTTAAGAAAAGAGCCAATATAGTATATCAGTTATCAGATTGCACAGATACCATATGAGCAATGTTTCCTGGCCCTTACCATAAAGATGTAAAGCCAAGCTATCCCCCACAATGTAGTCAGCTAAAAGAAGCCTTTCTTGTTCTCTTGGCCCCCAATAATAAGCCCGTAATGGAACAACACTCTGATGCCTTACTGATCCAAGCTTTTTTGCTTCCTTTGCAAATTCTTTCTTGTGTTTGACCAAGCCAACCCTCAACCACTTTACAGTCAGCATATGCCCGTTATCCAGGGTAGCTTTGTACAAAGTGCCATGGCTACTTCTACCAAGTACTTCTGCTGGAGCTCGAGACAACTCCTCAGCCGTAAATACTAGCGAGGTATCCAGGAAGAACAGCTCTCCCACCAATCTATCTGGTGAATAAACATCCAGTGTAACAGGTTCTAATGTGTCAATGAATCGGGATGAGGACACTATTGGAGACCCGGGAGAGGATTTCCTTCCAGATGTTGTTGGACAGTTATCTTGTTGACCAGGATTCATGGACAATGCACCAGCAGCCATTCCCTCAGGCAATATATTTCCAAAAATTTCAGTACCAGAATCCATTTGCCCAGGCAAATATCTTGAGTTTGAAGTCAACAAATGATCATTAGAAAAGCTTAACGAAGTTGGAGGGGGCTCCGCGCTGCTATGGAATCTGAAAAGTGAAGGACGACTAAACCTTCCTGCTTTGATATCTCTACCAGCTGTCTGGCCACAAAATCCTCTTCGGACATGGAAATCACGAAATCGAGCCCGATGATAAGCTAATATAACAAAGGCAATCATCACAGCAGCTCCAACAGATGCTACAATAATGGCTACTCTGATACTAGATTTCGAGCTACGATGGTTTCCTGTGCCTTGAATTTGTTTAGGAACATGATTACCAGATGCAAAAACATGACGGGGTTCAAGGTTGTTTCCAGAAAATGAAGAATCAGGAAAGTAATACAAGTTTTCCGGTATTTTTCCAGATAAATTATTGTAAGCCACGTCAAAGAACTTTAGACTCAATGACAGTTTGTCAGGAATATTTCCACTGAAGTAGTTGTGGGATAAATTAAGGTACTCAAGGACACTAAGCCTGCTCAATTCATTTGGCAGCTGGCCTGATAAATTATTATAAGCAAGATTCAACAACTTAAGCCTGCCCCAGTTACCTATATCAGAAGGTAATCCACCCATCAACAAATTATTTGAAAGATCTAGAGACTCCATTGGTGGACTAGATGATAGGACCAGTAATTCACTAGTATGTGAGCCGTCAAGAGGAATTGGTCCAGTCAAAAGATTACCAGACAAATTCAAATTTGTTAACGTCGTTGAAGCAAAGAAGCTATGTGGGATTGGACCATCAAATCTGTTAGAGCTAAGATCAACTGTATTGAGCTTTGGGAAGGAGCCCAATGCCGAAGGCAAGTTTCCTTCTAGGGAATTGTTTCTAATACTAAGCAAAGTCAATCTTTGGAACTGTGTCAAATTGGGAATGCTTCCAGTCAAGCTGTTGGAGCTCAAATCTAGAATTTCCAAATCAGCATTCCAATTTGTCAGAATAGAGATGTCATCTGACAGGAGATTTCTGCTAAGATCAACAATCCGACAATTTCCTATTGACAGCGGCAACAAGCCAGAGATTAAGTTTGATGAGAGATTCACAGTACCCAAAGTTGTTGAGTTGATTTCCGGAATGGGACCTGATAACGTAAATGGAATACTTTAGAGTTCATTCAGAGTAAAGATCGACAAAATTTCACAGAAACTTGGAATGTTCAAAAATATTCAAAAGAAATAAAAACAACTGCAACGAGAGACATTAGAGTTTTCGATTACAGAAATATTACTAAAAATATGAAATGACAGTATAACACAGCTGTGCTAGTTACATATCAGTGAATTTTTCTAACAAAAAAATTATCTAATATACTACAACCCAATGATATAACAAACTTCATCAAACAACTAACAAAATAACTGAATTCTACCATTCAAGACCCTATTTTAGTTAATTTATGTCTTGAATTATACCTCTGGAACAGTCTCATTAATGGAAAAAGACAGGAGGTCCCCAACTATGCCATATTCTGGATCATTCCAACTATGAAAGATATGTGCTTATTAAAGCTTAGACCATTACAGATACCAGAGTTCTTGGTCAATATTGTCTTGTAATAATATATGGCGTGGTGCTTGTCTCCTTTGTTGCTATACATTGTTGGAGGTGGTAGCTGTGGCGGTGGTGTTTTATTTATGCCTCGCCTCATTGAAGTAGACAGAGAAGAAATCTAGGTCTTACTTTGAAACTTTCTCGTTAAAAATGAAACATGCAATCACATCTTTGATTTCTATCGTAGTTTTTATTTGATTGTCTGCAACTCCTTTGCCCTAATTAACAAAAATGAGTCTTACAACAAGACAACAGTTCTCTGAACGTGCTATTGACCTTGAGACACTTCTTCATGTTAAATGAGGCTACAACACCACCACCAGCTCAAATTTTTCTGAACAGTCGACAATTTCCATTTGACTCGGAGAAAATTAAACTACAGCACGTGCAGTTGCAGCTTTACACAGCACAAAACCATTTATCAACGGAGTCTCCCCATAAATGGCCAAAAAATCTAGAGTTATTCAACTAACTTTTTTCCAACAATAACCACATTTATTCACATAAAACCCAAGAAACAGCCATCATAATCAAAAACAAAAATGGCGCAGAAGTTTTTTTCAAAATTACAATAACCTAAATCACCACTGATATATCTGAACTAAAATTAACGATTAATGACAGCAACATAGCATTAAAAATCAAGTCTCACCGGAGAATTCGTTGGCACTGAGATCCAACTCCACGAAAGGGACTTCCCCCTGCAAGAATCCACCTGGAACCGACCCAAAAAGCCGATTACTTCCTAGCCTTAGAACCTGAAGATTTGGCAACTGCCCAATATCCGGAACCTTGCCAACAATCCCATTATCACTCAAATCCAAAATCCTCAAGTTCCGGAACAACCTCATCACATCGCTCCCCAAAGCCCGCCTCCCAAATCATTCCCACTCATATTCACATACTGCACTGTATTAGCCAAACTAGAAACATTCTCCACACTTAATTCCATCGACCCAGAAAACTTGTTTCCACTCAAATCCAAGTACTCCACATTCCTCAGCTCAGGAATCAGTTCCCCCACATCCCCTTGCAGCTGATTCGAATGCAAATCCAACACTTTCAACTGCTGCAAATTCCTAATTCCTCCCGGAAACCCCCCAGAGAAATTATTATTCGACAAATTGATGAAATGCAGCGCCCATAAATCAGTCAACCGAGCTGGAATTGGGCCGTAGAACTGATTCCCAGAAAGATCAATGACTTGGAGAGATGACATTACACCAAGAGTCGGCACAAGCCGTCCAGAGAGTGAGTTTCCGGCGAGGGTTAGGTTCTGCAGGAACTTTAACGGAATAAGAGTGCTGAATTTGAGGTCGCCGACGAGACCGAGTCGGTCGAGGGCAATGGCGACGACGGAGGAGGTGGAGGGGTCACAAACGACGCCGTGGAAGGCGTCGGGGCAGGCGGAGACGTTGTACGGGTAAACCCAAGTGGAGAAGATTCGGTTGGAGGGGTCGGATTTGATGCCCTTCTTGAACTCGAGGAGTGATCGGATTTCATCGTCGGAGGCGGAGGCATGGTGGAGGAAGATGAGGAGGAGAGAGAGAGTGAGGAAGAAAGTTAGACTGAGAGTCATTGGTGTGGAGGTGGAGAAGTGGAGGGTGGCTAGGGGGTAGGCATTGAGTGGGAGTGGGGGTGGAAAAGAGTGGAAAGTGGTGGGAAATTAGGGTTTTTATACTATGGAGGAATGGAAGAGGATGAGTTGGTGTCTCTGTGTGTGTGCACAGGTGTGTGCTGGACTGTGTCTGAGTTTTTTCCTCTGTGTGTGTGTGTGTGTGTGTTTGTTTGTGTGTGTAGGGTTTTTTTATATGTGGAAAATGAGTTGTAAGAGTTGGACAAGTGGAAAAAGGTGAGAGAAATGGAAGTTCGTTATTCATGTGGGTCCCACCAATATATATATATATTCATATATATATTATACATATTTTTATTTTTTGTGTAATTTTGAAACTTAACAAATTTTTTACCAATTTTTTTATTATAAATTTTAATAAAAAATCATAATATACTAGTTCCATACGTATTAAATGTTAAATTTTTTTCGTTCGATATAACTAACTAGTTTTTTTCGCTTTGCTGGTGTGCAAAATTTTTTTGATCAAATTCGATGAATTCTTTTAATAATTTAAATTAAATATATTTATGCACTAATATGAATCTAAAATAATTGTAAGTGTAATTGTTGTGTCGGATTCTAACTTGCATGTCTCACTCTATTGGTTCAAAATTAATATTTTTATCTTTTTTTTCTTGAAATTAATAAAAATTACATCCAAGCTTTTAAATTTTTATTTTTATTTTTATTTTTTTAGTGATGATGTGATGTTTGTATATGAAAGAAAGGTGGAAAGATGCATTTGGGGCATAGCTCACCTGACGGAACAATTGACTTGAACTTGTTTCCAGTGGTAGGTGGGGGGTCGAATTCTGGTGGAACCTGCGGATGCATTTCAGTATGAACAGTGAGACCCTGCGACTGAGGTGTCTCGAGCGATCACTGTGGGTTGGGCTCTTTATGCGCAGAAATGTACAATTCTTGTTGGAAAAAGTGTACAATTCTTGTTGGGAACTTGCGTGTTGCTTGAGACATATCCCGCTATTTACCCCTCCTAGGTGCTAGAGGCAGGTCTTAAAAAGGTTCATAATTAGTATGGCGCAAGTCTAGGTGCTAGAGTCAGGTGTTTAGAAGGTTCATAATTAGTTCGGCGTAAGTCGGGAATATAGATTATCAAGAAAAAAAAAAAAAGGAGGTGGAAAGATACTTTCTATAGTGCCTAACTCGTTCTGGATCTTTTGATTAAATACTTGTCTTTTATATATTTTCCATTATTCCTATAATTAAAAAAAATCAAAAAAATAAAAATTACACTTTCATCTTGTTTCCATTTTCATCTCTATTCAATTTGAGTATCACAATTGACACGTGAATATCAATTTTATTATTTTTAAGAGGATAAAAAATTTAAAATTTAATAAATTTATATGTATTAGTGAATAGTTCACCTGTTTTTTAAGTTATTTAATTTTTAATGACATATTCTTTTTGTGAATTTTATTTTTATTTTTTCGAACACAACTCTAGACTTGATTGATTGTATTGGGTGTAACATTTCTTGCTGTATAAATAATTATTACAATTATATTATTGCAATTTTGATGCAATAAATAATTAAAAATTATTCGCTACAACTTAGGAGGTTTTAATCAAATGGTAAAAGTCGGGCTCAATACTAAAAAATTAATAGGTTTTGGATTCAAGTATCATACGGGTGTTTGCCTAATTTATTAGTTGTAAACTTTTTTCTCTATTTTAATTATATTTTGTTGCCTTTATATTCATTAAAAAAATAAATTGTATTGAACTAGTGATTGATATAGTAATAAATAATTATATTTATTATTTCTAACTTTAGACGACTGAAAAATCATTGGGTAATTGTTCTTACAATTTAAGAAAAAGAATAATATTATTAACCTATTACACCAAATAAAATTTAATAAATGTGATAAATTTCTCTGGGGGCATAGAATTAAAACGATAACACTTGAATTTTGTACTCATTATTTCATCACTTAAATTATATAATTTCACTTCAATTACATACTTTATTCATTTCGTTTTCCTAATTTATATTCAAAACTTCTTAAAATTTAAATTCTATGATTTTTTATGTATATACTTATTTAAATTTTGCTGCAACTTTGAATTTTTCGGAATTTGAATCGAACATTAACTTTCTGGGTCTTTATATTCTGTTTTTTTTTTTCAAATTTTTATTCGAAATTGGTGTATGAATATTTGATCGAATTTGGGTCGAATTCATGCCTCAAAAACTTGATATTTATGTTACGGGTCCAACTCTTTTATTCTATTTATTTGAGTTTTATTGAAAATCATAAATAAGTCAAGTACTCGATTTAAAATAGGACCTAGAAATTATTATTTTGGACTTAAATTCAATTTTAATTATGTACATTCAAAAATTAACCAAAGCTTTCAGAATTTAATGCCCACGTTTCACTTCAAAAAGAAATGAAAAAAAAATATAAAATTAACTGAACAAACAAATACAAAAGATATAAATATACTTTTTGCCAAAAAAATATAAAAAAAAATGAACATATTACTTTTAGTATTCAAAATTATCGATATTCATTACTTTATCCAAGAAAGACAAAGAATTATTTATATAAAGTAGTCAAAACTTGATTTTTAAAATTTAAATTTTGAATTTACATGCCAACTAGAAAATTGACATCTATATGACCCCACGACTATTTGAAGTTGTCTCCTTAAAACTCTTTAAAGTATTAAATAAATATAAAGTCATGACTTTATTAATAATTTAATAATTGAATACTCAAATGGAACAAAACGAACATAAATTATCTTATCTGGATCAATACTCAATAACATGAGGAAATGATCTTATGTCCCCTTCAAGATCTCTATCAAAGTAGGTCAATATTCTCCTTGATGACTTTTTCTTAATTTGCTTCTACTTTTACTCAAAATTTTAATCAACAATGGATAGTCATTGAGACAAATAAGATTATGCTCAAACCCTAAACTACATGCCCTATTTCACATTGAAGATGAAACAACCAATAGCAATGACGTACATACGTGATCCATCGTAAAGTGATACGTTTATAAATAACAACAGATTATTATTATTTATGGTAGAGAAAACTCACATCATAACCCTAATCCTAACACTGAAATCGGAGACAGAGACAAAAAGGGGCGGACAACGGCGGTCACCCCCTCAAGTTCTTAAAAAATTTAAATTAGTATTTATTATATATAAAATATTATCAAATTTTAAAATTTTGTTCCCCCTAAAAAATTAAAAATACCTCTTTATCCATTGTTTTTAAGAAAAATTAAATTTCGCCCCTCCCCAATCAATTTTTATTTTTTGGCTCCGTCTCTACCTAAAATTAACTAATGCAATTTATACTCTAGCATATATAGATATAAATACAAAGAATATATATAGCAGTTGTCATTTTTTTTAAAGTTGCACAAATAATATATATGTAAGCGTTGTAGTATTTTTTTTCTATTTTTAGTAATTAGTAATATTTTATGCGATTTTCTCATATCTTCGTAAGGTCATATATAGCATTGCTATTTTTTTTTTTTTTTTTTTCACTCATCAAAAAATATTTGAGTAGGAGAGTGAATTTTTGAAAAATATGTGCAAATATTTGTGTATATATCTATATATATTGATTGATTGATATATATATATATATATATATATATATATATATATATATATATATTGTCCCACCCATGCGGTTGAATGCTTGGCCATATACATTTTCATGAAGGAAATTCTTGAAAAAGAAAAATAAAGTGCCACATGTGGTGTGATGCAACTTTATTTCCCCATCAAAATATTTCCATAGTTGATGGACTTGTTAAAATCTCCTAATTTGGACAAACATGAGATGATATTTATTTGGCCATCATCAACTACATGTTACTTCTTGTCCTCTCAAAAATATTGCTTTTTATCTTATCAATGATAAATGACTTTTTTTTGTTCTTAAAATGAAAAATAGAAGAAAATAAAATAAAAAAAGAGAGGTGCAAACTTTATTGGCCCTACATTAGTTGAAAATTTATTGAAATGTGAGCTTACAAGATTCCTCCACAAATTTAAGTCTTATTCTTATCATAGTTTTTATGGAAAAAAAATGAAAATAAATATATAAATCCTGATTTTTGCCATCTCTTTGTTTTGTAGATTTTTTTTTTAAAAATAAAGTTGATAATGTTTCGACATAGTTGAGTATACCAAAAAAAAAAAAAACAAACAAACAAACAAACAGAAATGTTTTGTTATTATCCCTTTTTTTCCCCATAAAATAAAGAACAACTATGTTCGGTATTGAATTCCCATCCCATTTTCATTGTTAATTTATTTTTTTTAGAATAAAATTAAATATACATAAAAAAATTTAATATATTTTTTTTTAATACACACATTCTTCGGTACATTCTTCCAAAATAAATTTCCCAAACTGCAGAACGCGTTCTCTTGGAACACAAAAAAACAAACAAAAAAGTGAAAAAATGTCCAACAATATTTTCTGCCGATAAGATTTTTGACAATCAATATTTTGTAAAAACAGCATACGGTAGCTTTCGACCAATTATAATTGTATACAATCAATATAAAAATTAAATTTATAATAATTTATTATTCTAAAATTAATTTTTTTAAAGTTGTGTCAAACTCATCCTAAAAATTAGAATCCAAATATAGATTTTGTTGACTGGGGTTACATTTGTGAACTTTATGATTCCACTTCTTCAATGTGAAACCAATAAAATTGGAAAAAGAAGAAGACAAAAAAGAGTAGAAAACTTTAGTTTGGACGCTTTAAATTTAAGGAAATCTGCCTTAGTGACACCACTAAAGTGGTGGGGCTGAAGCAAGAATTTTGGGCCTAAACTTTGACAAGGACTAGTGTATATATCCAACCAAAGAAATAATAATAAAAAAATGTTTATATAAAAAACTAAAAAAAAAAAATCCTAGTAGAAGAACACCTGTTTTTCAAAAAAAAAAAAAAAAAATTCTAGAGACAAAAAAAAAAAAAAATGTTGTTGGTTTTGGTAACTAAATTTAATTGGTGCATACATGGATTAAAATCTCCATACGATTTTATTGAAATAAAGAAAAGTTATCATTTTCAACTTACTGGAAACTCAATATATTCGTTAGTGATGGCTAGGAAAAACATGAATGGAAGAAGACTTGTTTTCGTCCATTTTTTACTTCAAACAAAATTAATATCGATTTTCAGAAATAAATTAAATTTAAATGAATATCTTGGAAAATATGAAACAAACCGGATGATAACTATACAGCCTTAAACCTTTCAACCTTGTTCTTTGGAGTTTGGGATAGACATGGCTTTAACTCCTTACAGAAGTGGTGCAGTAGTACTACACCCCACATCCTAAATTACAGAATATTACTCTTTTTCTTTGTGGGCATCCAACATCCCTTCAAAGTTCAAACTCCAGAGGTCTTAGGCTGTCAGCAAATGCTAATCAGTAGTATAATATTTGCGTTCACTACTCCAACAGGGCAATGGTATTTATATATATATATATATATATATATATGTATAAATATTTTAAATTAATGAACATGTGAAAGGGCCCCCCCCCCTATTTTTTAAGGTCATTTCATACTTTGAGCACATGGGCTTACATTCCACAGCTCAATCACTTCATTTGAAGTCGTTTTATCCAAAAAGGAAACAATAGAGAAAAAGGAAAAGGGGCACTCAACTTCAGACTCTCCATCCTGTTGCTATAGGATAAAAGAATTATCATTTTCTCTGTGATTGTGTGTTTTGTTGTGGGGGGGCGGGGGGATGTTGAATCAAGAATTCTTGACAAAAATCCAAGGAAATGCAAGAGCTGAGCTCTTCTTGAACTCCCTGCCAACTTGATACATCATATTGTCTTGTTTGCCCCAACGTATGTTCCATCAGAACAAAGCATAGCTGCAGTTAACTTTGGAACTCCAAAATCACCACATTAACCGAGGCTTAGTGCCGAAAGATGAAAAACATACGTATCAGAGGCAGAGAAATAGCTTTCAAGTCGACGTTTCATTTCATTTGCAAGTTCTCCCCAGGAGTTCTCATAATATAACATGAGCTTTTAATAAAACTATACACTGTATATTGACATCTTCCTCGTTAAAGAGATTAGATTTAAACACTGTGGTATCTAATACAGAATCATACAATGATATATCTACAAAAAGAGCTAGGAAAATTGAGGATTGGCCGGCTGTAGAAAGATCAAGCAATGGACCTGGGGAAAATTCCTGCTAAGATACTCAATGGAGAACAAAATGGTGTTGCTGACCTAACAAATTATACAATGTCAAACTGTAAGATCTTACTTTCTACGTGCCAAATTTTCGAGCCTCAGATATAGATTTATCATGGATCTCATAGTAGGCAGTTCCCTGTCACAAATTCTGAAAGGGATTCCAGATAGCAGTGCAGAAAATCTCTAGTCTTTCAGAACTTTGGAAGAGTTGGACTCCAATTAACGAATAAGCTTTGAATATGTTATCTCCATCCTGAATCTGTAACATGAACAGTATTTGATAAGTCTACATGAGCAACTTAGGCATTGAGAGAAACTCCAGAGCAAAGAATTCTGGGATAGTCTGTGATGCAAAAAGTTTGCCTAGTTATGCCTGGCAGTCGCTAACAGCCCCATATAAAAGGCCTGGTAATATAATTGGCAAAAGTAATTCTAAAAGGTTATGCAAGTCATCCTTTATTAGGAATAAAAACTCTCTATACCTAGAGTTGAATAGACAAAACAGGATAATAAATCCTTGATCTGGCCAAGTACTAAAATGAGAGCTACTAGCTCTTCCAGTGCAACAAATATTTCTATATTCCTTGAATATCTCTATATTTTCTAGAGATTCCTTGAATATCGTATATCAAATATTGTGTTGGCCTACTGGGAAACATGAGATGCTGAGACATTGGTGGGAAACCTCCTGCCAGAACAAGTGATGTTGGTACCTTTGAATACCATATAATCACCATCTCAATCTTAGACTTCTTAGTGTAAAATCTTGAGTGTTGGAAATTATTATCTAATTCTGGAGAAGGGAACACCCTGACGTTTGTCCAGTACTTGAGACTTGAGAGTTCAAAATTGCAACTCTTAAATCATGACACGAATAACATAGCCACAAGACATGCTGCAACCCGAGATTTCAAATTGATTCTGCATATTTCTGCTGCCAGAAGAAGGCTGCATGGTGAACTCTTCAGAAAGAAACCCGAGAATAAAACGTTAGCAGCGAAAGAGGATGACAATCTATGTAAAACTTTCTAGAATTAGAAAAACATAAAATGCGTGTACGGATGGGTGGTTGTAGCAGGATCCATGGAAAATAAATTACAGAGAACAATATGAGATGGTTTAGGCACACACAAAAAAAAAGCCAGTTACATGCACTAGTTAAGAAAAGTGAGAGAATTAGTACCACTGTTAAATCACGAGGAAAACATTGACCTGAAATCTGAGAAAATAAAAGGAAACGGAAGTGGTTTGAGGCCTTCTTGTTCAATTATGGAGAAGAAGGGGATCTGAGTAGTCAAACTGCAGAGAGATACAGACATGGCTCTGTTGAGTTTAGTTGATATTGCGTTGACCCCAATGTTCTAGAACCAATAAGATGTAAGATTTTCTAGAGATTGAGGTTAGTCCTAGTAACCTTTTCTCTTCTACTTAATGATAGGTAGTGTTGGTGTTCAAGTCCCCTAGTGATAACTATCCTTAATGATGACCAATAGTCATGAGGCCTCGCAATGAGGAGGAGGGGCGTGGTGATTTAGTAGCAGTGGGCAGCAAAGTGGCTTTGTTATTCCTATCCACTGATTAAGTAAATAATTATCAAGATTGTCCAGTTAGTTCATTAGCTATAATTTGCATATAAAGAATATCTTCATCCTAAAACCTATTTAGTAGTATTTAAACACATCATAGCTAACATAATTAAGCATCATGTAGAAAGAGCCCCTTGTTTTTTAATCAATCTTCTGTCTTCGTTTAGATTCCAAGTGAAGAATTCACTTGTAATCAATTCAATAATCTTTTTAAGAATTTAGCAGAAGCAAGTAGCTATTTACTTGACCATAAGGTTAGTGACAAGAATAGATTTATATAATTTGAGTTTTTAAGGTCTCTCTTTCTGTGGCACATTGCCTTGTACCAACAAAGTTTTTTCTGTCTCCAAGTGACTAAAAAGATCCATATGGATCGCTTTCTACTCAGTTGCATGATGTGTTAGTAATGTGCCATTCAGAATTTCTGATATTGTAAAGGGAAAATTTCCAGAATAACATAAAAGGAAAATTACTTACCATTTACTTAAGCAGTTCCAGTGATCAGCCTCTCTCGTTGATCTATTTTCTTAACCTTCACAATGCCAATCAAAACCTTCAAGCCAAAATAAGCACAGAAGAAGTACGCAATCGTAGCAGGCATCTGGAGACAGAAACAAGTGTTGAAGGGAGTATAGGACAAGACAAGATTGAGTGATACGACTTAAAACATAAATTTGAAGACTAACTTGGATGGAGTTGAGGTATAAAATTGTCGCCAGGTTGATTAAGCTTCCAGCAGCAACCACCTGTCAATTAGCGCACTAATTGATGAGAAGAAAGATGAAGAGGAATCTGAAGTCAAAATGTTATAATGTTCCATAGTATAAAGTTGATAGAAATCTTCCATTCGAACATCACTTTTTTCACAGTTGCAATCAACTAAAATCCTGGTGGGGCATACAAAAGATTTGAACTCCGCTAAATAGTAAACAATGCATTGCATATTTACAACTGAGCCATTAGGGTTTTAAGTGGTTAATCAAACAATAAAAACCTAAAAATCGTATATACACGTATCATCATTCATGCAATTGCACATCTGAAGCTCCAAGTTGGTGCTGCCCAAGCACGGAAAAGTACTTCTACTCTTACAAGTGCATCTATATTAAATCCGGTGTTTTGAAATGCTTTATACTTGGGGAATCTTTAGACCGATACTATTTTTAATGAACTTCTATCATTGAATCACTTGTATAATTTCTGGTAGTTCCATATTTACCCTGCTATTATGCCCCAAGTAACAGCTTGATGTGTTGGACTTGAGAGAGAGAGAGAGAGAGAGCATGGAAATTTCCAAATTGCTTTAATTTGACTGAGAATTCTTATGGTTAGGTAAAATGAAGAAACACTTTAACTAAGAGAACCTTCATCTCAGTCAGATTAAGCGTGCTTACTGACATTCATGTATAAGAGTGAAGGATGCAAATTTCCGATTAATAAAAAATTAAGAGATTAGATGAGAGTTATAAAGGAATATGATACAGACAAATTTCAATTTGATGGATGACCAATTCATGGAAAATTATTATACACAAGTTCGGCCCTAAACACAGAAAAGGCCATCAACATTACTGACATTTCTTAGAACTTCAACCACATATTAGACAACCTGTAACATGATGCAGTGAAAGACTCGAGGAAAGGAATTTCTAAGGCATCTCAGTGCCTCATCCAAATGCGAAAAATAGTCGCAGGATATTCGTGCAATATAATTGTTTTGAAGACAAGAACACTAACCTTTAAAGAATGTGAACAGTTTCACATGAAGAAATTTCATCGAAACACACAAATTCGCCTCATCACATAGGAAATACAAAAAAAAGAAAGAAAAGGTCCTGCTATAGTGCATCATTAGCTTCACTGCCGTATAATTATTTTCAGCCTCTTTAGCAGTGCATTCTGTAAAGCCTGTCTATGCAATTATAGCTATTGATGATACCAAAGGATCTCTTAATAGTTGGCAAAAATGTCAAACAGAGATCACACATTGGAAAAGGTCTTCACAAACTAATTGCTGTTTTCCGTTGATCTGTGGCACTAGAAATTCAAGTTCAGAACTCTGCTCATAGAAACTTGGCCCAAAGTAACAAGATGTGAAAAATATTTTTCTTTTTCATAGTGATAAATTCACACCACAAATGCCATTGTAAGGCCCAGTATTTTTTTTAAGCAAGGGAAGAAAAGAAACAATAACCTAAATTTGTGAAAAGTAACTTGGTTTTACACAAACTTACACTCCCAATTGTGCTTTGAACAGCTGCAACACGTTGAAAGGCCCTCTCAGATTCCAAAGCTCGTACGCGAAGCTTCAAATCACCTTGCTCCTATAAAGAAGACATAACCAAAGCCAAAATTTATATTTTGAATTTTGTGACTAGAGAATCAGGGTAATCATTGGACACTTTTGTTAAACCTACAGATTATGAATGATACCTACCAATCGCTGGATAATTTCAGCAAGCTTTTCAACTCTATCAGCCTGCCTAAATAGATTGTAAAATGCACGAGATTGTCTATCCCATCTCTTCCTGAAGTCCTGGAAACAGGCAATGTTAAGTTTAGCAACCTTTTCTCTTTTGCTTCCTCTTAACCCCATCTTTGAAATTTAATTTATGCTGAAAGGGCTTGAGAAATTTGCCTTGACAATAACTTCAAGACCAGCTTCACGAAACCTTAACAGCTCTAATGCATAGCTGACACGTCCATGCCATGAAATATATGTTAGTTGCAACAAATACAATCTATGCCTTCAATTAACATTTAATAGGATACCAGTGGCAGGTCTACAATTTGATAATTAATCTTCAGAAATTTCAAAATAAACTTACGGTTTAGCAATCTCAGTGATATCAAATCGAGGATCAAGTCCTTTCCCAATACCATCCAACACTGTACAGATGAACTTCAGATAAATACCAGTACTAGAAAAGTATGGCAGTGATGTACTCAGAACAATGGTGAAATACCTGAAAAAGCTCTAACAACAAAAGTGAAAGTGGCAGGAAAGCGGAAGGGTTGATCTGCAGCAATGGCCAACAGATCTTCACCTGTTAAAAATACAAGACAACCATGAGTGCTCATCTTTCCAAACAGCAACAGTAAAGAAGTTGAAACAGAAATAAAATTGACTTACTAAGATAGTAAATCCAACAAATGGGAAAATCACATTTTTAGTCCCACAAATGTAGGAGGGTTTGCAGTTTAGTAGCATGCTTCTCAAAAAATTCAATTTTAGGCCCATATAATAGCCCATCCTTGCAATATTGATCTCACCATCCAATTTTCGACAGGAAATGGCATGCGCCACACATGTAATCGTTAAACCTTTGTTTTGGAGGGAATTTTGACATGTGAGATGCACATGCTTCATTGTAACACTAAAACATAAGTTTATAACCTATTTTCATCAAAGATGACGCAATAAATGAAAATTTTAACCTTATTCTTCAAAATTCTCCCATTTGGACTTTATTTTATATGCAAATGAGTGCTAAATTTTTTGGTATAACAACCAAAATATTTTTGGTTTGAATTTGCCTGTGAATTTGCTGAGCTTTTTGCATTTAGAATTAATTACACACACACAATTTTATTTTTGAATTCATAAATAAATGGACAAATGCTTATACCTAATATATAATTTATCTATAGATAAGAACTTATTATCTCTAATTATGTATAATACAGATTACATACAAAATTACTTAGATCTATATTACATACAAAATTACTGAGATCTATATTATTTAAGTTAAATAAATCAATAATCCTATAAATCATTTATATGCATGTGGCATTCACATATAAAATTACAAAATTTTACACTTATAGCATATTAGTAAATCAAGTCTTATATTGTGTATGTCTATGCAGTATATATAATTTATACTATCTGTGTATATTTATGTCTATATCCATATATAATATAAGTTTTATTTGTATATATTATATAAAAAATAGTGATATATTACATGATATGTGTAATATAATATAACAATGTAATGATATTGATCACTAGTAAATAATATAGATGCAATTTTTGAATATATGCAATGGAGATGAAAAAATAATAAATACATAATATTCATGAATCATATATAAAAACATACATATATTATAATAAAGCGTTACAACTATGTTATAAAAAGTACATTATATGTATCATTTTATCCATATGTTATATTGTAGAAATTAATATGTAGAATATTCTCTATTATACACAAAATTATAAAAATGAGTTTTCCCTCTCAAATGCCAGCAAATGTTGAAAAACTGCCTGAAAAAATGAGTTTAATAGGTTGGTTTCTAATAGAACCAACCTGATCTTTGACATGACATAATATATCAAATAATAAAAATGTCATAAGTGCTATGGCAACAGCTATACTAGTTGTTTAATAACTTATGCAACATTAGTGATTTACCAATTGCAGCAAGACGTTGTTTCTTTTTCTCGATCTTTTCCTCCTTGCTCAATGGCTTCTTGAATCCAAGTTCTGCTGTTGCCATTTCTCTCTCTCTTCTTTGTTCCGCAAGACGCTCTTCAAAACTGCAACAGTTCAATTCTTTCAGTGCTTACACTGACAGGCATTTGCGACTAACATACTCTGAACAAAGATAAGCAAAAATTATTTCTCTATGACACGAGGTTCATTGGCAACATATCATTTTGGTAGCTGCCAAATAGAAAAATGAACTAAAGTGCCACAAGTTAGTCGAACTCGGATGAACCCCAGATGCATCCCAGGGCAACCTCTCCTGCCAGAGCCAAATGGGAGAATCTGGAAATGTTGTCCCTAAATGTCTATATCGCTCCCTCCTGATCAATCAATGTATTTGGATCGCATCCAATTGCACATGTATTGATGATTATTCGTGATTTTTTTTGGTATCGTGGCCACCAATCATGCCATCAAAACCACAAGATGTAGCCATAAGGTTTCCTTTCAACCATGTCTATATTCAGCTTGTGGAAAATTTCTTATGTTTCCTGAAACTTTTCTAAACCCTTTGAGGTAGGACAATCAGGAATGTTAAATGGACTAATGACAGAAAAAGATTAGGTGGTGTAGAAAGTCATGATTCAAGGGCAATCTATGCCCATGATAGCTGGTGCATGTGTTACTATTTATTCATTTGATGACCATCTATAGTGAAAAACATGATCACAGATGGAGCTTTGGCTGGCCACCATTCCTACAACCAGATTCATCTAATTTTCATCCGTTTTTTGTTCCTAGTTTTCTGATTCGTACAGTATAGAGAAAAACTCCCATACTTGGATTAACATTTATGTTTACAGCGATGAAGAAATATGTTTAAAGTGTGCACATAACTGAGCATCATGTCCAAACTTTCTGCATCCTCTGACAGCTAAAAGAATAACTCACAAATTGAAGTTTTTCCTGGAATGTGAATTCTAAACACACAATCTACCACAAAGCCCCTCTCACAGTCCTCAATCTGTATTCATGCATCCATTTTTTAGTGAGAAACCTCCAAGGAATTTGTCATCTTAAGGGATCAAAGGAAATCTGGCTTCTAGCCAAGCAATTTTCTATTTTCTAGTGAAGAATTTTGTATGGTCTTTTACGTAAAAGATGGCAGTGGTTTCTTAACCTTTCAACTTCTACTTAGGTTTATTCAAGTGATTCTGCAGATACATAAAAAAGAGACATGCACACATGAGATGGACGAGGAGCTAGTTCTCACAATTGAGTTGCTTCCTTCTATCTAATTTTAGCAGCTAAATATTTAACTAATTTTGTTATCTCTGTCATCGGCTCCGATTGGTCATCAAATATAAAAATCAATGGTACAAATTCTTTAAACGAGACTGGGGGACACTCATGAGCCTGTTTATATTTGAAAGAAACAAAATGAAGCTGCAAAGAAACACAACTTCCGATAATGAAAGACCTGTTGAGGAAGAACTGTGCAGTTCGTCTGACAGCAGTCAGATCTCCAGTAGGCACCAGAACACCCATTTGAACCATTGCTTGAAGAACCTGCATCAGATTTGAGCATTTTCTTGGTGAAAAATAACATATTGATATAGTAATCAGTCATGTCATGCTTGCTCTTAATTAATACTCCAAAATGGAATTAGACACGAAAGAAAGCCAAATTTAGAGAAAATGACCTTTTCAGCGTCTTTCTCATAAACTCCATAAAATACTTCCAGCAAGCCTTCTCTGATGTTTGGACTTATACTGCATAAATTCAAGGCTGAGTTATTTTGTAATAGAGATCATCAGGACTTAAAAGAAAACTATAAGCTAGGAAACATTTTTTTTTTCCAAAGGAAAGCAGAGAGGAAATGCACCTTCCCATCATTCCAAAGTCATAGAAGATCAATCTTCCACCATTAACATCATCCACAGCAATATTTCCAGGATGCTGCAAAAGAAACGAAAGTTGACATGGCTAGTCCAAAAGCAAAGAGTTTAGTTATCATGGTACTACAAGTCATTTAAAAAAGCGAATGGCTGCACATAAGAATGATGTTCTGTCAGCCTACGTTCGGAAAAGTACGGGTGAAGGTACTTTAATTTGATGAACTTGAAGAAATAATGAATGCCTGACCTCCTCCCAGAAAACTATAAGATTACCAAAATTAAAGAAAAAGAAAAAGAACAAGAGATTGAGAGAGAGAGAGAGAGAGGAAATTGGTGTAGAGAAACAATAACCAAGGAAGGCATGATCATGAAACATCAACTGTTGTAGAGAAATAAATGATGCTAGAGGTTGTTCAACACTAAATTAATAAAAACTTCTTTAGACTTGCTTTAGCTTCAGTTTTCTACATTAAACCTATTTTCAGATTCTCAATGACGGACTCTATTTAAATATCACAACTGAATTCAGTTATAGATTGTGTTGAAAAGGAAAGATTTGGTAGTAATATTCCCAAATATTAAGGGATTTATTAGTTGGTAGTAATATTCCCAAATATTAAGGGATTTATTAGCAGTAAATAATTGCTATAAATAGAAGATATAGTCAATGTTGTAAATTAGGAAATTAGTTAGGCACGCTAGCTATTTTAATTAGTTTCCTGATATTGTGCTTATACTCTCTCCTATAAGTAGATCCCTTGTGAACCTGTAAAATATAAGCATATACAGAAAAGTTTTCAAGGTATCAGAGCCATCCTTAAAAAAAAAAAACCCTAGTTTCTTTTCTACACAATTTCTTCATTGATCAGCCATGTCTGACGTTTCCTCTGTGTCAACCCCATTAGTCACAATACAACCAACCTTTCCTATCTTTTTAGCACTTACTTACCATGTTTTGGCCTTGAAAAAATTAGAATTGCAAATGGTAGTTTTTCACCCATTGCAGGAAAAGGTTTGATAAAATTGTCCGAGAATCTAGATTTTAAATATGTTCTCCATGTCCCTAAACTAGCTTGTAACATTTTGTCTGTGAGTAAACTAAACAAAGAATATAATTGTCGTATAATTTTCTGTGATTCTTACTGTAAATTTCAGGACCGGAGCTCGGAGAAGAAGATTGACAATGCTAAGATAATAGATGGACTTTACTACTTTGATGGTGAATTCTCCAATAATAAAAAGGCTCAAGGCCTTAGTAGTGTTAGTCCTAATTCTGTTTATGAACAAATAATGCTTTGGCATTTAAGACTAGGACATCATAGCTTTCCCTATCTTAAACATTTGTTTCTTATTTTATTTAAAGGTTTGGATTGTTCATCATTTTATTGTGAAAGTTGTTTATCTAAAAGTCATCGTACTACTTATTTGCCAAAACCTTATACTTCTTCAAAACCATTTTATTTGATACATAGTGATGTTTGGGGACCTTCAAGAGTCACTACTATTTCTAAGAAAAAATGGTTTGTTACCTCTATAGATGATCATACCCGTTTATGTTGGGTTTATTTGATGAATGAAAAGTCTGAGGTTGAAAAAGCTTTTAAGAATTTTTACACGATGGTTGAAACTCAGTTTCAAACAAAAATCAGCATTCTTCACACTGACAATGGAATCGAGTATTTTAATGAAGTTTTGGGGAGTTTTTTTTAAGGAAAAGGGTATCCATCACTAGTCCACTTGTGTGGATACCCCTCAACAAAATGGAATTGCTGAAAAAAACAATAAACATTTACTTGAAGTGGCTCGTGCTAGAATGTTTTCTATGAATATTCCAAAATATATTTGGGTGGAAGTTATTTTAACAGCCTCTTATTTGATTAACAGGATGTCTAGAAGTGTTTTAAAATATAGCATGCCATTAGAATATTTCAAAAGAACTTTTCCTTTATCAAAGATATACTCAGATTTACCTCTAAAGGTTTTTGTTCATTTACCAAATAATACTCGGTCTAAACTTGATCCTCGGGCTGAAAAATGTGTTTTCATAGGGTATGCTTCTAATAAAAAGGGATATAAGTGTTATAATCCCCATTCAAGAAAAAATTATGTGAGTATGGATGTCTCTTTCTTTGAAAATAAATCCTATTTTCACAAAAATTCTCTTCAAGAGGAGAATAAGGTGAAGGAAGAATTTTTTTGGGATTTATCTACTATTACTTTACCAAATATAATTTTGACAATTTCACTTCATTCTTTTCATCCTATTGTTATTTCCGATATTCAAAGTCAGGAACAATGTGATAAAACTAATGAGAACAATGAAGGGAATCCTAGTCATATAGTGCCAAACATTACTGTATCTGAAACAGGGGAGAATCACTACAACAGGGCACAAAAAATTACAATACTGAGCCTTTAGTTTATACTCGGAGAAGACCTCATCAAAAGAGTCAAAGTCAACCTATTTCTCTTGGTAGTGATCAATCTCGACTTTCGGGAACTGGACCTCCAAATATCATAGGTAGTTCTATACCCAACTCATCTTCAGTTCCTAATACTTCTCCTAACCAAGAATCATCAGATCTTGATATTTCTATAGCTTTTAGGAAAGGAACCCGAACTTGCACAAAAAATCCCAAATATCCCACTGCCCAATACCTTTCTTATGAAAAACTCTCTCATACTCACAAGGCTTTTACCTCGAAAATCTCACACTTATTTGTCCCGAGAAACATTCAGGAAGCTCTCGATGATCCGAATTGAAAATTGGCAGTGATAGAAGAGGTGAATGCCCTTAAAAGAAATGATACTTGGGAGATAGTTTATTTGCCTAAGGAGAAAAGAAGAGTAGGCTGTAAGTAGGTTTTTACTGTGACATGTAAAGCTGATGGTAGCATAGAGAGATACAAGACAAGACTAGTAGCAAAAGGGTTCACCCAATTAGATGTTAAAAATGCTTTTTTAAATGGAGATCTTGAGGAAGAGGTCTTTATGAATCCAACACCTGGGTTTGAAGAAAAATTGGGACCACACAAACTCTGTAGACTAAAAAAATCTTTATATGGTCTCAAACAGTCTCCCAGAGCTTATTTGAGAGATTTGGGAGAGCTGTGAAAAGTTGTGATTACTGTCAGAGCCAAGCTGACCATACCATGTTCTACAAACACGGTAGAGAAGTTAAGATTGCAGTCTTAATTGTCTACGTGGATGATATAGTTTTGACAGGTGATGACAATGAATAATTGGAGAAACAAAAAAAGAGACTTGCAGCTGACTTCGAGATCAAGACTTTGGGTGCATTGAAATACTTTCTTGGAATGGAGTTTGCTAGATCCAAAGAAGGTATATTTTTAAATCAACGTAAATATGTTCTTGATTTACTTGATGAGATAGGTTTGCTAAAATGTAAACCAACCGAGACACCTATTGAGCCTAACCTTAAGCTACAACCTTTTAAAGCTGAAGAAGTTTTGAATAAAGAGCACTATGAGAGGCTAGTTGGAAGACTGATCTACTTGTCACATACACGTCCAGATATAGATTTTGCAGTCAGTATGGTTAGCCAGTTTATGCATTCACCCAAACAAAAACATTTTGATGCAGTTTATAGAATTCTCAAATATCTAAAGGGGACCTGGAAGAGGTTTACTATTCAAAAACCGTGGGTATTTGCAAATTGAAGCTTATACTTTTGGCTACTGCACATTTGCTGGAGGTAACCTTGTCACCTGGCAGAGTAAAAAGCAGAATGTGGTAGTAAAAAGCAATGCAGAAGCCGAATTTAGATCAGTTGCTCATGGAATTTGTGAGGTGTTATGGGTTAAGAGACTATTGGAAGAATTGAAGATCTCTATTTCATTACCTATGAAAGTGTACTGTGACAATAAAGCTGTTATTTCAATTGCTCACAATCCAATGCTTCATGACAGAACAAAGCACGTGGAGGTAGACACACTTTATCAAGGAAAAGCTCAAAAACGGATTGATTTGTATGCCGTACATTCCTACGACCGAGCAAGTTGCAGATGTGCTTACAAAGGGACTTCCTACAAGACAGTTTGATAGACTAATTGTCAAGTTGGCTATGGAGGATATCTTCAAACCAGCTTGAGGGGGAGTGTTGAAAAGGAAAGATTTGGTAGTAATATTCCGAGATATTAAGGGATTTGTTAGCTGTAAATAATTGCTATGAATAGAAGATATAGTCAATGTTGTAAATTAGGAAATTAGTTAGGCTAGCTAGCTATTTTAATCAGTTTTCTGATTTTGTGCTTGTACTCTCTCCTATAAGTAGATCACTTGTGAACCTGTGAAATATATAAGCATATACAGAAAAGTTTTCAGATTGACATGTTTAATTTATCATATCAGCAGTAACTTTGATTTGCTGCAAGTAAAAGATGATTATTTATTGGGTGTTTAATACTTTACTACTATTGCAATTATCTCCAATTTTGAAATGGCAAAAACACTAGAAAAGCACTGGCTTCCTTCAGCTTTTTTTCCACTTCAATAAACATGCATACCAAGGCAATCAAGGAGCAAATGCTATGGTGCCTACTGGAAAAAGGAATTTAGAAAAACAAGGAGTGACAAAGTTTGGCAAAGAGGAGAAACCCCAGTGCATTTATCACTGAATGATTGAGATAGTGTAGGAGGGGAGATGAGTTCTCATACAGATTCAATCTATGTTTCTGATACTGAACTAATTTACAACAAAGCAAACAAAACAAATAGGTGATGTCAGGGCATCTAACTTGTCACAACAATCCACAATCAAGTAATAAAGTTTTGAAGCACTTGCAAGCGACCTTTTAATAGATAGCGCTATGATAAATTATAAACAGAATTAAATCCTCAAAAATTGCAGACTGTAAATCTTTGAGGCTGTCTCGGAAGCAGATAACAACGGACACTAATTTGAAGTGAGCCTTATGATGTATGATGCTATAAATTGGAGAACTAGCAGCTCCCAATCACTTCCTCGAGCCTTTCCTGAAGCACTAATCATTCAATGGGCTTCAAGCACTGTTTGAACTCATGTAAGGACTTGAGTTAGACTCCATAACCTTGTCAACATCACAGGAAACTAGTCGTCTGGCCCAAAATGCTTAAGCCTATGTTGACGAGTACCTTTGAAGGCCTCATAAACCATATATACTACCTTACCACAAACAATGTGGGGCAAGATGTTACAAACCACCCCACTAACACATGCAACGTCCTCTTGTATCCAATTTGTTGTCTATACCCACTCCAAATTTCAGGTTTGTGGATAGAACCAAATGGTGGCTCTAATACTATTTGCAAAGACCTCAGGTAGACTCATGGCCTTGTCAAGGTCATTGAGCACTAGCAAAAAAAATCCAAAATGCTGAAGCACATATTGTCAAGTAGAAGCTACCCAGAGCCTAACAGACTATTCACATTATTCTGACACAACCAATATGGGATATGTTAGAACTACGTTTTCATGTCATGTGAATTATATGTTAGTTCTAAAGAAATCAACCATTAGATCTGTCTTCCTCTGCCAAAATTGAATTCTACAGAAATAAGAAAAATTAGAAGATCTTTGTGAAGAATTCTACAATTAAAGTTTAAAGGACTACTCACTGGGTCAGCATGGAAAAAGCCATGAGATAAAATCTGCTCGAGGTAAGATTCTACAGCATATCGGCCCAACCTAATGAGAATTAACCAGCACCAAAATCATAACTGTTCCAGAAATGTGATAATGATTCGAAAGACAATTTAGTCTGTATCACAAATGTGTACTCAGGCTGATACCTCTTCCGATCAACACCTAATTGATCCAGAGCTTGTATCCGGTTTATTTTGATCCCGGGAACATATTCCATCACTAGAACCTACAGTACATGGAAAAACTACTCAAATAAATAATATTACAAAAGATATCTGGAACTTAAAAATTGAAAGTTTGACAATTTCTGAAAGTTTAGACCTGTGGGGTTGTGTATTCCCAATATATAGTTGGGACTTTCACATAATCCATGTCTTTGAAGTTATTTGCAAATTGTTCAGCATTAGCAGCTTCCTTAGTGTAGTCAATCTCCTGAAAGTTGTTAAAGCATAAATATATTAAATGCAAATTCTATTAAACAAAAAGAGAGAGGACTACAGAATGTTGGCTTCAATGATTAGCAGTCTCAGAAAAATATGGCCAATCAAGTAAAAAAAATGTATGAGCTAAATCAGGCACCTGTAACTGAACTTACTTCATCCTTTCATACCTCTCACACATATATATCTAATTTTCAAACAAAGTACAGTGTCTTCTTAAGTTCTTTCTTTATCAGTCAAAACGCTATATCAGCACAGTGATGAGCACAGAAGTCTGGATCCAGATACATAAATGAGCATCAAAGTTAGCTATTAAGCTTACAAATTCTGTTTCAAATAAATTTCAGATGAACTGTGCATGTCAAAGTTTAGTTCTCACTATAACAGATTGTAACAATAGAATTAAAACCCAACTAAAAGCAGTTACTATTGGTTCACCAATTACATTTCTTCTGATTTCTTTATTTTACTAATTAAAAAGTGAACAATCAAAGCAACCCTTGCATTCATTTATTGACAGTTGATGTGTCAATACTCTTTTTCCTGGAGGGTTCTGGTTAATTGTAATTTCCTCTCGCACCATTGGAAGAAAATTTCAGGTTTTAGCTCTCGTTGTGATGCATCTGGAAGATGGGATATAACAGTTTCCAAGATACTTCTTGACGAATAATACAATGTTGATATCTAGATTCTTCAAAACCAAATCCATCTATTTGGTATAATATAAGCATTAGTTGTGTAGTTTGGTCCAATATGGCAATCAAATGCTTCAGCAGCAGGTGTAGAGATTCATATTGATGAAAACTATAGTAACTATAGCTATCGATGGGCAGCATTGCAATATGGAGAGGACAAACACTGGTAAAAGTGGATATCTTAGCACTTGATAACACCGCTGCTTTCTCTGTGTGTTTTGGAGGGGGTTCTAAGATGTTGATATAGCAGAAATGTAAACTAGCATGAACATTATATCCACATCTAGGGTTCACAACATTTCACATATTTATTGAAAGACACAAGGGTATGATATATTTCAAAGAACAGAGCTAAAACTACCTCAAATATTCCTGCATAAAATTCAAGAGTGTGTTTGCAACACATTTCATTATCCTTGATCAATCCACTTTAAAAAGCTTTAAGTCCAAATTCTGACTGTTTACTGTTGTTTCAGCCTCCTCCTTTATTTAATCTAACCTATGGTTGTCACTGGTATTCAGTGGAAATCAATCAGGATTTATTAACAGAAATGTGCAAAAGATTAGCTATCACCTTGAAGACTTCTCTACAAACTCTCTCCTTAACTCAATTTACTCTTCCGATAGTGTAGCTTAACCAGCCTTCCTCTTTGTCAGTGACACCAGTTCTTGTGCAAAAGATTAGCTATCACCTTGAAGACTTCTCTACAAACTCTCTCCTTCACTCAATTTACTCTTCCGATAGTGTAGCTTCACCAGGCTTCCTCTTTGTCAGTGACACCAGTTCTTGGGCAATGCAAATGCATACAAATATATACATATATACACACATATATATAGGTATATATGTAGGTATATATGTGTGTGAGTGTGTGTCCAGATATAGCTATAAAGTCTGCCACCTAAACATTGTAGCTACATCTCAACATCATTGTGCCAGCATTTAATCTAAACTGCAGCCCCAACCATTTCTTAATGGAAAAATACACTAATCTAATGAATCACTTCTCCATAGGCCAATCATAAAAACGAGAAATTAGATTGCAGTTAATCACAAATTACAACATAAGTATAGGTAGCACTGAAGGCAACTCGTTACCTGATATAAGACACTTGCACATTCATCGTAGATGGCGACCCAATCCCTTTTTGCACCATCAGATTTTGGATCAACCTTCTGAAGATATTCAGCTATCACCTGAAGAAACCAAAATACCAAATGATCAAAATATTAAGGAAGCAAGATGGCCAACCTATGCCCAAATATATGTCAAGTGAACGCAGACTAATATTGTAGTGGGAAGAAGGACGACTGGAATCTGTCATAACTCCAATTGAAAATGACAACGACACCAGAGTAGATTCCTAGTTTATCACTTTTATTTCCAATAATGTTAATGACGTACAGAAAAGGTCAAAGTGAAAAGAGGGATAATAATTCTGCTCAGCGGTACATGAAACTCGTGAAAAAAAATTTAAAAAAATTGATTTAGCTAGAACAACAACAAGCGTATGAAATTGAACACAAGGAACCTTCATTATTCAAACTAACCCTCAAATTTTTAAGGTCAATGTCAAATAGATCCTTCAGTCCAGGTCTTTGTACTTTAACAACAACTTCATGTCCCTTCAATTTTGCACGATGGACCTGACCTACAAAGGGGAATCATTAATCTGATAAATATAATCCTTTCAGTTAATAGAATGATGTTAATCTATCATGTTGCATCCATGGTGAATCAAAAATACCAAGACTCGCAGCAGCAATTGGCTCTCGGTCGAATCTTTCAAATATACCATCTACTGGGGCTCCAAGTTCTTCCTCAACTATTGATACAGCTGTTTCTGATGGAAAAGGAGGAACTTGATCCTGCATGATGTAGCAATATGTATAATTATTGTGGAACCTATTTTGTCGATAGAGCCAACTACATCTCATGAGATATTTTGCTTTTTAAAACAAGAAAAAGGGGGAGGGTGCGGAGGAAGAAGGCGGGATGGAACCGAATAAGTATGCAAATATAGGCTAATGCAATTAATGAAAGCGATGCAATGAATGCATTTTTTACTACATTTGCTTACTCAAATGCATTCTTTCACCGAGAAAGAATTATGAGGAGAAACGCTAAATGAAATTGGTGCATATTATTATTAGATGGAATTTCTATCCATCGTCTCACAATGGTCAAATCTGCCTGAACTATGTTTAAACAGTAGCTGAAATTATCAAATCTAAAGTAGGCAGAAGTTTGTAACAAGTGGGAAAGGAATGTACAAGTTTTCCTTCTAATTTCCTTTATAACGAAACACATCGTGAAATAAATTGTTAAGTAAATATGGGATAGAAAAACCAAAGTTGGTGGACAGAATACTATTTTTTAGATAACTGAGTTTTACCTGAAGCTCTGACAATTGATCAACATATTCTTGAGCAAGAATGTCTACTCTTGTGGAGAACTGCTGACCAATTTTGATGAATGTAGGGCCCAATCTCAAAATATTTTCCTTTAACCACTTGGCCAGTACCTTTCTCCTCTGAGATTTTTTTTCCTCTGTCATTCCACCTGCATACAGACATCCTTCAAGTCCCTTATATACAAACTAAGATGGAAAAAAAAAAGGAAAGAAAAACAAGGAAAAACGAGGAGAAAGAAATCCTTAGACCCCCTAACAGATAGTAGGTTTAGTGAGTTATTGGCAGAAATCATACAAGAATAGAAGACAAACCATAACACAAACATATATGCAAAAAGCATCATAAATTCAGCCAGTGATTCTTAAGGAATAGACAATAGTAGTGCCAGCACTTAGGTTCATGAAAGGTTGCTCGTGGCACCATATTGAGAATGTTACCACCATTTGATCTTCTTTTTGTTAAGTAAGCAGTGTTACAACCATACAAGTGGATTGAAAATTGATTTTTCTATAGAGAGATAGAAATACACATTATGTTGATAACAGAGTAAGTTGCCAAAGCATGGCAACAACAGTGCTAGTTCTTAAAAATATCCCTACCTGACACATTTTCCTAAAACAACTATGGTTACACCAAAAAAAAAAAGTATGCATGAGAAAGAAAACACAAATTACATATAATGATTCTATTATGGAAGTCAGCTTAGTTCACTTGGGATAATTTCAATTAAGAACCATTGTCCTCAAGTCAATCTTGCATCATGTGTTTGAGAAGATGGGTATCAGAGCTGGAGGGAGATATTAATGTTCAGCAAACTGAATTTCCTGATTAGTTTCTTAGGCTCCAAATATGCCGAAGACACATAGGAGGACAACATAACAAATTACTCCCTAAAATGTGCAATCAAGATTTGCTGAAGTAGCTAACCTCTGTATGAGAACTTCTGATTGCTTAACCAAGCCTTGAATACAAAACTAAGAACAAATCCCCATATTTCCAAAGTCCTTTGAATTGTTGAATATGATTTGAATCTGCTCCATCGGCCACCAGGCGCAACAGATACCTGTGAGATTACCATACATAAATTTGTACAAGATCAATTTGGCTCTCAAAGTAACAATATGTCACGAAAGTCACACATTCCTACCACATATGCATCCAAGAAACTCATTAAAAATAGGATATTCAGGAATAACAAAGTTATACTCAAACAAAGACAACAGCCCTGTAATACAGAATTCGTTTTCCTTTAAAGATCATTTTATCTAATGTATTCCTTTCTAGGCCATCATAAGCATTGGATCAGTCATATTTTGGTTCACCATTTTTCATAATATGCAGTGTAGTTTTTAGGTGATACAATCAAGTGTAGCAATTACTAATCCAATTAGTTGAATCCACAATATTCTACAAGAACTTAAAATAGCTCCATTAGTTATAGGTATCCAGTATTTAAAACCATTCTTAGCTACAGTATATTATACCATTCTAAAAACTTTTCTCAACATGTTCTCTCTTCAACCACAGATCTCATTACCTGCTCAGAATAATGTTACAATCCAACACTCATATTATGAAGACTTCAGGCATCCAATTTCATAGGAAAAGAACAGAATTCCTAATTTTTTTAAAAAACAAAGGAACTCCCTGATAGAATTAAATATTTTTAATTAATCAGATCCCCTTACTAAAGGCGGTGAGAATAACCACAACATGAACATAAACCTATCAAATAATGAGTTTTAGCCCACAAAATAACAAGCACATCAACCTAAATAAATCCAGATTTTGCTAAAGTTCTCGCATAACATCAAATTTCAATAAAGAAACAAATATTTTTACTGCATGGAATATCATAAATTTGTGATATACCTCAACTTGATCTTGCCCTTTTCGCTTAAACCAAGCATCCTCTTGCCCAATCTCCTCTATAGTCTTCTTTTTACTAATCACCTCATCCACTTTCACTACTTCCACTTCACTCCTTGCAGCCACACTTCCATTCCCATTCCCATTTACAAACTTCACCAGACTCCCATTCCCATTCCCACTCCCAACTTTCACACTCCCATTAGTATAATTCCCAACTGAACCATTACTATAACTGTAGTTCCCATTACCATTCCCATTCACACCAGCATTCAGTTTAGTCGTCAATTCTCTGTCTTTTTCATCGAGAACAGTACTTTCTTCTCTGTGAACAGCTCTAATTCTAGTTCCAAGAATCCTGATACTGCTCCTGGGCTCAAGATTATGGGGTCTGTAGAGGGAAAGTTTGAGTCTTTTTGTTGGGTTGTGAGGAGAAAGAAAGACTAGTTCAGGTAAAGTTGTAGCAGTAAAAGGTGTTGAAAAAGTAACCATCTTTGAATCAGGTTTCTTGAATCTCAACAGACCCAAAGACTCATTCTTTATGTGACCTTTGAGAGTGGGAGATTGCAGAGACTGCAAACTGCGGGAGGGGTGGGGGGCGCCAAGTGGTGGAGGAGAATGGAAGTTAAATTTTTATTTTTATTTTTATTTTTATTTTCTGGAAATAAACATTTTAAGGAATTGAGAGCTGAGGAGGAGGAGTGCCACGTGGAAAGAGAAAGATCGGTTGAGGAAAATTGAGGGTTGTGATTGGCTGAGAGGAGTCTTGGTGGGCTGTCCTAGGCCACAAAGGTTGTTTACTTCAATTTTACTGTCTCGTTAGACTCTATGTATGCATCTACACTTGCCAGTCCAAAATTTACCAAAGTTAGATTTTTTAGCATACTCTTACATTAGACCTTTGTTATGAGTCCGAACATTAGATTTTAGAGAATAGTGATGATAACACTAGTGAATTTTCTTCCGTGCTTGGAAGAAATAGAAGGGATATGCATCACACTTAGCAATTTATCCCCAATTTATAGACAATTAGGAGTATAAGGATTATTTTCTGTGTTTTATCATCATATATGTAATTTTAATTAATCTTTTTTATTTAATATTTTTTTTCAGGTGTGCATCACTTCAAATGTGCAGCAAATTATTGGATTGTACGGTCACCATAAATGCATGTAAAACAACACTGTGGTGGCCGAGGAATATGCGCCACCTCGGGTCCACCAGCTCCTCCTCCGGCTCTTCTGCAGCCAACTAAGCTGCACAATAGCTGTCAAGAAATGCTGCCTTTCCAAGAGCCTAGTCCGAAGGAATTAGAACAAAACATGCCCAAGCTTCCCAAGGACTGCTGCATTTGCCTCCAAGGCTTAGAACGCTATGACAAGTCAACTTATTTTTTTAATTGGAATAAATAAAGAAGTTGAATAATCCTAGGAGTTTTAATTTGCTTTGCTATATAAATAACATTTGTTCCTTGCAATGATAACTTCAGCTTTTTTTTTATTTTCCACACTAATTGTTTTTTTCACTTTTCAACGATCTCTAAATTTTATCAATTTTACGGAAGGATAAGATTTTGCACACTCCCTAAAATCAGAAAAAGGACAAAACCCTTCGTAGATATTTTCAATGACAAGGATAACAGCAGAGACAAACAATTTCTTGAACTAGGAATAGAAAGATTTACAGAAGGTGGACCTTGGAGATAGAATTAGCATTGAGTGTTCAATTATTTATGCAATCGATAACTAGGAATGGCCATAAGATGCTTAGCTCTAGCAGTCACCAAACCAAAGTGCTCAGACATGTCTAGATCACTGGGCAGCATACCATTTGGAAGCTCCCAATCAAAGCAATGCACCAATTGTGCCACCACCAACCTGACCACCGTGAGTCCTAGTTGCAATCCGGGGCAACTCCTCCTGCCAGAACCAAACGGTATGAGCTGGAAATCGCGGCCCCTGAGGTCTATATCGCTACCGATAAACCTCTCAGGTGAAAAGGTTTCAGGGTCAGGCCACACATTAGGATCTCTCCCAATAGCCCATACATTAACTAATATTCGCGATTTTTTTGGTATGTGGAAACCATCGACCTCACAATCTTCCATGGATTCGTGGGGCAATAACAAAGGTGCGACAGGGTGGAGCCTTAGCGTTTCCTTCACCACAAAGTCCAAGTATTCGAGTCTGTCGAGATGTGATTCCTCCACCGTATGGTCCAAGCCCACCACCGATTCCAGGTCTTTTTGGAGTTTCTTCATTACTGATGGGTGCCTAATGAGTTCTGATAGTGCCCATTCCACTGCTGTTGCTGAAGTGTCCATTCCTGCTATGAGCAAATCCTGAACAAAGAACAAAAATTTCTTTTTTTTTTCTTGTAATTTGACATCAAAAGGAAGAGCAAAATTGCAGATAAATTACAAAAATATTCAGCTTTTAAAAACAGAATCAGGTTACCAGAAGCACGGCCTTGACATGGCGGCGGTCGAATTCGAATCCAGCTTCTCCAGACTCCATAATGGCCATCATTGTATCAACAAAGTCCTTAGTCTGCTTCTTCTCTTGCTTGTTCTGAACATGATCATCAATGATTTTCTCCAGAAACCCATCAAAAATCTTGCTCAACTCCTTCATCCTACGGTTCATTCCCTGAAGATCAAGCACCCCAATATACGGAAAATAGTCCGCAAGATTAAATCTCGCGCCAATCTCCATTGTCTCCATGAACACGGCTTTAAACCCCTTCTCATCCAAATCCCTGTCAGCATACTTCCTTCCAAACACCATTAGACAATTCATATCCCCACTCAGGGCCGAAACTCTGGCGCTGAGATCCACAGTTTCCCTCGTTTCAGCAGCCTGTTTGAGTGAACTAACCAGCAGCCCCAGCTCGGCCTTTCTCATGGGCTGAAATTGGTTGATCCTGTGGTTGCTCAGCAGCTCCAGGGTGCAGAGTTTTCGCATGTTGCGCCAGTACGGGCCGTATGGCCCGAAAATCAGGTTTCTCTGCTCATAGCTTATATAATTCGAGGCATCGCTTCGGGGCCTGCTGGCGAAAACGAGATCATGGGTCTTGAGGACGAGTTCCGCTGCGGCGGGAGATGATACAACGACTGCAGGCACGAAACCGAAGCGCATGCCCATAATCGGGCCATGTTTTCGGGCTAGATTATACAAATCCTGGTGAGGATTCTTCCCCAGCAGGTGGAAATGGCCTAAAATGGGAAGCCCTCTTGGACCCGGAGGTAGCCTTTTCTTCTTCGTCAGGCTGAGCAGTTCTTGAAGGAGATGAACAAATACAATCACTGATAAAGCTGTCCAAATCCAGGCCATTTTTTTGTTCAGTATGCTTTTTCTGTCTTAATTTTTCTACTCGTGTACCATGTGCTTTAGCAATGGACCCGTGGTTCAGTATTTAATGGCGTATGTAGATTTTTTGTTGTGTAGTCCCACACAATATTTGGTGGGCCCAACTCTTTTAATTTAAGAAAAGAGAAAGTCACGTGAAATTTTGAAAAGTTGCCTGACAATTTTCGTCCACTCCAAAATTGATATTTTATTTTTCATTATAATATTATTAATATATATTAAAATATAATATATGATATAAATTAAGTATATATTAATAATATCATACATTATATTTTAATATATATTAATAATATTATATTTAATTTATATCATACATTATACTTTAATACATATTAATAATATTATAATAAAAAATAAAAAATCGAACTCCTTACTTAAAGAAAAGGCTGTTACAGCCTCATGATGCAAACCCAAGTCCTTGCCTATAGATAAGGCTACTTGGAGATGCAGAAGAACCAAGAAGAAATAGTGAAGAGACGAGCTCAGCCAAAATTTGAGAGAATTTAACAGAGAGAGGCTTCTTCAAGAGAGATTTTTCTTTTCAAACAGTGAGAGATAGTAAATATTTTGAATGTGTTATAAAAATAATGGACTCGAGTTTCTTCACCGAGTATGAAATTTGAGAAATGTGTGAATTTTTTGTTTGAAATATTTGATTTGATATAATATTATGAAATATCGAAAAGAAGAGTACTTCTATATTTTATCATTTATTGGCAATAAAAATTTAAAATTTTGTTTAATGAATTTCTTTGTGGATATTTGCCTCATAATTTTTATTTTTATTTTTTTTAAAATTTTTCACGTAAATTTTAGAGTTTTGATTTTTTCATAATAATTCTTAATCTTTATTTTTATTTTTACATAAATTATTTGTACCGTAATTTATATGCCGACATAGTTTTGTACTGTTTACCCAACATAGTTTTGTACTGTTTCAAAGCTGGCCTTCACTATGATATGTGCATTATTGTCATCTGGCCAGCTTTTGGATATGCTATATTTGGTAACCTTCATTTAATTTTATATTTTATATTTTATACATACTTATATATATAATGTAATATATATTCGAAGCACATTATTAAATATAATATTTATAAAATTATAATTTATTATTCGTCGTCTCAAATATGGGGAATAAGTATTATTGAAATTATCATTCTTTTGCTGAAAAATCTTTTACTTGGAACTTGTGATTTTAATATGTTAGGTCCAAAGTTTTTGGGAAGAATAATGGCTACCTAAGATGCATATGGGTTGGTTCGCTAGAAAGAAATAATTATCAATTCAGGTTTTTTTTTTTTTTTTGAAAGTTATGGACTAATTGAGTATTATAAAAAATAATAATAAATGAAATAAATATATAAAGTATTCGTTACTAAGCAATTTCCTTAATAAAATTCAAAGTTTAAATAAGTACTTGATCCAGTTTCTACTAGGAATTTCGAAACCAATTGTAATTCATATGCTTAAAAATAGATCGTTTATATACAATAAAATGAAAAAAATTAATATTATATAATAAATGAATCGAATCTAGTCGAATATAATACTGTTTAAATATATTTTAAATTTTATGAAAATTCAAAACTTATATTTTAACGTAAATTGATTGTTAATCAAATTTGTCTAAAATAAGTTTTAATATAATTCAACATGAGTTGACTCGAATACCTTAATTTTTTTATACATGTTTTATTTTAATTTTTTACTTGAATTTTAGTTAAATCCGAGCTTCACTTTGTAATGAAAGAAAAATATATTTAAGAGTGATTTATTATGTCAACAAATTTACTTTAAATGAACTTTTATAAATTGATCTTTCATTATAATCGAATAATTTAATTTATTTTTTATTTTTATTTTATTTCATATGATATCTTTTATCTGTATATATTTTATTGAATTATGTTAATGATCAAATTTAGTAATTTCAATTATAGTGACGTGCCCAATTATAAATTAATTTTAAAATGATTTAATAAATTCATCTCAATGAGTACAAATCTACCTCAAATAACTTTAAATATCACATACATCCCTATGTCATTTACATTAAGGATTTCAAGGTAAGAAACAATTCTTGTGCTTTCAAAAGTTACCCCATCGGTCAAATCAAACACGTCTTTTGTTGTTGATGCTGATGGTTGGAATATCATAGTTGCGGAGTACACGGATGTACATAATTCGATTAATCGATCGAATCGAATCGAAATCGAAATTTTAATTTGAACCGAAATTGAATCGAATTTTTGATTTGATTTTTTATTTTAATTTTTTAAATTTTTTATTTTCGGTTCGATTTCGATTAACCGAATCGAACCAAAAACTGAATTATTATTTTTATATATTTATATAAATTATTTTTATTTTAAAAATTAAATTTTTATATTTTATTATTTATTTTTATACTATTTTTTATGTTTTTCTCATCCAACTTAAAAATAATAAATAAAAAAATATATTTTATAATTTTATAATTTATTATTTTTTTATTTTTAAAAAAAATTGATTAATCGAAAATCGAAAAAAAAAATATTTTGGTTATAAGCGAACCGAATTAAAATTTTCGATTTGATTTTTAATTTATAATTTTAATAAATTAAAATTTCAATTCATTTCGATCGAAGCGAATGTGCACTTTAATGGAGGGGTCCAAAATCGTGTCTTTTACCTATTATATCTTCCAAAATGGTGGCTCATCAAGTGATAACCCATCTCAATAATAGAGGGCATTAAAAGAGTGTTTGCAAACATCTTTTTAAGTGTTTCCATGGCCATCTTGTTTTCATTTTCAAAGGTTATCATTTTATTTTTTATTATTTAAAATTTCGAAATTGCATATATTTTACTCATTTTTATTAAAAATATATATTTTTATTTTTTTATATTTAATAAAATTTTACGTCTTTTTATGCATATTTTAAATTTTATTTTTATATTTACTGATATTTTACGTTTTTTCATAAAAAAAAAAACTATAAAACAAGTATAATTTTGTTTCTAAATTATACAGTGAACATAAAAATACAACTAATCTAAATATATTTTTATTTTTACATGAAAATTCAGTAAATTGAAAATATTAAAAATATGAAAATGAAACCAATTGGACTCTAACTTCTCGCTCGAGTTAATTTTTTTTTGGAATATTTAGTTTTACAACTTTTTCTTTTCATTCACTAAATTTAAGCCTAAAAAACTTAAGACCTGGAAGTTGAGTGGGGAATACTTTTATTAGCTTTTGGTATTTTTATAAATAAATCAAAATTATACTAGATAATTTTGTCCTCAATTATTTATCAATAACTCCACATTATTCCTCATTTCCTCAAATCATATTTGTCCTTTTCTTTTCTTTTAAATTATATGATCTATTATTAAACATTGTAACAATTAATATAATTCTTCTTCATTTTCCTTCTCTTTTCTACCCTTTTACTTCATTTCCCTTTTTCCTCGTTTTTCTATTTTTGATTTTTTTCCTTTTCTTTTCCCTTTATTTTTTTTCCTCCATTATTAATTTTATCTATTTAAGTTATGTGCATATATAGATTGAAGATATTATAGATTTATATATCTATAGTAACTATATATATATATTATGTTGGTATAGTAACTACATATATATATATATATATATATTATGTTGGTATGTAGTTGAAAAAAATTAGTCAAGAATTTAGTTTAATTTATTTGACAAACTCCACAAATATAATTATTATTTTAAAATTCAATAGCAATTTAAACTTTTACATATAAAGAAAAAGAAATTAGACTACTATTACAATTTATTTACAAAAAAACTCTTAACTTAGTTTAGTTTGGAACTTGGATAAGGCTTGACCCATTATATAATCATGCCGGATCAAATGATTGAGAATCATGACCTGGGCCCATGATAAAAAAAATAAGCCCGTACATTAATCAATAACCTTCATTACAATCCTAGCCCAGCCCCTATGATTGCACAATTCAATTTTGAGGCTTGGATCCAACAAAAATGAACTTCCATCTATACCACTGATTTTGGATGAAAATTGACCAAATTAACCCTGTTGCACCTCTAATAGCACGTTTGCAAGTCCCGCCGTCATATGGAGTTGGTATTCTTGACGCAATTTTCTCTCTTTTTTTTTTTGTGTTTTTTAAGGAAAATCAAGGTTACGTTCTTAAAGATGTTATGAAGTTTTTAAACTTTTTTTCTAATGTTTTTGACTATGGTTGAAAGAATAATTGTGCAACATTAGAGAAAGCGAAATTATCGATTTTCTGTTTATCTTTTCCTCTATGATAAATATGAAAAAGTATTGTTTTGAGGTGTGCATTAGATCTAGGAAGAATTATAATTTTCAACCTCTATGCATGGTCTTGCCTTTGAATTTAAGATAAAGGAATGAAAAGATCTACGACAAAATTATTTTTTTTCGTTCAGGCTATTTAAAAATTTGATTATTTTCATTTTAAAAATTTAAATTTTATCCTTTAAGTGGAATTTTTTTTAATATTTAGCTCTCTGACCTCCTACAACAGGTAAAAGTCATCGGATATGCTGACTAGGATGGAGATTTGGGAAAAAATTAATTTTAGAGGAACAATTACTGAGTTGGCCGCTTAGATGGATCTTGTGAGAAAAACAAAAAAACAACTTGGCATTTATGGCATATACGACACATTCAAGTGTTATTTTTTTATATATATGACTATTTTTCTATATATTCTAAATAAGAGGAAAATATTAAATTTAGATATTTTGATACTATAGAATTAATTATTTTTATTTTATTTTTTAAAGTTGAGTTTTAAGTGATTTTTTATTTTTAAATGTGAAACTTATTAACATTTAAAAATTTAAAAAAAAAATTGGTAAGTAATTAAAAATATTAAATTTATACTAATTTTTTCTTGTCAATCAGTAATGATCTACTATTTTATTTTTTAAAGTTTAGATATATATATTTTTATTTTGAAATATGCAATTCATTAATATTTAATAATTTATTTAAATTCATGATAAGTAATACTAGTTTTCTTGCCAATTCAAATTATTTTTTATTTATTTAAATTTTGAATTCAATAAATAATTTCTTTTCTCAAGTATTAAAATTTGTTAACATTTAAATATTATTGCGTTTATGTTATAAGTTATTTGAAATATAATATAAATCTATATTTTTATGTAATGATTGTCAAATTTATTTACATTCTAATTATATTATTTTTAAAAAAAATTAATCAATGAGAGAAGAATAAATTTATTATGCCAAAATACCAAGTTGGTTTTATTTTTCTTTTTTTTCCCCCTCCAAATCTGTCTATTTATGTGACCAACTCAATTTTTCCTCCAAAATTAATTTTTCTCCAAATATCAATCTTAATTAGTTTAGCCGGTCACTTTTACTTGATGTAGCAGGTCAGAGAACTAAATGTCTGAATTTTTTTCACTTAAAGGATAAAATTTAAAATTTTAAAATAAAAATGACTAAATCTCTAAATAGACCCAACTTACAGGACGAAAAAATAATTTTGCCAAAAATCTAGTATATTATTTTTCATTAATTTCAGTAAAAGTTGTCTTAATATATTTGTAATTGAATGGAGGAAGAAGAAGATAAAGTGGATCTTTCCATTTTTCCCCGAGTGGAAAAATAAAGGATGTCTATCTTACAATATTGTATTTGGTTTTGGTTGAAAAACTTGATTTGGTGCTGGAAAAAGGTTGGTGAGTGGAGGCTGGAATTCGATTGGAGTATGAGTTTAGTGTGCTTGAAGAAGGAGCAGAAATGGATGGTGAGTGGATTTATTGAAGCATATTTTTTTCATTTTGAAATGGGGCATTTTGAACATATTTGAAATATTACATAATATTGAAATTTAAAATCATACCATCCAAACATAAAATTTTGTTATATTATAATATTCATGAATAGTATAATCTTTCTATATTCAATCAATCTTATTACTTCCGTTCATATTCCCAAACGAACATCAGTAACACTTTACAAATTCTTCAAACTTTTCAACCACTTTTTTAAAAATTAATACTTTATTCAAAAGAGAAGCTTTTGAAAAGAGTCTTGAATGATACCCATTGACAACTTCATCATGTTCATTTTTATTTCTTTTATTATTTTTAAATTTTAGAGTGTGTGAGCAAAGTTTAATAAGATAATTTTAATTAAATATGACGTGTAATTGTACTTATCTTTAGAATATAATATAATGAATTGGGTTGATTAAATAGAGCTTGAACACAAATTTAATGTTTATGCAAAAGAAATGAAAATAAGAAGAAAGTGATAACTAAAACATTATTATTCATACTTGAATTTGAAAAAAAATAATTATTAATCTTGGAATTGCAATCTAAGTCATTCAAACTATTAGACCGATGCATCATTCATTATTTTTTGAAGATTACTTTCTAGTTGGCATATGTGTCCCAATATTAATCATTTGCTTATCCAAACAATTTGGTAAGAACATTAAATTTTGAATAAATGGCATTTGATTCCTCCAAAATTTATGATTTTAGCACTTTATCATAAGAAAATAATTTAAAAGTATTTTACCAACTTAACTTAATTTCATTATAACACATCGCTCATAATGACAATTTCAGATCAAATTTTCACCAAAATCTCTTCGTCAGTCACTGTCGTACATTATCTTTCTTATCTTTTATGCTCAAAAGCTAAAGTAAAATTTTCTTAATATTTGCCTATTATTCTCAATGGTGAATAACACAATAAACGATGGTATTTTTGCTACAAATAATATTGGTTATAATACGAGAAAATAGGCTAAGTGGGTGGATAATAATAACAAATAACGAATCTTTATGTAATTATATAATGGTTGAAATCTAATATCGTCTGATACTATTTTCAGTCACTATTTGCAACCACTTAGCTAGTTTCTCATATTACGGCTTACGGCTAACATTATTTATAGCAAAACTACCACTTTTTATCGTATTTTCACCATTGACTATAACAAAAATAATTAAATATCACGAAGTCTTTTGATTGATTTTTGAGCTAGAAAGAGCGAGAAAAGATACACGATAAAGACTAACTAAAAGTTTTGCTGTGAAAATTTTCTTTTTTGATATAAGTTGAACCTAAAATTTGAAAGCGAGTGATACAAAATGTGTAACTTGGCCATCCGAATTTTAATAAATACATCTTTAGCTAATACAACACAAAGTATGTTTGAAAAGTGTGGTAGTTGAATTAGAACATCAATTGGATTATAACAAAATTAATGTCCAAATCTTGAACATATTACATTTTATGTTGGAAACATAAATGCATCTTACCAATAATAAGGATGGAAAGGCATCCTTATACTTTTCATCACAATCTACTTAGAAGAAACTACGTAAGTCCACCTTATAAAGAGGCGAACATAACAAAAATCTTTGTACATCAGAAAACGTCTTAATTGTTGTTTTATTTAAAATCCCACCACAAAGATGGCAAAGACACAAATTGCATTTTCTGTTTTAATCTTTCTCTTCATCTTTTTCATAGGTCTCGCTCTTCATTTGCATTTATCGATCATAAACATCTAATTAATATTAATTTATATTAAATTACATTTTCATAATATATATATGTTCTATCTTTAGTCAACATTTGTCTATACTATGTTATATTTAACAATACTTTTTTTTGGTTGTCAATTTTTCTAAAACCAAACATATTTTTTCACTTATCAAAAAATACAATGGGTGAAAATTTTGATTTTTTTTTTGTCTATTTATACTTAATTTCTCAAGCTATCGAGTTTCAAAATAAATATTTTTCTTAATCAACATTTCTCAACTTCAGCAAACACATTTAAAATAGTGATCAAATCAACCATCGGCATATAATTAAAAAAAAAAACTAAATCGAACCAAGAACTTAGCAATTTATCTCCATTTTACAGACAATTGGGAATATAATTGGATTATTTTCTGTGTTTTATCATATATATAATTTTAATTAATTTTTTTTAATTAATTTTTTTTTTCCAGGTAACTCACGAGCATCACCTCAAATGTGCAGCGAATTCATTGGGTGTACCGTCACCATAAATGTATGTAAAACAAAGTGCAGACAACAATACGGTGGCCGTGGAATATGCGCCACCTCCGGCCCACCGGCTCCTCCTCCGGCTCTCCTGCAGCCAACTAAGCTGCACAAAGCTGTCAAGAAATGCTGCCATTGCAAGTGCCTATTCCGAAGGAAGAACAAAACATGCCCAAGCTGCCCAAGGTCTGCTGCATTTGCCTCCAAGGCTTAGAATGCTATAATAAAAATTCTGGCCCTTTCAACCATTTTAAATAATTTACATGAATTAACTATTATTGGAATAAATAAACAATTAGTTGAATAATTTTAGGTGTTTAAATTTCCTTTGCTACATCAAAACATTTGTTCCTTCCAATGGGGATGTTCTTATCTTGGAAGCAAGTATAACTTTAAGCCAAGTTTAATGAGTTTTAATTAGAGAATATATTGTGGTAAATCATGTTGGAATTTTTGTTACAATACTATATAATATTAATTTAATTAAAAGACAGTGAGTTGGTATGATGTTTATTAAGGTTTAACTATTCGTAAGTAGTTGCAACATGGTTCACAAATATTTTTCTAACAGATGTTATTTTTGATCAAAAAATTATTTTTTTTTCCAAAATTATTGTTAGAAGATTGAGCCATTTGCACGTATCCTAAAAATGATTAGTCATATAATACGTCAACGAACTATCACACTTAAAGAAAAGTGATTACACAATTCAAACCAGATATTATTATTTTATTAATTTTATTCCTCAATATACTAAAATCTGAAAAAAAGAGAGACCATAATGGATGTTTTTAATGAAAAATGATAACAACAGAGACAAACAATTTCTTGAATTAGTCATTGATCTTGGAATAGAAAGATTTGCAAAGATGGAAACTCCCAATCAAAATGATGCACCAATTCAGCGGCCACCAATTTGATTAAGACTTCATTTAGATTAATAAATTTAAAATTCATATTAATAAATTTATCGAGTTTGTTTGAATAATATATTAATACAATAAATTTTCTTAAACTCTTGTTTTGAACTATTTTTTTAGTCATTATTGTAGATTTTAAATTTATTTTATATGGAATAATTTGAAATTGTTCAATCTAATCCTCTCGTTAAATTCAAATCATTCCATCCAAATATAACCTAATAGTTTTTATACGCATAATATTGTCAGAAGTATCAATGCTAGAAACATAAATATGAAAGATACTATGTATATGGATTATTTACAATTCAACTAAATAATTATAATGATATTTATTTTCACAATAATTTTTTTCCGATGTTTTGTCAGTCTTCATCTTTTTAATAGGTTTCGCCGCCCTTCTTCTCTGTTAATCGATCAAGAAAAAATCTTAAGTCATTAATCTTTTTCAAATTACATTTTAAAATATGGCTATTCAATACTTCAGTTAACTTTTGAAAGTGGTTTTCTTTCTCTCTCTTTTGTTTTCTGTTTTACTATTTAGTTTAGATTATATTTTTTTATTAATTTAAAATTAATAAATCTTCACATAACATTTCTCCGTCATATTTTTAACTTTCCAAATATATACAATCGAAATTTTGATTTTTTTTTCGTCTCACTACTTTTCTTAATCAATATTTCTCAGCTTCACCAAACAATTAAAACTAGTGATTAAATCAAACATTCTATATAATCATCTCCATAATTTAAATCAAACTTGCATTTAAGATTAACCCCATATACAGCTGATGATTGGATTGTATTACTTACGGTGGCAAAGGAATGTGCGCCACCGCCGGTCCGGCGGCTCCTCCAACACTTTTGCAGCCAACCAAGCTGCAGAAAGCTGGCAAGAATTGTTGCCTTTGCCTGTGCCTATTCTCAAAGAAGAGGAACAACCCATGCCCAAACCAAACCCAAAACCTGCCGCATTTCCATCCAAGACTTAGAATGCTATAACAAAAATTCTTGCCCAGTGAACTATTTCAATTATATTACATGATTAGATTTTTATAACTACAATTGAAACACATAAAAAAGTTGAATAATATCATACGTTTGATTCCCTTTGCTGCACTGTCAAGACATTTGTATCTTGCAATGGCAATGCACTTATTATAGAAAGAAGCACAGCTTTCAACCAGATTTATGTGAGTCTTTAACTTTTCTCTGGCAAGCCATAATAGATGTTCTCAATAACAAGGATAACAACAAAGACCAACAATTTCCTGAAGAAGTCATTGTTTCTGGGATGTAAGACTTAATTTGCAGAAGTTGGAAGTTCAATTATTTATGCAATCTGTAACTGGGAATGGCCATAAGATGCTTAGCTCTAGCAGTCACTATACCAAAGTGGTCAGACATGTCCAGATCACTCGTCAGAATACCATTTGGAAGCTCCCAATCAAAGCAATGGACCAATTGTGCCAGCACCAACCTGACCACCTTGAGTCCTAGTTGCAACCCGGGGCAACTCCTCCTGCCAGAACCAAACGGTATGAGCTGAAAATCGTGGCCTTTGAGGTCTATATCGCTACCGATAAACCTCTCAGGTGAAAAGGTTTCAGGGTCAGGCCACACAAGAGGATCTCTCCCAATAGCCCACACATTAACTAATATTCGTGATTTTTTAGGTATGTGGAAACCATCAACCACACAATCTTCCATGGATTCGTGGGGGATTAACAAGGGTGCTGCAGGGTGGAGCCTTAGTGTTTCCTTCACCACAAAGTTCAAGTATTCGAGTTTGTCGAGATGTGATTCCTCCACAATATGGTCCATGCCCACCACCGATTCCAATTCTTTTTGGAGTTTTTTCATGAGTGGTGGGTGCCTAATGAGTTCTGACAGTGCCCATTCCACTGTTGTTGCTGAAGTATCCGTTCCTGCTACGAGCAAATCCTGAACAAAGAACAATATATTTTTTTTTTTTGGTTCCAATTATTTTCATTTTGTTGTAATTTGATATCAAAAGGAAGAGCAGAATTGCAGATTAAATTACAAAAATATGCAGTTTATAAAAAGAGAATCAAGAATTACCAGGAGCACGGCCTTGACATGGCGGCGATCGAATTCGAATCCAGCTTCTCCAGACTCCATAATAGATATCATTGTATCAACAAAGTCCTCAGTCTGCTTCTTCTCTTGCTTATTCCGAACATGATCATCGATAATTTTCTCCAGAAACCCATCAAAAATCTTGCTCAACTCCTTCATCCTACTATTCATTCCCTGAAGATCAAGCACCCCAATATACGGAAAATAGTCCGCAAGATTAAATCTCGCACCAACCTGCAATGTCTCCGTAATCACAGCTTTAAACCCCTTCTCATCCAAATCCCTGTCAGCAAACTTTCTCCCAAACACCATCAGGCAATTCATATCCCCAATCAGGGCTGAAACTCTGGCGCTGACATCAACAGTTTCCATCATTTCAGCAGCCTGTTTGAGTGAACTAACCAGCAGCCCGAGCTCGGCTTTTCTCATGGGCTGAAATTGGTTGATCCTATGGTTACTCAGCAGCTCAAAGGTGCAGAGTTTTCGCATGTTGCGCCAGTACGGGCCGTATGGCCCGAAAACCAAGTTTCTCTGCTCATAGCTTATATAATTCGCGGCATCGCTTCGGGGCCTGCTGGCGAAAACAAGATCATTGGTCTTGAGGACGAGCTCCGCTGCGGCGGGAGAAGATACAACGATTGCAGGCACGAAGCCTAAGCGCAGGCCCATAATCGGGCCATGTTTTCGGGCTAGATGACATAGGTCCTGGTGAGGATTCATCCCCAGCAGGTGGAAATGGCCTAAAATGGGAAGCCCTCTTGGACCCGGAGGCAGCCTTTTCTTCTTTGTCAGGCTGAGCAGTTCTTGAAGGAGATAAACAAGTATAATAACTGATAAAGCTGTCCAAATCCAGGCCATTTTTTAGTATGCTTTTTTCTGTCTTAATTTTTCTACATGGAGTACGATGTATTTTAGCAGATGGGTCTGAAGTAATAACTAAGTTTCTGGTTCAGTATTTAATGAAGAAGTATGTGGAATTATGTTGGGTGGCCCAAACTCTTTTAATTTAAAAAAATAGGAAAGTTAGGTGAAATTTGAAAAGAAGTCGTCAATTTTCTTCAATTGACTTATTTGATTTGAAATAGTAGTATTGCGACATACCAAAAAAAATGTATTTTAATACTTTTTTTATTGTTGTAATTAATGTAGATTTGGAAGAAATTTTTTGATGTTTTCTTCATTGAATTTTCTTCTAGGTATTTGTTATATATATATATTTTATTTGAAGGTTTCCACGTAAAATTCACGTTTTGTCTATTTTAAAAGAATTTATTTTTCTTCTCTTAAGTTACCTAACAAGACCAATCAGATCATTTTCAGTCCATCGCCAGTAAACTAAATCCAAAAGAATGATTTTTATTCTAAAGAAGCAAGGCCCTTGCATGTTAGATGCTACCATTTTCTTGCTTCTTTCACTGGAAAGAAGTATTCGTAGTCAATCCTGACATCAAATAAATCTACTTGATGAAAGAGAATGAACTTTGTTTTGTGTTTAGGTAATATTTACCTAAAATAAGATTTTCAATCCTCCATGATACTTATCAATTATTACTTCCCTTAAACAATTATATATTTTTATTAATTATAATATAATAATATTGATAAAATATGTACAATGTTATTAAATATAATAAAATAATATTAATAAAATATTTATAATTAAAAATAAATTTTAAAAATTATCGGATTATTATTTTTAACAAATCATTTAAATAAATTTTCATTCTCAACACATTATTTAATCCATTTACTAAAATAAATTATCTAAAAATCATATCCTCCCAACATGTGGATCAATCAACATGTTACTTGCTTCCAGCGGTAGGGTGAGGGTTTGAATTCTGGTGGAACCTGCGGCTGAATTTCACTATGGAGCAATCATTGTACTGCCAGTGGGACCCTGCGGCCGAAGTTTGGTATGGGGCAATCACTTTGAAAACAGCTCTTTATGCGCAGAAGTGTACAGTTATGGGGGAACTTGTGATTGAATTGAAACATATCCCACTATTTAACTTCTCCTAAATGTTTGGGCAGGTGGTTAGAAGGTTCAAAACTGACTGGTGTAAGTCAGGAATTTGAGTATAAAATAAAATAATAATAACAACAAACAAAGAGTTACAACTCATTTATTTTATTTTTTCTCATTGAACTTGTTCCAGATTTTCACTTTTTGAACCCGAAATCGTATTTGATTTTGAGTCCTTTTTATTAAAATAGGACTTTTCTCAGCTGAAAATGCCCACCCGAAACAAAGGTCCATCCCCGACACCCCCATTTTCCAAACCTAATGTTGACCCACTTGGACAAAAGTCAATCAACGCCACTTCAATCTTGTCTTGGCTACTTCACCATATTTTCCAAGTCAACTCCAAAAGTCATTTCTTAACATAGAATTAAATCGTGCATTTTCCACAAAAAATCTATTTACATGTAATGAACAAGAAATCATGGAGTCCACTCTCCACTATAAAATAATATTAAACAAAAATAAGTGGGACCCAGTCCATGATTTTCTACTAATGAAATAATACGGACCCCACCATTTAAAAATATGTCATATTTTATAATAATAAAATTCTCCAAATCTATTTAAAACCAAACCTAATCTCATTCTTAATTCTATGTATTTTCCATTAGAAATGTCTAAATTAAATATATTTTTACTTTTATTAAAAACCAAATCCCATTGAAAGTATTTAATATGCCAAATCTCACGAGAAAAAAAAAACAAACAAGACCTAAATTTTGCACATTATTATTCTTAATTTTTATTTTTATTTTGACAGAAATTATTTGTAACCTAATTTTTATGCCTATCCACATTTTCCCAACGTATTTTATATGGCGTAGTTGACTGGGCCAGCCTTTACCCTGCGTATTCAGTGGGAAATAAGTATTATTGAAATTATAATTTTTTTTTGCTGTAAAATCTTTTACTTGGAACTTGTGATTTTAATATGTTACCTTCAGTAACAAATTGTGATTTTAATATTTTTAGATCCAAAGTCTTTGGAAAGAATAATGGCTACCTGAGATGCATATGGGCTGGTTCACTTGAAAGAAATAAGTAGCAATTAAGGGTTTTCTTTTTTCTTTCTTTTTTTTTAAAATTGAGTATTATAAAAAAACAAATGAAATAAGTATATAAAATATTCATTACTATTAATAAAATTCAAAGTTTTGTATTTTTTCCTATTATTTTTTTTCCAGTTCGATTACATCTTGCTTTGATTACACCAAGGAAAAAAAAAGATCATCGGCCAAGTCACAAGTAAAATGATTTATGGCAACATATTTTAGCACTGCCATAAGTACTTACTTGATCCAGTTTCTATCAAATAATAGAATGGCAAAATCAATCAAATAGAATTAAATTGAGTAGATTTGAATATATTATTGTTCAAATTTATTTAAATTTTTATCAAATTTTAAAACTTGTGTTTGAAAATAATTTGATTGTTAATTGAATTAAATTTGAACAAATTTTAATCGAGTTGAACATAAATTATGTCTAAATTCTTTAATTATTTTATATATTTATTATTATTTTATTATTAATTAAGTTGAGTTCGAGCCGACTTTTTAATTTTGTTTAATGAAAAATTATATTCATACTTGATTTATTATATTTAACGAATTACAGATAAGTTTTTATGAATTGATTTCAAATTGAATATAGAGTAGTTGATTTATTATGTTTAACAAATTGAGTTTAAATGAACTTTTACAATTCCATCTTTTATATTGGCTATTGAATAATCAGCCAGTCCTATTCAATTTCATATGATATCTTTTATTTGTATATAAATTTTATTGAATTGTCTTAATGATCAAATTTAGTAATTTTGATTGTAGGGATGTGTTCAATTATAATTTAAGTTTAAAAAAATTAATTAATCCATCTGAATGAGTCCAAAATATTTCAAATAACTATAAGTATCCCTATATCCCCAATCCATTATATTAATACGATTTCAAAGTAAGAAACAAATCTGGCGTTTTCAAAAATGACTCCATTGGTCAAATCAAACACGACTTTTGTTGTTGATGCTGATGGTTGGAATATCATAACTATGGAGTGGTCAAAAAACGTGTATTTGTTGATTATGTTATACAAAAATGGAAATTCGTGTGGACTCATCTATGTGATAACCCATCTCAATAATAGAGGGCATTAAAAGAATGTTTGCAAACATTTTTTTTAAGTGTTTCCACGGCCCTCTTGTTTTCATTTTCAAAGGTTATCATTTTATTTTGTATTATTTAAAATTTTGAAAATACATATATTTTACTCATTTTATAAAAAATACAATTTATTTTTATTTAATAAAATTTCACGTCTTTTTATGCATATTTCAAAATTTATTTTTAAATCTAATGATATTTTATATTTTGTCATGAACAAAATATTGTAAAACAAGTATAATTTCGTTTTCAATTATATAGTGAATATAAAAATATAACTAATTTAAATATATTTTTATTTTTATATGAAAATTCAGTAAAAATATTTTCAACTTTAAAAATATTGAAAACATGAAAATGAGTTTGAAAATAGGACCAACGTAAGCTTTTTTACTCTAAGTTAATTTTTGTGTGGATATTTTGTTATACAACTTTTGCTTTTCATTCACTAAATTTAAGCCTCAAAAAGCTAAAAGCTGGAAGTTGGGTGGGGAATACTTTTGTTAGCTTTTGGTATTTTCATAAATAAATCAAAATTATACTAGGTAATTTTGTCCTTAATTATTTATCAATAACCCCACGTTATCCCTCATTTCCTCAAATCATATTTATCTTCTTTTCTTTTAAATTCCATGTTCTATTATTAAACATTGTAACAATTAATATAATTCTTCTTCGTTTTCCTTTTCTTTTTTCTACCCTTTTACTTCATTTTCCTCGTTTTTCTATTTTCTTTTTCCTTTTTCCATTTTTTCTATGGCCTTGGTTTATTTTGTAAAAAATTCAATAGCAAAAACTTAAAATTTTGAATTTACATTTTAAAACACAGAACACAAGCTATATATATTAGTCGAGTGGGGTTAAAACTTCAATTAAAAAATTTGGTGTTTATTGGAATTGCAAATGGAGGAAGAAGAAGAAGATAAAAGTGGATCTTTCCATTTTCTCCCGAGTGGAAAAATAGAGGACGCCTATCTTTCAATATTGTATTTGATTTTGGTTGAAAACTTTATTTGGTGCTGGAAAAAAGCTGGTGAGTGGAGGCTGGAATTAGGTTGGAGTATGAATTTAGTGTGCTTGAAGAAGGAGCATAAATGGATAGTGAGTGGGTTTATTAAAATATTTTTTCATTTTTGAAAGGCCCATTTTGAACATTTCACGTGCTATTCTAGAATATTTCTAATTTCAAACAAAAAGATTTGAAATATTACATAATATTGAAATTTACAATCATATAATCCAAACATAAAACTTAATCATATTATAATATTTATGAATAGTATAATCCCGTTCAATTCAATTAATCTTACTAATTATATCATATCCCAAACGGGTTCTCAGTAACACTTTGCAAATACTTCCAACTTTTACTTTTCAATCATTTTTCTAAAAATTAATATTTTATTAAAAAGAATTTTTTTTTGAAAACACTCTCTAAATGATACCCATTGGCGACTTCCATCATGTTCATTTTCATTTCTTCTATTATTTTTAAATTTTAGAGCGCGTTAGAAAAGTCTAATGAGATAATTATTAAATCTTAAATATGCTGCTAAATCAGTTCTGGTCATTGGTGATATCAATTTACATCCCTAATGCGATTGAAATAATAATATTTCACATTTGTTGTTAATCACCCTTCGTTTCTAATGGTGGAGGAATTGGAAGGAGTTTTCTTCGCTCTTTGACCGCCAAAATAAACAAAGAAAGCCACTATAATATAATATAAATCATATAAATATGACATGTAATTGTACTTATCTTTAGAATATTATTTAATGAATTGGGTTGATTAAATAGGGCTTAATATAAATTTAATGTTTATGCAAAAGAAATAAAAATAAGAAGAAAGTGATAACTAAAACATTATTATTCATACTTGAATTTGAAAAAAAAAACTAATTATTAATCTTGAAATTTCAGTCTAAGTCATTCAAACTATTAGAACGAATATGTGTCCATAATGTTTGATATTAATCATTTGCTTATCCAAACAATTTTGTAAAAACATTAAATTTTAGATAAATGACATTTGATTCTTCCAAATTTGATTGTTTTAGTTCTTTATCATAAAAAAATAATTTAAAAGTATTTTACCGATTTAACTTAATTTCATTATAGCTATTCGCCCATAAATAAATTTTAGATCAAAATCTCACCAAAAATCTTTCTGTCTGCCACTGTCGTGTATTATTTTTCTTATATTTCACGCTCAAAAGCCAAAACAAAAAAATTTCTTAATATTTGTTTGCTATTGTCAATGGTGAACAACACAATAAACGATGGTATTTTTGCTACAAATAATATTAGTTATAATACAAGAAAACGAGCTAAGTGTATGGATAATAACAACGAAGAACAAGTTTTTATATAGTGGTTAAAATTTAATATTGAGTGATATCATTTTCAGTCACTATTTGCAACCACATAGCTAATTTCTTGTACTACGACTAACATTATTTACAACAAAAGTACTATCTTTCATCATATCTTCATTATTGACTATAACAAAAAATAATTAAATATCACAAAGTCTTTTGATTGACTTTTGACCTGGAAAGAGTGAGAAAAGACACATGATAAAGACCGATTGAGAGTTTTGTAGTGAAAATTTTCTCATTTAATACAAAATGTGGTCTTAAAATTTGAAAGTGAGTGATACAAAATGTGTAACTTGCCATCCAAATTTTAATAAGTACATCTTTAGCTAATGCAACACAAAGATGTTTGAAAAGTGTTATAGTTGAATTAGAACATCAATTGGATTATAACAAAATTAATGTCCAAATCTTGAACATATCTTCAAAGTTACTTTTTAGGTTGGAAACATAAATGCATCTTACCAATAATAAGGATGGAAAGACAACATTATACTTTTCATCACAATCTACTTAGGGAAGAAACTACGTAAGTTCACCTTATAAAAAGGCAAACATAACGAAAACCTTTGTGCTGCGAAAACATCTTAATTGTTACTTTATTTGAAATCGCACCACAAAGATGGCAAAGACACAAATTGCATTTTCTGTTTATATCTTTCTCTTCATTTTTTTCATAGGTCTCGCTCTTCATTTCCATTTATTGATCATAAACATCTAGTTATTATTAATTTATATTAAATTACATTTTCATAATATGAAAGTGGTTTTCTTTCTTTCTCTTTTGTTTTCTGTTTTACTATTTGGTTTAGATTATATATTTTTTATTAATTTAAAATTAATTAATTTTCACATAACATTACTCGGTCATATTTTTAACTTTCCAAATACACACACAATTGAAATTTTGATTTCTTTTTTTCGTCTTACTTTTCTTAATCAATATTTCTCAACTTCACCACACAACTCATTGGATTAAAACTAGTGAATAAATCAAACATTGTATATAATCATCTCCATAATTTAAATCAAACTAGCATTTGAGATTAACCCCATATACAGCTGATGATTGGATTGTATTACTTATGGTGGCCAAGGAATGTGCGCCACCGTCGGTCCGACGGCTCCTCCTCCAACACTTTGCAGCCAACCAAGCTGCAGAAAGCTGGCAGGAATTGTTACCTTTGCATGTGCCTATTTTCAAAGAAGAGGAACAAGCCATGCGCAAACCCAAAGCCTGCCGCATTTTCTGTCGTATAAAATAGTGTATTTACATATAATAAATATTCTATATTGAAAAGTGTTTGTTCATATTGTATCTTTATTTATATGTATTTGTCCCATATTAATTGTTGATTAGAGTCATGAAATTCTTCTTGATATATAAATATATGTAAGAAATAATATATATATATATATATAACAAATAAATAAAAAAAAAAGAAAGAGAAAGAGAGATCATGAGTTTCAACGGGTGGATTTGCAAGTCTGCCTACTTTCAAAATTAATACTTGAAATTTTGAATGAAGGGGAATTAAAACAATTCTCTTGGGAAGGATTGCAATTATTGAAAGCAATTTTTAAAAGTTTGTAAATAACTTCTTCTTTACAACAAAAAGATATACGAATTACGAAATTGAAACTTTTCTTAAAACAATGAACTTTCTATCTTTCTTTATGTATATATTTTTCTTTAATCAACTACTTGTAATTTATGCTCCAAAAAATTTTAAGTAGTGTAAATTTAGAATTTTTGTGATCATAGGCTTGTCTTCTGGAGATTAATTCCTTGAAAATCATTTACAGCTTAGTGAGAGAAATTAATACTGTAAAGAAAGCATTTTTAAAGGTGTGACTATCCTATACAGATTTTCCAAACCCACTAAAACAAAAACCACATACAACAGTTTTAAGGAATTACAAATTTTGCAATGGAGTTTGTTCTGGTCAAGGTACAATTGCATGATGGAGACAAATTAGAGAGGTTGAATAGGCTGAACTATAAACGCTAGAGTTTGAAAATGGAATACCCTTTAATAATTACAAATGCGTTCTACGTGTTGTTTGAATAATGTCCAAAACATGTGACTGATCCGATAGCAACAAAAGCACAAAAAGTAGAGGCGGCAAAAAAGGTTAAGAAATGGAAAGATGATGACTTCATTTGCCATTTCACCATCCGCCAGTCCTTGAACAACACATTGTTCAACGTTTTTCACATTCACAAAACTGTTGTAGAAATTTAGAATGCTATAAAGAGAAGGTATGTTAATAAAGATGTTGGAAATAAGTCTTTTTTGGTTAATAAGTATGTTGAGTATAAGATGGTGGATACTAAACCTGTTATTGATTAAATAAATGAGTTAAATGATATAGCAACAGAATGTGCTAATTCAAGTGAACCTATTTCTGATACCTTCTAAGTTTCTACTATCATTGGTAAACTTCCTCCTTCATGGAAAGATTACCAAAAGAAATTGAAGCACATGAAGAATTGCATTTCTTTGGACGAACTTCTTCAAGGTATCCAAATTGAGACTGAAAGTCTTAAAAGGGATGATTCAATTTCAGCGTAAAAAATAATAGTGTGAATCAAGTGGAAGAAAAGAACCTTCAAGGAATTTCCAAAGAAAATCAAGAAAAATCCAAGAAGATGAAGAACTTCAATTAGAACAAGAATGAAGAACATAGGAATCCCAAGAAGAAAAAGAAAAGACATTACTATGTTTGTGGTAGATCTAGTCATTTGGCTAGGGAATGTCGTCATCGCATGGGACAAAAGAAAAATGATGAGACAAATTTGGTGGAAAATGACTTGATTGCTATGCTTATCGAAATTTGTTATTAATGACATTAATTCAATATGGTGGGTGGATTCGAGTGCAACTTGTCGTGTGACTCCAAATTGGAACTTGTTCAAGACATATGAAAAACTTAATGAGATAAAAACAGTCTACATGGACAACTCTTCAACTAGTCTACATGGGCAACTCTTCAACTAGTAAAGTTTTAGGCAAAAGAATTATTCTTCTTCCTCTTACTTAGGGAACTAGTAAAGTTTTGGGCAAAGGAATTATTCTTCTTCCTCTTCCTTTGGGAAAAACTTTGAAAATTGTGTACCATATTCTCTCCATGAGGAAGAATCTTATATCAATTCATAAGTTGAACGAAAATGGCTTTAAAATAGCTTTTGAATCCCAAAGAGTGATCTTTACTAAGAAGTGATCATTTGTTGGAAAATGCTACATTAAAGACAATATGTACTTGTTGAGCATTAATAATAATATTTCTATTTTGTCTTACTTTGTTGATTCTTTTCATTATGTTGAAAATGATAAGCATGATATTTGGCACTTTAGATTAGGACATATTGGTATGAATGATATGAATCATATGATTAATTATAAATTAATTCACAAGTCTTCATCTACTCTATCTATGGATGTTGTGCACAATCTAAGTTGACTAAAACTTCTTTTGCAAGTGTAATTAGATCAACTAGTTTACTTTAACTCATTCATACTAATATATGTGATAATAAAGAAAGTGTTACTAGAGGTGGAAAACGTTACCTTATTACATTTATTGATAATTTTTCTAAATTCATTTATATGTATTTATTAAGAACTAATGATGAGTTTAAAATCTTCAAAGAAGAAGTTGAAAACAAAACCAATTTAAGGATCAAAAGATTGAAATCTGATAGAGTTGGTGAATATTTTTCTAATGAGTTTATATCATTTTGTTTACAAAATGGTATAGTTAGAAAATTTTCAGCACCTAATACTCCACTACAAAATGAAGGATTAGTCCGGCGAAGTTGGGATATCTGAGTCATTAAAAATAAAATAAAATATCATTAATGGAAATGGTTAGTGTCATGCTAATACACTCTAAACTTCCAATGAGTTATTAGGGAGAGGCCCTACTAAGTTCTTGTTACATTAGTAATAGAATTGTGAATAAAAAATATATGAAAATTCCATATGAGTTGTTGGTTGGGCATAAGCCTAGCATTAAACACTTGAAGGTATGGGGTTGAATTGCATATGTTTTAGATGCAACTTTGAAAAGGCCAAAACTTGGTAGTAAAGTTGTGAAATTTGTTTTTTGTTGGATATTCTTTACTCAGTAAAGTATATAGATTTCTTAAACTTAGTGATAATAGTGTACTTGAAGCTAGGCATGCTATATTTTCTGAAAATTTAACTATTAAATATGCTGATAAAATAGAACTAAATAGTGACTTGTTAAATGAACTTGAAATAAAAAAATGAGACTAATTCACATGTTCCATCTAGCTCACGCATGTATGTTAGAACATTAGTGAATGATGCAAATTTGAACAAGAATGAAAATGATGAAATTTTTTGATTAATGAGAAGTAAGAGACATAGAATTAAAAAGATTTTTGGTCATGATATGATAACTTACATATTAGAAGAGAATCCTAAATCTTTTCAAGAAATTATGTCATTATCTGACTCAAATATGTGGAAAAAAGCCATGGATGATGAGATTAAATCAATTCTTAATAATTAAATATGGACTCTTGTGGATCCTCATCCCAACACTAAACCTATTTGCTGTAAATAGGTTTTAAGAAAGAAACTTAAAACTAATGGTACTGTTGAAAAGTACAAAGTAAGATTAGTATTCAAAGGTTATAGTCAAAAGTAAGATATAGACTATTTTGAGACATTTTCTCCTGTTACAAAATTTACATCTATCATAGCTATTTTTGCTATTGCTTCTATTGATGACTTAGATCTATATCAAACGAATGTCAAAACTGCTTTTTTAAATGGAGGCTTAGAAGAAGAAATTTACATATATCAATCGGAAGGATATGTTGTTAAAGGTGAAGAACATAAAGTATATAAATTAAATAAGTCATTGTATGGTTTTAAGGAAGCACCTAGATAATGGTATAAAAATTTTTAGCATGAAATTAGAAAATTTGGTTTTAAGAATAGCAAAACAGAAAGTTGTGTGTTTGCTAAAGTTATTTTTGAGTATAAAGTGTTTCAAACTTTATATGCTGATAATTTGCTTATATTTGGTTCCAATATAACATGCGTAAATGAAACTAAATATTATTGAAACAGGCTTTTGACATGAAAAACTTATGTCCACCAGATGTCATTTTGGGGGGGTCAAAGTTCTCAAAAGAGATAGAATTTATATATTAACACAATCTCATTACATTGACAAAGTGTTGAGGAAGTTCAATTACTTTGATTGCAAAATAAGTAAATGTCTTATTGATTCTCATGTGAAACTAATTCTTAGCAAATGAGAAGCTGTAAATCAAGAAAAATATTCCAAAACAATTGGTAGCATCATGTATGTGGTGAATCACACAAGGCCTGATCTTGCTTGTTCAATTGGCATATTAAGTAGATTTACTACCAATCTAGTGAAGAACATTGGAAGGAACTAAAGAGAGTACTAAGGTACTTGAAATTCACTATGAACTATGGCTTACACTATAAATGTAGTTCATCTACACTTGAGTGTTATAGTGACGAAAATTGGGCAACTAACACAACTGACTCCAAGTCAACAAATGGTTGGTCGTTCACTATAGGTGGTGCCGTAGTTCTTGGTCTTTAAAGAGGCTTGTATTGCTTTATCTTCTATGGGATCTGAATATATAAAAATATCTATTGCAAGCAAAAACATTATGTGGTTTAGAAGATTCTTTAGAACTATTCCTTTCTTACATCCTAAAAAAGATCCAACTACTTTGTATTATGATAATCAATCTGTGATTTATAATACAAATAATGTGAGAATATCAAGTCATATCAAACACATTTCTATGAGATATAATCATATTAGAAATATGGTTTAAAGAGGGAATACTGTACTTGAGTATCTCTCTACAAATTAAATATTAGCTGATCCACTAACAAAATCTTTATCTGGAGAAAAGATTACAAAGATCATGAAAGATATAAGGCTATTACTGATTGAAATAATATCTTGACTAAAACCAACTCTATCTTAAGGCACAAGTCACACATTTATCACTTTATGCATGAGAGTTAAAAAGACAATTCAATATTAGACATTGGTGAAATGGGAACTTGGATACATTTCAAGTGCACAACTAAGAAATAGTGGGGGTGACACTACTTTGAAAGTTCCATATTTGATCTATGTACTTTTATTACCACAACAAATGTAGGTTGGATTTAAAATCCTTAATAGACTTATAGCATTGTAGAATACGTTGTGGACATTCTTGATGAGTCTATTGATGAGTGTAAATTATACCCATTAATTGTGCGTCATTTGCTCAAATTTTTAATTAGTTTTCGAGATTTTTTTTAACATTTATTTTGCAGAGTTAAAGATAAAGAAAGAATATCATTGGATGCACGAAAATCTACATTTTTATTAAATTAAAAAAAAATAAGTCGTTCAGTGAACAGTAGTTACAGTGCCTAGGCGCTGCAGCTACTGGAAAATGAACTCTGTCCAGTGAAGGTAGCGCTTAGGTGCTGTCAGATGAGTCTATGAGAGTAAAATTGACATTTTACCCTCTTTAGAGCATCCCAATCAGATTTTTTAAATCTCAAGAGCCTCGAAATGAGGAGGAAGAGAGATTAGAGACAAAGAGGGAGAGATAGAAGATTGGAGAAAAGGAAGAACAAGTTAAGAAGAAAGAATTTTAGGGAAGATGAGAGAATTCTTCCAAGCTTGAACAAAGATATTTATAAGGAAAGAAAAACTCATCATCTTTGAAGTTTGATTTTATTTCCATCTCTTCATTTGAATATGTATATGAATATTGTTAAGATATTTTTCATTTTCACCATGAACTAATATTGACCCGAAAGGTGATATATGTATCTAGTTCTCTGTGTAGAGAACCATAAATGGCATGTGAGATAGGAATATATTTTCATGATTTGTGTAGTTTTGTTGGAAATCCATAAAACTAAATGAATTATTCATTGTTGTAATTCACATAGGAATATAGTGAATTAACAATTGATGGTATTTTCATTAGACCTTGGAAGAGGTTAGTGGATAATTTAAAAATTTTCGACTATCACTTGAAAAGTAAGTTGAAATTGATGAGATACATTATTCAACTCAAATTAATTATGATGAAATCATAATTCTAGATCTTTATAATTATTAATATTCATTTTTATTCGATTTTGCGCATCATTTTTTAGAGTAATTTAAATTCATTTGCATTAATTGTCACTCAATTTCGTTTGTTTAAATAAAATTTGAATTGACAAAATTTTGGTATTTAGTAATTCAATAGTTTCGTGGGAACAATAATCTATTCATCATTTTATTACTTGTAATGATAGCGTGTACTTGCGTTCACGAATTTTCGCAACATCTACCTATACAAGTAGAGAAGTGAGAGATCATTTCATATGGATTACTTGGTAAAATCCTAGAGTACTTGTGAAAACCAAAATTAAGCACAAGACCCATTTATAAATGTGTGGCAAAACAAAAGAAGCATGAAATCATACATAATGAAAATATGTTTCCATAGTGTTTCCACATTCAACCATAAATTAAAGGTTTGTCCACTTCATAGCTATTCAATATGCAAAACAAATTGATATTTATTTTTATATTATATGTAAATAAGTATGGAATTGTTGTATAAAATAATGTATTTATATATAACAAATGTCCCGCATTGATTGTTAACTAGAGTCATGGAGCTCTTTTTTATATATAAGTTTGATAAATTTTATCAAACTATCTTGGAGTCCTCTTATTACGAGGAAAAATCAAGAAAAACTTATAATTCACTTTTTGTATATATATATATATGTGTGTGTGTATGAAATAAATAAATAAAAAAAAGAAAAAAAGAGGGAAATAGGTTATGATGAGTGTCTTTCATCAAAATACGCCTTTTGATAAGAATTGCAATTCTTGAAAGCAAAGACATCTCTTGAAAAAGATTGTAGTTTTTGAAAGTAATTTTTAGAAGACTGTAAATAATTTTTATTTTACAAAGAAAGAAATACAAATTACGAAATTGAGATTTTCTCTAAAATAGTGAACTTTCTATTTTTCTTTCTGCATATTTTTTTTTTATTAATTTGTGATTTCTGCTCTAAAAAATTTTAAATAATGTAAATTTAAAATTTTAGTGAGCATAAGCTTTGTATCATGTAGATTAATTTCTTGAGAATCATTGTGAGTGAAATTAATAACTTAAAAAAATATATTTAATGGTGTGTCTTTCATACCAACTAAAACAAAAACCACATGCAACATTTCCGGCCTAGAATGTTAAAACAAAAACTCTTGCCCTGTGAACTATGTTCTTATTCTAGAAGGAAGCACAGTTTTCAACCATAGTAAGAAGTTTAATTATTTATGCAATTAATCGATAACTGGGAATGGCCATAAGATGCTTAGCTCAAGCAGTGATTAATGATTTGGAAGCTCCCAATCAAAGCAATGCACCCATTGTGCCACCACCAACCTGACCATCGTGAGTGCTAGTTGCATCCCGGGGCAAATCCTCCTGCCAGAACCAAACGGTATGAGCTGAAAATTGCGGCCTCTGGGATCTATATCGCTACCGATAAACCTCTCAGGTGAAAAGGTTTCAGGATCAGGCCACACATTAGGATCTCTCCCAATAGCCCATGCATTAACTAATACTCGCGATTTTTTTGGTATGTGGAAACCATCAACTACGCAATCTTCCATGGATTCGTGGGGGATTAGCAATGGTGCTGCAGGGTGGTGCCTTAGTGTTTCCTTCACCACCGAGTTCAAGTATTCGAGTTTGTCGAGATGTGATTCCTCCACCATATGGTCCATGCCCACCACCGATTCCAATTCTTTTTGGAGTTTTTTCATTACTGGTGGGTGCCTAATGAGTTCTGATAGTGCCCATTCCACTGTTGTTGAACTATCCGTTCCTGCTCGGAGCAAATCCTGAACAAAAGAACAATATTTTGTTGTGATTTGATATCAAAAGGAAGAGCATAATTGCAGATAAATTACAAAATATGCAGTTTATGAAAAGAGAATCAAGAATTACCAGGAGCACGGCCTTGACATGGCGGCAATCGAATTCGAATCCAGCTTCTCCAGACTCCATAATAGCTATCATTGTATCAGCAAAGTCCTCAGTCTGCTTCTTCTCTTGCTTGTTCCGAACATGATCATCAATAATTTTCTCCAGAAACCCGTCAAAAATCTTGCTCAACTCCTTCATCCTACGGTTCATTCCCTGAAGATCAAACACCCCAATTTACGGAAAATAGTCTGCAAGATTAAATCTTGCGCCAATCTCCATTGTCTCCATGAACACAGCTTTAAACCCCCCTTCTCATCCAAATCCCTGTCAGCGAACTTCCTTCCAAACACCATCAGACAATTCATATCCACACTCAGGGCCGAAACTCTGGTGCTGAGATCCACAGTTTCCCTCATTTCAGCAGCCTGTTTGAATGAACTAACCATCAACCCGAGCTTGGCTTTTCTCATGGGCTGAAATTGGTTGATCTTGTGGTTACTCAGCAGCTCAGAGGTGCAGAGTTTTCGCATGTTGCGCCAATACGGGCCGTATGGCCCGAAAACCAAGTTTCTCTGCTCATAGATTATATAATTCGCGGCATCGCTTCGGGGCCTGCTGGCGAAAACGAGATCATGGGTCTTGAGGACGAGCTCCGCTGCCGCGGGAGAAGATACAACGATTGCAGGCACGAAGCCTAAGCGAATGCCCATAATCGGGCCATGTTTTCGGGCTAGATGATATAAATCCTGGGGAGGATTCTTCCCCAGCAGGTGGAAATGGGAAGCCCTCTTGGACCCGGAGGCAGCCTTTTCCTCTTTGTCAGGCTGAGCAGTTCCTGAAGGAGATAAACAAGTACAATCACTGATAAAGCTGTCCAAATCCAGGCCATTTTTAGTATGCTTTTTCTGCCTTAATTTTTCTAATTGGAGTACGGTGTATTTTAGCAGATGGTTCTGAAGTAATAACTAATGTTCTGGTTTACAATTTAACAGGTATACGTTCGGTAAAATCGGTAAAATCGTATCTTATCGAATTGAATCAAATTGAATTGTAATTTTAGTATAAAAAATTTTCAAATTGAATTGTAATTTTAGTATAAAAAATTTTCAAATTGAATATCGAACGATTCGCTTCGATAATTATCAAAAAAATTTCAATAATTTAGTACGATTTTGATAAATCAAAATTTAAAAAAAAAATAAAAAATTACTCCCTCTTTTTTCAATAATTTATGCATAATAATTATTAATCAAGGTTGACCTATATAAAATATAATTCAATCATTTATACTATTTTTAAAAATTTATTTTCAATCATAAATGGCCATTATTTGGGTAAAGGTAAATAATTGAATTGTTGAAAACAAAAATATGCTTATATATTTATTTCATTTGTGACTAATAATAAATAATTAAGGAATCAACTTACATTTAGTTTAATTCGTAAGTAATGAGTATTCAATTGGTATTTTGGTGATGCATTTCATAAAAAAAAAATGACACTCTTTTAGTTATTAAAAATAATATATATATATATTATTTTTATTAAGTTAAATTTTAATTATCTTCATAAGCACCAACTAAATAATTATTAATTAATTACTAAACAATTGAATATAAGGATAATAAACTAAAAAATATTTAAAATGTCAAAATTAATCAACAATATTTTAAAAAAATAAATTAAAAAAATTGGTATTCAGTTCAATATAGTATAACGAAAATAAATATCGATACTGAATCGAATATCAAAATTTAAAAAAATATATACTGAATATCGAATAAAAGATTTTAATTTAATTTTAATTTATTCTTAATTTTCAATTTCGATACGATTTGATTAGTTTATTTAACAAAGGATTTGGAATTTGGTTGGGTTGGTTTCACCCCTGTATGGGGTGGGCCCAACTCTTAATTTAAGAAAATAGGAAACTTTGGTGAAATTTGCAAACAAGTTGGCAATTTTCTTCAATGACTTTGTGAGACTGTCATCTTTGTTTACGACATATAATATTAATTTATAATTGATGATTAAAATTTATTATAATATAAATTCAACTCTTTTATGGCTATTTGGAGATGCAGAAGAACCAAGAAGAAACAATGAAGAGAGGAACTCTTTCAAAATTTCAGAGAATTTGGTAGAAAGGCTTTTTAGGGAGAGAATAAATATTGTGATTATGTATTATAAAATAGTTGAGTCGAATTTCTCTATGAGAATATGAACTTTGGAAAAATGAGTGAATTTTTTTATTTGATTTTAAGCAATAATATAATGAAATACCAAAAGAGAAAGTATTTTAATATTTTTTTTTATTGCTGTAATTATCTCAAATTTAGGGTAAAAGTTAGAGGTTTTCTTTAATGGATTTTTTTTCTAGGTATTTGCCCTATAGATTTTTTTTTTTAATTTTGGAATTTTCCATAAGATTTACTTTGTTTGGTTCTATTTTGAATAATCATTTTTTCTTCTCCCAAAATGAAAACTTTTGGTGATAGCATTTCCTGAAATAAGATTTCAGTAATCAACATACTTATCAAGTGCTACTCCACTTAACAATAGTATATTTTACTATACTTCTTCTAACTACGATAAAACAACATTAACAAAAATAAAATAATATTAACAATATATCTACAATTAAATATATTTTTTAAAATACATCACATTATTCTTTTTTAATAAATTATTTAAATAAATAATAAAATATGGCTTCTTCACCATAATTTTCAAATGGTCACTTCTTCACATAGGGTAAATCGTGCATTTCCACAAATAAAAAATAAAAAAAATTACATATAATAAACAAGAAATCATGGAGTCCACTCTACTATACAATATTATCAAACAAAAAAAAATAGGACCTAGCCATGATTTTTTACCACGAAAGGACTCCACCATTTAAAAATATTTCGTATCTTTATAACATAAAATCTCTCCAATTCTATTCAAAATGTCAAACTTAATCTCATTCTTTATTCTATGTATTTTTTATTATAAATGTCTAAATCAAATATATTTTTACTTCTCACACGAAACTCAAATCCCATTGAAAATATTAGAAATGTCAAATCTCACTGAAATAAAAAAAAAAACAAACAAGCCCTCAATTTTGCACATTATTTTTCTTAATTTTTATTTTTATTTTGACATAAATTATTTGTGACCTAATTTTTATGCCTATCCACATTTTCCCAACGTATTTTTGTAGTGTTTCAAAGCTGGCCTGGAATATGGCGTAGTTGACGGGGGCTAAATTTTGTGGAATAAGTATTATTGAAATTATTAACTTTTTTGCTGCAAAATCTTTAACTTGGAACTTGTGATTTTAATATGTTACCTTCAGTAATAAATTTTGATTTTAATATGTTTAGATCCAAAGTCTTTGGAAAGAATAATGGTTCACTTGAAAGAAATAAGTATCAATTCAGGCTTCTTCTTCTTCTTTTTTTTTTTTTTTAAATTGAGTAATATTAAAAAAATAAATGTAATAAATATATAAAGCATTCATTACTATTAACATAAATTCAAAGTTTAAATATATATTTTTCCTATTATTTTTTTCCATTTTGGGTACATCTTGGATTTTGCTTTGATTACACCAAGAAAAAAAAAAGGAGATCAGCCAAGTTACAAGTAAAATGATTTATAACAACATATTTTAACACTGTCATAATTATTTGATCTAGTTTCGACTCTGAGTTTTCAAATAATAAAATGGAAAAGTGAGACTATAAATATAGGTGTGCAAATGAATCGAATCGAATCGAGTCGAACACATTATTATTTAAACATATTTAAATTTTTATCGAATTTTAAAACTTACGTTTGAGATTGATTTGATAAAGGAAGATCAGCCAAATTATAAGTAAAATGATTTATAGCAACATATTTTAACACTGTCATAAGTACTTGATCTAGTTTCGACTCTGAGTTTTTAAATAATAAAACGGATAACTGAGACTATAAATATAGGTGTGTAAACGAATCGAATTGAATCGAGTTGAATACATTGTTGTTCAAACATATTTGAATTTTTATAGAATTTTAAAACTTACGTTTGAAATTGATTTGATTGTTAATTAAAATCGAGTTTGAACAAAGTTTAATCGAGTTGAATACGGGTTTAATTCAAATAGTTTGAATATTTTATATATATATTTTTTTATTTTTTACTAATCGAGTCGAACTCGAGCCGACTTTTAAATCATATTGAATGAAAAAATGTGTTCACACTTGATTTATTATTTTTGCAAATAAGTTTTTACCGATTAATTTTAAATTGAGTATAGAGTGATTTAATTTATTTTTCAACTCTATCCATAAAATATGGACGCACGATAGCCTCATTGAGTTTGATTTTACCTACAGTGATACGAATATTAAATTTATCTTTAATATTTCAATGTTAGAGCTAGAAAATTTAGATTGTCGAGGCAACATTAACTTTTTCTTAACAAAAAAATATTTTTAATTTTTCAGAGGGACAAAATTTTAAATTTAATAGATTTATATATACAATTTGTACCAAATTCAAGTTTTTGTTTGGTTTCATTTTCAAACCCAATTTTATTTTTCAACATTTTCAGTGTTGAGAATAATTTTATATTTTTATGTAAGAATTTTGAATTAATTATGTTTCTATATATAATATATAGGTTTGAAAATTAAAATATATTTATTTTATGGTATTTACTGTAAGAAAAAAATGTAAAAAATTAATAAATTTGAAAATTAATTTGGTGTGTATGTTAAAAAGCGTGAATGTTAATAGATTTAAAAACTAATTTAAAAATAAGAATAAAATATATTTTTAATAAAAATAAATAAAACAAATATATTTTCGCATCTTCAAATAGTACAAAGATGAAAAGATTCTTTTTACATTGAAAACAAATAACCCCAAATATTTTATAAAGTTGAACGGCAGCTACCCTAGCCAGGCCCCTTAGAGTTACTCTCAGCATGTATAATTATTTATTATGGCTGAAAAAAAAAAACAATATACTTCTTATTCGACTCATAATCAATTATTAAAAAATTGTTTGAAATTAAGTTTGATTTTTTTTTCATTCAATAAAATCTAAAATTCGTCTTGAGCTCGGCTCGATTAATACAAAAAAAAAAATATGTGTGAAAAATCAAGTTACTCAAGTTCAACTCGATTTGTAAAAAACATAAAAAAATACGTGTAAAAAAATTAAACTACTCGAATTCGATTCGTGTTCGCTTGATTAAAGTTTATTCAAATTTTAATAAATTAACAATCAAACTAAGTTCGTACATAATTTTTAAAAATTAATAAAAATTTAAATAAATTTAAATAATAACATGTTGAGCTCAACCCGATTAATTTAAACGGCTATTATCCATTCTCTTTATCTAAAAGTGTTATTGGATAATATGCATTTAAATTTTATTCAATTATCTTTATGACCAATGTAGTGATTTTAATTGTACTTTGACAGACTAATTGAATTTAAATATTCTTGCAAATAGACCATTATATCATAACAAATCCTTAATCGTAATCAAATTTCTTATTATAAACTAAAATACCTTCAAGATAAGAGTCGAATCTGGCGTTTTGGAAAATATAAATACTCCATGTGTCAAATCAAACACGACTTTTTGTGCTGATGTGATTGGAATCTCATCGCTGTGGAATGGTTCAAAAACGTGTCTTTTATAATACTAATGTAGGTTGAAATGTCAATGGAGGTGAAAACACGCTTGATGCGACACAATAAAAATAATGTCAATAATATTATAATAGTGCACATTTTTTTATTATGTTGTACACAAAAAGAAATTTGTGTAGGATAATCAAGTTCTATCTCAGTAATGAAGCACTTTTTTATTTTTTAAAAAAAGTGATTCTAGGCTTTTAGCTAGAATTTATGGAGTGCTTTATTTTATATTTTTGCTTTTCATTCACTAAATTTAAGTCTCAAAAAGCGGAAAGTAATTTTGGTTTTAGTTCATATTATAGAAATTGAATTGAATCGAAATTAAAATTTTAATTTATACAAAAATTAAATCAAAAATTTTGATTCAATTTTTATTTTTTATATTTTTATTTTCAATTCGTCTTCAATTAACCAAATCGAACCAAAAATTGAATTCTAATTTTTAATGATTTATATATTTAATTTTTACATAATATTTTATATTATTTTCTTTATTTTCACCCACCCAAACAAGAAAATAATAAATAAAAAATACCTTTATAATTACATAATTTTATTTTTAATCTATTTTTGGTAAAAATTAGATAAATTGAAAATTTAAACCAAAAAATTGAAAACAAAATGGTTATAATCAAACTAAACCGTTTAATTTAGATTGATCTTCGATTTATAATTTTTCTTCAAATACATAACATTTTCTTTAAAAAACTTCTCTTAAAATACCCAAAATAAATCCAAACATTCACTAAATTTATGGAGTATTAATATATACATGTCATGGTATATTTAGAATAAATGAGAAACTCAACTCTTAGAAAGTTATTTCTTACTTGATGCCCATTCATGACTTTCATTATGTTCATTTTTTCTTTATTTCATTATTTTTAAATTGTAGAGTGTGTGAGCATCGGTTAGTGAGGTTGCGTTTGAATGTAACGATTTAAATTTGAAAAAATGATTTAAATGACTTTGTGAATTTTAAATCCACTATAACCCAAAAAAGGAGTTCAATATTCGAAATTGATTATAAGTTATATCACAAAATTATCCAAACAAGCTTAATAAATGTATTATTATAGATTTAAAATCTTTAATTTCAAATATATTAATCCAAATATAGTCTGAGATAGTTTTAATGAAATATTAAATATGCTACTAAATTAGTTTAGGTCATTGGTCATATCAATTTACATCTCTAAAACATTCAAAATTAACAATTTCGGTATTTGTCGTTAATTGCCCTCAGGTTGCATTTGAATATAGTAATTTAAATTTGATGGGAGAATTTAAAAAAATAAGATTAATTTAAAATTTATCATAATAACTAAAAATAGTTCAAACATGAGTTCAATAATTTAAAATTTATTATATCATGAAATTTTTCTAACAATCCCAAATTTTAAATTTTAAATTCAAGCCTTAGTTTTTAAGGGTGGAGGAATGGGAAGGAGTTTCGTTCACTCTTTTAATCATGATGGGCTTTGAATTCTTTATATTGGAAACGTAAATTCGAGCGTCCATTATGCTCAATATTTTTTTTTTATTCTTTTACTTGTCAAATTTTGACAAATCTTCTACTTGTTCTCTTCATGGTAACTTTGGAAATTGGCAATTTTTTTTCTACTAAAAAATAAGTCTTTTCCCCCTAAATTCAAAGCTTAATTGATATACATTGAAGTTTTTATAGGGCTATTTTATTAGGTTGAACTTGGCCTCCATATACAACAAGAGAGAGAGAAGAATCTTAACAGAGATACAACCTATATTGCAATCATTTTTTTAAAAAAATTAAGCACATTTCCAATCTAATTATATTTTAGCGTAATTTTTATATTAAAATGGTACAATTTTTACACATAAATTAAAGTTTATCTCAACTCGTCTATTTCAAATATTACTCCAAAAAATAATTTCCTGTAAATTCATTGTTATTCTATTTATAATAATAATTTAATTTCATCACACATCTACTTATAATTTTGTTAATATATTGATGTAATTACATATTCAATTTGTATTTTTATATTTAATTAATTAAATAATATATTTAATTAAATTAGTTGTCTTATTAATGCAACATATTTAATTATCTTATTTTCAATCTTTTATTTTTTGTGAGATATTATTACGAATAAATTTTAGATCATATATAGGAATGTTTAACATAAATAATAATAATAATAATAATAATAATAATAATAATAATATAAAAATAATTACTTTATATTAAAAGTATTTATGTACATATAAGATATAAAAAGAAATAATTAATGAAAATATACAATTAGGATAAAATATATAGTTTTGAATTATTTTTAAAAATAGTAAATTATTATAAAATTTATTAAATAAATAAATAAATAAAGGGGGAATGGGGATAGCGTAGAATTGGTGAAGCACTATTCACACTTGATTTATTTATGTTTAACAAATTATAAATGAGTTTTTATCGATTGCTTTCAAATTGAGTATAGAGTAGTTTCGTTTGGTTTTTAACTCTATCCATATAAGTATACACGCATGAATAACCTAATTGATTTTGATTTTACCTATTGTGAAACTAATATTGAATTTATCTTTAATATTTGAGTGATGGAGTCATAAAATTTAGATTGCCGAGACGACATTAACTTTCTCTTAATAAAAATATATTTTAAATTTTTGAGAGGAGCAAAGTTTTAAACTTAATAGATTTATATATACAATTTATACTAAATTTAAGCTACTTGAATTCGACTCAATTTGTAAAAAATTAAAAAATATATACAAAAAGATCAAATGATTCGAGTTCGATTTGTATTCAATCGATTAAAGCTCGTTCAAACTCAAATGGATTAATAATCAAACCAAGTTCATATATAATTTTTAAAACTTGATAAAAATTCAAACAATAACGTATTCACTTCAAATCGATTCATTTACAGATTTACTCGATTCATTTACACATTTATTATACATTCTCTTATCTAAAAGTGTTATTGGACAATGTAGTTGAAATTGAAATTCACCATCATATCATATGCATATAAATTCAATTATATTTATGATCAATGTAGTGATTTTAATTATACTTTGATAGACTAATTGAATTAAATATTCTTGCAAGTAGATCATTATATCATAACAAATCCTTAATCGTAATCAAATCTCTTATTATAATCTAAAATATCTTCAAGGTAAGAATCAAATCTGGCGTTTATTATAAAACGTTCTTTTATAATACTAAGGTAGGTTGAAATGTCAATGGAGGTGAAAACACGCTTGAGGCGACAATAAGAATAATGTCAATAATATTATAATAGTGCACATTTTTTATTATGTTGTTAAAAAAAAAAAAAGAAATTTGTGTAGGCTAATCAACTAATAATCCATCTCTATAATTAAGGGCATTAAAAGAGTGCTTGCTAGTACCTTTTTTTTTTATAAAAAAAAATGTGATTATAGGCTTTTAGCTTCAAAATAACTAGATGAAAAGTAATTTTTACTTTTTTTCTTGATTCTCGAAAATAAAATTAACATTATGTTTTTCAATGCATTTATCTCAAAATATATCATATTCTCCCAAAATATTTTTTTAAAATACTCAAAATAAATCCAAACATTATTTTAGGTTTAGAATCAACGAGAAACCCATTTGTTATGTTATAGTCGACCAATATATTAAGATTGATCGTGATTTCATCTTAATTTTCCCCACTTTCTTACTTTGATGCTGATTGATAATTTCCATCATGTTTATTTTGGTTTCTTTCATTAATTTTTAATTTTAGAGTGAGGAGCAAAGTTTAATGAAAATGTATTTATATAAAAAGAATTTGAATTTGTAAGGAATATTTGAGGGATGAATTTAAATGATTTCATTTGAAGTGAATTTAAATTTACTATAATGACTAAAATTTATTATCATATGAAATTATTCAAACAAATTTAATAAATTTATTATTACAAATTTAATATTTTTAACTCCAAATTCATCAAAATAAATAAAATTAGAGACAATTTTTTGAAACTCTTAAATACGTTGCTAAATCAATTTAGGTCATTGATCTTAACAATTTACATCTCTAAACCATTTGAAAATTTGGGCTCGTATGTTCTTATTTTCAAACCTCATTTTTAAGACTTATACTATTTATAAAATTAAAATCATATTTGTCTTACTCAATTCTACTTAAAAAAAAAAAAACTCATTTTCTTATCTTCTTTTTCCACTGAAAATAACCTTATATACACCATCTTTTCAGTTTTTCAAAGCCTACACTGACAAGACTATCTGTAAATGATCAATCACTCCATTCTTTGTATCATCTGAAATGAATGAGGCACCTAGGGTTCCCAGCTCGATCAAACTCTTTTCCCTCTCCACCACAGGTCGGATTCAGGATGAATCTTCAGTGAGAACGATATGTCTTCGCCGACATCAAAGAAACCCTAGGTAAGGTAATGAGCATATGCTTGTGTGCTACAACCTTCGAAATAAGCTAGATGACTGTGTCCTTACTTTAACCCAACAGGGAGATGGAAAATGAAATAATGAAAGGGAACTCAAACAGGTGTTCTCGACCTGCATATTGTCGTCAATGTAGTCCACACAAAAAATTTGAAAAAAAGGAAGGGATTAAGGGAGGGAGGACGCACCTTCAGATAAGGGTTTTTCTAAACCAGGGAGCAAATATGAGGAAGAAGAAGAGGATCAAACCATTGTTTGTTTGTGTGCTTTGAAAAATGGAAGAAGATGATCTATGGCGGTACATTCTTTCTACTTGAATGGATCCATCACAATTATAGAGCAATTTATGAAAATGCACATTAGGTTTTGCCCAAACTATAATTCGAGGAGTCCCACTCATTTTTTTATTATATTTAGTAACATTTATGGCCATTAAAAAAATTGAAAAGGTCCCATCACTAATTAAAAATAATAGATAAATTATCCAAATATTACTGTATAACACACAAGTAAACATATTTTTATTTATATTATATATTTTCGTGTATAAAATTAAAACTACTTAATTAAACATATTTTTATTTTTAAATTTATATAATATTTTATTTTTATTCATTCATTTAGATATAATTTTTCGTACGAAAATTAATACAAACCCAAATTCTAAAACAAAACCATACATCCTATGATTGTCCTTAATTTATATGGGTGGAGGAATTGGAAGGAGTTTTGTTCACTCTTTAAATCATGATGGGCCTTTAAATTCTCTAAATTGGAAACGTGATTCGAGAGTCCATTATGCTCAATATTTTTTTTATTCTTTTACTTTTTTTTTTTTTAATTTCTATAGGGCGTGGCAAATTTTGACAAATCTTCTACTTGCTCTCTTCATGGTTACTTTGGAAATTGACATCCTTTTTTACTTTTAACTTTTTAAACCATTACATACTTTGGAATCAAAGCATTGCACTAATTTAATTAGCCGTCGGACCACCGTGAGTCCCAACTGCAACCTTGGACAACCTCGCTTGGGGAGTTCTTTCTTTTTGTTTTTTTTTTTCTGAAAAGAGTTATATCCATTTATAAGTTGTAAAGAGTTTAATCCAAATAATCTCTGGTCAACCCATCAAATAAATGGAAGATTCATTTAACTGCCCGAAATATTATTCTAGCATATTGTGAGGTTTTGTAAATGCTATATCTAATATAAGTAAAAAGTAACCTAACATCTCAAGTGAATGATTAGTATAATAGATTTCCAACGTGTAATAAGATATTTATTATTGAAAATTCAAGTTTTCTCCTGTAAGTCAATACGCAATAATGACATGAATCAAATATTCATATAATTAAGTGGATCAGATAAGTCAATACACAACATACTGTCAATCCACGTATCACGAATTAAACTCGTTTATCAATCCTCTTTTGATTGAACCACGAAAATACCTTTCTCGTTGATGATGAATAACTACTAGAGTTATCCACTCAATTACACACATCAAATTCTTGGAGTGTATGGTGATGCTCCAATGAAGACTGAATGAGAAAAAAAAAAAAGAGAATATGGAGAGAAATTTGAGAGAATACGTTCATTTACTCATGAGAGTTGGATGGGGATAAGTGATATATTTTCCTACTCAATGAAGAATCCCAGTTCAATTAGGAAGTCCAATCTCACCCAAATTATGGAGATAATATCCTACTCTTATAGCGCAAATAACAAAAAGGAAAATAGAATGCACTATTCAGTGCCTCACACTCGTAAGTCTGCACTCATTTTAGTGGACTAGTTCTAAAGAATAATTAGCTCTCTTTCTTTCTTCCAACAGGCTTTTCCCGCTAAAAAAATTTGTGCAGAATGAGGTTGACCTTAGCGGATAGACTAATAAAGTCTCTTTTAGCTAATACTGTCATCCTCATAACCTCGCATGCATGATAAAATATAAAAAATATTCATGGAAAAAGTACAAGAGATATTACATTAAGCCAATCGCACCACAAACATGACTTATATCTTAACGGTCTCTTACATAAAAAATAGACAAATCTACTCACTCAACTAAAGTGCATCAATTTGATAGACTATACATTTTACACATCTCCGTAGTTCATACCAATTGTTGAGCTTAAAAAATAACTCATGCCCTTTACTGAGCTTGAGGTGGCACTGTGAACTCATAATGTCTCTTCTTGTACGTCATTTAAACAAACAAGGTTACACAATACTCGATAATAGTTTGTTCAATCTCCAATGTCATGCTAAGTTTCATCATCTTCTACTATACATCGAAGGGGAGAATTGAGAATATCAGCAAATGAGATAATTTTAAGTGGTCAAACTTCATCTCAATATAATTACGAGTGAAATGATCAATCTTATGATTGCACTTGACATTTGTTGATGTTTAGTTGCCTTTATTACTAAAGTAACATATATTGTCACTTCATTAGATCAAATTTATGGTTTTAGTTTTAACTTTTATTTTTGTCAAGTTGCTTTTGCCGTTTTTAATATTAACCCAAATTGGTTTATATTGTTCAACATGGGCAACAAGTACAATTACTTGTATTATTTTCGATTCTCAACAATTAGCTTCAAGTTAGTTGATTATTATTGAAAACATGTTAGTAATATTTATAAGTCAATTCAAAAGGCATAGGACAACTAAGACTTTTTAATTGTGAGTAAGTTTATATGACAAAATAGAGCTAAAACTCTTTTATTAGTTCCTTGTGTTTGCATTTAAAATAAATTAAAGCACAAATGTGATTCTTGATCTATTAGTATATTTTTAGTGCTTAAGTCGCGATAATATTGAATAACTTGTCCATTTTCATACTTAATTGACTTAAAATGTAAAATTGGTGAGTTAGTCTAAAACTTCTAAATTAATTGCACAAAAATATATGTATTGGTCTAATATTTTATTCTAGATCCAATCAAATATTTTGTTATTCCTTTACACATAGCGAAATCGAGAATTTTTAAACTCAAATTAGTAATCATCTCCCATTGGGTAAAAACATAATAAAAAATTATTGATCATAAATAAAATACAAGTTTGTCCATACATATATTTGAATGAAAATATGAAATATGAACAATAAAATATTAGCTTCATATGAGCAACATTGATATTTGGTGAATCATGTTGAGATAATTTTGGTTAATTGTGGTAAAACAAAAAATAACCCCCTAAAATTGATATACATGGCATCCTAAAAATGGTCCAGTAAATGCATGCCTTGAAATAATAAAAAATTATATTGGCTCAAACCCTACTATATCAATCTAAACAAAAATAAAAAATAAGGATATCGAATTATCATCACTACTGCAAATTATCTCCCATAAAAATATACAATAATGTAAAGTAATAAACTCAAATTAACATGAGCATCCAAATGTCAGTGTCCATTCATTCACAACATATATCAATTCATATCACATCAAATAAATTTAAATTCATCATAATTACATAAAAAAATATAATTAATAAAGCATGCAACTCATGTAGAAATATTAATCAAATAAGAAATATTTTTCATGCATCATAATGCGATTTTTTTTTTTTGTGAGGATCATATGCGCAATATATATATATATATATGGCAAAATATTTTTACGCATTACGGTGCAAATATATATATTTGCACCGTAATGCGTAAAAATATTTTGCCATTAAAAATTTTGACCCACAAAAATATATTTGCATGCATCGTAATGTGCAAAAAATAAAAGTATTTTGCATGCACTCTAATGAGCAAAAATATTTTAGCCAATTTTTTTTGAAATTAATTCAATAAATTCTAAATTATATTTTTTAATGGGTCAAAAATAATATTAATTCACATAAAAAATTCTTTACAAAACATAGCACAAGAACTGTCATCTAGATGTAGCAGCCAATTTCTTAACAAGAAGTGCAATGGTTTAGTTGTAGCTTACTTTTTTAGCACAACAATCAAATCATCAACCTATGTTCAAATTCATGTTCGTGCAAGTCATATAAATTTTTTGTTTTTTCAGCTGGCCGTCTGCCACATAAGCGCCGCACCTTCGACACCGGCGGCTTTTCTAGGAAGTCTAATCTTTTGGCCAAAATTTTAAAAAAATTTATCTCATTCATTTAAGTCCGTTTTAACGAATTTTATATCATTTTGAACCTTTTTTATGCTCTATAACATGACATACAAATTTCATAACAAAACCATCAAAAACAAGATCGATTTTGAGCCCAAAGAAAATGGGTCTTAAATTAAAATTAAAATTTTCTCTTAAATAGATTATCCATTTTTCACCAAAATTTAACCACGTGATGTACACATTAAGATCTATTGTATGGTAAATTTTTTATGCATTTTAAAAAATATTTTTTTTTTGCATAAAGTCATATTCATGAATTCAATCATTCAAAACGGCGAGAACAAACCCTATTGGCTCTAATACCACTATAAACAAATACACAACAATGATATGAATCAAATATTCATATAATTAATGGATCATGTATACCTATATAAAGTGAATTGTCGATCCATGTATCTTGAATCAAGTTCGTCTACCAACCTTATTTTGATTGAACCACGAACATATTTTTCTCGTTGGTGGTGAATAACTATTAGAGTTATTTACTCAATTACACAACTCAAATTCTTGGAGTCTATGATGATACTTCAAGGAATACTGAAAGAGAAAAAGAATTGAGAGAATATGAAAGAGAGATTTAAGAGAATATATTCATTCACTCGTCTCTAAAGTTGGATGAGGATAAGTGATATATATATTTATATTCAACGAATAATCCCAATCCAACTAGAAAATTCAATTCCACTCAAATTGCAGAAATAATATCCAACTCACATATGGATACCAATTAGGTCAAGGGTCCTAAACCCGATTCAATTTTCAACATTTCCAAATTCCAAAAATGGATAGCTTCGTTTGGAGTTAGTTTAGTTCTAATTCTAATGTTTTCATGAAAAATAATGGAAGATTTATTGTTTACATATGAGATTATGATATATGTTTGGTTTTAATTTCAACGGAAATAGTTTTTATTATAGATGTTATATTTTGTTTGGTTAGTGGTGTTGTATTATTATTTTATATTATTATATATTAATTTTAGATTAATATAATGATTGAATGATGTAAATAGATATATAAATATATATGTTTTACCAATAAAGTGATTTGGATATATATATATATATAATAATAATAATAATAATAATAATATAATAATAATAATAATAATAATGATTAAGATTTTTATAATATTTTAGAAATAAATGAAAATAATTTTGAAGGATTCAATATTTTAATTTTATATTTCAAAAATCCTTAAATTACAGAAACTAAAACTGAACTGAATGTAAACAAAGCCCTAGAATTCCTCTTGAGACAAATACTTTAAAGCATACGTCTTGTGGTTGATCTACACCATACAAACTCTATTAGGGTAGATGAACAAACTAACTTAAAAGTCCTTAGGTGCTAAGTCATGGGCACATAGAGAACATAGATAATTATAACTATATACATATTAAATGTTTTAGTATTTTAAGAGATGTAAAATGCAATTACCCCAGCGGGTTTAATACTTAGTTGACAATTTTGCTATTGTAGTTGGTATTGGTTTATGAAATATTGTGCTTTATCCATCTTAGGATCAGAAATTACACGTGATTAAAGTATTGTAATATGAAATTAAAAAAATGTAAATATCTGAAAAATCTTTAAGGTTGTATGCTAAATTTTAATATTACTCGTGACTCAAGTTATTTTTAGGGTAAATAACGAAAACTATTTATTAAGTTTAGCCAAATAATAAAAAAAATCAGTTATATTTCGAAATTACAAATATTTCTTGAAATTTATCTTTATTTTATAAATACCCCATCAATAAGTGCAATTTATAAGGGGATATTTGAAATTTATAAATTTAATTTTTTTTTTTAAATAACACAAATCCCAATAATAATTTTTATAATTCACTCTTATTTTTATTAAAAAATAAAGGCAGAAAAAATTCTTTTTGTCCCTCAAGTTTGTCTCATAAAAAAGGTTTCCATTGTTTCAAATTTGTTAAATCTCAACAGGGCTATTCAAGAGCAACATATATAAGAACTTAAATCATTACAATTTTGGTCCTTTGAGTTGGCCGTTTAAACAATTGTAGTCCAAAATTAAATGCGACAAGCGTAGTTCAAAATATTAGTCTATGTCTGATAATAGAGATGATACAATCGATCATTTCCAATGTGAGAAAATTGAATAATATTTATTATTTCTTGAGTTTATACATATTGGTAAAAAAGTTTGAATACATTGAGCCGATACCATAATATGGAATATTATCGGTGGTTATATTTATTGATATCCGATTGTCTTATATGCTATATCTGATAATGGAGCTAACATTTTCTTTTTGAATTTGCTTCATGATATGATTCGTAGACTAATTGTTTTATATGTAAAATGTACGTCGTTGATATAATTGGTAAGACGCTATTTTTTATTACAAATTTAAGTTTAATAATGACTATATTTTAGTAAGATGCAATAATTTTTTTTATTATGTGTTATTGAAAAATAATTTGTATTACTTATATTCAATAACTTATTGATTTTTTATTATTTCATAACATAATTATTTTATATTACTCGAATAATGTCATGGTATGCCACGAGCAATATATTATCTCGCGTACCATGATTGTTAGGCATGACCACAAAAAAATCTAATTTGCACTAATTTTAATTGATTTCAAGAGCAAAGAGTATCTTTATTTAACAAATTAAATTTGTTTTTATTTTTTATTTGCTTTCTGAAAAATAAAGCATTATTTTTTTAATATGGGTTTTTTTAAGTACTAATTTTCTATTTTTAAGTATACTGTAAAACCTGGCATTGAATTGAATTTGATTGGTAGATTCCATGGGTACTCATCGGGAAGCGAAAGTTGCACCTAGCAATGATATGACGAAAAGACCCTCCTCGTCCCTACGAGAAGTCGCGTAGCCTTCACGCGCGTGATTTGCACGCCATATAAATACTGAATGCACATCCGATTTCAAGCTACCTGTTTCCGCCATCGGGTTTCGCCTCTCTCGAATTCAAATTTGGGGCTCTCACCAAACCCTAGAGCTTTCCCTCTCTATACTCAGACTTCTGTACGCATCTTCTCTCTTTCTCTCTCTAGAAGTGCAGTTTTGCGTATACGAGAGATGAGGAAGGGTACTAAGCGGAAGACAACGCACAAGAGCGAGTCTCCGAGTAAGCCTGTTGAGGATCAGAAAAATGAGCCGAGCAAATCCCGTAGCAAGCCGGCTAAAGAGAACCACTCGGAGGAGCAGAGCCGGAATGCCGTGCCGGAGCCGAGCAAGAAAGCAGCTGCAAAGGGCAGACCGAAGAGAGCCAAGGTTTCGAAGCCGGAAGCCGAGCCTGAGTACTTCCCTGAGAAGCGTAATTTGGTAAATTATAAATTTTAATTGCAAATGGCACTACATAATTTACGGAATTCTTTAATTGAGTTGTTTACTGTTGGTTAAGGATCATTTATCTACTTATTTGTTACTATTTTGTTGCTGTAAAGTTTCTTGTTTTTCTCACCAATGCTGAGGGAGAAATGCTACTCTGCATCTGGAGGTTTGATGAAAAGTGTCATTTTGTCTCTATCAGCTGAGATGGGTTCTGCTTCATCGTTATTATATTTGTGACTATATTTTTACAAATCTTTAAATAATTTTTTTATGCACTATATGTTGTGTAGGAGGACCTCTGGCAGCAGGTTTTTCCAGTTGGCACGGAGGTAAGAATATGATTAATTCCTCTAACTTTGAGCAGCCATGCCACTTTCTCATGCTGTTCTGATGTGTTCATTTTCTGCAATTTTGATTGCCAGTGGGATCAGTTGGACATGGTATATCAATATAAGTGGAACTTTTCTAATTTGGAAGTGAGTTGCCCAAATCTTGCTACCCTCTTACTGTTTCAACCAGTGAAATGTTGTGGTAGTTTGTTCTTTCTCTGGTGTTTAACCAATTTACCAACCATAGAGAGCAGATATAATGAAACAAGCTGATGAAGTTAACGAATTATAGGACTAACGTTGCTTTTGGATTGTGGCAGGATGCATTTGAAGAAGGTGGGGAATTATATAATAAGAAGGTCTACCTCTTTGGCTGTACAGAGCGTAAGTAGCCATTACAACATGGCTCCTCCAATTTCTTTTGTTGGAAATATCTCATGCAATTATTTATCTTGCAATTCAAACTTTTGCCGTGTATCACATCGAATGAGCAGCTTTACCATAACCAGAGAGCTTGGCTGGAGTTCAACTTTTGGCACTACTTGAATACTCTTTGTCCTGTTTTACCATTGTTTAATACCCCATCACAGTTGCTTGTTGAACCCAAACTTAGTTATTTCTTTAATACTAGTTAACTTTCTCAGTGGTTTCTTAAAATTGAGGGATTTGACATCTCTCTGGCTGATAATTCTCACAGCTATGTTTGTAAATTTTCTTGCCTTGTTAATGACTATTTATTTCTGCAGCTCAATTGGTCTCTTTCCAAGGTCAAGGAAAAGTTACAATGATACCTGTTGTAGTTGCTGTAAGCCCTGAAACTTTCTCCATGAAAAAGACAGTTAACCACCGTGTAGCATTTCAATTTTTTTTATTTTTTTTGCTTAGTATTGTAAAAATGTTTCATACAGCATTGAAGCTGTATCCATTGATATTCTTGAAATTGTTTTATTTTCTATGTAAAATCTGCGCTAAGTGGATGATTTGTGCTTTGTTGCACTTCTCTGCAATGATGAAGTCAGAGATATTGTTTGGAGAATGACCACTAAAATGGTTAAATGTTGTATCTAATCCCATTCTTTGAAAGTCTGAAATGTGCGTTTGCTATTATTTCTGTTTCAAATTTGACGGACATCTTGTGTATTATTTTATAATGATCAATTGTAAAATGTCTTTGTCCTCCAGTAACTGTCCTCCCTGTAACTTGCATTTATGTGATGATAATTCTCACATGTTGCTGTGTGTCAAAGTTTGTGGAATTTCTAATGCATTTATGTGAAGAATCTCAATAATTCTACTGGCCATTGGTCTCTTCTATGTCGACACTAGCTTATGGTGGTAATAGTTTATGATTTTTTGCCTTCATAAGTGGAAGTTGTTAGTATGGTATCTCCAAATTAAGAAAATTATGGTGTCATCTCTTTTCTTGTTCCCCTTCTTATGTGTTGTCTGGTTATTGTGAAGTTATTCCTCTTTCATGTATACCTTTTTGCTGAACAGGTGGTATCGCCTTTTCCTCCTTCTGACAAAATTGGGATTAAATCAGTTCAGAGGGAGACTGAAGAAATTTTGCCTATGAAGCAGATGAAAATGGACTGGATCCCATATATCCCACTTGAAAACAGGTCTTAAATTGTCCTTTATTTCATTTCCTGCTGCTTTCCTCTTGTCAAATCATTGACAGTTTTTCAATTGCATTTTCCCACAGGGAATCTCAAGTTGAAAGACTTAAAAACTCCCAAATTTTCATTTTGAGCTGTAATCAGAGGAGGTAATCTCTCTTGCTTCCACTTCTCCCTTTTTCTTTCTTGAAGTAGATATTTCCCACTGAATCACCATTCTTGGAAGTTAGTTTTTACATAGGTTTTGTGTATTTTATTTCATTGTTTGCTATTTGATCACCTTGTGGTATTCCAACCATTAAGTGTATTTGGCTCTACAGTTTAATATCATCTTGTTGTCATTGCAATATGCATCTTATTCTGATTCTTATTTGCATATTTTTCACATTATTGTCATTTATAATCGAATTATGTTTATAATAATAAGAGAAGTGAGATCAGATTTTGTGTCTCAAGTTTCCTGTACTTTTTTGTCATGATTTATTGACCGTGAATCTTGTTCACATCATTAGAATGTCAAATTTTAACCCACCTCCCCACCAACTTTATTTAGTTGTTGGAACTTGGAACTGGAGGAAAAATTTTCTGCAATATGATTGACAGAAAGTTAAAATTTATTCTCCTTGAAGCTAAGGATAGTGATTCTTTCGTCATCAATTATTTTTTTGATAAATTTGTTTCTCTACCACATTGTTTTATAGTGGATTTAAGTGAGGAAAACCATAAAGCAGCGATTTTAAATGAAAGTATGATAAAAAATCTTGACAATATAATTGCGAGTGTTATTTGTTAATTTATTATGCTTTCATTTCATTTCTCTCTATATTTAAAAAGTTTCTAAAATGTTAGAAAGAAAATTCTTGGTTGACTTTGCATTTCTTTTTCACTCACTTTCATTGTAATTAAATTCTAGATCCAAGTGGATAAGTGATTTAATTTGTGAAGTTGAAGGAGAACATGAGGGGGAAGGATGGATGGACTTCTTGAACTTTTAATATTTATGTCCAAGAGTTGCTTGTTGCAGGGCTGGTCTCAAACATTTGAAGTTAGAGCGTGTAAAGAAGTTTGAGTATTGCTTACCTTGTGAGTGAACTTGCTATCCCTTCATCTTAATTGATTTCTGGTACTACATTACATGTTCATTCTCCTTCCACTTCAATTTCTAGATCTAAATATATGGTCTACATTATCCATGTTAAGAGAGAAGTCTAGCTCTTTCTTGTGAATGTATGCATTTTTCAAGTCTCTGGTGTCTCATTTAAATATTTGAGATCTCCTCTTATGACACAAAAAACGAGAGTTTCCTTGTTTCCGTTTTTCCTTTTTCTTTTTCTATCTCTTTTTATTTTTTAGTTTCATTGCCGAAATTTGAAAGCCAAACCTCAGTCCATTTATCCATATAAATTGTAATGGTGTATAAGAGCATTTCATTACTGATGAGTTTAAACTGTCTATATGAAATTAGTGCTTTATAATATCGTTGTAGCAGTGATGAGTTAATATTAAGCACTTCTTTTTGGACTTCTTGAGATCATTATTACTATTCCCTGTTACTATGATGGTTTGTCACCAAGAATAAAAAAATAAACGTGTCATTTGCCATATTGTTTTTGTTACAAGGGAAAAGATCTCTGGTTATTGTGCTGGTGCTGCAATTTTTGTCTGCTGATTCTTTGCTTGGAAAACTTGGATATTTGATTAAATTCATTCGAGTTGTGCCCCTTTGGTTCTATTCTTTTTCCTGCTTGGTTAAGTACTTGATTAAATCCTATTTCACTGACCATTTTAGGATGATATACTTTTGATTTGATGCTGGATGTTTTCTGCTATAGCTGTTATTTATCTCATGAAATGTTTTTTGCCATTTGTCCATATTAATGGATTTGGAATGAGTCTTGACAGGGAAATGTTGAAAATGAACTGTAGAATCCTTTGTCATCAGTATGCTTGTTAAAATTATACATTAAACTATTCAAGGTTTTCAAGATTTAACTATTAAACCTGTAAAGTAATCTTGCATGTGCACAACAGTTATCTTTCTCCTATCTTCCTTCTACATTAGGACACTATCAGGTGCAATTTAGATTATCCCATTTATTATTTAGATGGCTTTAATGAGCACTGAATTCATTAATGCTTCTTTATTGTTTATCAACCACCTTGATTGTCCTTCTGGTTGTACTAAGTAGAATTTGTCATATCACCTCTCATCTTTTGGCAGACTTCTACCAGCCCCTTCAGGAAGATGAACTCGAACAGAGCACAGTGGTGCAGCTTTTATTTCCTATTGATCCCAAGCCGGTAAGGTCGTACTTGTGATATGCTCATATTCATCACTATAAGCCAGTGTTGAGAATTTGCCCAGAGAATTGGCTGGTTGTGCTTGTGTACTGAATTAACAAATGTTGGATCACTCTAGGAAGCTATTTAAATGAATGCAGCAAGCTAACTTAATTTCAACTGTGCCTCCAGGTTTTCTGTGAGTTCGACTGGGAACTTGATGAGCTAGAGGTATGCTTGCAAATTATGTTTGCATATTAGTGGGTTTCTGTATAGTCTGCAAACTGATAAAAAAAATATTATTATATGTTTTATTTTGGATTGCATGCATAGCTTCGTCAAGCTTGTTAACTAGGAAAAACATTTGGCTAAGTTATGTAAAAATATATTCAGGAGTTCACTGATAAGCTTATTGAGGAAGAGGAGTTGCCTGCAGATCAGAAAGAACCCTTCAAGGTAAATATTCATGATAATGTGCATGTTACCATGTTTTGATCTCCTTTTTTCCTATACTCTGGTGTTTAGTTATATTTTTTTTCCTTAGGATTTTGTGAAGGAGAAAGTTCGAGAAGCTAAAAAAGCTAATCGTGAGGTACTTTTTCAACAAGTCAGATGCAAGGAACTTGTCAATCTTTTCTGTCTCATGCATTTTGAATTTTGCCTTCTTTTTGTATAGGCAAGGGAAGCCCGTAAAAAGGCACTGGCGGAAATGAGCGAGGAAACAAAGGCTGCGTTTGAGAATATGAGATTCTACAAATTTTATCCAGTATCTACGCCTGACACTCCTGATGTATCCTGTGTCAAGGTGAATATCATCATTCTTAATATAGTTATTTGCTCTCTAGATGAAGTTTTTTGACCCACATGAAAATTTTGATCATTTATAGCAGCCTCCCATGAAACTTTACTTTTGCCCTTGGTTTTTCTGCAAACAAAAGAAGATGTGAAACGATAATGTTCCCTAAAAGTTTCCAGTTTGTAAGACATTTTATTTCACTTGATTCTCTTACTACTAAAGCCCTTCATTTTGCTTGAGTGGGGAAATTTCAAAATGTAAACACTTTTCACCTGGTCAAGTTGTACCATTTTTTGTTAGTTATTTGATGCCGTATGGTCTATTCACCTTGTCTCCATTCTGCTCTATCAAATACAAGCCGTGAAGGGTTTGTATTTTTGGCCCAAAACTTGGAGTAATTTTCAGATACGTCGCATGTACTATTGCATATTTTGCCTGCATATACATGGTTTGGCCTTTGACAGTGATGGATACCCAATGAAATGATCTTTGTATCACTGTATGACGTATGAAATTTTCCCAGGCGACTGCAAATTAGCTATATGTGCAATTAGTTTGATTGATTTCCAAGCTTCTGTTAGTAGTCAAACTTGGATGAAGGCACTAATTATATGGGAAATTTAGATCTGTTTCAACTAATTCTTTGTTGTGATGCATGTAATTTTTGGATCAACCTCAAATTAAAGTTGTATCCAAATGAGATAGATATCTCCATTATCTACTTCACTTTACAGACTTTTCTGCTGTATTTGTGGTTGTTTAGATTTTTTGTCCATTAAGATCTTTAGTAATCATAGGTACCTTTTTGTAATTGGAGATGCATCCCCTAGCAGGATATTTGGTCATACTTGAACACAAAAGTTTACTAGTTTGATTACCTTGCCCAGAAAACAATGATATTTTAATTCGGAGTTTTTCTAATAGTTATTGCTCCATAGTACCAACAGAATGATGAAATTATAAAACCATCATACCTCGAGAAGGCTTCTTGTCTTAGGTTTAGTAGTTGCATCATTCTGTTGGTACTATATTCTGGGCTAGGAACTGACCTTTTGCTTGCGTTCATCTTGCTTGCAGTCGCCCTTCATCAACAGATATTATGGGAAGGCTCACAGGGTTATATGAGTCACATTCCAAGGACAAGTTATGGATGGAATGTAGCAGCTCTTAACCGTTGCTCATCACGTGTGCTTAGTGGTGGATTTTAGCTCAGAAATTTATGGAACTGCACAATACCATGATAATTCATCAAGGACAGGTTTACAGTTTTCGTCTTTGAAAGTGTAAACTTTTAGAGGTTAAGACTAGGGAAATGGGGATTGAAACAACCAAAAGTGATCATCGTTTAGCATACTTCTTTTGTATTTATAGGAAACATCAATTTTGGAGACAATTAATTGAATACAGAAGCTGTGAATTCCTTACATTATTCTGGTCTGATACTTACTATAGCTGTTTCAAATTTTGCTAAGGAGTACCTGTTTTTAATAAAATTGAAGTTTCATCACAGGTTGATGTTAAAGTGTTGCATGAAATATGGAGCATTTCTATGATGTCGATTACAGAACTATCGCACATTTTTAGGTGAAAAGAGTAGTCCTTTAGAGGTTAGCAATTGAAAGTACTGGAGATCTGCCAATTTTTTGTGCTAGTGGTGCCTTCAGCACTATTCTTTATATAGATTGAAGAACTGTTTGCCTTACATTATAAAACTGAATAGGAGTCAAAATTTAGCAAATCTGCAGCAAATTTATTCATCCCAGCAGCCCATGTTAAGCTGAAGTCTAACAAACACTTCAAGAACTGTAACCATATGCATCCATTTTTCTTCAATGGCTCGAACGTGTCTGCATCTGGGACATCATCTTCTATATAAAGCAGCCTCATCTGTAACTTACAGGCAGAAACACAGCAACTCAGCTCACCACTACAGTTGAGAAATCTTTACTTCCCTGCAATGGCTTTCTCGTCCAAAACATTCATTTGCATCATTAGGGGACCACTCTCATCCATTAGGGGGATGTGGTTTTGGATGGCATCGACTTTGATATTGAGGAACAGATCGGCATTGGGATGACTTGGCGCTATATCTTTCTGCTTACAGCAAGAGGGGGGAAAAAGTATGCCCGAGTGCAGTCCCTCAGTGCCCTTTTACTTGATGCCTGGATTGGATGTACACTTCAAACAGGCCTTTTCGACTACGTTTGGGTGCAATTCTATAACAACCCTGACCAATACTCTTCTGGGATGGGTAATCTTGAGGTGGCATGGAAGCAATGGATTTCCATTAAGGCCACCAAGGTAGGGCATATAAATATATAAAAAGATTAGTAGGGAGCTGTTGAAGATGAAATACAAATTGGAATAGAGAAGTGAGTGTATTTACAAAAGGGGACATCAAAAGAAAAGACCGGGTTTCACAGCTTCCTTGGACTCCTTCACCAATGAAGGAGGCCCCATCAGAAGATGAAATTGCTAGAGAGGATCTGTAAAAGAGAAGCAAGGTCAAAGAGAAGCCCCAGGCTTCTAGCAATTAGAAATGTTAGTTTCTTTTAAAAATAATTCCTTTAACTATTAACTCATACCTTTTCTCTTATCAAACATTAAATCTATTTTGTTCCTTCACCAAAAAACTGTTAAAATTGTTCTTTGTTATCGGAGCAGATAAAGTTCAAAAAGTTCTATTTAATGAAATTGCAACTCTCTTGGTAAATATGAATTGTTCATGAACTTATGGAGTGAAAACAGCAAGAGAAAGTTAAAGGCTTACAGCATTGTCAGCTTAAAAAATATTCATTCACAGTCAACTTGAGGAATACAATAGCCCCACATGCAAATACATTCTAGAAATCAATTGCTGGAAATCTTGTTACAATGAGAGAAAGCCAATGTCTGTTATCACTAGTGATTCATGGAAATTAAGTACAATGAAAGGACAAAAGGCCCTTTTCTGGAAATTGTACAGGAATCTAAATATGATAAAACAGGGCAAAAGCCTACACACCTGGAAATCCCCAAATCTACACTCTCGGTTAAATAAATAATGGATGATATAGTACAGAACATGGTTTAACAAAGTATGGTACAATGATGTGGGGATAGGAATACAATAAAGCAAATCTACAACTTTGGATGCTTTCTGCTGCTACTCAAGCAATATCAGTCATCTACAAATGTCAAGAAATCTGAAGCCTGTGATGAAAAATGATTAAACCACTCCCAAGGGCTCGCAAAAGGCATAAAACCACATAACAATGGGAGAAATAGCAGGGTAGCAAAGAACAGCGACCTTCTTATCCAATATGGAAACATGGGATTGTATTCCGCCCTTTCTGCAATGGTAATAGGTCCATTGAGAATGAAAAACAAAGAAGAATGGAACGTATTGGAGAAGAAATGCAGCAAGCATAAGGCCTCCCAATAAATTAACCAATGATTTCCACTGCCACCCAAGGTGTTGATGCAAAATCTTCCGGCATAACCACATGCAACTCCTAACAGCAACAGTATGATAGTAACAGGCATTGTCTGATGTGTAGTAGCTGATCTCTGAATAAGTAAAAGGGCAATTGCCCCAATCATTAGAACGCCAAACAACATCCGACTTAAAACTTGAATTTGACATTTCAACAACTGCAGGCCTGAGTTAAAAGTTGCCATTGGTTTCGGCATCCACCAAGACTTGGATTCCTGATACAAAAAATGACCTTTCTCAGTGATACATCGAAGCCGCAAGATAGGCGCACATGCAAGATACAGCAACGGATTACATGGAGTAGTATAGTATCAACAAAACATAATTATGAAGAGAAGAGCAAGAAAAGAGAAGAAACAAATAGAATAGAGCAATGGGGCTTAGAAAAAAATCGTTTTACAGCTTTATTTATTTATTTTTTTATTATGGGATAAATCATTTTACTTCTCACTTCAATAAATCAACTTTCATATGACAAGGCAATAAAATGGTTACATGAAACACAACCTTCCAATTAGAAGTTGATAAAATAAACACAAGTATCATATGCACTACCCTGCCATCCTAGAAAAGATCCACATAACACACTGTAAAGAAATTTCATTTCCAACTATAAGGTCAGCATAACCAATCTAGTTGTTGCCTCTAGTGCTAGAACTCAGTTGTGAATTTTAAATTTAAAAAAGAAAAGGACAGCAGAAGAAAGAAAGAGAAAAACATCAGATCCTAATAAAACAAAATGGTGAGACTTTGATGTCAAACTACATAAATGTAAAACCAAATAGGATAAGTCTGGGGTTTGGTGGGGGCAGCAAAGTGTAAAAGATTTTACTTTTGTTTTGCTCTTTTCTGGTATTTATTTAAGGCAATCTGAATCTATATGCCACAGTAACATTAAAAATTTCTGTAGTCCATTATAAACTTGCAAGGGCTGATATACTGTTAAAGTGAGGATAATCCTACCGTGTAAGGAGAGCAAGCTTCAGTAGCTTCAACGATTCTTCGGTGAGAATACACATAAGTTCCATAAGCAAGGGAAAATAACATGATGATTAAACCAGCAACTAGAAAGTCCAAGCATTTTTTAAGTAGCTCCACTTGTCTTGTGTCTTGCAACTGAGTTTTGAATTTTTCAGCTTTGAAGGATGCCTTAGAGAAACCCATTGACAGTTTCCACCTCTCCAGGAAATTTGCATTAGAATTCAGTTCCAATTGTCTTTCCTTGAGCTGCAACTTTTTCATGATAAGACCAATCTCAAATGTCTTTAGGTCATTAGAACGAGTTTGCTCCATGACAGATTTTTCTATAGAGCTTAGCATAGAAAATTGGTTCATGGCAGAATTAGACGAGCTTGTGCTTGCAGAAGAACAAGCCAACTGCTTTTGTTTATCATGCAAAACAAGCTGTCGATTCATCAAATTCATCCTCGCATTCTCCTCCATTTGCGAATGAGGTCTATCAGTGCTAAGTCTATGGGGAAACGATACCAAGCCATCTGCATTCTCCTCCATTTGCGAATGAGTGTAACATTGTCTATCAGCGCTAGTTCCATGGGGAAACGATACCAAGCCATCTGCATCACCAGAACGGCATGCAGAATCTTCTATTCTATCTAGAGACGAGTGTGTGCTCGCTACTCCAAAAGAACTCTCCCGATATCCAGCTCTTTGATGTTGTTCGTTGCTGTTTCCATTGGGAAGTTGTTCTAAACCATCTGTAGCCCCAGAAGGACATGCAGAATCTTTGAGTTTGTCAAGAGACAACAAGTTGCTCGCTACTGAGCAAGAACACCCTCTAAATCCAGCTCTTTTGACTTGTTCAACATTTTGAGATGAACCACTGATTAATCTCAAAGTCATCAAAGTACTCCGAAATGATTTCTCAAAGTTCGTCACAAAATTATCAAATTTGTCCCCAAAAACCTGCTTCAGACAAGCAATAAAAAAAAAATAAAAAATAAATAAAAGAAAAAGAAACAAGACATAGCTTACTTACATTGGTCAAATTGATGGATACAAAAGGAAAGTAAAAGACAACCATCAGAGCCAGAGCAAGGTTAAGAAAGGCTTACATTTCCTAGAGATTCTCTTACGGCCAAAATGCAGATCTGCAAGTGGGGCAGTGTGAAATTTTATGAGATTCAACCATCTCAGCTTAGTAGGTGTTCAGTTGGATAAAGTCAAACATCTGGTTGATAGAAGTTAATATAAATGCCTAGGACCTTAACTCCATAAATAAGAAGATGATTTAAGGATAGAAATAGAATGATAGATTAAGCAACTACAATGTCACTAACAAGGATAAAGAAAGTACCCCAGACAGATAATCCACAGACATCTTCTCCCCAGCTGCATTTTTCCTCTCCAAAACCTAAAATAAATATGCAACATACACTACATTAAATGACTGAATTGTTTAATTTTAATTGATGGATATAGATAAACATACAAAAAAAAATCTATTCAAATGCTTCCCCAATCATACGCTACTCGTTTTACGGACAAAAAGAACAATTGGGGGAATAACAGATGATCCAGAAGTCAGGCCTAGGGCCTCCTACCAAGGTGCATTAAGGATTAAATAGAAATGAAAAGGAAGTGACCAGATTGTGTTAAAGGTTTATAGGGTGTTTACAAACCCATTCCAAACGAACTTCTAGACAAGGAACAATTGTGAAAATATTATGTGTTTTGTAGTTATTTTTGAATGGAAAAAGTCACTTCTCTAAAAATCCATTTTGGAGAAGTACAAATCTATGACTTTTGAATTTTTCCTTTATTAAAAAGTCCATTTTATAGATGGACTTTCATTCCAAAATTGATCCCAAACATGTAATTAATATTTATCATGCCACATGTGTAATGCATTCTCTTCTCCATAATGTGATTTCCCAAAACAAATGTCCACTTGGACAATGTTATTATATGATTTAAATTGTGATAAAAAAAAACTACTTCCAAAACACAAATGACGACCACAATATAGAGAAAATAAAAAGTGATAACCCACCCACCCCCACCCAAAAAAAAAAAAAAAGAATTGCTATATAGCAGATTGACAACATGACTGCCCAATGTACAACAATCCCATGTACAACACCGGTGTCAAAACTAAGCTATTAATAAAATGCCTAATAAACCCACATGCCAACATGCTAATGGATGAACTTATATTTCCTGACGTGAAAAGAATTGCCAATCCTTGCTTTTTAAGGTACTTGATGCAGTGGTACATAAAGTACTGCCAGTATAGCATTGTTAAGATGACTGAAAGGAGAAACAAATGTGAGAACAAACTAAAGCACACTAAAAGAAAGAAAGAAAGAAGATAAGCATCTTCACCCTTCATTTAGATGCCAAAAAGGTCGAATGCATTTTAGGTAAGCGATAAGCTTTCCATAGAAATCTCACTTACGCCTCTCATTTCAAATCAAGTACATGACATAAATAGTTCTAAACTACCTATGAGGCTTTGAGGAGTGAGGACCACGCTTCCGGGCATGACTAGAAAATATGCATGTTAACTTAGACAAATATTATCTTACCACCAAGTATAAGTCACATTAGGATCTAATCAGAATGTAATTAACAAATGTAAAATTTTACTTCATTTGCACTAGCTAAAATGTCTATAAATGTGAAAGAAACATAGGATACAACTCCTAAATATTTTCCATAAGGGAAAAAAGGAAAGCATCTAAGTGAGAAGTGATGGCAAACTATAACTGCATAAACTAAAAGTAAATTTATAAGAAGCCAAAGAAGGCTAGCATCCAGGTACTCACTAGTTATGAAGAGTATCATCTCCACCAAAGAAAATCCAGTATCAACAGATTACTATTGTACTTGCTTTGACCAGGGAAAGCACTCTGGAAAAGCCTGGTTCAAAGACAAACTTACTTATAGATGTCTCAGACACTATCTCACCTTCTATAGGTAGACAAAGCTGCAATGTCCACCATTTTCTCACCCGCGACACGTGAATACAAAAATAAACAGACTAAAACTAGTTGGTCACACTTCTGTCCTTCAGTTTTAGCAAAGGTTAAAACCCTATATCCATATGAAAAGTGATCACCACTCACCACTCACCATTCATCAAAGCCTTCAATTAAGCAGAAAAAATATCCATCAAAAAAAACTTTTCTCTAGTCAAAAGATAAAATTACTCATTTGCCAATTTTTACACTTTGAGAAACAAAGGCCTCGCTTGCTTTCATTTTTTTGGGTCCATTTTCTCATTTTTTACTGTCAATAGTTTGGATACACAGTTTGTTTTACTACGTCGTCTCATGTGATGGCCACCCTTTTGTGTTTTAATTCTATCTCTCTCCATCATCATTAACCCCTCCCCCCAACCTACTAAACACACACTCTCTATTATATATTAAAGATAAAATTAACTCCATCTATACCAAATTTATAGTTCCTATTTCCTTTTGCGATGTCACAAAGTAAGTCTCAATTTCCTAAAATAGAATTTTTTTCCCCATATTCTCTCATTTTAAGTAACCATGTGGCACCACTAACTCTCAACCATTATATTTGAGGACAATATTGTAAACATATTTAAAATTTCCATCTTTTCAACTCTCATCTAGAACGCTGTGTCCAGACAACCTAGACCTATAATAATAGGACCTATAATATTAAGACAGAGGGAGCAATAAACTATTACAGCATCAAATAATAATTCATTTCTTACATCATTCACATAATTTATTAGATTTTATATTATCCACACACAACTCACATCACGATTCGACACCACTAATATGACATGGACCACACTTGAAATGACGCAGGACATCAAATTTGATGGATTTGAAAATGAAACCAAACACATTTTCTCCTTTTTTATATTCTAAATCAAACTAACCCGAAGACATTTGCATTTTCAAACAAATGTCTAGTGAATCTTTATACACCTTTCTGAACACATTTATTATAAACATTGCCCAAAATGAAACCAATTGAAGCCAAACATTTTACATAACACTCTAGGAGAAATCATAATTCCATTGAGCAGTCCCTACCTATAAATGAGTTTGTTTCCTACACGTAAAGACTCAATAAACAACAGCATAACTTTTACCCCAACCAAAGTCTCAATAATAAGTAAGAACATCAACTCAAAAATTAATTTACTCTATTTAAGCAAAACATGGATTTCACACAGCTCCTGTTGGTGGAAACACATTTCCATTCGGAAACCCCCTTCCCTCATCAGTCAACACCAATAATTATTCGTACTACCATTTATCCCCACAAATTTCCCATTACTAAATGTCAAAATTATCTTTTTTATATCATAAGAATTAAGACTATCCATCCCATTAAAATATTAAAAGTTTTCTCACGAAATCATAAAAACCCAGCGCCACTCAAGTATATATTTAGATGTTATACCCAGAGAATATTTATAATGTCATACATAAGGAATATTAAAAAACAAAACTTTACAAAAAACTGGAAAATTGCATAAAAAAACCATAAACCTTCCATCATTAAACTCATATAAACCCATCTTCCTCACAAAAGGATGTAAAGTTTTCTTAATAAAGGTCAACACTTTTGTCGATAAACCAACAATGCACAAGAAAAACAGCATACATAAGCCAATACCCCATCCCCCAACATTACACACGTAAAACTAACTTGACTACGCAGTCATAAAAATTGCCTAAAGACCAAAACTTTTTCCACAAAATCATGAATGCATATAGAAACAACAAAAAAAACTGAACATCCAGAAATTATGCACGAGAAAACACACTAACATAAAAAATATATCAATAAAAGCAAGAATTCACACTATAAAAGTTAAATTTACCATAAAACCAACAATGCACCAGAAAAAAAAAATGCATAAATACATAATTCTCTATCATTTTACTCATAGAAGTCACCTTTCGTCCAAGTAACACATAAATTCCCCAGAAAAGATGAAATCCTTTCTGGGGAATTTATGAAAAACAAAGAAATTTCTCAGCTTCAACAAGAACATATAAACAAACACAAGATTTTGAACATAAAAACCTGAGCAACGACAGCTGCAATTGACATTCCCAGAGGAAGGCCGAGGGCGTCGACATCACTGGGGCATACACTTCTCCGGGTCGTCACCGTCAACGACCCGACCCGGATTCTTTTAGGGTTTTTGAGAATCTTGATACGCTTTTGCGAAGAAGACGTCGCACAGCCACAATTATTCGAAGACGCTGATGATGCAGAGTCTGAAAATAATGTTTGTTTCTTCTTTTTATTCTTTCTTTTATCAATGGTCGCTGTGGATTGTGGGCCGTCAATTGTGCTCAAGCTTGACGGGTCAGGAGGAATTTCCTCCGTCGGATTGACGGCGGCGGTGCCGTTCGGTGATGTGGGGTGGTGGTGGAGAGGGGCATCCATGGTGGATTTTGGGAGAGGCATCTGGTTTGAAAATAGGTCGAATAATTAATAATGAAGAAGTTTAACAATAATTATGCAATATTTCTAATATTTTATTTCGTTTCTGACCCTTGTACTTTGTCCAAATGTTGCTACTGACCCCTACATAGTTTAGATTTGAATTTTAAAATGAACCGTTGAGCATTTATTAATTTATTTGGTTAAAAATAATTCAACTAATAAGCAAATTTTAACACGATTTCATGGCCATAATTGCTTTATCCCATGAGCTACTAGATGAGTAGCAATGGTTTATCTCGTATGGGGTATATAAAAAAATACTAGATTAATACACTATTAAAAATAAGAGAACATTAAAAACAAATTGTTAGATAATAATATAAAAATTATTATTAATAATATGCATTAAATGATAATAATTATTATCTCTATCACAATTATGAATTTCACAAATTTAATAGTAATAAAAATTAATGTTTAAGTTGTTGCTATATTAATAATAACTTAACAATTAATAACACGTGCATATAGTAAGTGACAACAAATATTTGTGGTAAGATTTTTATTATCATTATAAATGTCTTATTAATTATCAATAGTAACACACAATTCTTATCATTATATAAATTTATAAAAATTATTATTGTAATAAAATAAAAAAATTTATCATTTAATATATGTAAGTAGTAATAATTTTCAATACAAGATACAATATTAAATTGAAACACAAGATCCAAAATACAATAAAAAATACAATATTTAATTAAAAAATAAGATTCGAAACGTGTAATTATAATCTCATGATTCCCCATGAGAATATGTAAAATGAAAACTTTTGCTTCTATACATTACCTCCCTCAAATGTATTCTTTTCTTAATATCCAATCAACATCATAGCAATAAATTACAAGAATTATTAGAACTCAACATCATTAACAAAATAAAAAATACATTGTAATAAAAAAAGAAGTTCTTTTATTCATTACCACTCAACTCCATGGCCAATGTCAAAACCACCTCCACTGCTCAAAAAATTCTCAGGGCAGCTGATAACTCCCTGCCGGCTTTTCGGATTGATAATCACTTGTCCATGATGATAATTACCACTGTTAAAATTCTGTAAATAATCAGGCCTTGCAGTAATTTTCTCAACATAATTTTGATCACCATCATTGGCAGGAGAAGAAGAACCATCTTCCTGTCTAGCCATGGTGTTCTTCTCCCCCTCAGTCTCCCTATACTTGCTGAGATAAACTTTCAAGGGTCCGACATAATTCTCAAATCCAAGTGTTGTCATAGCCCACAAGAGGTCATCTCCATTGATGGTCTTCCTCTTCTCCCTCTGGCATTTATCCGAGGCTTCACCCGTTACGAAGCTTATGAACTCTGATACACATTCCTGGACAGTTTCTTTGGCTTCTTTGGAGATCTTGGCGTTTTCAGGGAGGGATTTCTTCATGATCCTGCTAACGTTGGCGATAGGGAGGAACCGGTCGTGATCTTTGTTGCTGCTGGATGAAGGACTGCCAAGAGGGCTGTTTGGGATTCTTTTTCCTGTCGTCATTGGGGGAGGGATAGGATTGGATGGAATGGGGGGATAATGGAGATGGAGTTCTTGGAAATGAGATGGTTATTTTGTGGAATCTGATGGAAAGTGTTGGGGGTTTTAAGCTAACAGGAAGGGGAAAAAGAAATAATAGTGGATAGGCGGTTCTGATGTTGACAGAAATAGGAAATATTTGATGTAAGTTGAGTTTTTGAACTGATTTCAAATAGGGTTGTCTGTTGTTTACATGAATGTTTTATTTTATGATATCTTATATATATACATTCAACGGCTCACAAAATAATTCATAAACGAGTGTAATGAAAATTTCAAGTTTTTGGAATTGAACAAATTCTATAATTTTTTTAATTTTTTATTTGTGAGATTGAGTTAAGATTGAAATGAATGTAGGTTACATTTGAATGAAAGGATTTGAATTTGAGTGAAAGATTTCAAATGACTCCTTCTAAAATGGATTTGAAATTCATTACGGTTATATTTGGATGGAAGGATTTGGATTTGAGGGGAGGATTTGAGAGAAGGATTTCATATAACTCGTTTTAAAATGAATTTGAAATCCATTACAATGATTCTAAAAATAGTTCAAAATAGGAGTTTAAGGATTTGAAATCCGTTGAATAATAAAATTATCCAAACAAATTCAATGGATTTGTTATTATGGATTTGAAATCCTTAGATTCAAATCCATAAATCCAAATGAAGCCTACAATGATTTCAAAAATAGTTCAAAATATGAGTTTAAGGATTTGAAATCCATTGAATCATAAAATTATTCAAATAAATTCAATGGATTTGTTATTATGGATTTGAAATTTTTAGATTCAAATCCATCAATCCAAATTAAGCCTAAATTCTTTAAAATCAGGTAAAAAAATTAGTATTGTCTTAGAGTCTTTTGAACTGTTGGTTCAAGTAGGTCAACATTCATTCTCATTTAGAGTTGAAATGTGACTGATGATTTTATGAAGAAATTATAAAAATTTGAAAAATTCTCTTATTATTTGGGCTAAAAATTAAATCAAATTATGCAATATTCGACTCGAAATTAATCATTAAAAATTTATTTCAATTCGATTCATTAAACGTTACAGATCAACTTTAAACATATTTTTTCGTTCAATAAGATTTAAAGATCGGTTCAAACTTAAGCTCGAACTTGATTAATATATAAATAGTAAAATATGTGTAAAAATATCAAACTACTCAACCTCATATTCAATTCAATTAACAATCAAATCAAGTTCAAAAATAATTTTTAAAATTCAATAAAAATTCAAATAAATTTAAATATTTTACACGGCTGCTTGTTATATCAATTAATACTTTAGCCGAACGAGTAGGCATTAAAAACTAAATAATTGAATGTTACTTTGACTAAATGAAACAAAGAACAACTTTCAATAGATATTATAGTTCAACCATGCAAGTTGATCATATTCTATCAAAAAAGTCAACAAAAAAATTGTAGCTCAACACCATATATAGAAGCTTGCCAAATGGCACATTTTGCAACATTTTCCTACATAGCACTCACTATCTACATTTATTAAAATACTGAAAATTAAAGTTGTCCCTAAACTGCTGTCTGATTTGCATTTAATAGGAATGCTCATGTCTCAAATCAGTAGCACAAAGGTAATTATCAGTGGGTTTTCCTAAGTTTAGTCAAACATTTATTACATACTATATTATAAAGGATTCAAAATTGCCATAGGAAAGAGTTTGAAACTACTGGAAAGCTAAAAGAATGATCATTTTTTAGTAATAATTAATGTGTTTTATTATCTTTTTATTTATTTCATGAAGTAATTATGATTTTTTTAGTTGATTTTATTTAAAAAAGAGAGAAAATTACAAGACCAAGAATTTCAAATTCAAATTAGACAAGTGAATTACACTTACGTTGCGTTTCATTTTGCAGCCTTGCATTAATTTACTTACACTAAAATGATTATAAGTATGAATTAATTCGCCTAAAATGGGAACAGGTTTTTGCCAACGTGATAAGGGACAGTAAATGATGCACACAATTTGGTCAAAATCGAATAAATTCTGATAATAAATTTGGACAAGTTCATTTCTTATTTAATCCAATATTTGTGTTGAACTATGCTTTCGATTTTTAAATTAAAAACGATGATTGTTTTTTATATTTAGGAAAACAAGAGTTGCCTCTTACAACAAGCTGACTATTTTGGTATATTATTCATGCCATAAGTATAATGAAATTAAATAATACGATGGGTTAAAGTTATAATTATACTATAATTTTCTTTAGATTAATTGCTGCTAGTGATCTACCCTACATCATCTTCATAATAGATAGTATAATACGTATGCTGGCCAATTAAAGTGGTCTATCACAATACTTAAAAACGTTACATCTTATTATCCACAATAACGACGCATCGCCAAGTATATCATATCAACTTGAATCAATTTGCTTATTTATATATATATTGTGTTCATTCGCTATATATTGAATGCAATATAAATATCAAATTAAAATAAAATAAAAAAACCTTCAAAATGGTCATATTAAAAAGTTCAGCATAATGTTTATATGCTTAACTTAAGGTATTTGGTTAAATTTATTTAAAAAATTATATAAACTTCTAAATTTTATAAGATATTTTTAGAATTATAAGATGTTAAATCTTATTTTAAACTAAGTTATTGAAGTATTTGAATAAAATAAGATCATGAAACTTTTTAAAATGTCAGTAATGATAAATATATAATTAAATTTATCAAAATTAATGGAGTTTGTCAAAATAAAATTTTATTTAAAAAAATGGGGTGGACTTATTTTTTTAAGAGTTTATAAGCTTTCAAATAACTTTTTTTTTTTAGTTTTATAAGCTATTTCAAAAATAATTTATCAAATATTTTTTATAAACTTATAAACTTTTAAACAACTTATAAAATATTTTGAAAAATTTATAATCTCAGCCAAATACTAGTCGTTCTGATTTACTGATCATTAGATAAAGCATTTTTTACAACCCTACAATATCACCATAATAACTTTTGAAACATAAAGGGGTTAATAACCCTTCTAATTAAAATCTCCAATAAAACAAAATATAGGAGAATATATTCTACATGATCAAAATAAATAAGCACATAGATTATATCACAAGCATTATGCTATAATCTTATTTTCTTTAATATAAATTTAAAAAAGATAGGGTAAATAGCATTTAACCCTTGTAAAATGTTTAAAGGGCAAATAGCCTCATGTAAAATGAAAAGGTTTGACTATCTTATTGTGTTTTCAAACGAAGGCATTTATGTCCAACCTCAACTTTATCATTTACTAAATTAGAAAATTCCAGCTTACCCTTGAATATATATATATATTGATGGAATTTGTACTTTATTTATCTTTTTTTTTAGTTTAATTTCATTACTAGAGATTTATAGCTAACGAATATGTTATTTCAAAAGATATGTAGATGTAATGTATAAAATATTTGAATAAATTATATGTATATGTATTGATGTAGTTGATCGTCTCATTAAAATTTTGAAAATTTTGAACCCTTTAGTTAATATCCTTCAAAATCAACTCCTATGCATATGGTGTGGCGATGAGGATATGAATCCTATTTGGGCCTAACCAATTTTCAACAGTAGCCCTCTAATGAGGTGTAATCCCAACCATTTTTCACTTTCTGTGATTGATTGATAAGGATTTGGTAGCCTAATGGAATACCCTGTTTATGAGTTTTCATGCTGGGTGATTCCAATCCATAGTCCTCCACAAAGGGTTGGGGGTGGGTTGAAGGGGGAGAGGCTTGCTTGTCAACTATTGGCATTTTGTGTAATTTTTACATTGCACCTCAGATAGTATTTGAGAATGAGTAATGTTATATCGTTACTTTAATTAAAAAAAAATTGAAAAAAAATTCTTTTTTAAGAATTATAGTCTTACATTGGAACGTTAAAAAAAATAAAATTAAAGATGATAAATTTGGAACAGGGAGTAGTAATCTTTATTTTCTCTCATTTCATGCTGGTTAATATTTCACATGGTTCATCGAAGGCTTTCCAACGAGCTGCAGAGTCACTGGAAAGAGGAGCTCCCTGACACAATGGCTGCTGTTCGTTTATCTGAGGATGGAGACGAGGACTTAGCAGTGAAGCTCAGTGATCTTGGGTTAGTATTTATGTGTAGAGCTTCTCTGTCTGTCTAATCGTTCATGGTTAAGATCCATAGACTCATTTTGTGTGATTTGCAGCCAAGAAATAACACAAGGTGTTGGGAGCTCCACTAGAGCTGTTCTATGGCAGAAGAAAGATTAAGACGGTTCACAAACAAGAACCCAATCGGCTACTAAAATAAGTTAGCTGCATGAATTTTCTTCTCAACAATGGATGCAAGGGTAATAGACAACTGACATTGTTACTAACTCCATTCTCAGTCCCGGCGAAGGACTGCAAAATCATTAGGGGTGTTCATTCCGTGAACTTCAAGACTTTGTGAAGTTTGCTGGTATGGCCTGTGTGCATCTCTTCTCACAGTACAGAAAACCATATTCAAAAGAGAAGCTGGGCAAAAAGGTTGGGACAGAGCAAGGAATGAAAAGAAAGGTACAAGTGCAAAAACCACAAAAGAAAAGGAAGAAGGGAACAATGGAATAGTTATCTAGTAGTACAAACAGAACAGGAAAAAGCATAACAAAACAAAATTAAGGACTGAGCTGCTCAACTATGTGAAAGAATTGGAGCCCATTAGCATTAGTGGATTTACACTTGACAACAATCTGCTAGCTTGGTGTTAATATACATCAGAGGGTCTATTTACATAGGATTTAAGACCTAATTTGGCCCTTGGTGACCGTCGACATTTGCTCTCCTCGTCTAATCATCATCCTCATCTGAAAGGACAACTAAAGTATGTGCCGCTCCTCGTCTAATTATCATCAGAAAGAATCATTAAACTATGTGCCTGCATAATAGTGAAAAAAGACTGAATTTTCATACTCAGTTCAAATGTATAAAGAGAAGCCCTCTTGAATCGATTAGTTTTGCCTGTTCTCAGTTTAAGTTGTCTATGTCTCTCTCTCTTTTTATGTAGTATGTCAAATGATTAAATCCAGAATTTTATTCTCTCTTCCATCATATGCTACAGTTAAGTTCTTTTCTTCTGTGCATGTGTGTTAACTGTGTGTATGAAAATAAGAGAGGGAGAGAGGATGTGAGCATACATTATTCTTGTTTTTCGTGTCGATGGCTTTGGGAGAGCTCAGAGCTGGAATCCAAGCCAAAACACTTAAGAAGTGCTCGTTTTACTAGCCCAATAAAGTTGCAAGGGTGGTTTGGATATCGGAAAATTCTTAAAAACATAGAATCCTTCAAAGAAGACTCCTCTCCACTTTGGTCGTCTTCTCTGATCAACTCTCCACTAGTTTCTTCATCCCTCCAAACCCTCTGGTCTTCCACCTGCCAGGACAAAAAATAAATAATGACTAACAAACAAAATCGTAATGTCCACCCAGACTACACATCTGCTTATCGTATACAGCAGATAACATATTCAGATAACAAAACTGACATTTAGTAATTCATTCATAAAGATGAATCTTGGTCAAATCTGTAATATGGACTTTAAAAAGACACCCAAATACTTATTAGTTCTCTTTTCTAAGATTGACAGCTTTAGGCTTCAACTTGGGGTTAAATTCAAAATGATGGTTTAAAATCAATTGATTAAATAACTTCAGCAGAAAACCTAATCAAATATATACATGTTCAATGCCTTAAATTTCAAGTAATACAAGAGAAGAATTAAGAACAGGAAGGATCTTAAAGTCACTCCTATTCCGAGGATTTGAAATCAACAATAACAAACTCTACATGCTCTAGAATTCAAGTGGGCTCTAAGCTAGCTTTAAACTAGTTTTCAATTAGTGCTAGAACTTTGAAATCCACAAGTCCAAATCACTCAATTCAAATAGACCATCACAGGATAACCTCTACTTGATAGGCATTCACAAAATTGCTTCTCGACAAAGCTAGATTATTCTACAGTCAGGGCCTACAACTTAACTATATCTCAGGCTGGTGCTAAACATGATCAGAGGAGCACAGTACCAGAAACCAACGGTTTAAATTCTCTGTCAATATGATCAAATTTTAAATCGTGGACAAGGTTGCTTTATAGTGGCGTGGAATCACACAAGCCTTAAAGCAGTTTTTAGGTAACTAAATTTACTCTAGCAACTTCATAATTTTTCTTCTCTCCCTCTCATATTTGGCACATCCATTTGGCTCTTTGTTCAACAGGAACAGTGCAATATTGGTATATTCTTGTAATCCTGAGAATCATTGTTTCTTTCTTCTCTTCCTCAGTCCCACTAAACCCCTAACCCCAACCCCAACCCCAACAGCAAACCCTCTCTTCCTTTTTATAGGTGGCAACCCAGAGTATAAATCCGACATATTCTTCTGTCAAAATACACAGTAAGGTGAAAGCAGTTAGGAAGCCATCGTTTTACCATTAAGAAATTGAACCTATGCAAATTCTGAAAATGTAGATAGATTGCTATATCACCACCCAACGATGAATCCCACTGAATGCTGAAATGGTCTTTCAAAGTACTAAATGAGATTGATGTAAAGAAATGAATTAACAAAGGTAGAACTAACATTACTTTACCAAACTGAACATATTGAATGACAATATTAGTCAACAATAGCCAAAGAGATCACCCAAACAACTACCAAAATGACTTGAAATAAATGTCCACGATTTGGTCCAAAGATCAATGAAGAAAAAATATTAAGCCTGAATCATCAATTTCAAGGAAATTCAAAGAGAGGAAAAATAAGACCATGTTCACTTCCATATGCTTTTGAATTTCAGGAAATTGAATCTCACCATCACTCTCTTATTTAAGTATATAAACATTTGTATCATCATCCCTTCATTTCAAACCAAACATTGAACTTTATATAAACTTAATTAAATCCAGAGTATGCTCCTCATAAGAGTTCACCTAACTCAGGTGTAATAGTATCAAAACGACCCAAAGATCAAAACTTTCTGGGGTCTTTCTCTATTCACCTAATTCTCAGCATAGTAAAAGAGAGAGAGAGTCTAATTAACCACCTTGGTTCTTCTGTGGGAAGAACTGGGTTTATTGAGATGGGTCGGTGGGGCGGCGGCGGCCCCAATTGACGGCGAAGCGGCGGAGGAGCTGGAAGAGGGGTCTGAAGTAAACATACTGAACCCAAAAAGGAGGAGAATGATGAGAAGAATCATAACAATAAGTTGGATCCAAATTAGCCATGGAACTTTGTAGCTTTCTATGATCAACTCATCCCCAAATTCCGGCATTTCTTGCCTGCAACTCCAATATTTTCTGTATTTCTACACAGTTAACAGAAAAAAAAAAAAAAAGAAGAGAGAGAGGGAGAGAGAGAGAAGCGGAGAAGAAGAGGGTTGAGAGAGGGAGGACTTGGGATTTGACGGCTGGAGCCTGGAGGAGATTAGCAGAGGCAGAGCTCTTTTGATCACTACCATAATACAGAACTGGTTTCTCTTTACTGAAAGTCATGAACAAATTAAATAGGAAAAAAATATTATTTTTAACTTATTAATTGATTAATAATTTTAAATTGGATGAAATAGAAAAAAAGAGGTAATTTTTAACCAGAAATAATATCTAAAATTGATTATTTTTAAAATAATTATTTTGTAATTTAATGTTTAAAGAAATTATCTAATGTGATTGACCCTTTTTATTATATTAGTAGCTAAATTGTTCTTAAGGTTTGAACACTAGTTGATTGTTGTGTAAAGAGAAAGATTGCTATCCTGTTTTTCTATATCGGGAACATGCTTTGTTTATAATAAATTTGTTGTTTGTTGAGTTCTGATAATAATAGTTTATTTTATTACAAAATTATTAGTATTTTTATTTAGCTAACTTTTAATGTCATTAAATAATATTAAATATATTTAAAATTAAAATTTCAATTTTTTAATGAAGATTCAATATATAGTTTAAAAAGTAAATTTAATAAATACAGACAGTGAAAGAAGAAATAATAGTAATAACAACAACAACAATAATAATAATAAATAGGGGAATAAAAACTCTGCTTTGTGAAAAAAAGAGAGAAATATTTTCATGCTTTTTCCATATAAGTTTGGAATTATTACTTTTATTTATTTGAAAAATATAATTTTTATTTAGATTAAAATGGGTCAAACTCTCTATCAAGTAATTTGTTTGCAGTCACTTATTGAATCTTTGAGTTTTTTTGACTTGACAATGATAGCCAATCAGTTGGGCTAAATTATAAAGCCCAATTCATATTTGGGCTCTATTTATTTTAAATGACTTTAAATTGAGATTCTTAAGACCTTAAATTCTTTATTTTCTTTGTGTTTTAATTTCTTCTATTAACGATTTGGAAAGGCTTAGCTTTGATATGAACTTATCTCCAACAATCCAAATGATGGAATTAAATTATATACTTGAAAAACATTTCAAATTATGTATGTAAAATATATGAGTATATATTGTTGTGAATTCTATCTGTAATTTAAGTTTTAGTTTTATGAAAATACTCGTATCAGAGGTCAAGTTAAGTGGACGGCCATGCTGGTGGCTATCCTTTCAACTTCATAAAAGTTTTAAAATAGTATTAATTAGGCACATATATATTTCAATAATTTTATAATTTTGCCCCATCTAAAGAATTAAAAATATTTTTTATTATTTTTAAGAAAAATAAATCTCGTTTTTAGTTTTTATTTTTTGACTCCGCCCCTACCGGCGTACTCATGTCTACAAATCAACATATAAAGTGTACAATTTTTTTTATATTATATTTGATAAATAATACTTTCTATCTAACAATGATATGCATATGATTTAATGCAATTTAACAACTAACACAATATGCAAAATCACTTCAAAGAATGGTCCTCTAGCAATAAAAGAACATACTCTTTAAAACATTCAACTTCTTTGCAATTCTTAATGTTGATAACATAAAATCGAAAAAAAAAAAACTTATTTTTAGAAAATGATGTTTTCTAATTATTGAACTGCACAAAAAACTTGTGCACAAATAAAATGTACACCATAATAGTTCCTAACACAAGGGTAAATATGTTATATGACTGATAATAATTCTAGTCCCTTATTAAAAAAAAATTGAAAAAATCTTATCGGAATAGTTTTTTTTTTTTTTTCAAAATTTTCGAATATTTGGAATCCTCTTCTAAAAATTTAAAAATAAATAAATAAATAAATAAAATTGCATGTAACTTCAAAACCATTGCCCATTTTCTTGTAATTAACCTCTCAAAATCTACCACCAATACTGCCCATCATCTTCAACCTCAAATGATCCACCCAATATCTGGTAATCCAACCAACAAATTACACCTCTTTCTCTCTCACACACAACACACAAACAAAAATTTACATTGTTCTTCTCATGGTTGGCATCGTCCTCCCATTGCTAATCCGGTGATGGGAAATCCTGCATGGCCGCAGCCATCATCCTCCTCCTCGGACGCGCCTCCTCCGTCGCCGACAGCCCAGGCAGTAACCCTCGTCCAGCCTTCCTCCAAGAAGAAACACAAACCCAAAGTATTCCGCATCTTTCGAAACGTCTTACGATCCTTCCCCATCATAACCCCTGTCTGCAAGCTCCCTTCCCTCCCCGGCGGCCGCCTTCCCGACGAAAGAAAATCCAGCGGCGGCGTCCGAATCACCGGCACGCTCTTCGGATACAGAAAAGGCCGCGTCAGCCTCTCAATTCAAGAAAACCCTCGAACCCTGCCGATGCTGGTGGTGGAGCTGGCGATGCAAACCCACGTGCTGCAGAAGGAGTTGAGCCTCGGCATGCTGAGAATCGCCATGGAATGCGAGAAGCGGGTGGAGAAAGACAAGACTAAGTTGATCGACGAGCCCCTATGGACGATGTATTGCAACGGGAAGAAGAATGGTTACGGCGTGAGAAGGGAGGCGACGGAGGAGGATTTGCACGTGATGGAGGTGCTGAAGGCGGTGTCGATGGGGGCCGGGGTGCTGCCGGTGCGGTCGGAGGTGGAGTTAGCCGACGGAGAGATGGCGTACATGCGAGGGCATTTCGAAAGGGTGGTGGGATCAAAGGACTCGGAGACGCTACACATGTTGAGCCCCGATGGGAACAATGGACCCGATTTGAGTATTTTCTTTGTAAGGATATAGTGATATTTTGGGTTGGTTCATATGGAAAATTGGAAAAAATACAGATGAAGGTAATATATTTTTGTATATTTGATTTCAGTTTTCTAGGTTTATGGGTCTAAAAAACCTTTTTTTCTACTCCTAGCAGTGTAATTTTTGTAAGCAAGAAATTGTATTTCTTGTGCAATTTTTTCTCTCATCATTAGTAGAAAATGTCCAATGCTTATCCTATTTGCCTTATTCAAAATCCTGATTTCATCCCTGAGTACATGCATAAATAGGGTAAAGTTATTTTATGGAGAGATTTTATAGTTTTTATTGTTTATTCTAATTGATTTGCATAACTTTTTTATTTGTGATGATGTATAGAAATCTAAGAACTAATATGAGAACTTAAAATGCCAAGGGAGAATTTTGAAGTTATTGGACATTAGTGCGCATTTGTCAAATAGAGCTCTGAATCATTTCTAAGGATAAATATTTCAATGCTTAAATTAATTTTTTTTTTTTGTCGAGGGTTATTGCGTCTCCTTTTTACCTGGAGCTAAGGTCTCTTTATATGGAATGGTAGACGTTGACATCTTACTTTTTTTTGGCAAAAATCTCTTCATGGGGTTGGACTATTTACCTCAGTTATAGTTAAATTAGAAAATCTTTAGATGTCATCATACTAAATTGCCATCCTTATAGTATACATGTCTCATTCTAGTGATGTCAGGTGTCCACTTATGTCTAGACGAAATTATCTCTCATCAATTTGAAAAGTTGTAAAATCTCGAATTAACGTTATTAAAGGAAAAAATCAATTTTAGGTGATCAAATCAGTGATTTTATCTCTAAAATTTCAAATCCAAAATATATTGTACTCGAAGAGAAGAATCAGACAAATTAGTTAGAGATTGTAACTATTTAATTCTTTTAATATATTAAAATTTATTTGTATTATTTTTCTTATTTATTAATTTTTTGCAAATCCAAGAGAAGAACAACCTTGAGATCCCACAGCCTAGGTCGATCCAAGAAATGAAAGAAAAAAGAAATTATTACTTTTTCATCATGAATATCTGCACTGGTTGTTGGCTTCACCTTTCAAGAACTCTTATTTGGGATATGTGGATTATTTCTTGGGCTTTAGGCTATATATGGTCCCTCCTATGGTTGATTTCATTCTACACATGATTTACCTTCTCTTCATAAAATTGTAAGTCCATGAAGTTTTTAAGGTTCCAATTAAATGAAATCACATTATAATTTAGTACTAATTGTCAACTGGAATATTCTATAAAACTGAATTCCACCCAAATCAAGACAAACAAATCCAGTTGCATCTGCAAACTCATGCATGTCTGTAAAAGAACACCTTTTTGCAGCATACATTTCATGCATGATGTACAAAAACACTAAAAAAGAAAGCTTTACAGACAGTCAGATGGTCTTTCCTGTATACCAACCCTTTTTGTCTGTGAAAAACTAAGAAAAAAAATAACACAATTTGGTGGTACATCTACAACTGTGATTTCAAGAAAACAAGCATATAATAATTGCAATTCTAATAGAATAAGAGACTCAGCACATGGTGCTGAGATTTTGATGCATAGAATCATCCCTTTCACCTCAGAAGCTGTGTATACATATATAGAGCTCATTTAGCATTGCCAGAACCCATAACCCCCCCACCCACAAAAGAAAAAATGGTGAAAATTGTCAAAAACATGAAGAAAAGCTTTCTTCATCTGGTTGAATCAGTAAAATCTTGTGGAAGCAGTTCTTCTAAAGGTTGTAAGAATGTTATCCTATCTTTTCTTCTGTTTTTTTTTTTTTCTCTCTTTACTTCTTTTTCTTCCATTATTACTATATAAACGAATTAAAATAGTACTTCTGTCTGATACGCTCAACATCTTATTATATATTTCAGTAAAGGAAAATCATGGAGAACCAAATTTCGAAGCTGAGGTACAATACCTTTTTTTTTTTCCTTTCAATTTATACGTTTGATGCAATATGCTTAGCAGTTTCATTTAATTTATAATGCCAAAATATTAGAGAAAACAACTCAATTTTTTTTAATAATAATAATAACAGCTTAGCAATTTATATTTGTTGTGTTTCACAGAGTACAGAAATACAAGTGATGGCAGTAAGAGCAAGGGGTCCAACCACCCCAGGCAAACCCAAACCCCCTCCTGCTCAGACAGCTTAAAAATCTCATCATTTTTCTTGATTTCTACTGCTAATTTCCAGTTCTGGTTGAGTTCTTGTTCCTCAGCTGTTTTCATTCTTCAATTAATATAATTTAGTATCTTGTTATATATATATATATATTGCCAGATTTCACATGTATAATAGTGATCTGTAGTAAAAGTTTTCCCTGCATTTTAATATTCTTGATTTCTTTATGTACTTTTCTTTTTGCACTTTTATTGTGGGATGCTTTTGTGAGGTTGGATCTGGAAGTAATAAACTTGTTTCTGACGGTCAATTTTTTTTTTTTTGGTCACAACAAAGCAACAGCGAAGCCAAATTTAAATCCGTAATTTTAACATGATAATTTTTTATTGATATAATTTTTCATCGTAAAGTTCATAAACATATTTGAATATTCAATTTCGCAAATGGGTACGTCGTCATGTTAGATCATTAAGAAAATTATAATTCTTCTTTCGTTAATTGTTTTCAGTAAGACAATGTTTTCGACAGAAGAATTTAGGATACAACTTGTAAATTATTGAAGAAAGACTTGAATATTAAATCAGAAGTATGTCTGATGTAGAGATCTTGTGGTTTTAGCCTTCGAGGTCTAAACAAATTTTGTTCTATAATTTTCACAATGATGAGATATGAGAAAAACAATATACATGTTTAGATTAAGGACCTCAATTTAAATACTGTATTGTATTTTAATTAATTATGGCTCATCATAATAAATAAATTAAGATATTATGGTCTCTACATACCAATATCCATAAAAATGTGTATTAGGCCTAATACTTATTTAATAAATTGATCACATTTATAATGGCCTTAACTATATTACAAAGGCAATACACAAAATACAACATGTTAATAATTGAGATTGAGATTTCAATTGAGAGAAAGATTCAATTTGCATAGTAAGGTGTTGAGGTTATAATTCAATTAAAGATATATATGGTAATGGGCGAGTATAAACTCAAAATCGTCCCATTTTGGATGGTTTTTTATTATTATAAATGAGTTTGAGGTGGGTGTTAATTTTTATTTTTAAATTCGTCTTATTTAATTTTTTTTATTTTTTTTAAAATTTATATTTGTGTGATAATTTTTTTTAAAAATATATTTTTAGTAAGTTTTAATATATTATTTTTTAACAATATTTTTTTTAATATATTTAAATTAATAAAACGAGTTTTACTCATCGAGAGCGGGTTTTAAAAAATCTTGACGGGTCTTGTGTTTGGCCAAACCCACCCATCCATTGCTATTCCTAATTGAAGGGTGAAAAAGAGCCACAGAGAATAAGCATGAGTGATGAACTCGAATGCTCAAGAGATGCAAAACAAGTGAAGAACAAGTGTAGCATCATGAAAAAGAGTAATTTGTAGGAGACAAATTGTAAAGTATGAGAAACACAAGACGTGTTTAGCCAAACTCAAGACTTCTGCCAAAGTTTTAGAGGATCCAAGACCTATCTCGTCCTGTCTCACATGGCTTCGAACCCGCCCCGCTCCACTCCGTCTCCAAATCCCGATGGATCCAACTCTTAGGAACACGCTACTAAGTATATTGCCCCTTACTCTATTTTACCATGCTTCGCTAAAAATTGACATTTACTCTTTAAGCAATTTTGCAGTCCTATAATTATTAAACAGAAAAAAAACAAGACGTCGTGAAATTTTGATAGCCAGATAACTACCGGCCGAAGTTAAGAAACGCGCGGTGGTGGTGAGGCCGTGTTGCTGCGGTGTGGAGAATAGAGGAAGTAGTCGGCCGGAGAACACAAGAAACGCAGGGACTCAACCGCGATAAGCAAATGTGATTGTTTGTAGCGAGACCTCTTCAAAAATAACCCTATTTCCTTTACACATGAATTGGTCCAATTAAGCAGGAACATTACATGATCATTAATCACACTGCAGCACGACCTTTACCTGTAGTAAAATAAAATCATATTTTGATTCGAAATATCCAAATAGGCAAAATATCCCAAGCAGTATTCCTCTCAGTGCACTCACATGCTTCCTGCCTCTCTCTCTCTCTCTCTCTCTCTAGCACCATAGTCATCTCCATCGAACTCCTCCCACCCTTATCTATCAAGCAACACTTCCCCCGAAGTCACACACACTAACTATACATACACCTATCTACATGTAGTGAAGTGCAATCACCGACGGGTCTAGCAAGCATTGAAATGGCGATCCGCGGCTCTCTCTCGCTGTTCCCCGCCTCTCTTTCTTCCCCTCCAAAGCCCATTCTTTCCAATCCCACCATGCCCAATCGTGTCAGGGTTCATTTCAAAAATGGCGGGCGCTTATCGGCCGGCGAGGACTTGCCATTGGACTACGAGAGTTGGCTCCCAAAGCGCGACCTCAAGAATCGCAGGAGGGCGGGAATCCTCCTCCATCCGACGTCGTTTCCTGGCCCTTATGGCATCGGAGATCTCGGCCCTCAAGCTTTCCAGTTCCTCGACTGGCTTCACGATGCCGGCTGCTCCCTTTGGCAGGTTCAATGTTTGCATTGATCATTTGTGTTTATTTTATACTTTGAAGTTTGTGATTTCGAAAATTAGTTCACTAGTTGTTCAAGATGAGAGATTTAATTCTTGTGATAATTATTGGCTAATTGATCAACAATTTTAGCATTTTTTGTTTACCTTCTATCTAATGTAGAGAATTTTCATTGCTTATTTAATTATATCTTTCAAATTGTTTTTCTGTAGCATTCTTACTGTGCGCTCGTATTTTTTCTAAACTGAATTGAATGTCTTTGTGTACCTTAGCTGACTAATTAGGTTAGAGTAAAGAACCAGGGCAGCAATGAGACTTGATTTTTGTATCGCTTAGTATTTACTAATAATAGATAGAGCAGATTAGTTTGCTGCAAATGGAACCCTTATATTACTTTTACAAAATTATCCAGTCTAGTAAAATTTCAGTTATTACTTAGTTTGAGGGAGCTCAAAATTGTCTCTCTAGACTATCTATATGTATATCAATATTGTCAACAGTTTTATATGTTTACATGTAATATGGCTTACTAGGTTGAAAGATGCATTTTCTTTGACCTATTTTATTTATTATTATTATTATTATTATTTTTGTAATTGTGTTGTTGTTTTTGCAGGTTCTTCCTCTTGTTCCTCCTGGGAGGAGGGCTGATGAAGAGGGATCTCCCTACTCTGGACAGGTTGCATAATTTTCTTTCACTTAATTTTCATATTGAATTTCTTTACATCAGAATATTGATTGAATCATATTCAAAGTTTAAGAAAGAAAGTAAAATAAAAAAAACTAACAGTGTGAAAATTGAGATACAACTGTTGTGCTAAGATGCTAGTGTTCCTCTCAATGCAAGTGCCAGTTGTATTTTTTATACTATCAGCTCTGTAAAATCAGATGATAGCATTTAATGGTGGTTGCATAATTTCAGGATGCTAATTGTGGCAATACACTTTTGATTTCTCTGGAGGAACTTGTAAAAGATGGTCTACTGTCAAAGGAAGAGCTTCCAAAACCATTGTGAGAAATAAGTTATGTTTGACTGCATTACAGTGTGTGAAGGTCTTATTAAATTCGATGCCTGCTATTATAATACTTGCAGAGATATGGATCGTGTGAATTTCACAGCTATTGCTCATGTCAAGGATACTTTGGTAGCTGAGGTAAAGTATTAACCCTCATCCTTTCATTTACTGACATGAAAGATTCTTGGAATTAGTTCTACACATTGTTATCCATTTCAGTTTGAGATGATTTGCTAATGCGTGCCTGAAAAGTTGGTCTATCCATTCATGACTTTCCGCAATAAAAAAGAATTATAATGAGTTAACTAAGTGTATAATCAAGACTCTTGGATTTGAACAAATGACATCAAGAAGTAAGCTTATAGTTCATATACCCTTGACAAACATGAGAGAAATTTAACGTATTTGTTGTACTCCTTATGCACGTAATGTGTATATTTATTTTACATTTTCATGTGCAACTAGTCCCTTAAAATTTCTTAGAGTTAGATTATTAGAAAGATAAGTGTTACAAGATTGATAAATAATTGTAGAATGAATCTTATAGAAATTGTTACTTGGATGATGCTGGTTTCTGCTTCTAGTCCTTGGGAGTAATAGTTTCTGCATTTTCTGATTTCATGGCTGGATTTACCTTAATGATTAGCCTACTTGAAAAACATCCAATATTCCTTTTGTCTTCTTGACATAGTATCATGTTGGTTGTTAAATAAAACTGATATCAGCATCTTGGCTGCATTTTAAATAATTGAAGCTTAAGACCATTTTAATAAGTAGATTCCTGGTTTTCATTATTGGTCTAGGCTGCAAAGAGGCTTATTTTGAGTGAGGGGGAGCTAAAGGATCAGCTTCAAGAGTTCCGTAAGGATCCAAGTATTGCAGGTGAGATGTTTGTGTTTCCTTTCCTCATTGGTGAATGGTCTAATGAATAGCACATTTTAAAAGAAGTTTTCAATGTTAAAAGAGTAAAGAATTAGGTTCAAATGGCTCCTGGTTCCAGTATTTTTGCTGCAGCTTGTGATTGATTAGTGGATGAAATATTCTGGAAGACCAAGTTGAGTTCGAAGTTAATATTTGTCATTATCTTGCGATACTCTGCCAGTTAAAGGCTCTTTATTATTTTTAGTATAGCCCTAAGTAAGGTTGTATCCAGATATTATCTTTACTGTTCTCCTTACGGTACAACTTTTTGGTGATTCAGGCATATATAATTTGTTCCTGAAAGATGCCGTATTTGGTTAATCTCAGGAGTTAGTCAATCTTGTCTAGATTTTGTGATTTGCTCATATAGGCTACTAATGTGGTTGTCCATCCTTGTCCTTATATTACCTGTTTAATTGCTTCAAGAGGCTTGAACAAGTTAATGGCACTGGTCATATTTTGATATTAGTGTAGTTGCTTCAATTTAATGCAGCTCTCCTTTTTCAGTTCAGAAAGAAATTGTTATTTTCCTGATATGCATTTCTACTTCTTCTTTTCTATGTTCATTTTCAAAAAAATTCTTTTATATGTATTTCCATGTTACTAATTTTTGAAAAGTACCTCTTCTTATTCCATGAATATGAACATGTAATGCTTAAGTAAAAACATTATCGCCCTTATTTATGGTTTTCGTGTCCTGTTCCTGTAAGAGAGCCGATCATATGCTATAAAGCTGCATAATTGTGCAGGTTGGCTTGAAGATGCAGCATACTTTGCTGCCATTGATGACACTTTGAATACATTTAGTTGGTATGATTGGCCTGAATCATTGAAAAATCGCCATCTTGCTGCTCTGGAAGAAATTTATCAAAGCAAAAAGGAATTTGTAAGACATATTTGACCCTTTTACCCTATTTGGACTCGTACTTCTTCACCTTTTTTTAACTCTGTGACTCGCAAATCATACTCCTCTTGCACAGATAGATATATTCATTGCTCAGCAATTCTTGTTCCAAAGGCAATGGCAAAAAGTTCGTGATTATGCTCGAACGAAGGGAATCAGTATAATGGGAGATATGCCTATATATGTTGGTTATCATAGTGCAGATGTGTGGGCTAATAAGAAACAATTTTTGCTGGTGAGTTCTCCCTTTATTAACACTGAGAATATCTTTCCTATGCTCCAGAGCTTCTGTCTTTTATTCAACTCACCATTCATGGGTCCAGCAGAACAGTAGTGGCTTTCCTCTTCTAGTTAGTGGCGTTCCGCCGGATGCCTTCAGTGGAACTGGCCAGCTTTGGAACAGGTTAACTCTATTCTGGAGATTGAATACACATAATTCACCATCAGTTTATGCTTTATTTATGAATACCGATGAGTGTTCTGCTAACCTTATTGCTGTTGAACCAAATAACCTGAACTTGCAAACAAAGTGCAGAGAATAAATTTCTAAAGAAAGTTTCCACCCTACTGCTATTTGTAAAGTCTCAAACCAGCCACATTTGATGATTTTGAGAAATTAAAATTGGTTTTGATTTTTACTCTTCCAAGCATTTCTCTGCTCTCATCTGGTCAGATATATTGCTCCAAGCTATCGATACCCAAAAGTTGCTGATCAGACAAAGGGCAAGATCTTATAGTTAATGTATGTTGTAAACTGGTAGAGTCAACTTATGTGGAAGAAAAATGTACCTCACTGAAAAACGTGTCCCGGGCAAAGAGTTGTCATCTGTATTACTAGGGATGCTAAAATCCTGTGGTTATCGCATAGCAGTTCATTACCATGGTCCAACTTTGACTATAAAGTTATCTTATTGTATTGTTTGTCTTATCTCATGAAGTATTATTAATGTGAAAGAAAATTTTGGTCTATGTAAAGTATGTTAAAACTTTATAACTAAATGTAAAGCACATTTTGAAAATTGCTTATTAATGATGAAATATTGACTGACCCTATTGGTTCAAGAACAGCCCTTTATATGATTGGAAAGCCATGGAAAGAGATGGATTTTCATGGTGGATACGGCGTTTGAGACGTGCACAGAATTTATTTGATGAATTCCGGATTGATCACTTTAGAGGATTGGCTGGCTTTTGGGCTGTTCCTTCTGGTGAGATGAATTCAATTTGAAAAAGCTTACATGATACTATTGTTTTGGGGAACAGTAATATTTCATAATTTATTTGCAGAAGCAAAAGTTGCAATGGTAGGGCGATGGAAGGTCAGATTCCTCTTGTATCATTTTTGAAAATATCTTTGACCAACATTTTATAGAACATTCCCTAAATGATGTTCTGACTGACAGTAGGTCGGACCTGGAAAGTCTCTTTTTGATGCCATTTTTAGAGCTGTTGGAGAGATCAATATCATAGCAGAAGACTTGGTATGTTTCATCGGATAATTTCTAAAATTTTGATAGGACACTATTTTCAGTCGTAAATTGTGTAATAAGTCCTTTAATAAGAATTTTGAGTTATATCCCCAAATTAATTCATAATTCTGTATTCCTTTTGATCTTCCTTCTTTTGATCTATCTCCTCTTTTTTCCTTTTCTTTTAATTTTTATCTTTTCTATTTTTGAGTATATGGTGCTAAAGCTGTATATCGTCGAAAATAAAGGCAGCATTGCAAGTTTCTTGTTCATCTCCCTTTTTAGGACTTATGCAAGGCTCTATTTTTACAATGGCCACACTGGGTTTACTGATGGCCTTTGCATGAATTAATAGGGAACTGGATTCTATTTGAGTTACTTCAAAAGTTTTTCATTTATCTACCTTTCACCTGACTTTTGTTATCATTTCGTCCTGCCCTCAATTCTCATTTCGTTTATACTGCTACAGGGGGTAATTACTGAAGATGTGGTGCAGCTTAGGAGGTCCATTGGGGCACCTGGAATGGCAGTTCTCCAGTTTGGTAACTAATTGCTGCATTCTTATGTTTTTGTGGTGCTTGTGAGCATGTATTGAAGATGATTTCCTGACTGCTTGGTCTTCTTTTGGGCTTTCTGTCCAGGCTTTGGAAGTGATGCTGAAAATCCACATTTGCCTCATAATCATGAAAAAAACCAAGTGGTGTACACTGGCACCCATGACAATGACACGGTATCTTATCTGTGCTTTGAGTTCCCCATGTCTTGTTGACAAGTATTGAGCCCTTTTGCACTTGACTTCATGATTTGCCTTGTATGGATGTCTCTTTTTTCCTTTTTATTATTATTATATTTCATTTTTTGTTTATTTATGAGATTTATGATGGAAAAACATCATTAGCTGCAGCAATAGTTGCTAAACTGACTTACCACTACTGACAATATTATGGAATCAGATTCGAGGATGGTGGGACGTCTTGCCACAAGAAGAGAAATCTAATGTGAGTATGATTTAACCCCCTCAACGAAAACTTTTGAATGTGGGTAGCGCCGAAATTAAATGTCATTCAACATGGATCTCGTTCTTATATACTATATGTTTCTGTTTTAGGTGGTAAAATATCTTGGTAATATTGTTGAAGAGGATCTCTCGTGGGGGCTAATCCAGGCTGCACTTTCTTCTGTTGCGCATACCACTATTGTCCCCATGCAGGATATACTTGGATTGGGAAGTTCAGCTAGGATGAATATTCCAGCGACTCAGGTAAGAAGCTCCACATGCATATGCATTATGATAATGGCAAGCACTCTAGCCACTGGCCCCATGTGAGACTCTTGTGCGCCTATCCCTGTATGAATTTTTTCCCTCAAATGTAACTTTAGAAAAAGGGAAAAAGGGAAATCTAAAGGAAAGAGAAATTTCAGAAGGATGACAGTGACCTGGAGAAGTCTCTACATCTGAATTTCACTCCTGTTCTAGTGTAAAATTTTGGAGGGGCCAAGCAGGTTTTTATGGGATTTATGATAGTATTTGCATGTTTATGTTTAATGCATACTAATAATGCTACTCCACATCCCTTGGATTTGCGTTGGTCTATGAATCAATACAACAATGAATACTTAAATATAAGATCTAGAGTTGAATCCACGTCTGATTTTCTTTTGATCGCTGGTTGCTGATAATATTATTCACTTTTTTCTCTTCTGAAGCACCTTTGATGATTACTTTATTGGCGGACTGGAACACATTTGCATATGATGTGCCCTTGTTTATTATTCGAATGTGTTTGTATGTATGTCCATTTATGTTTACAGACATAAATTTTGTGGAATATTGTGAGGGAGTAGGTTTCCATATTCCTGAAAATTTGTTCATTGCCCTTAGAAAGTACTGTACAGTCCTTACAAGATTCATAATCTGCAAGGCTGCCATACTCCTATAGATTATAGAAGTTCTGGACCTAAATTGGGGAGGAATAGAAAATATTTTATGGGATTTTTACCTCACTTTTGGGGCAATCTGACTCCATCATGAGAAAGGGCTTCAACCTCCCAATTTTTTTGAAAAACTGAAAAGAAATCAACAGAATGCAGGCACAGGAGCATACACTTTTTACCTTTGATCATAAAAAAACTTATTGAGACTTATTTCATTTCATTTTACATGTATGCAGTACGGAAACTGGAGTTGGAGAATACCCAAGTCAAAGACCTTTGACAGCTTGGCATCTGAAGCAAAGAAACTAAGAGAGATGCTTGTGATATATGGTCGGTTATAACAATTGCTAAAATCCTGGCCGGTAAGTGAATTCAGATTTCAGCTTAGTATGCAAGTAAATATCGATTCAGCTAATGTTACCATCTCAGAGTTCTTTCAGTCAACCCGTTTTCCATTCCTTTCAGGTGGTTATAAATGTGCAAGAGATTCCATGTCTGAAACACCAGTAGCAAATAAAACAAACAAAAAGATGGCAGTCTTGTGCTGTGATCACAGAATGTGCCATGAAATAAGTGACTCTGACTCTGAATCTCAACTTGCTCAATCCCTTGGCAAGGAATTGAAGAATTATTAAAATATATGAGACATTATAATAATTTCCTAAAACTTCATTACTTGGCTGCAACTCATGTTATCAAATATTCACTTATACAATTTGTTCCCTGTGTGGGTTTGATGGTTCCAATTGTCATTTAACTTTCTATTTTCCCTCCCTGAGAGTTTTGTAGCTTATTTGTAATACAACTAAAGTGTGTAAGAATAAGAATTTATATATGAATGCCTACAGCAAACAGAAGAGAAGAATGTATTATGCATGTGAGTTGGTGGAAAAAAACTCTTCATTTATTTGTATCTGTGATTACATTAGCATGTATGCTGATTGAATGGATCAAATTCGACTGCACTTGAGTAAATCTAAGCTCGACTCAAATAAAAATGGGCGGGTTTTGGTTTACTCGGCTTAATAGACAGTCCTATGCCTTCATTATGCTATTAATGCCCATATGATCATTGTCTCAAGAATCATATGCTCCCTTGGAGAACTGGTTGTGGAAATTTGATATGCTAGCTAGAATCTCAGCATAGTACTTACCACTAGCAAGAATTTCCAAGAAGAAGGTTAACAGAATCAACCATGAAATATCTCATGTCAGAATACTAGCACTTAAAAGTTAATTTCGTTTATAAATTTCCTAGTTACCAATTTTTCAGTTGGTATTCGTTAAATTCAGTAGGTGTGTTCATTAGCAAACTGAAGATTAAATCGATCATTACCGAACTCGGCGTGTTCATTATTAAATTGATGATTAAATCAATCATTAATAACTGATGATTAAATTGATTGAAAATTGACTATGTTTTGTTATTATATTATGTGATATGATAATGTAATAAATAAATTGTTATGTATTAAATTTTAAAGTTAAAAAAAATATAAATAATCAATTAAAAAGTATATTTAATAAAATTCAAAATTCAAGTAACTATATAATAACTAAATACTGAGTTTAAGCGTCCTAAAAAAATTATGATTTAGTTATTTATAGTTAAATAAATCGGACCGGCCACTAATTTTCGGATAAATTGATCGGTTTGATTCGATTTTGAAAACACCGAAATCTAGTGATTTTACTTTCATTGAAACAAATTTACTTCATTAGTTGTGATAGATTTAAATTCACAAATTTTAACATAACCAGTTTTTTTTTTTCATAGAACAATCACATATATTTAGGGTATATATAAAAGGGTGTATTTCTTTTTCTCAGCAAAGTGTACATGTTCAGAAATATGTGGCAAAATCTCATAAGTTGATAACAATTAGTTTCTACATCAAGAGAGCTATTTTGAAGGCGGCTGCTTTAATTGATTATTAGTTCCAAAAACTCAAGGTGGATTTGTTTTTCTTGCATGGGAAATTGCTGGTATAATTTGGAGTTTCAAGAAAATCAGGGTACATAAATTTTAGGTTTCAACTGTATTAAAGACTAAAAGTGCAATACATGCTAATATGAGTAGACTGCTCCCATACACTAGTACAACAAAAAAGACCTCTGTATCAATAGCTATCTATATAGTAAAATATGCTCAAATTTTGATTACTTAGTGTTATGCTAGCTGCTTCCTAGAGCAGTATTGCTCACATACCGTCACCCCAAATATGGCATAAAAGTAGATACTTATGTCTTCTTCCTCTATATCCATATAGCATTAGCCTTGATGAGCAATGGCTTGAGCTTGCCCTTGATATTGAGGCTCATAATCTCATTAGAACCACCAAGAAATTCCTTGCCTATGAACACGGCCGGTACGCTTGGGTTGCACCCTAATGACATCAATGCCTTCTCGATTTGGTGCCCATTGGGGAGGTGATCAAGCTCATATGCCACAGGGTTGGCCCCAAAACCACGTATCAGCATGATGATTGCATGGGACATGCAACAATTGGTTTTGCTGAAAATTACCACTGGACTTCCAGCTCCTAATGTCAACAATGTATCCATCTTTGAACTCAAAAAAGTTTGTCGAAATGCAGATATATGTTTGTATCTAAGGTATAAGAAGAAAAGCTTGTGAAAAAACTGGATATGAAGCTGGAACTTGAGAAACTTAGGCTTCTTTGGAGCGCTATAAATAGGCAAAAGAATGGTCGGTTGATTGGATTTCACTTGGATCAGGCATGAGATGGTAAGGTATGTGTCGGCAGCGGCAAGTTGCATAAGAATTGAACGCAGAAAACAAGAAGGGGATAAAAGGGTCTATTTCACCTCTATGATATGCTGGAATATTTTCCTTTTCTTGGTTTAAGGATATTGACATATTTCAAAATGTGACTAAATTTTCTCCCATGGGTTCTGATAAATCGGATCAACAAAGAGCTCGTTGATATCCACATCCAATCAGGTCTTCCGTGGGCCAAGCTCAATCATCCGGGTGATCAGACAGCTCAATCTAAGTGATCTGATTCAGTGGCATCCATATATATATATTTGTTGTTGAAAATCCAATTTGAGATGTATCCCAGTTGATAGATCACTGTATATATCTATTTTGGACCATCTGCACAAAAAGAAAAAAGTGTATAAGCTAAGATTTATCTAACTGAGCCACCTTTTCATCCAGCAGAAGATCTATTCGAATTTCTGTACATACAAAAATAGAAAGTGGAAGTCTGAAGAATAATCAGATGGTCTTGAGAATGCCTAAGCCACAAACATAGTCTCCGTACTTGAAGACAGTACACTCGTATAGCGTAGCACATTCTCCACAATAGCACTAATCTCTTGAATCTATATTCTACAGAATTTCACGTGCATGAAAATTGCATAAGAAACTGTGGAAGATTCTGTTGTCATATATAGCCCTTATCGTCATGTGATTCTCTATATCTGATGCTTATGCATGAATATTGCATAAGAAAATGTGGAAGATTATGCTGTTATAGCCCTTATCGTCATGTGATTCTCTATATCTGATGCTTATTTGACACGTGACATGTAGTAATGAGTCGATATATGTTTTTTCAGGTGTAGTAGTAAGAGATATACACCAATATAGACTTGAATTTTGTTTGGTATTTTCATCTCAAACTCACGATTTTTCCTTTATTAGTGGGCATCCTGAAAAAGAAGTAGATGACTTTATGGCAATCTTATTCCCTCCAAAATCTGATATCTATGACATTATTCAGAGCAACCAACCAAAATAGTGCATATTAAAGTTAGAACATAAGTAGTCCTCAAAGGGCTCAAACTGATCGATAAAGTAGTACGAGACGAAAAGGGCCTCAACAACTGCCTAAAACATAATGTTCTCAAGATTTGATTCATTTGAATTAGCTGCTAGCTAGCTGGATCTGAACACTTAGGCTCTATTTGGTTCGTGGATTTTGATGAGAAAAATGCTGGTACTTTTATTTTTTAACCTTTTCATTTTCCTCACCAAAATCCCAGGTCCAAACATAGCATTAATGTATAACCACAAAAGCATTGCACCAGAATTTAACTATGTAAATATATTCTTTTCTCCTCTACATCGATCCATATGGCCTTCGCCTTGATGAGCAATAACTTGAGCTCCCTTTTGATGTTGAGGCTCATGATCTCATCAGAACCACCAACAAATTCCTTGCACGCTGGGGTGCACCCTAGTTTCCATCTTCTCCATATGGTGCATAATGGGGAGCTAATTGTTCTCTTAGGCCACAGGGTTAACGCCAAAACCACATATCAGCATCTTAATTGTATGGGACATGCAACAACAACCTCATCACCATATCCTTCTTTGAACTCAAAATTTATGTGAAATAATACTGAAAAAATATTAATCTGTCAGCAAGTAGTATGTTATGTGAAGCTTGTCAAAAATCCATCAGGCTGGACCTACATTGAGAATGTTTTCATGTCCATGAAGCTATATTTTTAAGGAAAAGAATGAACTATTATTCCAGAATGCAATGTTTTGCAAGTAGGGATCAGAAGGATCGAAAAGAGAAATCGAAAAATCACGTCAGTGGATTCTTAAAAAGATGCTTCGATGTATTTTGCCTTTATTATTAGATAATGAAGGCTTGACACATCATCATCAGCTGCAAGTTGCATAGGAGTTGAATGTAGAAAACCAGAAGGGGATAAAGAGTCTATTTCCTTCTTGATATTCTGAAATATATTTTTAGTTGAGTATACTGAAATATATTGCAAACATGACTAAATATTCTGAAATATCTTTGTTTTTTTTTTTCTCTAATTGTTGGTCACATAAATGTTAATGCGATAGAAAGGATTCTGATTTATAGTTTTCCATGTGATGGAACATCATCGTCAATTATATCATCCTCAGATGACTCTTGAGATTGTAGTCTCAGTCGAGTACATAATACAGTGTCTGTGCTTGAAGAATGTATTCAGAAAACCAAGCACATTCTCCACTAGCTTTTGCATAATAATATTGCACTAACAAGATATAAGAAGGATCTCTTGAGGTAACACCCTCCACAGAAATTCACATTGAGATTGCATTTAGAGAATGTTGAAGATGCTATTTTTATTGCCCTTATCAACAACTCTAGCTATATATCTTTTGGAGTTCTTGTGTGATTCGAGTTGGTTTTTTAGTAACTTTTTTCTACAACGTTTTACACATATCATGGTCATGCTTCGTTTTCTACAGTGCAAGATCGAGTTCTAGCATATCCCATAAAAAAGCATACATTTTTTCAGATTCCAGATTGCAAAACACACGAGAGAGAGAGGATGAAGAAGCTGATGATGGGAATATGGGAGTAAATAGATTCTCACAGCTGCAAGAATAGAACTAAGATGTTGACCCAAAATGTGAATAACAAGGATAGAGAATATCACCATGGCTATATATTCCTCTAGATGGATGGTATTGTCGTTCCACAAATTCTCTGTCCTATTAAGTATAGTACTAAACATTTATGAATTATCATGATCTTACACATGCTGGATGAAGGCAGAAGGCAATCTCACCATATTCGTAGAATCTTTACCAAGGGGATCCTTTTCATTGTGTATTCCATGCCTACTTAACAATCTCTTATTCCACTATTGTGTTTTATCTTTTGTTTCTTTTTCGGCTTACTCTTTGCCGTTTACATCTTTTAGCATCATATCTTAAGAGTGTGATTTATTCAAAATTTGAAGAACAAATTACCACCTGAAATCAGGTTTTTCAATTTTCTTTTCCTCAAAAAGAGTTGCAAGTACTCACACAGAATGTATAATATTATAGGATATTCGGCAATAGATCAGATTAATAAAATAGGAAACTAAACTAGCAAGTAGAACATAAAGATTTAAAGCCCATTTGAGAGGAGAACTGACAAAGTAGGTAACAAGCATCCTTTTTCTTCATCTCATATACAAGATAAATGCATCCCTACTCTTATATATAAGATTTTTTAAAGCTATGGTTGCACAATCTCATGTTAAAAAACTAGCATTTCATATAAATGACAATTCGTTTCCAAATTTTTAAGTTGCCAACTTTTCAGTTGGTTTTCATTAATTCAGAAGTAGAAAATCTAGAGATTTACTTTCCTTTCATTGAAACAAATTTAGTTCATTAATTTTGAGATATTTAAATTCAAATTTCTCTGCATAACCAGTTTTTTTCATAGATGAATTACATATATTTGGGGTATATATACAAAAGGGTGCATCATTTTCATCAGCAAAATGTACTTCTACTTCTTCTTTGTTTTTATTTAAGGAACAGTTGAATACGTATAATTAAGGTGGATTTGTTTTTCCTTGCTTGGGAAATTGCTGGTATAATGTGGAGTTTTCAAGAAAATCCGATACATAAAATTTAGGTTTTAAATGTATTAAAGACTTAAAGTGCAATACATGCTAATATAAGTAGACTGCTCCCATATACTAGTACAATAAAAAAGGCCTTTCTATGAATAGCTATCTATATAGTAAAATATGCTCAAATTTTGATTACTTAGTGTTATGCCAGCTGCTTCCTAGAGCAGCATTGCTCACATACCGCCACCCCAAATATGGCATAAAAGTAGATACTTATGTCTTCTTCCTCTATATCCATATAGCATTAGCCTTGATGAGCAATGGCTTGAGCTTGCCTTGATATTGAGGCTCATAATCTCATTAGAACCACCAAGAAATTCCTTGCCTACGAACACGGCCGGTACACTTGGGTTGCACCCTAATGACATCAATGCCTTCTCCATTTGGTGCCCATTGGGGAGGTGATCAAGCTCATATACCACAGGGTTGGCCCCAAAACCACGTATCAGCATGATGATTGCATGGGACATGCAACAATTGGTTTTGCTGAAAATTACCACTGGACTTCCAGCTCCTAATGTCATCAATGTATCCATCTTTGAACTCAAAAAAGTTAGTCGAAATGCAGATAAATGTTTGTATCTAAGGTACAAGAAGAAAAGCTTGTGAAAAAACTGGATATGAAGCTGGAACTTGAGAAACTTAGGCTTCTTTGGAGCGCTATAAATAGGCGAAAGAATGGTCGATTGATTGGATTTCGCTTTGATCAGGCATGAGATGGTAAAGTATGTGTCATCATTGGCAAGTTGCATAAGAATTGAATGCAGAAAACAAGAAGGGGATAAAAGGGTCTATTTCACCTTTATGATATGCTGGAATATTTTCCTTTTCTTGGTTTAAGGATATTGACATATTTCAAAATGTGACTAAATTTTCTCCCATGGGTTCTGATAAATCGGATCAACAAAGAGCTCGTTGATATCCAAAACCAATCAGGTCGTCAGTGGGCCAAGCTCAATCATCCGGGTGATCAGCAAGAAGTCCGACAGCTCAATCTAAGTGATCTGATTCAGTGGCTTCCATATATATATTTGTTGTTGAAAATCCAATTTGAGATGTATCTCAGTTGATATATCACTGTATATATCTATCTTGGATCATGTACACAAATAGAAAAAAGTGTATAAGCTAAGATTTATCCAACTGAGCCACCTTTTCATCCAGCAAAAGATCTATTGGAATTTCTGAACATACAAAAACAGAAAGTGAAAGTCTGAAGAATAATCAGATGGTCCTGAGAATGCCTAAAACCACAAACATAGTTTCCGTACTTGAAGACCGTACACCCACATAGCATGGCACATTCTCCACAACAGCAATAATCTCTTGAATCAATATTCTACTGAATTTCACATGCATGAAAATTGCATAAGAAACTGTGGAAGATTCTGTTGTCATAGCCCTTATAGTCGTGTGATTCTCTATATCTGATGCTTATTTAAACCATGTAACATGTAGTAATTAGTCGATATCTGTTTTTCAGGTGTAGTAATAGATATGCACTAATATAGACTTGAATTTTGTTCGGTATATTACATCTCAAACTCACGATTTTTCCTTTTTAGTGGGCATCCTGAAAAAGAAGTAGATGACTTTATGGCAATCTTATTCCCTCCAAAATCTGATATGTGTAACATTATTCAGAGCAACCAAAATAGTGCATATTAATTCAGAACATAAGTAGTCCTGAAAGGGCTCAAACTGACCGATAAACTAGTATGAGATGAAAAGGGTTTCAACAACTGTCAGAACTTTAAGTAGTCAAACTTCATCTCAGTACACTTATGAGTGAAGTGACCAGTCTCATTATTGCACTTGATATTTGTTGGTGGTTAATGGCCTTTATCATTAAGGTGACGCGTCATGTCACTTCATTGGATCAAATTTACGGTTCTAATTTTAATTTTTGCTCTTGTCAAACTATTTTTGTCTTTTCCAACACTAACCCAAGTTGGTTTATATTGGTCAACATGAACGACAAGAATAATTATTTGTATATTTTTCGACTCTCAACAATCAACCTCAAGTTACGCGATTATTATCAAAAATATGTTTGTAATATTTATAAGTCAGCTGGAAAAAGAGACTTTAGGACAATTAAAACTTTTTAATTATAAGCAAGCTCATATGACAAAATAGAGTTCAAACTCCTTTATTAATTCCTCTTATTTGCAGCTTGCACAAATTAAAGCATAAATATGATTCTTGATCCATTAATATATTGTCAGCAACTAAGTCGCGATAATATTTGGCAACTCAAAATCTTGTATTTGCGGCTTAAATAAATTAAAGTGCAAATTTTAATCTTAGTCCACTATCATATTGTCAGCGTCTAAGTCGCGACAATATTGGACAATTTGTTCATTTTCATGGTTAATTGGCTTAAAACGTAAAATTGGTGAGTTGGTCTAAAATTTCTAATTTAATTGCGCAAAAAAACATAAGTACTGGTCTAATATTTATTCTAGATCCAAGTAAATTATTTATTATTCTTTTATATTCAACGAAATAAAAAATTTCACAACTCAAGCTAGTAATCATCTCCTACTGAATAAAAAACATAATAAAAATTTATTGATCATGAACAAAATATAAATTTGTCCACACATATATTATGAATGCAAATATGCAATATGAGTAATATAATATTAGCCCCATATGGGCAACATTGACATTTGGTGCATCATGTTGAGATAATTTTGGCCCATGATGGTAAAACAAAAAAAATCCCCCTAAAATTAATATGCATGGCCTCCCAAAAATGACCTAATAAATACATATTTGAAAATAATAAAAAATTACATTAGTTCAAATCCTACTACATCAATCTAGACAAAAATAAAAAATAGGAATATCGAATTACCACCACCGCCACAAATTATCTTCTATAAAAATATGAGATAATATAAAACAATAAACATTCAATTTACATGAACACCAAAATATCAGTGTCTATTCATTCACAATATATAATATTTCATATCGCATCAAATAAATTTAAATTGCATAATAATTATATAAAAAAATAATTAATAAAGCACGTAACTCATAATATACATATTAATCATACAAAAATAATTTTGCATGCATCCTAATACGCAAAAAAAATATTTTTACATGCACCTTAATGCGCAAAAAATATTTTGATATTAAAAATTTTGACCCACAAAAATATATTTGCATGCATCGTAATGCGCAAAAAATATTTTAAACACTTTCTATTGGAATTAATCCAATAATTTTTTTTAAAGGATCAAAAATAATATTTATTCATATCAAAAAACTTTTTAAAAAAATAGCATAAAAAACTATTATATAGATTTTGCAGTCAACTATGTCACGAAAGAGGGTAGTGGTCTAGTGGTAGGTTCAAATCCATGTTGGTGCAAACTCTTAAATTTTATTTTCAACAACACATAATTTTTTTAATTTTAAAATAAACAAGTCTCTAATTTTCAATTAAATTTTCTCTCAAACTATTTATCCATTTTTTTCACCAAATTTTAACCACGTGATCTACACATTAAGATCAACGTATGATAAAAATTTTATGCTTTTAAAAAAAATAATTTTTTTTAAAGCATACGAACATCCATAAATTCAATCAAATGAAATGGCGAGAACGAGGCCTATAAGCTTTGATACCACTGAAAGAAAATTAATTAATAATATAATATGAATCAAATATTCATATAATTAATGTGGATCAAGTATACCTATACGCAGCGATTTGTTGATCTACGTATCCCGAATCAAGCTCGTCATCAGCCTCCCTTGATCGAACCACGAACATATATTTTCTCGTTGATGGTAAATAACTATTAAAGTTATTCATTCAATTACACATATCAAATCATTAGAGTTTATGATGATACTACAAGGAAGAACGTAAAGAGAAATCTTAGAAGAGATATGGAGAGAGTTTTGGGAGAATTACATTCTTCACCCACTCTATTGGATGTGGATTATAAATATATATTCTTACTCAAGGTAAAATTTTAATTCAATTAGAAAACTTAATCTCACTCGAATTGTGGAAACATCCAACTAAATATGATTATCAATTGGATCAAAAATTCTAAATCGGATCGAATTTTCAACATATAAAAACCATAAAAATAGTTTCCGTACTTGAAGACGGTACACTCGTATAGCATAGCACATTCTCGACAATAGCACTAATCTCTTGAATCTATATTCTACAGAATTTCACGTGCATGAAAATTGCATAAGAAACTGTGGAAGATTCTGTTGTCATAGCCCTTATCGTCATATGATTCTCTATATCTGATGCTTATTTAACCCATGTAACATGTAGTAATTAGTCGATATCTGTTTTTCAAGTGTAGTAATAGATATGCACTGATATAGACTTGAATTTTGTTTGGTATATTACATCTCAAACTCACGATTTTTCCTTTATTAGTGGGCATCCTGAAAAAGAAGTAGATGACTTTATGGCAAACTTATTCCCTCCAAAATCTGATATGTGTAACATTATTCAGAGCAACCAAAATAGTGCATATTAATTCAGAACACAAGTAGTCCTGAAAGGGCTCAAACTGACCGATAAACTAGTATGAGATAAAAAGGGCCTCAACAATTGCATAAAACATAATATTCTCAAGATTGATTTATCTGAATTAGGCTGCTAGCTAGCTGGAGGTGAACACTTAGGCTCAATTTGGTTCTTGGATTTTGATGAGAAATATGCTCCTCACTTATGGTACTTTTATTTTTTAACCTTATCATTTTCCTCACCAAAATCCCAGGTCCAAAAATAGCATTAATGTATAACCACAAAAGCATTGCACCAGAATTTAACCATGTATGTATATTCTTTTCTCCTCTACGTCGATCCGTAAGGCCTTAGCCTTGATGAGCAAGAACTTGAGCTCCCTTTTGATGTTGAGGCTAATGATCTCATTAGAACCACCAACAAATTCCTTGCACGCTGGGGTTGCACCCTAGTTTCCTTCTTCTCCATATGGTGCATAATGGGGAGCTAATTGTTCTCATAGGCCACAGGGTTAACGCCAAAACCACATATCAGCATCTTAATTGCATGGGACATGCAACAACAACCTCATCACCATATCCTTCTTTGAACTCAAAATTTATGTAAAATAATACAGAAAAAATATTAATCTGTCAGCAAGTAGTATGTTATGTGAAGCTTGTCAAAAATCTATCAGGCTGGACCTACCTTGAGAATGTTTTCATGTCCATGAAGCTATATTTTTAAGGAAGAGAATTAACTATTATTCCAGAATGCATTGTTTTGCAAGTAGGGATCAGAAGGATCGAAAAGAGGAATCGAAAAATCATGTCAGTGGATTCTTAAAAAGATGCTTCGATGTATTTTGCCTTTATTATTAGATAATGAAGGCTTGACACATCATCATCAGCTGCAAGTTGCATAGGAGTTGAATGTAGAAAACCAGAAGGGGATAAAGAGTCTATTTCCTTCTTGATATTCTGAAATATATTTTTAGTTGAGTATACTGAAATATATTGCAAACATGACTAAATATTCTGAAATATCTTTTTTTTTTTTTTCTCTAATTGTTGGTCACATAAATGTTAATGCGCTAGAAAGGATTCTGATTTATAGTTTTCCATGTGATGGAACATCATCGTCAATTATATCAACATCAGATGACTTTTGAGATTATAATTTGAGTCAATTACATAATACAGTGTCAGTGTCTGAAGAATGTATTCATAAAACTAAGTACATTCTCCACTAGTTTGCGCATAATAATATTGCACTAACAAGATGTAAGAAAGATCTTTTGAGGTAACACCCTCCACAGAAATTCACATTGAAAATGCATTTAGAGAATGTTGAAGATGCTATTTTTATTGCCCTTATCAACAAATCTAGCTATATATCTTTTGGAGTTGTGTGATTCGAGTTGGTTTTTTAGTAACTTTTTTTTTCCAACAAAGTTTTACACATATTGTGGTCTTGCTTCATTCTCTACAGTGCAAGATCGAGCCCTAGCACACAAAAATATGATACATTTTTTCAGATTCCAAATTGCTAAACACACAAGAGAGAGAGAGGATGAAGAAGCTGATGATGGGCATATGGGAGTAAACAGATTCTCTCATCTGCAAGAATAGAACTAAGATGTGACCCAAAAATGTGAATAACAAGGATAGAAGAAGACAAATTACAAGGAATATCACCACGGCCATATATTCCTCTAGATGGACGGTATTATCATTCCTCAAAGTCTCTGTCCCTCTTAAGTATAGCACTAAACAATTATGAATTATCATGATCTTACACATATTGCATGAAGGCAGAAGACAGTCTCACCATATTCGTAGAGTCTTTACCAAGGGGACCTTTTTCATTGTATATTCCATGCCTACTTAACAATCTCTTATTCCACTATTGTGTTTTATCTTCTGTTTCTTCTTCGGCTTAATCTTTGCCGTTTATATCTTTTAGCATCTTATTTTAAGAGTGTGATTTATTCAAAATTTGAAGAACAAATTACCACCTGAAATCAGGTTTCTCCAGTTGTCTTTTCCTCAAAAAGAGTTGCAAGTACTCACATAGAATGTATAATATTATAGGATATTCGTCAGTAGATCAGATTAATAAAATAGGAAACTAAACTAGCAAGTAGAACATAAAGATTTAAAGCCCATTTGAGAGGAGAACTGACAAAGTAGGTAACAAGCATCCTTTTTCTTCATCTCATATACAAGATAAATGCATCCCTACTCTTATATATAAGATTTTTTAAAGCTATGGCTTGCACAATCTCATGTTAAAAAACTAGCACTTCATATTAATGGCAATTCGTTTCCAAATTTCTAAGTTGCCAACTTTACAGTTGGTTTTCATTTATTCAGAAGTAGAAAATCTGGAGATTTACTTTCCTTTCATTGAAACAAATTTAGTTCATTAATTTTGAGAGATTTAAATTCAAATTTCTCTGCACAACCAACTTTTTTCATAGATGAATTACATATATTTAAGGGGTATATATACAAATGGGTGCATCTTTTTCATCAGCAAAATGTACTTCTTCTTCTTTGTTTTTTTTTAAGGAACAGTTGAATACGTATAATTAAGGTGGATTTGTTTTTTCTTGCTTGGGAAATTGCTGGTATAATGTGGAGTTTTCGAGAAAATCCGATACATAAAATTTAGGTTTTAAATGTATTAAAGACTTAAAGTGCAATACATGCTAATATAAGTAGACTGCTCCCATACACTAGTACAATAAAAAAGGCCTTTCTATGAATAGCTATCTATATAGTAAAATAAGCTCAAATTTTGATTACTTAGTGTTATGCCAGCTGCTTCCTAGAGCAGCATTGCTCACATACCCCCACCCCAAATATGGCATAAAAGTAGATACTTATGTCTTCTTCCTCTATATCCATATAGCATTAGCCTTGATGAGCAATGGCTTGAGCTTGCCCTTGATATTGAGGCTCATAATCTCATTAGAACCACCAAGAAATTCCTTGCCTATGAACACGGCCGGCACGCTTGGGTTGCACCCTAATGACATCAATGCCTTCTCCATTTGGTGCTCATTGGGGAGGTGATCAAGGTCATATACCACAGGGTTGGCCCCAAAACCACGTATCAGCATGATGATTGCGTGGGACATGCAACAATTGGTTTTGCTGAAAATTACCACTGGACTTCCAGCTCCTAATGTCATCAATGTATCCATCTTTGAACTCAAAAAAGTTTGTCGAAATGCAGATAAATGTTTGTATCTAAGGTATAAGAAGAAAAGCTTGTGAAAAAACTGGATATGAAGCTGGAACTTGAGAAACTTAGGCTTCTTTGGAGCGCTATAAATAGGCGAAAGAATGGTCGATTGATTGGATTTCGCTTTGATCAGGCATGAGATGGTAAAGTATGTGTCATCATTGGCAAGTTGCATAAGAATTGAATGCAGAAAACAATATGGGGATAAAAGGGTCTATTTCACCTTTATGATATGCTGGAATATTTCTCTTTTCTTGGCTTTAAGGATATTGACATATTTCAAAATGTGACTAAATTTTCTCCCATGGGTTCTAATAAATCGGATCAACAAAGAGCTCGGTGATATCCACAACCAATCAGGTCGTCCGTGGGCCAAGCTCAATCATCCGGGTGATCAGCAAGAAGTAGATGAGTTTATGGCATTCTTATTCCTTCCAAAATCTGGTATCTGTAACATTATCCAGAGCAACCAAAATAGTGCATATTAAAGTCAGAACATAAGTAGTCCTCAAATTTTATCATCAGCCATTTGGCCTCATGGTATCACCTCCCACCTTTGTGTGGGAGGTCAGGGGGTTCGAGCCCCCGTGTGTGTGTGTGTGAGTGGGAGTGTGAGTGAGATTTAAAAAAATAAAAAATAAAAAAAATAAGTAGTCCTCAAAGGGCTCAAACTGATAGATAAACTAGTACGAGATGAAAAGGGCCTCAACAACTGCCTAAAACATAATGTTCTCAAGATTTGATTTATTTGTATTAGGCTGCTAGCTAGCAGGAGCAGTTTCCTCACCCAAATTCCAAGTCCAAACATAGCAGTTTCATCACCAGAATTTAACTATGTATATACATTCTTTTCTCCTCTACATCCATATGGCCTTAGCCTTGATGAGCAATAACTTGGGCCCCCCTTTGATGTTGAGGCTCATGATCTCATCAGAACCACCAACAAATTCCTTGCACGCTGGGGTTGCACCCTAGTTTCCATCTTCTCCATATGATGCATAATGGGGAGCTGATCAAGCTCACAGGCCACAGGGTTTGCGCCAAAACCACGTATCGGCATCTTAATTGCATGGAACATGCAACAACAACCTCATCACCATATCTTTCTTTGAACTCAAAATTTTTGTGAAATACTGAAAAAATTAATCTGTCATCAAGCAGCATGTTATGTGAAGCTTGTGAAAAATCTATCAGGCTGGACCTACCTTGAGAATGTTTTCATGTCCATGAAGCTATATTTTTAAGGAAAAGAATTATCTATAACTCCAGAATGCATTGTTTTGCAAGTCCGATCAGAAGGATCGAAAAATCATGTCAGTGGATTCTGAAAAACATGCTTGGATGTATTTTGCTTTGATTATTAGATAATGAAGGCTTGACACATCATCATCAGCTGCAAGTTGCATAGTAGTTGAATGTAGAAAATCAGAAGGGGATAAAGAGTCTATTTCCTTTTTGATATTCTGAAATATATTTTTAGTTGAGTATACTGAAATATAATGCAAACGTGACTAAATATTCTGAATTATCTTTGTTTTTTTTTTCTCTAATTGTTGGTAGCATAATTGTTAATGCGATAGAAATGATTCTAATTTCTAGTTTTCCATGTGATGGCCCTGGAGGAGGTAATATTATGCAATAATTACAAGATTTTTATTGAAATTTTGTGATAAGAACATCATCATCAATTACAACATCATCACATGACTCCTAAATTATAGTTTGAGTCGAATACATAATACAGTGTCAGTGTTTGAAGAATGTATTCAGAAAACCAGGTACATTCTCCTTTAGTTTGCGCGTAATAATATTGCACTAACAAGATATAAGAAAGATCCCTCAAGATAACACCCTCCACAGAAATTCACATTGAAAATGCATTCAGAGAATGTTGAAGATGCTATTTTTGTTGCCCTTATCAACAAATCTAGCTATATATCTTTTGGAGTTCTTGTGTGTTTGGAGTTGGTTCTTTAGTAACTTTTTTTCAACAACATTTTACACATATCGTGGTCGTGCTTCATTTTCTACAGTGCAATATCGAGTCCTAGCGTATCCCATAAGAAAGCATACATTTTTTCAGATTCCAAATTGCCAAAAATAAAGAGAGAGAGAGAAGAGAGAGAGAGAGAGAGAGAGAGAGAGAGAGAGAGATGATGATGGGCATATGAGAGTAAAAAGATTCCCTCATCTGCAAGAATAGAACTAAGATGTTGACCCAAAATGTGAATGGCAAGGAAAGAAGAAAAATTACAAGGAATATCACCATGGCCATATATTCCTCCAGATGGATGGTATTGTCATTCCTCAAAGTTTCAGTCCCTCTTTAGTATAGCACTAAACATTTATGAATTATCATGATCTTACACATATTGCATGAAGGCAGAAAGCAATCTCACCATATTCTTAGAATCTTTACCAAGGGACCCTTTTCCATTGTATTTTCCATGCTGACTTAACAATCTCTTATTCCTATATTGTGTTTTATCTTCTGTTTCTTAACAATCTCTTATTCCTCTATTGTGTTTTATCTTCTGTTTCATCGGCTTAATCTTTGCCGTTTATATCTTTTAGTATCATATCTTCAATTTGAAGACTAGCAAGTAGAACTTAAAGATTTAAAGCCCATTTGAGAGAACTGCCAAATTAGGTAGTATCCTTTTTCTTCATCTCATATACAAGATAAATGTATGCCTACTCTTATATATAAGATTTTTGAAAGCTATGGTTTGCACAATCTATTTAAATTTCATTCTAATACGAAACAATGAAAATAATGTGCACTTCAGAACGAAGTTTCTTTACAATTTTCAGAAAATGTCATGTTGAATTAAGGAGGGTGATATGAAGAATTACTCTGAGAAAAATTTATTGAGGAAATAAAATTTCAATAGTGACGTCCACATTATGAAATGTACAAAGTATCACTTTCTGAAAAATTATAACAGGAATAAGAATTACCCTAGGCAAAACATTCAAGAATGTTAAATATAACTGAAAATTCAAGTAATCACATGGAAAAGTTCACATTTGATGTACAGTAAATAGAAAAACCATAAAAGTACCCTTTTCTCGGAACTTCTTGAACACAAAGAAAGTATAGCATCTCCAACATCACCGACAGTTAAAACAGCTTTCAACTCAATTATGATCATAGTTAAAACAGCTTTCAACTCAATAATAATCATTGTACACAGGCATCACATAAATATCTAATCATTCCAAGGCTATTCCTTAATACCAAAACAACTATTGGACTGAACTGGGGACAACAGAATTATAATGCTCACCAAGCCCCAAAGCATGCCTGTGATATGATAGCATAATGCTTGAATTAGATAAGCCAGTTCCATTGCCAGATTTGTATTCCTTTCCCATCTCTACATCAGGGAAAGATCCAGAAAATATCATGATATGTTTCTTCAGACAGTGGGTCAGAGCACCCAGTTCTAACTGTCCGCCCCATGCCGCCGTCAATTCTACTTCCTTACAATAATTCTCAAACCTTTCTGTAAGGCAGTCCTCTGATTCTCCATCTGTTGTATTCTCAGAGAGAAAAAATGGTAGAAAATCTGATACACGTTTCCGCATATAAGCAGCCACCATTTGCCGAAGCTCTTGGTAAGTATAAGGGGAAGAGCCTCCAGAGTGGAGGGCCAACTGATCCTCGACAGCTCGGTAAAGACAGTGCCCATTGGGCTTTATATCATTAATGGTAAATCCAAGAGGCTCAAGTTTTTTTTCTAACCTCTCATTTTCAATCATTCGATCACTTACAATCTGGCTCTGCTCCTCTTGTACTCTTTGCTCCATGGCTGCTTCCTGTTGAGCTTTTTTCTCACGCTTTCTGACACTCTTACTGAGTTTTGACTGCTCAGCTTGATTGGTGAATGAAACCCCAGCAATGGCCTTCACCAGATTATCAAAATTTCCTTTTTGATTCCCATTACTGCTGCTATAGCCCAAAGATGCCAGTTCCTCAGCTTGTTTTTCTTTAAGCTCCGCTGAAAGTCTAGATATCTCTTCATCAACTTGTTTCTTCTTGGCTTTCTGTTAACTTCCTTGTTCTGTAGATCACGAGTCTCTTTCCTGCAACTCAACAAATTAAACATGAACTGCTATTTGAGTTTCACAGTTTGAATACAGAACTTAATTTATATAATAATAATTAAAAAAAAGAACTCTTAATTGGTCAACATTTTCTTTACAGTTCAGCCATAACAATTAGTATTTTCTATTCAAGGGTTTATTGCTTCTCCTGAGATAAATTTTCTGAGAGTTTGCAGTACCTGTGTCTAGAAAGCATCTCTTCAAGGGTTTCTTGCTTGTCACGAGATACATTTTCAGAGATCTCCTCAGACAATTTGTCCATTACTTGAGGTTTATCTGCACCATTGCAAAAAACATAAACATAAAGGAAAAATTTGATATACAAGCCCAACAAGAAATGCCACCGGTTTGATGAAAAAGAAGGCTTTGGTTGGTCAAGAGTGAAATACATTTATATCCATCATGGACATAAACACTCTCAACACAGTCAGCCAGCCCATTTACTCTGTTTGTATTAAGTAATGGCATCTCTAACACAGCCATACAGCACTGATTAATGACAGATCACTCTATATATGTTCCCAATATTTCATTGGCCAAGTGGAGGTTTGTATAATCATAAATTAAAGTAGACCAGCAATATCACCACATTCGTCAGCCTCGACAAATATATCAGAATAAGATCAAATAAATATGCCAAAAAAGTAATTCGGTTGGAATCAATGATCTACCTATCAATTGTTAGTGGGCAAATAGCCAAACACCAACCTCAAATATAATGTTTTGGTCCTATAACTTGATGCTTCACTCTCAATATTATGAATTCAATTTTTGTTTGTTAGCTTCATACAATGAAGATCATAAATTAACTTTCAAAATCAAACTCCAAAACTCAGGTCAGGTGGTTGATTGGGTGGATTTCAAATGTCTAATTCACCAAACCTCTTAATTTTGGATATGCACACACTGGAAGAAAATAATATTCATATTCTTACTAATGATGTCCAATGTAATGTAAATTGTTCGAAATGGTTCAAGTTTTCAATAAAGAACTAGAGAATGAACGCTTTATAATTTGAAAGCAGCAATTTCTTTGAAACTCTGCTTAGATCTAGCATTTAGTGAAGCAGATTTAAAAGGAAAAGCAGAGAATGAAAAAGCAATTCCCCACCTTTTCTGGTCTAAACAAAATAAATATTATTTTTCAAAAAGCTTTTTAAATAACTGAATATAATTGGTAACCCAATGAAGTAAATGTACAATTTAACATATAAATCTATCCCATAGTTATATTCTTACAAGCTTTGCCTATGCATTTTCCTGAAACCCAAACAAAAGAAAATATTTTCCGTAGTATTTTCTTGACTCGGGTTCAAGATCCTAATGGAGCACAACTGTCAGGTGCTACATGTTAATACTTTACATACAGAAAGAGCCAAGTAGCATGAAAAACTTTTTAATACAAATGTGCTTTACAAGAAACCAATTGTATTTTTGCAGATGACACACGGAAAATATTCTACAACTTGAATTAGAATAAAATAGCCAATGTATCATCTCTAAATATCTTCTGCAAAATCTAAAAGTCCGGCACCATTTAGACACCCTAGCAATCTACACATTTACAAGAAGAGGAATTTATTATTGCCAAAAAGCTCACACTTTAAAATTTTACATTAGAACTACTGAAAGATGGTCACAACTAGCAAGACAACAGAATACAGAAATTAAGGGTAGCCCTTGGATATAGCACCTTTGGCATTAAGCTCTATTGCATACATGTATATCAACTCAATTCTACTCCAGAGTTCCCATATCATTTGTTCGCTATATTCTGAAACAGTTACCTCAACCACTTGTATTAATCATACTAACATACACAGTGCAGAAACATTTACAGCACAGGATCACACAAATGGAAGCACATTCAATTCAGAAATAAGAATCAAGTCAGTCAACTAGGAAGCGGAAAATTCATAGTAGAATTCATAGGCTTTGTTTGAGAAATCAAAAATTGGGATGGCTATTTAAGCCTTAAGCTAATTTTGGTCTCATCTAGGTTGATACTGAACCCCGTGTGCATGAATTTTGTTCACTAGTATAGAAGTAAGCAGAAAGATAACAAAGAAATGAATGCAACTATACGTGCATGTTATAAAGTCATATGCAGAAGAGCCATGAACTTAGCCCTGTTTTAGACGACACTGTGTCGAAAAAGCATACTTTTTTTCACCTTGTCCACAAAGCACATGCCAGAATTGACAGGAGCAGACTTACACTTGATAAAATTAATCTTCGCTGCAGCCAAACACTCGATCAACATTTTAAATAGTTTTTCCTTTTTTTTTCTTGCCCAAACTTAGTTCAGATTTTCAAAGAAACAGCACCAAAATTTCATCTGCAAGGGATTTAATTTTCACCATTTGCCATCAAAACAAACAGAGATCAACTTATCTTGCAATGATGACCTTCAAACACTAATTAAAAAGTAATTTTATGCCAAAATTTTCTAATTTCTTCAGCTTCAGTTCCCAACTTTGATCCAACACAGAGACGAAAATATGCGCAAACTTTACAATAAACGAAGAGGAAATTAACACAATAATTTCCTAAATAAGGCAATGAGCATGCAACTTACGTAGTTATGCATTAAACAAGCACTCTAAGACATGAAAACTCAAAATTTGAAGATCAACAAAATTATGAAAATGAAAAAAGAACTCACGCTAGAGTAAATTAAGGCAAATTTAAAAAAAATAAAAATAGAGCAACTGTGTTCAGAAAGATGTCAACACAGAGTAACTTTTCTCTTTTTTAACAGTAGAATTGAATGAAACATAGCCCATATACAAATTCAAGCACAAAATTAATTCACTCGAAGGAAGACAAAGACCCATGTGGGAATATGCAAGAAGATGCCGGAATAGTACCGGCGGCGGCGGTGGAGTCAAGGTAGATTTCTTGGAAAAACATTAATCTTTCTCGTTTTATTTCTTAAAAAAAAAAAAAACTAACTCATTAAATATGATAATGGAACTTTATCATGGCTCTATAGTTAAACATACTCACAGACACAGGAAGACGAAAATAGAGTGAACCTGGTGAATTAGCAAGCCGTCAGCTGAGAGAAGCAAGAGAGATCGGAGTTTTGGCTATTTTTACTTTTTATATTAAAGGTTAATTAAAGTTACCTGCATCAAAATACTTAAATTATCAACTTCTACCTTCTTTTATAATTAGAAAATTCTCTCCATATTTTATCATATTTACATAAATTCCCCTACCATCATGGCTTTGGACAAAAAATAATGACATCAATAAAAAAAATTATAATTTCTTGACTCAATTATATTCATATTTTGCTGATTAAAATATCTTTGGTAAGATTTGAAATTCAGAGGAAGTATAAATATAATAATTAGATATATAAGGAAAAAATATAATGAACAATGTTTCAAAATTATAAGTGTTGGATGAAAAAAAAAATCATTTGAAGCAAAAGAATTGGCCCTTAGTGGTTATATTTTGATCCTTCCAAATATATGGTGGACTAGCAATTATTTTTACATTTGTTAAAAAAAAAATGACTTGCCCAAATACTTCTTCAATTGTTGTATGATTGAAATATAAAAAGATGTACTTTTGAAAAATAACTATACTTAATTCTATATACAAATTATCCTCAATAAAATGAATTTATATAATTTTTAGTATATTTTTTAATATTTGTACTGCAATTTTGATTTTAGGTTTTTATTAATTTGGAAAAAAAATTATATTTTTTTGAAAAGTAATTAGTAACTTAAGTAATTTAAATTTAAAAAAAACTATACTAATAAATGAGTATAGTAAATATACAAAAATATTAAACATGAAAATTATTTTGATTATTGAAATTCAAAATAAAGTTTAATTATTTAATCTAGATATATATATTTTTGTATACTTAATTTAGATAGATTTATATTTTTTAAAATTATTGATAATTTATATTTCAATATTTATTTATTAAATAAAAATTAAAACTTATTAAATAAATAAATTGCCTCCTTTGAAATTTGAATGATTAAATTACCTTTGATTAAATTACTTTGATCGAATTGCCATGTGCGATTTTGCTAAAATTCAATTTCAAATTGTGATTTTGTCAATTAAAATAAAAAAATACGATTTTAAGCGGTTTGGTCGGTTGCGGGCGATTTAACAGTTTTTTACCAATAAAGAGAAGTGATTAAGCAAAAATAAAAAATATATAAGATATTAGTAAAAAAATCACTTCAAATAACAACATAGCCTTAATTTAAAAATATTAGCATAGTCTATCTAGTACTAACAAATAGGTAAATCGTTGTATATAAATTTCAACACATTTCATATATTTTACTTACTCATTTAGTTTTACTAGTAAGTAACATGTGCGTTGCACGTAATTTATATGAATTTAATAAATTAATTGTATTATTTAATAACATATTTGAGTAAAATTAAGATACTATAAGATACTTCAGATACTTCATAAAATTATAAATATAAATATATAAGCAATAATAAATAAAATATTTCATAAACTAATTGATCGATATGACATTACACACAAAGCAAGAGGCTCTTTCCCAACTCATATTTTATAGCTGATACTTGTCTCTAAAAATTAAAAAAATTTGGCAAATTGAAAAAAAATATAAATGTTAAGCAAGATAGATAATTAATATTAAAAAATATTTATTTTACGAACATAAATAAAATTACAATTTAGTTATATTTCTTCTTTAGTGATGAATACATGTGGAACAAAGTGAAAGGTTTAGGATTCAAGATTAAAAATTAAGTAAACTACATATCCAATATTTAAGGATCTACAAATTGTGTCTCGATTTTTACATATTATTCGGTGTACATACGACCTATACATAATATTATTAAACTATTTCATTGAGTATAACCATCATAAGTAATCAAATTATTTTTTGTTTAATTACTTGTATGCTACAATTTTTTTATATTACATGATTGTTAGGTATCATAACTTTGTGCTACAGTGAATCATGCTTCAATGTTATTTTTTTCTAATAAAAATAAAATATTAGTTACTACTAATAATATATAATGTATTACTTAAGGAAAAATATTTTGTATCTACACTCAAAATTTGTCTGTACATAATATTTTTAGTCTACATATTCTTCTTACATTTGAGGTGTCTTATTTAATCAACTATTGGTCATAGATATTGAAGTTTCTTTAGAAATAATAATATATAATTGGCATTAAGAAAACACTGAATTAGACAAATAGACACTAACATTTGGAATTATTTGTCCTTGAACTTTTTTTATTGTCATTACAAAGCAAAGTTTCATATAGAATTGTTCATATCTAAATTAAAATGGATAAACTTCGTTTTCAACTAGCGAAAGTGCCACTCTAGATATAAAGACAAGTTTTTCAGTATGTTGTCCAAATACAATATCTCTATCAATTATATTATTATTGAAGCCCTGCATACCATTCTTGTACTAGTACTTAATCCATTTTATGGGTTCAGATTTCTCAAAAAAATTATTGGATAAGTTTTTTCAACACCAATTTATGGAGAAGGCAAATGATTTGGGATTAAAGGGTTCAAAATATTATCTTCATAATAGTAATTTATGTCATCAATAACTTCATTAAAACTGTTAAATGTTATTATTTTTTGATGATTGACTTGTCATGTAATGAGTTGAATGAACATTTTTATTAAATTAGGAAAAAAGCCCAAAGTGTAAGTCGATTCATTCTTCCACGCATTACATGTGCTAAAACATCAAAAGATGCATGGAAATTTTTGAAAAAGCAATTTGTAGGATTTGAAAAAAGTCATCTCTATCAATATGCAAAATTTTTGGTGAGATTTTGATAATTTGGCTATGAAAGATAGCGAAAATGTGCAAGAATTTTTTTCTAGAGTTTCTACAATTGTAAATCAAATCAAAGGATATGGTGACACTGTTGAAGATCGAAAGATTGTTGAATAAGTGCTATGTTGCTGCTATTGAAGAATCCAAAGATTTGTCAAAATTATCTTTGGATGAACTTATGGGATCACTAGAAGCCTATGAAAAAAAGAATGAGTAGATTTTCTAGTCAAAACTTGGAAAAGCTTTTCAAGGAAAGTTTAATATTTCAGAACATAAAAATCAGCAAAATGGCCAAAAGAACAACTCAATTCAGCGAGGTACACAAGGCAGAAGTCATGGCAGATATCAAAACTTCCAAACACGAGAGCAAGGAAGAAGAGACAATTCTAGACTGAGAAATTTTAATCAAAATTCAAATTTATATTGCTGATATAGGAGGAACGGTCATGAAACAAAAAAATTGCCGGAATAAATACAAAAGATGCAAAAATGAAAATTATTCTCATGGAGATTGTTGGTACAAAGATGACGAAGATACAAAGGAGGTCAACTTCACAGAAATAAATGAGGACAATCGGGTATTTTATTCCTGCTTGAACTCTAAACAACAAATTGAGAATATTTGGTACGTGGATAGCGGTGCAACATCACATGTGTGGAAATAAGAAAATTATTCATAAAGCTCATGAATCATATTCATCAGAAGTAAAATTCAAAGATGGCAAAGCACACAACTGAAAAATAGTAATTGCAATTTAGACAAAAGAAGGCAAAGCCAATATTATCAAGGATGTCTTTTTATGTGCAGACTTAACTCAGAATTTATTGAGCATCGGCCAACTATTGGAGAAAGATTACAAAGTAGAATTCAATAATGACCAGTGTGTTTATTAATAAGCAGAAAAATATCACAATGGCTAAAATTAAGATGAGTTCAAATAAAGTTTTTCCTCTTAATTTGCCATTGACTGAGAAAGCCGTACTTCAGAGCACAACAGATGAAAATTACAACCTTTGGCATTTGAGGTATGGACATTTGAGCTATAAAGGCTTACATCTATTGAGAAAGAAAAATATGGCATTTGGCCTTCCAAATATTCCAGATCAAAACAAGCCATGTGAAGTATGTATTTTTTAAAAAATGAATCAATTACCATTTCCTAAGATATCATACACAGCCAAAGCTCCTATTGAGATAGTACATACATGCAGATATATGTGGGCCAACATAAACGCCATTTCTCAACGACAATAGGTTTTTTTTTTTGTTCATTGATGATTGCACTAGAATTATGTGGATCTATATCTTAAAGCAAAAGTCAGAAGCATTTCCAAATTTCTAGAGTTCAAAACATATGTTGAAAATAAAAGTAGCAGAAAAATAAAGATTCTGCGGACAGATCGAGGAGGTGAAGTTATTGGAAAATCCTTCTTGAATTATTGTAAAGAAAAAAGAATTCACTGACAACTAACAGCCCACAACAAAATGGAGTTGCAGAGTGAAAGAATCATACAATAGTTGAAATGACACTAAGCATGATGATAGGAAAAAGGACTTCCAAAAAGTTTTTGGGCAGAAGCAGTAAATGCAGCAGTCTATATTCTAAATTGGTCACTGATAAAGGTAGTTTCCAATAAGACTCCAAATGAGGCTTGGCATCAAAAAAAGCCTCAAGTAAATCATCTCAAAGTTTTTGGCTGCATTGCTTGTTCCTATATTCCTTCTCAATAGAGAGATAAGTTCGATGGTAAATGAGAAAAACTTTTCTTTGTTGGTTATAGTGACGAATCCAAGGAATATCGTTTATTAGACCCAAAGACAAATAAACTCATTATTTCTCGAGATGTTATATTTGATGAAAAGTAGTCATGGAATTGGAAAGAAAATGAAAAGATAAAAATAAAGATTGTGTATCTGCCCTGACCAATTCCTACTTCAACAAGTCAAGAAGATCAACCAAGCACAAGTGAAAGTACCAGCCCAAGCTCCAGTTCATCGAGATCTAGAGAATTCTAACTAGAATATGAAAGTCCAATCAGAAAAGTAAGAAGTTTAAGAGAGATTTATGAATCATGTGATGTAGCATTTTTCGCTTGTGAGCCACACACTTATGCAAAAGCTGCTAAAGAAGAACTTTGGTAAATAGTAATAGACGAAGAAATTGCAAGCATTGAGCAGAACCAGACATGAAAGCTTGTAGACCTTTTCGAAAAAAAAAGTATGATCGGGGTAAAATAGATCTACAAGACAATTTGAGCTACCAATTTAACAATTGGATGTTAAATCAGCATTTCTTAATGGTGACATAGAAAAAGAAGTTTATGTGGAGCAACTAGAAGGTTATGCTGTCGAAGGCAAAGAAGATAAAGTCTATCAACTCAGAAAAGCATTATACGAATTGAAACAAATACCAAGAGCCTGGAACAACAACATTAACAGTTATTTTCAAAGAAATGGATTTCAAAGAAGTCAAAGTGAGCCGTCATTATACGTGAAGAAAGAAGGTACGTAATTTCTTATTATTTGTCTTTACGTAGATTATTTGATTATACAGTGACTGATCCATTGATGGTGGAAGAATTTAAAAAGACCATGATGAAGGAGTATGAAATGACTGATTTGGGTCTCATGAAATATTTTCTTGAAATTCAAGTTCGCCAATCAAAAGGAGAAATATTAGTTTCTCAAGAAAAATATCTTGAAGAAGTATTGAAAAAAATTCAGATGAACAATTTTAAGTCAATCTCAACTCCGCTTGCAGTTAATGAAAAATTACAGTTGACAGATGGCGCAGCCAAAGTTGATGTAAAGACTTACAGAATTTTAGTCGGCTCCTTGATCTACTTGAAAAATACACGACTTGATATTGTCTATCCAGTCAGCTTGATATTAAAGTTCATGCACGATTCAAGCAAACTACACTATACAACAGTAAAAAGGATCTTACGATACCTTTAAGGAACGAAAAAATCTGGTATCAAGTATGTCAAAGAGAAAGAAAATAAGCTCATTGGATACACTGATAGTGATTGGGTTGGATCACTTGATGATCGTAAAACTACATTCGGATATGTATGTTGTTTGGATTCAAAAATAATTGCATAGGCATCTGAGAAACAGAAGACAGTATCACTCTCATCAGCAGAAGTAGAATATATCGCAGCCACTAATGCCGTTTGTGAAGCAGTTTGACTCATAAGAATTTTGAATGATGTTCAGCAAAAACAAGACACTCCCACAATAATTTTTTGTGATAATATGTCAACTATTGCAATGACAAAAAATCCAGTTTTTCATTCAAGGTCGAAGCATATTGAACTTCATCATCATTTCATCAGGAATCTTGTAAACGAACAAGAAATTCGATGTTCGAATTACAAATTAAGAGGGGGTGTTAAAATAATAATTTGTAATTAGTGGTTGAAATACTAAATCATAATTAATGGAGCATAATGAAAGAGGTGCAACCGGCCACACAAATTGATGCATTATGGTACAATTATGGAAGATTATGGTGTACTAATGCACCCACTAAGTCTCCCACTTTCTTAGTGATAAACTTTGGCAATTATTTTAATCTACATGGTAGAATGATTGAGGCCTATAAATAGGTAAAGTTGTTAGATATTTCATGCAAGCAATCCGAGGAAAAAATCAAGGAAGTAAAAATAAAAATAAAAAAAGCCAAGCAATGCTATTTGAGGTGTTATTTGCAATACCAAATAGTAAGCATATTTTTATTATATTTATAATATTAGCCTTTCATTTATTTTTACCTCTCTCATATTTTTTTATATATTTACATCCTTATACCTGACAAAATAATGTTACTACCCAGTTCCGACACGCACTCACCGTCCCATGGGGAAAGTACCAATCTTTTATCTCTTGCTTGTTTTGAGGAGACCATAGACAAGTTGGGTGTTGTTAATCTATTCCTTGGCAAAACCGTCCAGCCTTTTTTAGATGTTCATCCTTTAGTCCAATCCCCTTTGTCCAAATTTGCTGATGTTTTTCCAGCCGAGCTTTCTATTACATTACCACATTTGCATGACATTCAACACCACAATGACTTAGTTTCAAGTGCCACACTACCTAATAGACCCCACTATCGTATGAGTCCCAACGAACACGAAGAATTACAACGCTAAGTTGAAGTGTTGCTCGCCAAAAGGCCACATTCGCGAGAGCCTTAGCCCTTGTGCCGTCCCAACCCTTCTTACACTAAAAAAGATGGGACTTGAGTGTATGTGTGTCGATAGCCTAGCTATTAACAAAATCATAGTTCGTTATCATTTTCCTATCCCGCGCTTGGATGATTTGTTTGATCATTTGTGAGGACTCACTATTTTTAACAAGTTATATTTGAAAAGTGGGGATGATTGATGAGAAGGCTTATATTAGTGGCTCGTGATGCCATTTGGTCTTTCGAATTCCAAGAAGCACTTTTATGCACGTCATGAACCAGGCCCTCCGTCCGTTCATTGGTAAACTTCTTATTTATTTCGACGATATTCTTATTTAAGTGCTAACACAGACTTGCATCTCCAACACTCACGGGAAGTTTTGATGGTGCTTGGCAGGGATCAATTTTACGCGGCCACCTCTAAATGTGCCTTTCATACAGATAGTGTCAATTTTTTGGGTTATATTGTCTCTAACGATGGGTTAGCCGTTGATGCCAAGGTTGAAGCCATCCAAAACTAGCCTGAGCCTCGCACAATCATGGAGGTCCGCAGCTTTTCACGATTTGGCCTCTACCACCGATTTATCCCGTACTTTTGCGGGATTATGGCCTTTTTTACAGACTCTATTCAAGGGGGGAAATTCTCCTGGACATTAAACGGCGGGTGACATCCGCCCCAATTCCGGTACTCCGGACTTCTCTCAACCCTTTGAGTTACACTGTGATACTCCAAAGATTAGCATTGGCACAGTGCTCAGCCAACCCAGCCGCCCCGTTGCTTATTTCAATGAGAAACTCGTGGGCGCTAATACCCTTTTCACAACTTATTTACAAATCTTTAATTTTTGTGATGTTCTTGTGATTGATGGTTTTTCATATAGATTATGGAAAAATAGCTGTGTTTATATTAATTTTATTTTTTAATTTTTTAAAATTGTCTTAGTGGAATATATATGGCATTAATTCTCCTTTTATTTTGTTTATATAGCCATGTGGCCGATTTTCCCCACCTACTTGACAAGGAAAATTCCACATTCTTTTTATTTTCCCCCACATATGTCCATATAATTGTCACACCACTTGATTTTCACTCCAAAGTCTGAAAATTTCCAAATTGAAGTCCATGTCATCAATTTTCAGAAAACTTTTGTGCCAAATCAGCAATTATCGGCCAAAATTAAATTTTCTGGTGAAAAAAAATGAAATGTGCTTAGTTTACTAAAATCAAAATTTGACAAATTAAAAAATTAAATGAGGCCAACTTACAACAGGCTTCGCTATTATCCCTTTCTAAGTACATATTTTTTTCACCCAAATTAAAGCAAAGACAAAATTATAATTTACATATTTTAGTCCTTTTTTTTTTTTTAGTTCATCAATTTACATGCACTAACTTTTCAGAAATTATAATTTTAGCTTGATTTTGATTGAAATTTTCAATTTCTCTCGAAAATTGCTGACTTGGCACTAGAATTTGCTTACTTGATTTTAAATTTGAGGATTTTTATGTTTTAGAGGGAAAATTAGTGATATGGCAATGCATTGAACAAAAGGGGAGAAAGAAATTGTATTTTGCCACGTGGACATAAAAAGATTTTACTAATAGTTTCTTTCATATTTAAAAAGAAAATTATTGTAATTAGAATGTAAATGTATTTGATAATATATTTCAAAGTACTATAATTTTAATACATGCTAATTACTTAGAACAAAAACACAATAAATATTAAAATATTAAACAAATTTAATATTTGAAGACTAGAAAATATATGAAATTCAAACTTTAAATAAATAAAAATAAAAATATTTTAGATATTAAAATTTAGCATATTTATATTCAAAATATAATAAATAATATGAAAAAAACTATTTAGATGATATTTGTAGATTATTTATTAATTGGCAAGAAAAAACAAGTATAAACTTAATATAGCTACAAAAATTCTTAATTGCACAGTTTTTTAAAAATATAAATAATTTAACCTTTTTACAAAAATAAAAAAATATATTAATAAATTTCATAATAATTAAAAATATATTAAATAATTAAAAATATACTTACATAAGTTTCTTAATTATAAAATATAAATAATTTTGAAAATTTACAGAAATAAAAAATTGTTATTAATAAAAACTTAAAGGCATAAAGTTTGCTCATTATATCTTATAATACTAAATAATGTTAATAGAATTTCATATTTAAAAATTTAAATATTATTAAAAATTTATATTTAAAAACTAAAATATATATTTAATTCAATAAAAGAAAAAAATTTCCAAAAATATATGTATGTATATGTATGTATCTATATCTGAATTATTTTTTTATAATTGATAAAATATAAAACAAATTAAAAAGTTAAAAAAAAAAAAAATCATCTTCTTCAACCAAGGCCCAACCACCCCCAAAACCTACGGGTGATCATAAAAATTAAAAAAATCATTCGAACTGACCAAATCATCTTGCACCAAATCGCTTTTACTAAATTAGTACATAAATCGTGGTTTAAAAATTTAATTAAAATTACACCGCCTTATACGATTTGTTGGCGGTTTCGAATATGAATAAACGAAACCTCACTGTCTATATATGTATATTAAATTTATTAATAATCAATATTTATTTTAATTTTGATAATTAATTTATAATTGTAATATTTGTTTAAATTTAACGAAATTATCTATATATGTGCTCATCAACTTCTCATAAAATTCTTTATTTTCATTTTTCTTAAGTTGTAATGCAAGGAGAATTTATGTTTAATTTCACTTTTAAAAAGTTTAGCATTTTTTTTTCTTTTATAAGTGTCAGTTTATTTATTTTTTAATTTTTTTCTACTTATTTTTCAATTGTTTATTTTTTTCATTGTAGTTTTATGGCATATGAATGAGTTAATTTTTCTTTCCAAAAATAGAAGATGAAGAAAATAAGTATTTTTTTGTGTACATACTCATTTTTTTTGTGTTTATGATATTTGTATATTCAATTTTTTTTTCAATTTGCATTTTGAAATATGAGACTTTTTATGCTATTTTCTCTACCATACATATTATAGTTTATATAACATAAATCTATATCTATACTATTATAAAAATATGAATATTTCTTTCAATTTTTGATACGACTAAAATATCATTTTGATATTATTAGTTTTAATGGTAGTTATGTAATTTAATAATTACATAATTTTGGAACAAATAATGATTATTTTTTTAATTGGTTAATGAGGTTATATGATAATTACAATAAGAGAACATCAAAAGTGTAAATCAAACTCTACTTTTATTTGTTTGATATTCCGAAAATATGTGTTGAAATTATATATATAAGTAATTTACTTTTTATTTTCTCTTTTGTCCATTTATTTGTTCATATTTCGATAAAATTATTTTGTTAAATGAATTTTTAAAAAATTAAAAAAAATAAAATAGTTCAAATTTAAATAACAAAATTTAATTGTATTTAGAATGAATTAATAAATATATTTATATCTATACTATTATAAAAGTGTGAATGTTTCTTTCAATTTTTGATCCGACTAAAATATCCTTTTGATATTATTAATTTTAATGATAGTTATGTAATTTAATAATTACATAATTTTGGAATAAATAATGCTGATTTTTTTAATTGGTCAATGAGATTATATGATAATTACAATAAGAGAATATCAAGATATCAAGTCAAACTCTACTTTCATTTGTTTGATATTGTGAAACATGTGTGGAAATTATATATATAAGTAATTTACTTTTTATTTTCTCTTTTGTCCATTTATGTGCTCATATTTCGATTCAATTATTTTGTTAAATGAATTTTTAAAAAATTAAAAAAATTTAAATAGTTCAAATTTAAATAACAAACTTTAATTGTATTTAGAATTAATTAATAAATATAAACTGGGATATAAAAACTATTTATAAAATTTGTAAAAAATAAATTTTGATATTGTGGCATGGTTTGATAAACCAAAATAAAACACCAAAATTAAATTGAATACTATTTTTTTATGAAAATAAAAATCAAATATCAAATTTAACATATTTGATTCATTTAACATATATTTTCTTAAGCCGCCCAAATTTGAATTTTATATTATATTTACCAATTTGCTATTTTTTTCTGAAAATATGTGGAAAAATTATATTTATAAGAAGTTCACCTTTTGTTTTATCTTTTGACCATTTTTGATTTAATGATTTTGTTAAAAAAAATTTGCTAAAAAATAAATAAATAAATAGTTCAAAATTAAATAGCAAAACCTAATTTTATTTTGAATTTATTATTTTTAGTTTGGTAAGTTAAAATTAAGAAAAAAGTATAAGATTAATTAATAAATATAAAATAAGATATAACAACTATTTATAAAATTTGTAAAAAATTAAAATTCAATATTTTGTACGACTTGATGAATCAAAATAAAAAATAAAAATCAAGCCGAATATCAATTTTATATGAAAATATATCTGACTATATCGAGTTTAATTAGATTCTTTAAATTAATGTGAAAATAACATCTAATTTTTATATCAATTAAAAAGCACAATCCACTGTCATATTTATAATTTTTCATTATTCCACTTTCTGAAGAAAAAAAAAAGAATACAATAAAACTTAAAGTGTATTTATGACTAAAACTTATTTTTTTCTGAACCGTGAGAGTATACGAAAATAATTACATTAATTGATGGAGTATTTGATTCATTTAATTTTGCTTTCTCAAGCCACCCACATCTGAATTTTATATTATATTTACCAATTATGAGACCATATTTCAAAAATAATGTTATCCCTTATATTTCACATATTTTATGCACAAAATCTAAAATCTCTTTTAATCATTTAACTTATCTTTTGACGTTGCAATCATAGTAGCACGATTGCAATTGCATCTGATATTTGACTTAATAAATTTTTTTAACTTTGAAAATTTACGTTAAATCACTATTGAAATCACTTCATGAAAAAAATAGATCTTCTAGGTTGATCATTTAATCTAATAAATTTTATTTATACTATTTTATTGTCAGTCCGAACATTGTAGTTTTTATTGGCTTTCTCTTCCTACTTTTCTTCCAAATATTATTTTTTTTTTCGGATACGAAAACGTATTTGTTACTTGTATTTTTTGGGAATGATATTTTTCCCCAGAATACAATTTTTTTTATTACCATAGTTAGATAATTCTATATCCTATATTGTCACTAATTATATCACAATAACATTAACAATATATTTATAATTAAAAATATCTCTCATTAACCATAATAAAATAATACTGATAATATATCTACCATTGGTATAATATCTTCCAAAATACATCATATCATTTGTTCCAACAAAACATACACATTTTTTCTTCTATACACATTCTACAAACTTACTTTTCAGAATACATTTTTCGAGAATACTTTTTTCAGAACAAAAGGAATTAAAATTAAATAGAGCTTAATTTTTTTCAATAGAATCTAATATGGCAAAAATAAGTTGTATGATCTTTCATGCTATATTACCACATTTCAACATAAATATTTTTAAAAAATATATATTACATTAAATAAAAAATAATTTTGCATTACATTTACTTGTGTATTTCTTGATCTTTTTACATATTATTCAACTGAACTAATTATAAAATTGATAAAATTGGAGTATTTTTAAAAGTACAAATAGGGGCTAAAATGAAATTAACAATAAATTTTTTTAATGTAATCTAATAGAGATAAAATCTTATTATGTCTATATATTATTATAGTATTATAAAGCTATATAAAGCATATTTTTAGCTCAATTTTTTCATTATTTTCATTTCTTAACAAAACCTAATTGTATTTGGAAATTATTATTTTTAGTTTGGTAAGTTAAAAGTAAAAAAAAATAGTAAAAAATTAATTAATATATAAAATTAGATAAAAGAATTATTTATAAAATTTGTAAAAATTAAATTCGATATTTGGTACAGTTCGATAAATTGGAATAAAAAATTAAAATCAAACTGAATATTGAATTTTTATAAAAAATTAAATATCGAATCGAATTTTTTTTATCGACATGGTCTATACCGAATTTTCAGTTTTAATTTGCCAAATTTTTTTAATCTCTAAGGAACTGGTGTTGCTTATAAATTATGAGTTGAAAGATAATTCATTGCTTTGTTGCATTTTCAACTGCAATTTTTTTTTATAATACCTTAATTTATATTTTTTCAAAATACTTAATTTTTCTATATTAATTTTTATTCATCTTTTTTTTCTCGAGTTTATATATACTTTAATTATAAAAAATTAAAAGTATCATCATTTATATATACTAACTGCATGATTTTGAAGTTATTGATATTTATCAATATGCCAATCTTGAAAAATAAAACGCAATCAACTATCAAATAAGATTTTAGGTTTGTGCTGTTGGAGTGATGATATTGCTAGCTCTACATGCATTTTTACTGTCGAATATTTGGTCGAGTTGCCTGAAATTTACCATGGAGTCAACAAGGCTGTATATTATACACATCAGATGTGAGAGTTATTTGGTATACATAACAATGTCTAAAGATTTCAAAAGAAAATTAAAAACCTCAGTTGAATACAAGTTGCTGAAATTTTGAAAAGTCTGATTTTTTTTTAAGAACATAAAAAAAAATATTAGTTCATATGATCTTCCAAACATTCATATTAATATAGATAATATGGACAATAATTTTTCAAGAGAGATACAAGATAAAATGTCAAAAGAAATTCCTCTAAAAGATTATAAAGTATAAGTAAAGTTGAATTTTTTCTAATGATATTAGGTTGCATATAAATAGGCAAGGAGTTTCTTTATTGATGGGTCATGTGGAATATGAAAAAAAAAATTATACTACATTGTTAGTTCATTTTAAATCCAAAACTCAAATAATTCTTATAACTGCAATGTATGGAGTTGCTTTCGCAATAAAGTCAAGGGGTAAAATAACACATTTTTGCTTCAAAATACTAATAGATGCAATTGAATCAAATCAGTGCACTATGTCCAAGTAAAGTAGGGTTGCAGAGTTATTATATAAACCACAACTATTTTTATGGGATGAAACACCAATGACAAAAACGATAGCTATAAAAAATATTGATAAATTATTAAAAGAAGTAATGAAAAATGATGAGGCATTTAGTAGAAAAATGGTAGTGTTTTGTGAAAATTTTCGACAAGTATTAACAGTTTGGTGAAATCATATTTGTTGCCCAAAATGAAAAAAAAAAAAAAAGAGATTATTTTATCAAGGAACATGAGTCGAAGAATGATCCAAACTTCAATGAGTTTTTACTTAGAATTGAAAAATGTGAGAAACCAAGTGATACTAAAAGTAACATCAAAATTCCAGAAGATATGATTATTGAGTATGACAATGAACAAAACTTAATATTACGAGCATAAAGGACAAGGTTCTTGCATCTTTCGTCTTGTACTCTTTATGTTGTTTTTCTACTGCTGCTAGCGCAGCTTCCTCCTCTAGAGTATATGTATTATACCCATCTTCAATAATATCCCAAAATTCATGGGACACGAATAATGTGCGTATCAAAACACTCTATAACTCGTAATGTTCACCAATAAAGATATGTATACCTTATTGGGAATAGGTGAAAGCAAGTTTATTTTTGCTGATTGAAGCCATTTTTGTGTATATGAGAAATTATCAAACCAAGGGTGGCTCTAATACCACAAATGTTGGGTGTAAGGATATAATTATATAAAAAAATATGAGAGAGGTAAAAATAAATGAAAGGCTAATATTACAAATGTAATAGAAATATGCTCACTATTTGGTACAATTTCTATTTTTGTACTCTCAAATAGCCTTGTTTGGCCCTTTTTTACTTTTTTCTTTTACTTTTTTCCTCGGATTGTTTGCATGAAATATCCAACAACATTGCCTATTTATAGGCCTCAATCATTCTACCATATAGATTAAAATAATTACCAAAGTTTATAAAGTGGAAGACTTAGTGGGTGCATTAGCGCACCATAATACATCAATTTGCATGGTGGTTGTACCTCATTCATTATGCTCTATTAATTGTGGTTTAGTGTTTCAAATAGAGATGTCAACGGAGCGGGTTTGGAACGGATTTGCCAAAACCCAAGATCCACCTCGCTAAAGTTTTTGAAGACCTGAACTTGCCACGCCCCGAACCCGCCAGGTCCAGGTTAGACCCCCTGGGTTCGTTTTATAATTTTAAAAATATTAAAAAAATATTTTTTAAAAAATAATACCACTAAAATTTTTAAAAAATATATTTTTTAAAATATAATATTATATAAATACATATATATTAAAATAAAAAAATTAAACGGGATGGGTTCGGGGTCGAGCGGGTTTGAAAATTAAAAACCAAGACCCGCCTATATCTTCTCAAACCCGCCCTAAGAGGGGCGGATCCAGGTCTAACCCGAATCCATTGCCACCCCTAGTTTCAACCACTAATTATAAATTATTATTTTAACATTCTTTTGACGAAATAATAATAAATAGCCATTGGTGCTCCCTTCATAGAGAGTAGTATTGCCAAGGACAACCCAAGATTAAATGACAAACATCTATGGAAACCACTTCACACATAATTTCATCCGTATTGGTTGAACCAATTGAGAAGAAGGAAACCATTGCACGACGGGAGACAGTAACATTTATACATTTATTAAGCCAGGAAAGCTTATACGGATGAGGATGAGATTCTACTTTGAGGCCAATTGTTCCATTGCCACGGTAGAGAGGAACGGCGCCAGTCATCGGGGGAGGTGCGAGGGCTGAGAAAAGTTCATTGCAGCATAAACAAAGGACCAGAATCACTCTCAACAAACTTCTCGTCAATTTGAGGGTCATCCGTTGTAAGAGATTACAGGTCTGAACTAGAAGCATCGTCAGTGAGAGCAAGGTTTCATGATGCAGGCTTGCGATAGTTGAATCAGCGAATTCTGCTAGACCCAGGAAGAGGGGGAGGCGTGGCTGCCGGTTTCTTCGTCCCCGAGGGGAGAGGGTGCAACTGAGAACTAGAACCATTGATTCAGTTGTTTTTCAGTCAGCAATGCGTGTTGATGGGCTTTAGAGACTGTGAGCTAGAACCATTGATTCAATTCGTTTTTCAGTCAGACATGTTGAAAACATCTTGGAGAGGTAAATGCAAGCCGCCAATATAACGAGAAGCCAATTGGGTAGGGGAATCAATGATCTCAGTGAATGCCACGAGATGGTAAAAATTCATTGTGTATTTGTCAACCGAGCGAACCCCTTGACGGATGAGTTGGAGCCGTTGGTAGAGGTTGCGCTCGTAGTCTTGAATTTTTTCGAGGAGGTAATCTTGGATTTCCCGTGTTGAGTGCGCATCCCTGTCAATTGTTGCCACCACGCTTGTGCACTTTCACAAATTCGTGTGGTAATGACGGAAACATGACGATGATCTGGGACTTTCTTGAGTCGAGAATTCCCTCGATCGTGTTGAGCCAGTCAGAGAATTCATCAGGCTGGAGTTCGCCGTGAAATTCTGGGAGTTCAACTTTGAAACAAGACTCCCAACGGCGATCATCCGTTCTGGCCGAGGCAATAGAAATAGCGAACGGATTGAGTCCGGGATCAGAATCTGTATCTGACACTCAGGGTTGGGGTTGGCCTGGACCTGTCGCAGTTGGGCCATCTCATCACGGCGGCGGAGATCGTCCAACGGGGCATCGTTCGCTGGACGGCGGACGGCATGGTTTAGGATCAAACTGAAACTGATATCAACTAATGCAACAGGAGCGACTTAAGAAGAGAACACATGACTATACTCGTTGATTTGAAATTTTTTATTTAAGCTCAACTGTGAAAACAAATCCTGGACGATTTTAATGTTCCACCCTAAAAACAAAATTTAGGAATTTGAACAAATACGCCTTAAGAATATTAAAATGCGGAATTACTCCTAACAAATACTAAACTTATAAAGAAAACTAATCATAATCAAACTATGAATTCTTAGAATGTTCAAATCGTTCCATATATAACGTCTCATTCCATGCGAACTGCATCATTATGCATACGAAACAATGACTTGAAGAACAGTTTGTACACTTTATGTATACTAGTAAGTAATACGTGCAACGCACGTAATTTATATGATTTTAATAAATTAATTATATTATTTAATAACTTATTTGAGTAAAATTAAGATATTATAAGATACTTCATAAATTATAAAATATTAAATAAAATATAATCAATAAAAAATAAAATATTCCAAAATATTTCATAAACTAATTATTGATCGATATGACATTGCAATAAAATAAGAGACTTTCTCCCAACTCATATTTTGTAGCCGATACTTGTTCTCTAGAGATTGAATAAATTTGGCAAATTGAAAAAATATAAATGTTAAGCAAGATATATAATTAATATTAAAAAATATTCATTTTACGAACATAAATAAAACTATAATTTAGCTATATTTCTTTTTTAATGATGAATACATGTGGAACTAAGTGAAAGGTCTAAGGTCTAGGATTAAAAATTAAGTAAAATACATATTCAATATTTAAATATCTACAGAATTATATATCAGTTTTTACATATTATATGGTATACATACGACTTATACATAATATTATTAAACTATTTTCATTGAGTATAACCATCATAAGTAATCAAATTATTTTTTTTAATTACTTATATGCTACAATTTTCTTCACATTACATGATTGTTAGGTATCAGAACTTTGTACTATAGTGAATCATGCTTCAATATTGTTTTTTTCCTAATAAAAATAAAATATTAGTTACTACTAATAATATATAATATATTACTTAAGAAAAAAAATATTTATACCTACACTCAAAATTTGTGTGTACATAATATTTTTAGTCTACATAATTTTCTTACATTTAAGGTGTCTTATTTAATTAACTATTGGTTATAGATATTGAAGTGTCTCCAGAGATAACAATATATAATTGGCATTGAGAACACACTAAACTAGGCAAATAGACACCAACATTTGAAATTGTTTATCCTTGAACTTTTTTTATTGTCATTGCAAAGCAAAGTTTCATATAGAATTATTTACGTCTAAATTGAAATGGATAAGTTTCATTCTCAGCTAGCGAAAGTGGTACTCTAGGTATAAAGACAAGCTTTCCAATATGTTATCCAAACACAATCTCTCCATCAATTACATTATTCTTGGAGTCCTACATACCATTCTTGTATTATTATTCAATCCATTTTATGGGTTCAGATTCCTTAAAAAAATTATTGGACAATTTTTTTTCAACACAAATTTATGGAGAAGGCAAGCGATTTGGGATTAAAGGGTTCAAAATGTTATCTTCATAATTGTAATTTATGTTATCAATAACTTCATCAAAACTATTAAATGTTCTTGCTTTTCGATACTTGGCTTGTCATGTAATGAGTTGAATGGGCATTCTTATTAAATTAAAAAAGATAATCCTAATAAGTCGTAATATTGAGTCATTATCATACTCAATAATCATATCTTCTGCAATTTTGATGTTACCTTTAGTATCACTTGGTTCCTCACATTTTTCAACTCTAAATAAAAATTTAATGAAATTTAGATCATTTCTCGACTCATGTTCTTTGATAAAATAATTTATTTTTTTCATTTTGGGCAACAAATATGATTTCACCAAATTTGCAAAAATAATTTGATAGATTGTTAACTTAGGAACAATTGTTAATACTTATCGAAAATTTTTACAAAACACTACCACTTTTCCACCAAAATCCTCATCATTTTCTATTATGTCTTTTAATAATGTATCAATATTTTTGATACCTATCGTTTTTGTCATTAGTGGTTCATCCCATAAAAATAATTGTGGTTTATGTAATAGCTCTGCAACCCTACTTTGATTGGACATAGTGCACTGATTTGATTCAATTGCATCTATTGGTATTTTAAAGCGAAAATGTGTTGTTTTTAACCCTTGACATTATTATAAAAGCAACTTCAGACACTACAGTTATAAAGTACTATTTGAGTTTTGGATTTAAAATGAACTAACAATGTATGGTATAAAAAAAAAATCGTATTCCATATGGCCCATCAATAAAGAAAGCCCTTGCTCATTTGTATGCAATATAATATCATTAGAAAAACTTTATATTGTTCTAGATTCAACTTTTGTTATGCTTTATAATCTTTCAGAAGTATTTCTTTTGACATTTATCTTGTATCTCTCTTGAAAAATTATTGTCCATATTATTTATATCAATAGGAATGTTTGGAAGATCATATGAACTAATATTTTTTTTCAAGTTCTCCAAAAAAAAAAATAAGACTTTTCAAAATTTTGGCAACTTGTATTCAATTGAAGTTTTTAATTTTCTTTTGAAATGTTTAGACATTGTTATGTATACCAAATAACTCTCATATCTGTTGTGTACAATATACATCCCTTATTGACTACATGGTAAATTTCAGGCAGCTCGCCCAAATATTCGATAATAAAATTGCATGTAGAGCTAGCAATATCATCACTCCAACAACACAAACCTAAAAACTTATTTGATGGTTGATTACGTTTTATTTTTCAAGATTAGCATATTGATGAATATCAATAACTTCAAAATCATGCAGTTAGTGTATATAAATGATGATACTTTTAATTTTTTTAATTTTATTTGTTGTAATTTTATTAATTTAAGTATATATAAACTCAAGAAAAAAAGATAAATAAAAATTAATATAGAAAAATTAAGTATTTTGAAAAAATATAAATTAAGGTAATAAAAAAAATGCGGTTGAAAATGTAACAAAGCAATTAACTCTTTTTCAACTCATAATTTATAAGTGATACTTATTCCTTAGAGATTAAAAAAAATTGGCAAATCAAAACTGAAAATTCGATATGTACCATATCGATAAAAAAAATCGATTTGATATTTATTTTTTTTATAAAAATTAAATATTCAGTTTGATTTTAATTTTTTATTCCAATTTATCGAACTGTACCAAATATCAAATTTAATTTTTACAAATTTCTAAATAATTCTTTTATATATTAATTAATTTTTACTATTTTTTTTTTACTTTTAACTTACCAAATTAAAAATAATAATTTTCAAATACAATTAGGTTTTGTTAAGAAATGAAAATAAAGAAAAAATTGAGGTGAAAATATGCTATATATAGCTTTGTAATACTATAATAATATATAGACATAATAAGATTTTATCTTTATTAGATTACTTTAAATTTTTTTATTGTTAATTTCATTTTAGCCCCTATATGTACTTTTGAAAATGCTTTGATTTTATCGCTTTTATAATTGGTTCAGTAGAATAATATGTAAAAAGATCAATAAATACACAAGTAAATGTAGTATAAAATTATTCTATTTAATTTAATATATATATTTTTAAAATATTTATGTTGAAATATGGTAATACAGAATGAAGGTTTATACAACTTATTTTTGCCATATTTGATTCTATTGAAAAATTTTAGGCTCTGTTTGGTTTTATTTCTATTTATTTTGAGGAGAGTGTTCTCGAAAAATGTATTCTGAAAAGTAAGTTTGTAGAATGTGTATAGAAGAAAAAATGTGCATGTTTTATTGAGACAAATGATATGATGTATGTTGGAAGATATAATATCAATGGTAGATATATTATCAATATTATTTTATTATGATTAATGAGAGACATTTTTAATTGTAAATATGTTGTCAATGTTATTGTATTATAATTAGTGACAATATAGGATATAGGATTATCTAACTATGATAATAAATAATTTTGTATTCTAGGAAAAAATACAATTCCCAAAAAATACGAATAGCAAACACGTTTTTGTATCGAAAAAAAAAAATAATATTTGGAAGAAAAGTAAGAGAAGAAAACCAATAAAAACTACAATATTCGAACTGATAATAAAATAGTATAAATAAAATTTATTAGATTAAATTATCAACCAAAAGATCTGTATTTTCATGAAGTGATTCCAGCAGTGATTTAGCATAAATTTCCAAAGTCAAAAAAAATTATTAAGTCAAATATCAAATGCAATTACAATCGGACTACTATGATTGCGACGTCAAAAGATAAGTCAAATGATTAAAAGTGATTTTGGATTTTGTATATAAAATATATGAAATATAAGAGATAACATTATTTTTGGAATATGGTCTCATAATTGGTAAATATGATATAAAATTCAGATGTTGGTGGCTTGAAAAAACAAAATTAAAGGAATCAAATACTCCATCACTTAATGTAATTATTTTCGTATAGTATTATGGTTCAGAAAAAATAAATTTTAGTCATGAATACCTTTTAAGTTTTGTTATATACTTTTTTTTTTTTTTTAGAAAGTGGAATAACAAAAAATTATAAATATGACAGTGGATTGTGCTTTTGAATTGATATAAAAAATTAGATGTTATTTTCATATTAATTTTAATGAATTTAATTAAATTGGATATAGTGAGTATATTTTCATATAAAATTGATATTCAATTTAATTTTTTATTTTGATTCATCAAATCGTACAAAATATTGAATTTTAATTTTTTTAAAAATTTATAAATAGTTGTTATATCTTATTTTATATTTATTAATTAATCTTATACTTTTTTTAATTTTAACTTACCAAACTAAAAATAATAAATTCAAAATAAAATTAGGTTTTACTATTTAATTTTGAACTATTTATTTATTGGAAAAATTATTTTTTAACAAAATCATAAAATTGAAAATGGTCAAAAGATAAAACAAAAGGTGAACTTCTTATAAATATAATTTTCCCATGTGTTTTCAGAAAAAAAATTAGCAAATTGGTAAACATAATATAAAATTCAGATTTTGGTGGACTAAGAAAATATATGTTAAAGAAATCAAATATATCATTAACTAATATAATTATGTTTGTATCTTTCAAGCATATGAAAATACATTTTTAGGCTCATAGTTGAGGAGGTTTTGTAAATTCAATCTCATGATTCGGAAAAAAATTTAATTTTAGTCATAAATACACTTTAATATATAGGTTTTGCTGTATTTATTTTTTTCCAGAATTGGAATAACTAAAATTGTAAATACAACAGTGGAATGTGCCTTGCAATTTATATAAAAAATAAATATTATTTCCACATTAATTTTAATGAATTTAATTAGATTGAATTCTGTGAGGTATATTTAGTTGATTCAAATAAACATATTTCACAATAAAATAATTTTCATATAGTGTTTCATATATTTTTCTATTATAATTCAATGTGATTTTTTTATAGGGGTGAAAATAATTTAATAAATCGATGGAATCAAATCAAAACTGAAATTTTGGTATTTATCAAAGTTGAACAAAAAAAATTAAATTTGATATTTGATTTTTATTTTCATAAAAAAATAGTATTCAATTTAATTTTGGTGTTTTATTTCGGTTTAACCATGCCACAATATCAAATTTTAATTTTTATAAATTTTATAAAAAAAAAATTTACAAATTTTGTAAATAATTTTTATATCTTAGTTTATATTTATTAATTAATTCTAAATACAATTAAATTTTATTATTTAAATTTGAACTATTTAATTTTTTTAATTTTTAATAATTCATTTAACAAAATAATTGAATCGAAATATGAACACATAAATGGACAAAAGAGAAAATAAAAAGTAAATTATTTATATATATAATTTCCACACGTGTTTTCAGAATATCAAACAAATGAAAGTAGAATTTGATTTGAACTCTTAATGTTCTCTTATTGTAATTATCCTATAACTTCATTGACCAATTAAAAAAATAAGTATTATTTATTCAAAAATTATGTAATTATTAAATTATATAACTACCATTAAAACTAATAATATCAAAAAGATATTTTAGTTGGATCAAAAAATAGAAAAAACATTCACATTTTTATAATAGTATAGATGAATTGCAATAAGTGGATTAGCGTTGCAATGATAAGTCAATCTCCATCTATAGATATTACGAGTAATGTGAGATAAAATGTCTCGACAATTTCACATTTGTTTACTTTAGATCCTCAGACCCTTTAAAGATTTTGAAAAAAAAAGAGAGAGAAAAACTGTCAAACACAAAACATTACTAAATTGAATTGAAATTTTAAGCATCTAACATTAAAATTGCCATGGTAAAACAAGTAAATTTCACACTATCTATTTCAAATAAATCCCGAAATTTAAAACTACCAGCTATTTGACGGAGTAGCTAATTCAAATACTATCCAAGTGGAGTTAAGAGCTGTTAGATATATATGTATACAATAATGTGATAAAGTTGTATAATATTGACTTCACCATATGTTATCTCATTGATTTTCAGCCTCAATATTTAAGTAGTAGCATCTCATGAGCCGATAGAACAATCAACAACAATGTTAGTTCTGAACATAGAAATAATATATTTTTCCCCCTTTATGGAATGTGATTAACTACAATCTCATATTGTATTTTCTCTTTTACAGTACAAAGAAAACACAAATAAGGTACTTTTTTTTCTTTTATTACCAATCATATATCTTTTTCGAATTAGTAGGAGGAAAAAGATTGCTTATATAGATACCATCTTCCTTGACAGACCAAACACACTTGTTGCCTCCATCCACATCATCAGTTTCACAATTACCAGCAAGCTTTCGATTGAAAACATCGCACATTTTAAGCTTGGATGCGCTTTGAAATCGACAATAAAATAGTGTGGTTTCAAAAAGGTTCATACGAACATCAAAATGAAAATAGCCTCCGACATCAAGTGAGTGAGTTCCAAGATCATTATCTTTAGAAGCACAATAGGCGTACAGCGTAGAACTATTTTTTGGAAGGTAATTAATTATGTATATGGAGAACTTCTGGCCGGGAGAAACCCTAATTGGGAAGTTATCGACAGTCTGAGCCTCTTGCTCTTTATTAATTACTATAGCAGAGGAATGAACTTTGGTCACATCGACCAGGTAAAGTGATAGGAAAAATAAAATGAAGAGGCTCCTTTTTGTACTAGAACTCATCTTTGCAAATGATTTTTGATAGTTCAAAGTATTAAGGTTCATCTTTTTATAGTGAGTAAACCTTAAGATTATTGGATTATTATGATGATTACTTTTATCAGATTACAAGAATAGGGTTGTGCTCTAGCCATTGTAAACATAAGGCCCTCACTTTTTGGGTATCCAAATTATGTAAATTGATTACTTCAACCTCATAATCTTATATAAAAATTCAAGAATCCACAATACCAAAATGAATTTGATATTTCAATTTTTACCTGACAATCTGACCTGTACAAATCTTTTAACCTTTGTAAACACACACAACCAGATTATTAGTTTAATACTGTCGAATCATTAATCATATTTGGTAATTTAATTAATTTATTACTGATTATTATGCATTTAATAATGTTATCCAATAACATTATGGCACTTACTTGGCAATGCTTATATGAGATTTCGCCCATTGCGAAAAATTCCCCGCTGACCTCTATAAGAATTTGAATTATTAATATTTTGGAGTGTGGATATTCGCCTTTTGTAAAAATTGATCTACGATACGAACTAACTACTAGAAGTCTTTTAGGAACAATCAGAATTTAAAAAAATAATAATATTGCACTTAATATAAGTGATATTTATTATAATACCAAATTACAATTAGAATCACTAAACTAATGTGTTATTTTAAAATTAACAACTATGACTGAATTATATATACAGTATACAAACACTAGTTGACTATACAGAACTATATAATAATTAATTACTCATAAATAAATTAAAATATTCAGATAATTATGATAATTACATTAAAATTATGATGAATTACAAAAACTACACTAATACTTGACCTAATTATAGAAAAACTCAGCTAATTTTCAAAATACAAAATTCACTCTTAAAATTTACATTGGTCTTAATTTTGCACCAACATTAGTGGCCTAATGATTGCTAATGTCATCAAAAAATTAATATAAAAATTCAAGTTCACCTCTTAAGTATTGTTCACAAAATGTGTTAAGACAAAAATGCCCATGGGACTATTTGTAATATTTTATATTTGACAAGGATATAATTTTTATAATTTTGATATTCATTAAATATCACAATTGAGTAACATTTTAACTTCTTTTGCATATTTTCATGATTTTTTTGATTTTTTATATCAAAATATATTTTTTATGTTAAAAACTTCCTTTAGTATATTTTCATGGTTTTTATTTTTTGCTAATGTTTAAATATTAATAATTTGAGCAAAGTTTAAGGCTTAAAGTTTCAAATATTTATTTATAATATCATATGTGTATTTATTACACATATATGTGTGTATAATTTGTATATATATACATGTATATATATATATATGGCGATGGGTGGGAGTTTTTTGTTTTATTTTCTTCTTTGTTTTTGTTGTAATTTTTAAAGTAAAAAATTATAGATTGTCGGATCATGGTTGATAAGATAAATGGTTGATATTTATTTTGGGATAAATTATAAAAACCATTCTTGAAATTTGGACTATTTATAAAAAATTTATCTAAGTTTGTAAATTACAAATACTCCATTGATATTTGTTTTTATTTCACAATTTTCACCTACTAAGGGAGTTTATAAAATAAGACAAATCTAAAAGGGGTTTGTAACTTTGAAAATTAACTGGATTTTTTGTAATTAAGTTAAATTTTAGGGTTAACTTTTGTAATTTACTCTTTATTTTGACTTTGGAACAAAGTTGTTCACATTTTTTTTGAATTTCAGCTTCTTTAAAAAAAAATTGGAGGGGTAATTTTACTTTTGTCAATTCTGTTAGTTTAACCAGACTTTCATTAATTAAAAGGAATGTTTGAATTTTGAATTTTAGCTGAATTTTTTTGTAATTAGGCCAAATCATAAATAGTTTTTATAAGTCAGCCTTAATATTATATTGTATATTGATGAGTGGGTTTTATACTTATTAATTTCATATTATTTATTTTAGTTTTCAAGGCTTTTGTAAGTTTAATGTGTGTTTTTTGGTGTTATTTTGTAGAGGCGAGCTTAGCACGAGTATGATGTTTTTAAGGCAAAATTTAAGAGGAAAAAAAATCGAAAAATCAAGTGCCTTGGCGCTACTTCACTTGTGAAAAACAAAAACAGGATCAGTCCAAAATATTGAGCGCCAACGCTCTACGACGCTAGTAAATTTTCTAATCCAACTAAAAGACTCAATTAAGCACTTATTCTCCATCACTAGAATTATTAATTCAAAAATATACCAAGTGAGAAAAAAAGGGGAAAGAATTGAGTAATCAAGAATTTCACAAAGAGAACATCGAGAAGCGAGATTTGGAGAAGAAGATCAACCAACCTGGAAACGAACCTTAGCACTTTGTCAAGATTATTTCTTCAAAATCTAGTTTTTCTCTATTTTTTTCTACTTTTTTTGTTATCATGTCAATGAATTTTGTTATGATGTTTTTCAATTTTAGCATGAATTGATTTTATTTTCTATGGTTATAATGTAGTTTAATTATGATATTTTAAATTCTTTTATCAATTTAATTGATGATTTAGTTACTCTAATTGTGTATTCAATATTATTCTTAATACTTCTAATCACTTGATCATTAATTAAATGATTTGTTAATTATAATGATTCAGGAGCGGATTTGTGTCTAGTTCATTATGTTGAATACCATAAATTACATGAGAGATAGGAATATATTTGCATGGTTCGTGTAGCCGCTACATGAGATCTACAGAAATCAATGAATTGTTAATTATTGTAATTCATATAAAAATATAGTATGTTAGCAATTAATAACATTTTCATTAAATTTTGGGAAAGGCAAGTGGATAATTAAGAGAATTTCGACTATCAATTATTAGGAGAATAAATTTAGATTGATAAGGTAGAATATTCAATTCTAATTAATTACGGTGAAACCAGAATCCCTAGATTTTTAATTCATTGATTTAATCTTACTTGCTTTTAAGTTCGCTGAGTTCTAGTTAAATCTTAGTTTAATAATCAACACTTTATTTTCTATGCACAAGATTCGCAACATATACTAATATCAGAAATGACAATGATAAATTGTCATTCTAATGATTCTAAAATAAAAATTTAAATAAGTGTTGAGATGTAAATAAATTTTAATATTTAAAAATTAACATATATATGCAAATTCAACCAAATAAATGAAATAGAAAATAACCTGCATAACATGTTTTAAATAATTTCTTAATTTTCAAAAATATGAAATAAGTTGAAAAATGTACATAATATATATATATATTCTTCAATAAAGAATATTTTTAAATTTCTTTGATATTTTTTTCATTTTCAATAAAATTCAAATGTAAATAACTAGGAGAATTATTACGCTTAACAAAAACATTTACTATAATTTATTAATTCTAAGTACTTATCATTAATTTAAATAAGTGATTAGATGTTAATACACATTTCAAAAACTATTTAAATTCAACAAATAAATAAAATAAAAGTTAGTTCACATAAAATATTCAAATAATTCTTAATTTCCAAAATAATTTAGAAAATCTATAAAAATTAAAGAGAAAAAGGAAAAAATATCTTCTTCAATAAAGAAGATTTTTAAATTCTTTAGATGTATTTGGAGGGAAATTATGTTAAGTTTCCCATTTTTTATATCATATAGTAAATTTGTATTTTTAGTGCAACAATTTTATTATTTATAATTATTTTAAGTTTATTGAAAAAGAAATAATAAAAAATATATCAAAGGGACTTAAAAATATAATTTTGAAAAATATATTATTTGTAAATTAAGAAATTATTTAAATATATTATGCAAACTATTGTTTTATTTTATTTATTAGTTGAAGTTTAATATTATTTAATTTTTAAATATAATTTTTTAACATCTAAACACTTATTTAAATTAATGATAAGCAAATTTAAATTATTAAGTTATAGTAAATTTTTATTTTTACTGTAATAAAATTTCTATTTATTTGTATTTTATTTATTAAAAATAATAAAATATATCAAAAGAATTTAAAAATATTCTTTATTGAAGAAAATGATTTTTTTTTTCACTTTTTCTTTAATTTTTGTAAATTTCTTAAATTATTTTATATTTTCAAAATTAAAATATTATTTAAATATATTATGTAAACTAGATTCTATTCTTTTTATTTGGGGGAAATTACTGAAAAATGATTTTAATTTATTTTGAAGTCATGTGTCATGTACATGATTGGGTTTTCCTCTAGATAGTCTAATTTACATTTATTTCCCTCCCTTTGTCCACATAGGATGCAATTTCAGCTGATTTTCTTTCCAAAATGTAAAAATTCTCAATTTTGTTCAATTTTCGACCAAATGATGAATTTTGAAATTAGTGTCCTAAAATTATTAATTTTTTGAAGTTAGTTCCCTAAAATTAGTACCTGAAAATACAGGACTGAAACCCTAAATATACCAATATATGGGGTCAAAACTGCAATTTTCCCTAAACTCTTTTATGCTATTAGTATTTCACATCTAATTTATTATGAGATAGAATCACCATAATTATATTTGATGTTGGACGGTTAATATATTATGTTTAGAAAGTTTTTTGTCGCATGCATTATGAATTATAATTATCTTTAAATCAATAAAATAATGATTTTCTAACTATGTGTTGAAACCCGTTAATTGAAATATATTGGTATATTTAAAACATGTATCACATTTTTATCGTAATCCATTAATGATTGTCTGACTAGGTATAATTGCAGTATATAAAACAATAATTTAATTACCATTTTCGTTTATGAATAATACTAGATATTTTTACGTGTTGAAACATATTCATCAAAAATAACATGTGCAATAATTTTTAATAGAAAAAACAAATTAACGTTTTATTGTACATAAAACATAATATAGACTGAAAAAAATATTTAACACGTTTATTAAAAAGCAACCACTTTAAGTATCGTCTAAAATAGTATCCCCAATTAAACATCCTTGTTAAAATAATTACATGACCCATTTTTTGTTATGCTACGATCGCACGCTTTATAAAAAATCTTTGTCGCAATCCGTAAATAAATGTTTTTCTACCTGAATCGGAATAATATATGAAACATCACATTTTATGGTAAAAATAAATTAAGATTATGGTAATTTGCTATAAATAATGAGACACAATTCATTAAATGACTATTACTGAATTTAAAAAATAATAATTCATCCACATTGATAAATTAAAATTATTTTATATGTGAGCATTTTTCTTTTTTCTTTTTTCTTTTGAGGTGGTATTTCCAACATTAGTACATATATATATAAGGGTGTGTTAGTTTTTGCTAATTTAATAAATAGTAAAAATTTGCTATTTAACCGATGTTAAGTATTGACAAATCGACATGTAAGTAGAAGTTACAAAAAAATCTACGTATAATTATGACAAGTCGTATAAATCAATCTACGGTAGTAAATTGGAAAAAAATAGAATGAAGTCGCGAATTAACAAAAAAAAAATATACATTGAACCTTTTAGTTATTTTTATTGCAGTAGCATCTCATGAGCCCGATTGTACAATCATCAACAATATTAGTTATAACCATAGAAATATTTTCTTTTTTTCCACCTTTATTGAACGTGATTAATATGCAAAAACAAAAGTACAAGTTGATACCACAATTTCTTCTTTTTTTTCATAGTAAAAATAAAAATTAAAAATAAAACACAAATGATGTATTTTATTTTTTATTTTATTTTTTCTATTTCCAATCATATATCTTTTTGGAATTAGTAGGAGGGAAACGATTGCTGATATAGAAACCATCTTCCTTGACAGACCAAACACAATTGTTGCCATCCGAGGCACGAGCAGTCTCACAATTATCAGCAAGATCTCGTGTGAAAACATCGCACATTTTAATCTTGGGTGAGGATTGAAATCGACAAAAAAACAGCGTAGTTTGCCAAAAGTTCAAACGAAAATCCCAATGAAAATAGTCTCGAGGATTAAGTGAGTGAATACCAAGATCGTCGTCTCTGGAAGCACAATGCACGTACAACGTAGAACTATTTTTCGAGAGGTAATTGATAATGTACACGGTAAATTTCTTACCGGGGGAAACCTTAATTGGGAAGTTATCGACAGTTTGAACCTCATGCTCGTCTGTAAATTCTATAGAAGAGGAAACAACTTTGGTAGCATCGAGGAGGTAAAATGATAGGAAAAATAAAATGAAGAGGCTCTTTTTTGTAATAAAACTCATATTTGCAAATGATTTTTGATAGTTCAAAGTACTAAGTTTCCATCTTTTTATAGTGAGTTTCTACCTTAAAGATTATAAGATAATTAATGATAATTACTTTTATCAGATTGCAAGAATAGGGTTTGTGCTCTAGCCATTGTAATAATAAGGCCTCAATTTTTGGTGGTATCCAAATTATTACATTGATTACTTAAATGGAATGAATATGATTACTTTAACCCAAAATCAATATGCTATTTCTATTTTTACCTTGACAATCTGAGTAGTAATTTTTTTTTTAACCTTTGTTAACACACACAACCAGATTATTAATATATTATTGTTTAATCATTAATTAATCATATTTGGTAATTTAATTTATATATTTGGTAACTATATATCCACGGTTACATAATAGTTACTTATTTACATTCACGCACAGAAAGAAAGAACCACCAGTGTTTGGTGCAGCACCTTCATTTTGAGGTATTCTTCTTTCTTGTTTGATTTTGAAAAATGTAATAATTAATTATTCGTAAGTAAATTAAAAATATACACATAAACAATAGTTACATGAATATGTGTTGTATACTAATATAAGTAATGATAATGATAAATTGTCGTTCTAATTATTCATGAAATAAAAATTAAAACTTGTAGCATTTTATCATAATTATTAGTCGCTCATTATTTTTAAGTTAATTTTCAACAATTATCTTTTTTCTTAATTACTTGTAAATGTAGATAGTCTTTGAACTACTACGAAATGATCCTCTTTATTATATTGCATTTTTCAGTTATTTAATTTATTTTCATTTTATTAATTAATTTGTTCATTAATTGTTGCAATGAATACAAATCTATACACTAAAAGCTTAATTATAATATAGAAACAAAGAAGATACTACTCAAAACGTATATACTTTTTTACGACGTGAAGTCTACATAAAATTAATTTATTTTATGTACAAGGATTAATCATCTATTATAGTAAGCATGTTGCCAATATTATTATAATAATCTATGGTATATCAATATAATTTGTTAGGTGTAATATCGTGTTATTGACAAAATAACAGTTGGAATCGATGCAAGAGTTTAATTTTTTTTTTTTAAAACGAAATTACATACACTTGGTGCTTTTGAAATATAGCAATCGCCTCCTAAAATACAACGATTTTATATATTGTGATAGTTGTACTACAAATCACAAGATTGTCGAATTATAAAAGTATTTAAAACTCTCTCTTAAACTTGAGAGGAAGATAAGAAGAAAATGAATGAATGAAAATGATGAAATCTAAATGTTTATTTATAGTTTTCGAAAAGTTATGTTATCAATTCATGAGTTGGTGTAATTTTTTATTCGAATCAATTTGAGTCGTATGATTGCACTCCTCGATCCACATCCTTATAATGACCCCTTTGTTAATGATCAATTTTAATCGTCCGATCGCAACTATCTACGAAGGTTCACACCCTATACAGTGAGCTCTTGCCAACCGAACGGACATGTCAGTGATTTGACCCATTCACAGTCTTTGGACACGCCTTGTCAGCAACTGTATGTCCGATCACGTCCATTTATCTTCCAACCGCACATTGTCATACCACGCGTACACTAACCAAATACATCTGCCACATCAGCTCACATTAGATACGTCACTGAACCATACCGAGCCACCTTGGTTTAATTTCTAAAAAATTTAAGGCACTTCAGCTCATAGCGATGATGCGTACGTTTGGTCCACTCATAGCCTTTGAACGCGCCTTGTCAGCAGCTGTGTGTCCAGTCACATCTATTCAACTTCCAACCACACGTTGTCATACCACGCGTATGCTAACCGGATACATCTGCCACATCAACTCACACTAACCACGTCACTGAGCCACACCAAGCCACCTTGGTTCAATTTCTGAAAAATTTCAGGCCCCTCAGTTCCTCACAACAATACGTACATTTGGTCCACTCACACCTTTTAAATACGTCTTGTCAGCAACTGTGTGTCTAGTCACATTCATTTAGTTTCCAATCGCACGTTGTCATGCCACATGTACGCTAACTGGATACATCTGCACATCAGCTCACACTAGCCATGTTAATGAGCCACACCGAGCCACCTTGGTTCAATTTTTGAAAAATTAAAGGCCCCTCAACTTCTCGCAATGTTACATACATTCGGTCCACTCATAATTTTTGGACGCGCCTTGTCAGCAGTTGTGTGTCTGGTCACATCCATTCTGCTTCCAACCGTGTATTGTCATGTCATGAACATGCTAACCATATGCATCTACCACATCAGCTCACACTAACCACGTCACTAAGCCACACCAAGCCACCTTGGTTCAATTTCTGAAAAATTTAATGCCCCTCAACTCCTCGCAACAATGCGTACATTTGGTCCACTCACACCTTTTAAATGCGTCTTGTCAGCAACTGTGTGTCCAGTCACGTTCATTCAGTTTCCAACCGTACGTTGTCATGCCACATGTACGCCAACCGGATGCATCTGAACATCAGCTCACACTAGCCATGTCACTGAGCCACACCGAGCCACCTTGGTTCAATTTCTGAAAAATTTAAGGCCCCTCAACTCCTCGCAATGATGCATACATTCGGTTCACTCACAACCTTTGGACGCGCCTTATCAGTAGTTGTGTGCTCGATCACGTCCATTTTGCTTCCAATCGCATATTGTCATGTCATGCGCATGCTAACCAGATGTATCTGCCACATCAACTCACACTAGCCACGTCACTGACCCACACCGAGCCACCTTAGTTTAATTTCTGAAAATTTTGTCATGCCATGCGTTGCTAACCGGATACATCTACCATATCAGCTCACACTAGCCACGTTGAGCAACACCAAGCCACCTTGGTTCAAGTTTTAAAAAATTTAAGTCCTCTTAGCTCCTCGCGAAGTGCAAAGTGCACCCAATACGACCTTTGTGACATGCGAGCACTCAAATGGTGCTACGTGCCATCCTCGTATTTTTTTTAACTAGTTAAAACTAACCAAAAGACCACTATAGTACACCATATGAGAGTTCCACTTAATTACTCCTTACTAAAGTGAGATTTTATATATTTGAGATAAAGTTGCTCGACTTTTTCAACGTAGAATTTGTAACTTTTCATATTCCAACCTTTCCATATTCAACTATTTATTTAAATGACTTATTTTATCCATTATTTTCTTATTTACTCGAAATTAATTTTGAAAAATCAAATATACTAAATTTATCTACTCATGGCGTAGATTATGTTTAATCGAATTATACCTATTTTTATAAAATAGAATCCACTTTATTTCTTGACCAAAGTTGAATCAAAACTTAATTTTCAATATCAATTTTTTACAAAATATACATAGAACAAAATAGAATTGTATTTTATTACTTTAAAATATTTTATGATAAATGAATTATAATTTATGAAGTAAATGTTCCTAGATCGAATTAATTTTTCTATTGGATGAATGATTCAAGTTTTAGAACACGATACTAGCTACTAAATTTATTTATTTTTTATTTTTTATTTTTTAATTCAAGCAGACACTGACTCACACATATTGAGATCCAACCCTCACCTCTATACAAAAGTCAGTGATACCATTTACTCACATATGTTGGGTCGAATCCTAACCTCCTGTACAAAGGTTAGAGATGATATCATTAAACCAAATAGTTGGTGGTTTAATTGCTACAATTAAAACATTAGAAATTATAAAATGAAGCAAAAACATCATTTCGTAAAAGAAAAAAATTGAAGTGATGTTAACCTTTAAAATATATTTGGATAAAAGAATTTAGAGTTAAAAGATTTTAAATTTATAATAATAAATTTATTAAATTTGATTGGATTATTCATGTTATAATATATTTTAAATTCTTGATTTCTTAGTTTAAATTATTTTAATAAATTTAAAATTCACTTAATATATATAAAAATATTTAAAATTCTCGACTCGATTCGAATTTAGATTATTCTATTCGAACGGGATCTTAGTATTTTTTTTTCTTTTCCACTTTGGTGTTGGGCACTATTTTGGCAGAATCTCCTTGTAAGTATTCTCTCGTCTGTATGTGGAAGTATATCCTACTATTATACTTGGATAACGTCACGTGGCCCTTTCTATACGTTTGGATAAGTGCGATTTATATCCCAAGTCGTTCCCATTACTTCTCCTCTTTTTTCTTTTTCTTTTAAAAAATTATAATTACCTCGTTATACTAAAAGTAGATTAAAATTATTAAATATAATCATTAATTAATAAATACTCGTAACGAATATCACCCCATATACATATATAATATATATATTATTATTTTTTTAATTATTTAAAATTTATTCTATAATAAAATAAATATCAATAATATTCATTACATATATATCTCATTATATATAAATTATCACTATATAACATCTAAAATAAAATAAAATAACATCTTCTTAAATTTCTTGGAACTTTGACTTTTTAAAGTACTTTTTCCACAACTTTGGGTAGTGATCTAAACACACATAATGTAACCAAAACAATTTCCAAAAAATAATAACTGACGACCTTGTATCTTAATCAAATCTAAGTTTCCTTAAAAAAGTAGAAATAATAATAATAATGATAATAATAATAATGCTACTAAATTGGCATTAGTTGGCTCACCATGGCCCTACTTTAATAGTTTAAGAATATATTCACCAAATATCTTCTTCAAATTTTATTTGATTTTCTCTTTCAAAACTCAATCAATCTAAGAGATTATAATCTTCTTATTAACTTAATTAATTAGCTCATGTGATTAATGTGAATTGATCAACCCAAATCAAAATAAAAGTTTAATTTTCTCCTACTTATATAATATTAATTTAAAACATAACATTACAGGAAAATAGAAATTTAAAAATTCTTCCACTAAAATTTAATCACCATGATCAGCCGTCTTCGGCGGCGGCGGCTCCACGGCGTAGTAGTCGTGGCGGAGTTTTCTGGCAAGCTGATAGAAGCCGGTGCAGGCCATGGCGGAGTTGACGCCGAAGAGATTCCAGTTCCATGGAGTGATGACGAAGCAGTAGCGGGACCAGATGATCCCCGACGTCGCAATCACCGCTTGCAGTGGATAAGAAAGTGTCTCCGGCGGCTTGGAGAAGTCGGAGATGTTGGCTATGCTCAGCCCCCACTTGAACGTCGGCGCCCAGAAATGGATCGTCTTCGGGCCCGCCGGGTGGTCCCACAGAGCCCGCAGCTTCGAGTTCATCTCTGTGTGTGTGTGTGTGTGTGTGTGTGTGTGTGTGTGTGAAAATGGCTGCTATACACACACTGATATAAATGATGTCCTTCTGGACTTGCTTATTTCACTTTTATTTATTTTTTATGTATCTATCACAAGTTTAATACTCCACTAGTTTGTTGAAAAGATAATAATTATTTAATTTAATGTCTATGTCACACTTCTTTGTTTTCTAGCCATAGGTTATAGATTTTTTAAGGGGTTTGAGTTCATCAGACTTCTTGGTTTATAGATATTTTAATTTATATACAAATAAATTTAAAGAGAATTAATATTTTAAATTTTATTTAATTTGCATATGCAATTTGAAATTGTAAACAAATTGAATGAAACCAAAGCTAATTTTAATATGGACACTGATTAATAAAATTATTCTAATTATTTGTCGAAAAGTTGTAAGCAACGAACATTCCATGTTAAAACTCTTCATATTTAATTTCTAAAAATAGTAAGAAGAAAATAGGATATTTCAATTATTTCCAATTTTTTGGGTTAAAATTCAAGTCAAAACTGGAATGTAAACAAAATTAATATGAATAGAGGATTTAATAATAATGTAATGAATCTGTCGTGGCGTATTTGGCTACTGACTTCCTCTTCCATTTTGTCGGCTTGAAAAAGACCTTTCGGGCTTATCTATCCAAGAAGTTGGGATAATAATCACTACAGCTGTCGTTGGAGAATGACTCATTACTGTGTGAGAGAGGTTCACCGTTATCCCACACCAAACCTCGTAAATAGGGTTGGAGCAAGAAAATGAATATTGATGGATGATAATTATTTTTTTTAAATAAAAAATAAAAAATATTTTTTATTATTTAAAATTAGATAAATTTTTAAAATTTAATAATTTTATAGAAATCCTATTTGAAACATTGATAAGATTTCAAATCAGGTTGTACATTTCAAATCGGGTTATACTTTAAATTGATATTTCTTTAAAATTGCAATCGGTGATCAAATCAATTTTACTGTCGGTTAATAATTTAATTAGTCAGATTAATTCAACCATTGATCCAATTAATCTGATAAAAATTGACTATATTTATTTATTATATTATGTACAGCGGTAATATAATAAATTAATTATTATGTACAAAATAAAAATGATAAATAACTAATTAAAAAATATATTTAATAAAACTTAAAATCAAATAATCATATATATAAAATCAAATACTAAGTTTAATATAAAAAAATATAATTTTGACCAATTTTTTGACTGATTCGACAAATTTAACTAATTTTTAATGAATTTTCAATTTTCGCTCTCAATTGAATCGATCAGCAATTCACAATTGAACCAATCAAACTAGCTAGTTTGATCCAAATTTTCTAACATTTATTATTTCTAATGTAATGCACAATTTGGTCATATAAGTTTTTATTATAGTTATATAGTTATCGAAATTTTGATTTATTTACTAAAAAAAATAAAATATTGACATCACTAACTTTCAAACTACTTTTATACATTGTTAATATAAAATAAACTTCTCAATAATTTAAAAAAGAAAATTAAAGAACACTGAACTCATATGCCAGACCCAACAAAAGCCCTATTCGATTGATAGATTTGTCAGAAGCTAGATTTTAACGGGGCCGTCTCAAATGGCCCACCCGATAGAATCATTTTAAAAAGGCCCGTCTGAGAATTATTTGGGCCTGTAGAACTCTCCCTTTAAAAATGCTTATAATATTTGTTGCTGGATCATAAAAGATTAATGTTAGGCTGTTTTTGTCGACTAGCAACAAGAGGTGGAGATGTTTGTCCGAATCATCGTAAAGGTGTAATATTATGCATTTGGTGTGAGACTCATCTAGATCCTCCATTTGAATTTGAAATATTTAAGAAAATATTTTATATATTTATAATTATAAAATATAAATATCAAACACTAAATTAAAATAAGAATAAATTATAAAAGCTACCATTGAGATTTGATTTAATTATAAAAAATCAATTAACTTTCAAAATTATAAAAATCACTATTGAGGTTTGCTCCAAGTTTGACCTAATGGAAATTGCCGACGATACCACAAAATTACTATGAAAATCCAAGTTTGTCCAAGAAGTACTGTTCATGAAATATTTTATATTTTACAAGGATATAATTGTTATACTTTTTAATATTTATTAAATATCACAATTTGAGTAACATTTCAATTCATTTTGCGTATTTTTATATTTTTTTTTATCAAAATATACATATTTTATTGTTCAAAATTTCCTTTAGTATATTTTCATGATTTTTAGATTTCACTAATGTTTAAATATTAATAATTTGAGTAAAGTTTAAATCTTAAAGTTTGCTCATATTATATATCATAAACTATATATATTTAAATATTAATGCAATTTTATATTTTAAGACTAGAATATATATTGAAATTCAAAATTTTATAAATATATATATACCAAAACAAATTAAAAAATAAATAAAAAGGTAAATTGCAAAATATAATTTTGGTAATTAAATAAAAATAATTTAGATAATATTTAGAAATTATTTTTAAAAGTGATAAAATATATAAAATATAAAAAAACTAAAAGAAAAAAAAAAACTATTCATCTTCTTCATCATCTTCCCCAAACCACCAGCTCCATCTTCCCTCTACTTGCCGACGCAATCTACCCCACCTTCATTGACCACTAGCCCCACTCGCCTCTTCCCCTTTTGAGGTTTGGACTATTTATTAAAAAAAATTATCTAAATTTATAAATTACAAATACCCCATTAATATTTATTTTTATTTTATAAATTGCATCTATTAAGGAAAGTATGTGTAAAATAAAAATAAATGGGGTTTTGTAATTTTTAAAGATCATTGAATTTTTTTGTAATTAGTTAAACCTTAAAATAATTTTTGTAATTTACTCTTTATTTTAACTTTGGAGCAAATTTGTCTCTTGACATTTTTTTTTTAATTTCAACTTTTTTTAACGAAAAAAATTACAAAAATAATTTTGACTTTTCGTGAATTCCGTTAATTTGACTATACTTCCATTAGTTAGAAGAGTGTTTGTAATTTTAAAAATTAATTCATTTTTTTTATAATTAGACCAAATGTCAAATATAATTTTTTGTTATTCATTCTTAAATAATTATTCGAAAGATTTGTGTACAACACTAATACCTAACTGATACCTCCAACCACCAATTTGACAGGCTTGGACTCAACAACTTACCGTCACAAAATTTTATGCTACCCATTTGAATAGTATATATGAACTTTTACCCACAACCAACTTGACAAACTGGGACCCAACAATTTACCGTCACAAAATTTTACACTACCCACTTGAATACTATATATGAACTTTTACCCAACCAACTCGAATAGTGTCTATGAATCATATGTATGATGACATCAAAAGTAAAATAATAACGTCGTCGCATATGTTAAGACTTTTACACCGCCCATTTGAATAGTATCTATGAAACTTATATATGATGATGATGTCAAAAGTGAAATGGCAATGTGTGACAGTTTACATCCCTAATTGGAATATATCCACTTTTGTGCATGATATGGCCATCACCATCACCATGACTCTAACTTAAGCACCTCAATTTTTTCAAGAAGTCACAAAGAGAAGGTAGAAGAAACGATCCACCATAGACAAATCTTCCCATATGGATGGAGGTAGAGAGAATGGGCTGGAACGGTTCCGGAGGGGAGCTGGGGGAGGTTAGTAAGAGAGTTGAAGGGCCAGTTACACCCCCCCCCCCCCCCCCCCCCAAAGGTTGGGGTAAAAGCATAGAAGATTGTAATGATAATGGCAGGTATGATATTGCAGGGAACACAAAACATAAACAAGATAGTCTCCTCATTAGAAGTCCCCTGAGTCCTCCAGTCATAGAAATGGCAACCAAATTTAGGATATCAGCAAGAACAAATATCAACTCAGCCTTGCACAATGAACCAAATGTAATTAAGCATTGATTTTATCAGCAATGTCTCTTATGTACTTAAGATATGATAACAAGAAACCAAACCGAGTAAAGCATAGTACACGTTGGCTACCATTTTCTCCACTTAAGAGATTGAAACTTCTTTTAAGGCACTAATCCATGGATAATGCAGGAGAACAAAACAAATATACGAGCAATATGCTTGCTCTACTTGAATATCTACAATCTATTATGCAAGAAAGACTAGAAGTCCATTATCAACAAGCCTGGCAGCATGGTATGATGTGAAGGGTGAGGAGGAGGATGACTAGTCATGTAGGACTCACAAATCGATCGATAATTCAAATTTGGCAATAAATGATTGTCAAAAACAGAGAAAAAGATCAATTTGCATTACATCATTGAACATAGAAACTAGAAAGTGCATCCAATTGATCCATCAAGACTCATGCCTTGACACAGCAGTTAAAGCATCTGAAGATGCTCCTCCTTGCCTGCTGCAGAGATGAACATAAAACACAATTAACAAGCAAGCTAAAAGAATGAAATGCATGATAGGAGAATGAAATGCAGACTCAAAAAACTTGTCCAAAGAGTGTGAAACATGATTGAGCAATCCTCATAAACTACATCTGCTTTGAGGATCAACATTTACATTACTCGAGGTAATCTTTCAATATTTACAAAAATTGACTGTAGAACAGATAGAAAGAGAAGAAAATTTGAGAAAGCTATAGCCATCATGTTTAAGGGAAGTTTGGGAGCAATATTGATGAGATTCTGTTGCTTATGGGGAGGTTCCAAACCACCAAGACATTACTTATTGAATCAACCTGAGTTGTTTTTTTATTTTTTTTTACATAATTATATTTCTTGAATAAACAATGGTTACTAAGAAAAGGGTATTCGACCAAAAGAGTAGGCAGATATGGATGGAAATAAGTTCTATAGAAAGCTGCTCTGTGAATCAATATTATATGGCTTATGCTTTCATAGCAAGTCCACACCACTACAATCATGTGGTCCAGGTGAAATAGGATTCTTTTGAACTTTACAAGGACGAAGAATCGCTTTCTTCATTAAGACACATCATTTTCCTGCAAGTTGTTTCAATATTTCATGTGCTATACTACTTATCAAAGGACCCCCACATTTGACCCACATGATTTCAGTGCCACATGACAACATCACCAGCACATCTTATTAAGATCTTAAACCATTTATGGACCTCATTCAGCCAAACTGATGGCCTGTTTTCCTGAAGACTTAATCATTCAAATTGAGGACAGCTTGACTCTATATATCTTTTTCGACTGCTTTAATTTTAGGTACGAACAACTTATTTAATGAATGTGATTCAATACCCTAATGGATCTTTAATCAGATAACTAACAACTACTCATAACTGCCCTTGACATAAATATGGATATAATGGTAGAAAGGAATTATGATAAATATAGCCTAGGAGGTGCATACTGTTGGAGAGTGGTTCTGATGATAGTCGTGCTGATCATTGTGGGCACTGTTGGAATCTCTTGTGGTTGTAGAGATGAGCTCTTCCTCATTCCCAAGACTAGCTCTTGATGGATCCCTCTTGTTTTGCTTCCTCATTTCTCTTATTTTTGAAAAATCCATTGAGTAGTCAGGCAACGCTCCCTTTTGGTCCCAGTCGCCAAATTGTGGCACAGATAGCCATGGTGCATTCCTCTACACAATCACGGAAAGTTTATGATTAATAGGCACTCAAAGGTCAAAGTTCTTCCCTAATTATGTAATATTACAAGAATATATTGATCACCATCTAATAAAAACTCATTCTAATTGCATTTAAAAGACATTGTTGTTGATTCTGCAAATTAAATTTGTGACATTTTGCTTCGATCTTCATAGACTAATTAATATAAAAGGACGAATCATATACCCAAATAAAAAATGAATTTTCGTCATTCGGAAACAGCTGTTGAAAAGCATCAACAGAGAGCAATTTCTGCTTTGAATATTCAAGCCACATATAATGACTCCATTCATATTCAGTTGTTATCTACTAATTGACTTCTGCATTTCTTAAGCGGGTACTTGTAAAGAAGACAGCTCACAAGATAAAGTTTTTAAACCAAAATTCTCCTCTTCCACCAAAAAAAAAAAGAAAAAAAAAGGGAAAAAGGAAAATCAAGCAACTATTCACTTATTCAACAAAGAGATATCAAAATGATAGAGAAGTACATCAGATCATGAACTTAGCAAATAGTCAAAAAAAAACTAAAGTTGATAACTTTCACTTATTCCCATCTTTCTTTTTGCCCCCTTACTTTCTCAAGTGAATTACTCAGAATATTATGAGCAAAGAAATTCAACAATTTGACCACAATTCAGCAGGCTTCATCATTACAGCCAAAACATGAAGTGACAAGAATCTTTCTTTTTAAGGAGGTTACAGGTAAATCAGCCAAATTCAAAAAGAACAGGCACATCTCAATATAATGCCCGGTCAAAACCAAAATAACTAAACTACCAACACTATGCAACACTTTTCATAGAATATAAGAACTAAGCCAGAACAAGAGCTGAAATTACATTGTAAATCTACAAACATGTGCATGCAATAACTGGATTACAACAAACATGTAGTGACCAAAACAAGCTTAAAATGCACAAATACAGGAAAGCACAAAAATTTAGCTCTAATTTGGTTTCTTGATAGAATTAAACATAGATTAACACAAGCAAAAACTTAAAAACATTAAAAAGCCTCCACCTTCTCAGAAATTTCACAAATTTTCATGTAACAACATAAAACGGAGAAAAAAGAAAAGAAAACATATCCCAAAAGCACAAAAAAAAAAAAAAAGAGAGGCAAAAAAATTCTGAGAAAAGCCCTTTTACCTCCTTGCGGTCTTCCATCTGATAACACTGAAATCTTTGGATTTTCTTGAAAATTATGGGCACCCTTTTCCTCCCAATTCTTGAAGAAACAGTTCCAATGAAAAGGATCTTGAAATATAATAATGACGAGATATAGGGAGAGTGGAGAAAAATTCAAAATTGAAAAAGAGGCCTAATAATGGCAGAATTCTTGTGGGTACAAACCACTCTATTACAGGTTAGAGAGATGGCAGCACACACACGTCTACTTTACCACCCAAGGTCTGTGTTTGGAAGTTGATTATATAGGAGGATGTTTATGAGTTGAGGTTTGAGTTTACGTGTATATTACAAAGTCGCCATTGGAACCTCACACGGTTTGGCTTTTGTGCAGCCCCACTGGCAATGACCTTTTCGAAGCTCTTTGCTTAGCTGTCTCTCTCTCTTTCTCTCTTACAAATGATATTTGGCAATCCAAAGTAGATATTAAGTTAATGTATGGACCCAAGGAATATCATGCCATTGGAATGTATACTATAAAGTTAAATAATGATATATGTATAATTTCATTTTAATAGAGTATTAAAATGGATGGCATAAAATGCTTGTCAAAAGGAAAGTACAGTGCTTAAAGTGTGAATTCCTAGTCGGCCTCAAAATTATGTATGGGAATGGGGCGGATTCAAATTTAAATTTGCATTCATTTTCTGCGAATTTTAATAATATAAATAAATTTGAATTAAATTTTAAATTTTTTATTTTTATATTCGATCTAACTCAAACTCGATTCATTTTATTTATTATGTATTAAAACTTTATTATATATATTTATATGATTTTTAAAAAAAAAATTAGTAGTATTATTTTTAAAAAATATTATTTTTTATATTTTTAAATTATAAAATGAGTTTATCTATCAAATTTGAATTTAAGGTGAGTTTGGATTATTATAAATTTTAACGGATCAAGTTTAGAATTCAAACAAACCCGATGTGTATATCGGACTCATTGTCGTTACTATTTAAAGCATGTTGGTTTTGTTAGGTTTGATTTTGATTCTTTCAAATGGAATTTTTGTGATGAGAAATACTTAATGAATGTTTCAAATCTTATATCACGTGATCACAAAGCGATTCTCATTGCTAATGTGATTTCAAATTTTATGTCACGTTATCATAAAATAAATCTTTTGTCTATTTATATACACTCTCCAAGATTCTTCCTAGTTGGTTCATGGGGCAAAATTTCACATCAGTCAATAAAGGATTAAAGTCCCCTTAATCTAGTATAATTGTACTTTCGTATGGATTACTTTTTTTAAATATAAACTAATCATATAATAATTATAAATCCACTTTTGTGATTAAATTTTATCGATTTATTATTAGGTGCAGACAGGAATTTCTTTCCTATCAATACTTCTGCTCACTCTACATTTGTGAATCTTGTGTGAACTTGGTGTGAACGTAATGTGAATTTAATCAAATTCAAAATTCATATATAATAAATTTAATAAAAATAAATAAATTTAAAAATAAAAATTTAAGACCTCATTCTATTATCATCTCTATATAATTAGTTCAAAATTACAAAAAAAATTAAAAAAGAAAAAGTCATGTAATAGTTCTTAATACCCATAAATTGAGGAGCAAATGAACAATAGAAGACAAGATCTAATTAGTTAGTTGGTGAGGCAATAACGTCGTAGGTATGTCCTAGATATGATCGGTACCTAGTATATTAGAAATAACACTTTGATATAATTGAATGAGAGGCAGAACTACAAGCTAAAATGTAGGTCAAGCCTAAATTATGAAAATTTTGGTTAGCTTAATTAGACTCTAGTTGATTTAGTTAAATTAGCATTATCAACTAAATATATTTATATTTATATATATATATATATATGCATATTTACAACATTAACTTCAATGATTTTTAAGTATAGGAAAAAAAATTATACAAAATTTTACATTGGAACGATATGGGTTTTATTTATTTAGTTCGTCCATTTTAAAATCTGCATTTAAAATAATGATAGGAAATGTAGAAAATATTAATTTTTGTTTGAATTTTGAAGGGCCATAGGCATAATTCTCTAGTAAAAAAAAAAAGAAACAATGAGACATAAAAAGATTTGCATGGTAAATTTTGAACTTGTGTGTGAAAATTTGGTTCATCTATATGTTTCAATAATTGAGAGAATAATGTCTGGAAATAATATAAGGTTTAAATGTTTTGATCAAATAATAAATTTAAAATTTTTTGTACTATGCCAACTCAATCATGTGCCCTCAGTGATTCTCAAATCTCAATCATGTAACACCATAATTAATTAATTAAACCTTAAAAGAAGCATTCTATCTATAAATTAAAAATAAAAACATACCTTTTAATATGGTGGTGATGATCCCAAAGTTGCTTCGTGGACTGGATTTTTTTATTATATATATAATATATATCGGTGAAAATTACAGTCACTGTCCGTAAATAAATAATAAATCAACTTTTATCTCTATTTTTTATACTTATATCACATTTTTTGACATTTCAAGAATACTTAAATCAATGAAATGAATTTTAATTAATTATTAATCGAGATAGTATTGAAATGATATTTGATTGTTTTATTTAATTTAAAAAGAATATTTAGTTTGATCTGTCAACAATTAACCAGTCTTCTTTTGAAATTTTTGTTCGATTAGACTTGAGAACAATTCTTGTATTTTGACTCGGTATGCTGTATTGTAATAAGTATTTACTTAAATAATTTTTAGTGTATTTAAATACGTACTTATATCATCAACGATTTCTAATAAGCTTCCTGCTTCGTAGCTAGACTGTCACATGAAAGAAGTTTTCAACTGATTTTTAAATTAATAAAATATATTATCTAAATTAAACAACTACAACAATCTCATTTTAGATTAAAATGAATTAAATAAGTAATTAAATTATACTTGATGCACCATGTTCCATGACCTCCGATACATCAAATTTATGAAGTCGACAGATCATCACATAAGACGGGCTAGAATGGTTAGGTTAAATTCACGGTCATAAAGTTCAAATTCACAATCTATACGTCATATTAAATTATATTATTTAATATATGAGTATAAATACTTTAATTTTTCGTCATTTTAATGTACGTCAGTTTAAATATTTTAATTTTTCGTTATTTTAATATACGCCATTTATATTTGAACATTCATTTTCTCTCAAACTGTATATTAACTTGAATATTAGATGAGTATTCCCGATCTAATTTCGGAGAACCATAACCATTTATTTATATCATAAACAGTAATCCAATTAAAAGTTGATCGCTCAAAAAAAGAGTTGACCTCGTACAAAAATCCTTTAGGAATTGATTAAACGTCTAAAGTCTCGAAAAGTTAAACCAATTCTACATCAATAATACTAAGAATATATAAAAATCATATATTGAAGTCGTAATTAAGATATAGTTTAACTTGTTCAACACGGAGAACATAAGAAAAATAAAATAGGGGATCGCAGTCAGTCATTTGTCATACGAGAATATACAATTTTAGTAATTTATATTATTGAATTTCATATAATTAAAAATTAATTAACTAATGCATGAGTCTCTTTTAAGTGATAGTAAATTGGTGTTACTTGTTACAGTGAAATAAGTAGCATTGCTCCCTGAATTAGGTGAGTGATTAAGACATTGAGCCTCATCAATTACAAGTCCCCTTCAATATTTCTCCTTTTTTTTTTTTTTGGGGGGGGGGGGGCGCTTGTATTTCAACCCACTTTATCTTATTATGACCAATAATTTTGTCCTTTTTCCCTTTGTATTATTCAAGCTTCTGAATAAGCATCTGACAAATAGGAGAATATTATAACACAACTAGAAAAGTAAATAGTAAAAAATAAGATCAGTAAATATATTTTTTTGTGGGACTTAAAACTTAATATTTCGATTGTTGGGATCAGTAAAAAAATTTGCAGCATGTAATATTATGCTGAGTGATGCAGCATGGTGATATAAGGATTTTAGGTGGTTGATTATTTGCAAAAATAAATTATGCAGCATGTAATAATATTGAAGGTGAATGTACTACTACTCGAAAAAAATGAACAACTGAAAAATTATTTATATATTTACATAATATTTGATTTTATTTTCTGAAAAAAAAAATATTTTTAATATAAAATATAGTATTTGTTTTACTTATTTTTAGAATAAAATAATTATATTTTCATATCTTTTGCCTTAATTTTAAATTTTATATTTAAAATTTACATCATAGATTTTTTAAAATGTGCAATCTATTTTTAAAAAATAATCTTTATTTTGTATCAAAAAAAATAATTAATTCAATTTTTTTTCTCATGAAATATTAAATCAACCTGACTACTTAATTGGTCAAACTTAACAAATCCACGCCTCTTTACAAGTTAGACTGATTAAGTTGTTAAACTAATATTTTCTTCCCCCAAAATATTTCAAAACATCATAATCACTAACTCTAAAATATATTTTCAAAATAAAACTAAACATACATCGTATTCATACATGTCCTAAAAATACCTTTCTCTAAAACACTTTCCAAAACACCCCAATAAAACCAAACGATCCTCAAATATTTTGAGAAAATAAAATTAAATATTATACAAATATATAAATAATTTTTTATTATCCGTTTTTATTAATCAGTAGTACTTTTAGCTCTAATAGTATCATATGGGACATAATTTATTTATGCAGATATCACCACGATGCATCACTCAACCCATAAACTATCACCATATCCCCCCTTTTGAAAAAAAGAGCCAAAAAAATATTTTTTTTAAAAAAAATCTAACTTCATGCCCTTAGAAGGCATGAATTCAGACCATATTGTTTAAATTTTTTGTTATAAACAATTAAAAAAAGGCCAAATGTAGGTGACAATAATAATAAACACTCAAATGCCCTAAACTACAATGCCATGTACGAACCACTTAATAGGAACTATAGAACTAGTGAAGCAATGGGCTTAAAAAAATTTTAAGGCCAAGAAAATGAGGAATTTTCTTATGAGACGGATTAGGAGACGAATTTTGAACCAACTTATATAGTGAGAATTTCTTCCTTTTTAATAATTATTTTTTTGAGGTGAATTAAATCCGTGATAAAGTAATATAAGAGTAGGACCCTATCGGTATTAGGGAATTCATATGTGGGGTACTGAAAGTTGGCCGACACAAGAGGGACTCATGCTACAAAGACGTGCGTGAGTTTGGATAGGGAGAATGTGACGGACTTCCCAAATATGACGGACTTTTCATTTCATGTTAAGGGTTAATTTTTAAGGAGGGAATTGAGCTCCCGACACAACACCTATAAAGGGTGATGTGCAAATTTTTTCCAAAATTTATGCATTTGTGCAAAAATTTTCCAAAGCCAACTATGGTATGTTTTAGTATTGAGCTTCTAAAAATTGTGGTGTTAAAATATATCTTGTGTTAGTCTTCAATAATTGATGCCATAAAGAATTCTGGGCTTGCTGAGAGAGCCTCCACACACTCTTCAGGAGATGGGCTTCATTTAGTACACGTAAACTCCTGATCCCAAGCCCACCAAACTGACTTGGTTCACAAATGTTGGGCCCATTTTCTGTTGAACTTTACAAACAAATATATATATATATCATAAAATGTATGCATTGTAACTCTTCCTAGTACGCGTGGCTGATTCATCGTCTTGAATTTTTTGGTAGACGTGGCATAGAATGATTGGATGGAATCATTTCACTAATGGACTAGGCACCACAAAAACACATTGTGTTCTGTAGCACGGCTTTCATCTCTATTTTCCATTTACCTTGTCCACATGACTTGTCAAAGGGGCAAAAAATAGTCATTCCCTCCCCCATCCCCCCCCCGCCCCCAGCCCCACAATATATATATATATATATATATCATTATTTATTGGAAGTAGAAATAGTCTAAATCAATTAGATTTTCTCTTTCTTTAAAAGCATATATCAAAACTTGTCACTTTCAAAATTGAAAAGAAAGAAAAAGAAAAGGGAATAAAGAATAAAACCATATTTGTGGTAGGAATTTCAATTTATAGATATTATACGTGTAATAAACAATTCAATGTGAAAGAAATTTATAATTGCCATAAAGATAAATTTTGATTGAAGTTTTACATAAGATCAACTGAAAATTATTTATATATATCAAATAAATAAAATATTATACATATTTAAGATCAAAATATATTCAATTAAAATTTAATAAGACATTCAAAAAATTCAAATCACGTAAAAGACTGACAAAAAATAATAAAATATTAATTTAATTAAATACACAAAATTCATAAAAATTATATAACAAAAAAGCCTATCGATCCGTGTCCCCTTTAAAATAATTATAAATATTTTATTAATATGTATGTGATCTCATTTATGCATTTATTATTGTCAAGTTCAGTTCTTATTCGCTCGCAAAATCGAACAAATAAGCTGCTGTCTAAGGGGAGATCTGCTGGAAATTCATCCTTCTTGTTGTTTACATAGAGATCTGCAAGAGATCATCTCTCAGCCATTTCAATTCAGCATCCAAATTTTATCAGCATTTCAAAATATATACTTTTAAATAATTTTTGTATTAATAATGACATTTTGCTAATTTATGAATTTGCTTTTTTTTTATTAGTATCGTAGAATTAAAAATTTCTAGAACAAATCCAGTCACTTTCCTTTTTGATAATATTTATACCATTATTAGTTTATTACTATTCATCTTGAGTTGTTGAAAAGACCATTCTATCCCTGAAAGCTGAAAACCTTCCCCCTATTACTTCTCATTTCTCTTCAACTTCCATGGCTGTGGCCAGCGAGAGATAGATAAAGCAGAGACTCATCACTGTGCAGAGTTTCTATTCCGCTCTGTATTTCCCACACAGTGTTCGAAACCCTTCTGTCTCTCTCTCTCTCTCACAGACACACACACACGCATAAAACCTGTAATTTCACGCAGTTCACGCTCTATAACACAAACACACACCAAACAATAAAAAGGAAACAAGAAAAGAATGGACTTAGCCTCAAAACTCCAATTCATGGACCTACGATCAACTTTCCTCACCGGAACAACCCCACTTTCCCGCTCCCTCCCCACAGCCCTGCGCCGCCTCCACCTCCCCTTATCCACCACGAGCACCTCCACGTCCTCGTCCCTCAAAGCCACAATCATCCACACTCCTCTATTCAAAAACCCAGCTCGAATTTCCTCTATATTACACGCAGTTGCCACCGAAACATCCACCTCCACTAGCACTCTTCAAGAAGAGGAGGAAGATATAGAAGCGCTTTTCTCTGCTAATAACTCTGAAAAATCAGAAATTAACTACAAGCGCAGGAACAAGAATTCCGCCGGCGCGTCTACCATTTCCTCTGGTGTAAGGTTAGAAAATGTAAGCAAAAGCTATAAGGGTGCCACTGTGTTGAAAAATATAAGCTGGGAAGTGAAAAAAGGCGAAAAGGTTGGGTTGGTGGGTGTTAATGGCGCAGGGAAAACAACCCAGTTGAGAATTATATCTGGGTTAGAAGAACCCGATTCAGGGAATGTAATTAAGGCAAAGAATAACATGAAAGTTGCGTTCTTGAGCCAAGAATTCGAGGTTTTGCCAACGCGGACGGTGAAAGAAGAGTTTTTGAGTGCGTTTAAGGAGGAAATGGAGGTTGCAGAGAGGCTGGAGAAGGTACAGAAGGCGTTAGAGAAAACGGTGGATGATTTGGAGCTGATGGGGAGGCTGTTGGATGAGTTTGATTTGCTGCAGAGGAGGGCTCAAGCTGTTGATCTAGATGAGGTCGATGTGAAGATTAGTAAGTTGATGCCTGAGCTTGGCTTTGCACCTGAGGACACGGATAGGCTTGTTGCATCATTTAGCGGAGGGTGGCAGATGAGGATGTCACTCGGGAAGATTCTGCTGCAGGTATCAATGAATTATTGTTATGATTGTTAGGAGTTGGTATCTTTAGGTTTAAGATTACAGGTATTTTAGAATTAGTTTTAGCTAGTTTCAAGGGAATCAAATTTATGCTTGCCAATTATGCACGAACTGGTGTGAGTTCCTTGTGCTGCTTGTTATTGTTAAAATATGAAAATTTTCATGAGTAAAAGTGGGGAGTTTCATGAATGGTTACATTTGACATGGTTTATGAAATTTGTGTTGTTGCTGATCGACTTTGAGATTATTTGCAGGATCCTGATCTGTTGCTTTTGGATGAACCCACAAATCACCTTGATCTTGATACAATTGAGTGGCTTGAGTCTTATCTGAAGAAGCAAGATGTACCAATGGTCATCATATCCCATGACAGGGCTTTCCTTGATCAGTTGTGTACTAAAATTGTGGAAACTGATATGGGTGTTTCCAGAACATATGAAGGAAATTACTCTAATTATGTAATTGCAAAGGCGGCGTGGGTTGAAGCTCAGTTTGCAGCATGGGAGAAACAACAGAAGGAAATTGAACAGACTAGGGACCTAATAAACAGGTTGAGTGCAGGAGCAAATGCTGGTCGTGCTTCTACTGCTGAAAAGGTCTACATTGATCCATCATCTCTGAACTTAACCATTCTTGTAATAAAAGTATTTTGAGAAGCATTATCTTGAAGCTAACTAAAGTTCGCTTTCTATTTCCCAACTTTCTCCTTTATGTTGATCAGTTTTTAGGACCTCTAGTTGTCATTATGTTTTTGGAGAACATATTTCTGCTTTCAACAATGTTCGAAGTACCAAATTTGCCCTTTAATTGTACTTTTTCATTCCATTTTCACTATCCTTTATAAATTTTGGTGGCAACAGAAGCTGGAAAAACTCCAGGATGAGGAACAAGTCGAGAAACCCTTCATTCGGAAGCAAATGAAGATCAGGTTCCCAGAGCGAGGAAGAAGTGGCCGATCTGTTGTGACAATAAAAAATCTGGAGTTCAGTTATGAGGATAAGGTAATTGACTGATTCAACCACATAAGAAAAAAAATTCTTGCTGCATCAAGATTTTTCGTTCATGTAAAGCTGAAGGCCTCGTTTAAAAATCTTTTAGGACATGCATATGGACAGGGTTATGTTGGTAATTCACTTGGCTGTTAACTAATTTGGATAGTCTGTCAAAATTCAAAAATCTGTTTGTACAGAGAATCAGCCGAAGAGTTTGAGTATATAGTTTTGCCTAAGCAATAAAGATGTGTTCCAGATGGAAATCAACTTATCCCATACATATTTATTAGATGAGCAGAGTGCGCATCTCTGAGGCCTGCTGGGCCTTCAGTGCCGCCATACTTCGGCTTCATGGATGTAAAGCACATGTTCTACTAAAGAGAAAAAGAATGGTTTATTAGAAAATACATTCAATTAAAGTTGATAGGTACACATAGTTTTATTAATTTTAGAAGAGTTTTCTCTGTATTTTAAAAGATAGCAACATTGGGGTTTCTTTTCTTCCTAGCACCATCTTTCTGCACCATTTTATGTAGATTTATTGTTTTCAGGTTCTGTTTAGGAATGCGAATTTGACAATTGAAAGGGGAGAGAAAATTGCCATTCTTGGTCCAAATGGGTGTGGAAAAAGTACTTTGCTTAAACTGATTATGGGCATGGAAAAGCCAGACAGGGGAGAAGTTTTGCTTGGGGATCACAATGTATTACCAAACTATTTTGAGCAAAATCAGGTTTGTTATGGTTATTATTGATGTCCTTGTGAACCTTAGCTGTTATTCTTAAGTTAGATTTTCACATATTTTTGCGTTTAAAATCTGTTGTTTTTTTTTTCAGGCAGAGGCACTTGATTTGGATAAAACAGTGCTGGAAACTGTTGCTGAAGTTGCAGAAGACTGGAGACTTGATGAGATAAAGGGTCTCCTAGGCCGTTATAACTTCAAGGCTGAGATGCTCGACCAGAAGGTTTCCTTTCTAAGTGGTGGTGAGAAGGTACATGCTGAAGGATCTTCACACTTCTTTTCTCACGTCATAATTTTCTAATTTTCATTTGAATATTCTGCTGTACAGTGATTTTGTACTGCCTTTCAAGCTTAATTCAAATTATATCAGTTTCCTTGCACAACTGTTTGCTAGAATTTGGATATACCACATTTTTGGAGAATGCCTCAGTAGATAATTTTCTGGTCGAAACTGTTAATGTATCTGCTTCTAGCAGGACTTAGTGTTGATTAAAGTGCGTCTGTCTCTTCAGTAGAAGCTTTATGTTGTCTACCCTGATTCCTGATTTGTGATATATTTTTAAGCTTATAAAAAACATTTTATAAGCTCTTGGAGCTTATAAGATGTTTTTCAGCTTATAAGATGTTTTTCCAGAGTTACCCATTGCCGCATACTTTTTGTCAGTGTTTTGTGATCCTTGATAGACGTGAATGTTGTTTTTGTAATGCCTGTCATCTTTGTTGTTTCCCCTAATTTGTTTCTGAATAGGTTCAGCGAAGTCACCATATACTTCTCCGATTAGGCATGTTTTCGTTGTGTTAATTTGACACTTGCTTTTCAAAAACTTATGTTCCTTCATGATTCAACTACAGTACCACTTTTTACCCTTTTACAGGCTCGGCTTGCCTTTTGCAAGTTCATGGTCAAACCTTCGACTCTGCTTGTTTTGGATGAGCCAACCAATCATTTGGACATACCTACAAAAGAGATGCTTGAGGTCTGGTTTCTGACCTTTCTTTTCCTGCTAGCTCCACATGTAGTATTCATCTAATCAATTGCATCTTCAAGATTCTCTTTCTTAATTTATTTTCTTTGTTTATTAGGAGGCAATAAATGAGTACCAAGGGACTGTTATTACAGTTTCTCATGACAGATACTTCATAAAGCAAATTGTTAATCGAGTATTGGAAATAAAAGATGGGATTCTACAGGACTATGCAGGAGACTATAATGTAAGTCCCGGTTCTACTTTCCATTGATCATCGTACTTTTGTTCCTCCCATGCCATAATCAAACCAACATTCTTGTAATTTGTACACTACCTCATGTCAACTTAATGGATCACAGCGCAGTTGTCACATATGTGTCCAAGAGTGGTAATCATTAGTCACCTTTTTATATCTAAAATGCACGAAATTTAGTTCTTGCACAATGCTGTTAAATGAGATGGCCAGAGCATTAGTATATCTTTAACTGATCGAAACACCAAAGTGGAATCATTAATCTAGTGCTAAAGGAACAATTATGTTGTGCCAGTGAGGTGAAATGCTTTGATGCCTCACTAAAATCTGTTTGATGGTTTTTTTTATGTGCAATTTCAGTTTGTTGTCAGTGCTGATAATGTAGTACTTTTTGCCCGTCACAGTATTATTTGGAGAAGAACCTTGAAGCGAGAGAAAGGGAGCTTGAACGGGAGGCAGAGCTCGAGGAGAAGTCTCCAAAAGCAAAAGCCAAATCCAAGATGTCTAAGGTAAATGAGTTTTGCACTTATGGGGCTCAGAATTATTAGGTCCTTTGGCAAATATCCTAACAAATATATACATCTTTGTTTTTTGACTAGGCGGAGAGAGAAGCTCGGAAGAAACAGAAAATGCAGGCATTTCAAGCTGCTAAACAGAAGTCGAAAGGATTGAAAAATGCTAAAAGGTGGAAGTAAACGATCCGCCTGACAATTTCATGAGCTTCTTGCTGTTCGACAAATCATTGTAAAAAACTCGGAAATGGTAGCCTGGTGTACGCACGCTATCTTTATTTGTATATATAGAACAGAAATAGAAATACATCAACTTGTTTTAGGAGTGATTGGAATGAAAGAGCAGCTAGTTATAAGTTCTTGAGGTGATAACATTGGGCAAATTTATTATAAATTGCTACAATGGAACGGCCTTTTCAACAAATTCCTTGTATTTAATGTAAGGAAAATTTCTATACCATTGTGGGCTTCCAATCACATTGTTTTTGCATGGAATAGTGGCATGTGTACACAAAGAAATGGATGAAGATCCACTTAATATAACTCCCTTCACTTGGCAGAGTGGCTCTGGAGTTATATTCTCAAGAAACAAGAAGTCTTAGTAGGGAGAATTTGGACCACTGATGTTGAAACAACCATACTTTTATACCTGATAAAAAGAATTTTGACAAGCCCACAAAACCAATAGAAACATTTTACTCTATTACACATTCATGACACCCCAAATAGGGGAGGAATTTTTGTCCTTAATTATACACCTCGATTTTTGCAGAAGGTTATACAATTACTCATATTGAATGATGACTGCCTCCTCAGCTACCATCCAGTCTTCACCGCCAGAATTTACTTGATATGACGAGTCCGCACAGCTCTAAAATAGAACAGAGACAAGTTATGAACTTAAACAGATGAAAAATGAGTTGACAAGCCAGAGAAAAAGGAAAGTATAACGTGAATCTCAACAGTACCATGCAACAGAAGTAATAGAAAAAGGGTGGAAATACAGATAACTCTTATGGTTTGGTCCTTTATCCAATGAAGTCGAGGACAACCAAATCGCATAGTAAAAGCAGTTTTAGGATCAGTAGAGTGATGATAGAAGAAGAGGTGCAAGATATATGTGTTGCAATCAATTTTGGAGGCCAAATCTGAAATTACGAACTTAAATACAAAATATCATAGCCCTTTTTATCTGTTATTTCCATATAAATTATTCAGTTGCACCTGTAAAACACGGACACTTACCCTGGAACAAGTGTAGACTAGCAAAGTCATCCAATTAAATTTTTCTAAAGATATCCTCTGTTGATCATCAGCTGCTTCCTGTAAGAAGTAAATCAGTGGGGGCATCAGCTGCATTTCATAATGCCTTGCCCCACCACAGAGCCTACAGATCCCGGGATTTCCCATCTCTCCTGAAGCCAATAGAGGCTTTCCACCATAGGAATACCTGGGTGCAGAAACACGCAGACTTTTTAGAAGATGCAGAAAAAGAATTTGAAGGCTAATCAAAGCCACAGAAAATGGCCTTAAGATACTGTCAAATTTGTACATCAAATTAAACAGGCTATGCGTCCTATGAGTTTGGTAACAAAAGCTGAGCTTGTACAGAGGCTTTTACCTGAAGCATTGTTCTGGGTATGAATCCATTCTTTTCTTGAACTTAAGGTAAGTTCTATCAGCATTCAATGCTCTATCATATTCATAATTCTCTTCTTCATATGTTTCTCCATTTGAATGATCTTCAGAATTGTTCTCACACTCTTGGATGGAGAGCAAGGGGTGCTTGGAGCTTTCAGAAGTAATTTTTTTCAATAGTTTCTCTTCCTGAGTGTATATATAAAAGCACGGCATCACTGCAATGAAGCAACGTACATATAAAATCTCTAGTTTCTTGGAGATATAGTGGATATCATTCAGGAAAATACATAGCGAATCAAAGCTATATAAAATAATGGGAGGGCGTAAAGCTTGCCATTTAGTAAATAGTGGAGAAAGTGGGAATTTTCAATAACAGAGTTCCTCATGTGCACAGATCTACTACAGAAATCATTTCATAAATTCTATTCTTAAATAGATTTTCTCATCACATCAAATGATGTTTGATAACTTGAGCTGCTATTCTAACTACAACCAATCAAGTTACCAGATCAAAGCTGATGAAGATGCCAAACTTCAACCTTTCATCTCATCCAACCAAGCAACTCATAGCTTATGCATCTTATGTGTTTTCTCAATACTTAAGTTCAACTATAACATTTGATGCAATAACAATCATAACCAGTACATACAAATATTAAGTGTCTAATGGAGTCAAAAATCCATATTTAAAGATGTTTTAAACAGAAATGTGAAGTGTACCTGGTATTTTATCATCAATAGACCTAGCTGGTTGACCTATGCGCAGAGGCTTTCTACTGGACTCAGCATCATTATTCTGCCTTTTGCCAGTAGAAGTGAAATTTGCAGCTTCAGAAAGTGCCCTACCCAACTCCTCCAGATCTATGTCATCATCATTTTCATGACCATCCTCTTCTCTAATGTCAAATGACCACAGATCCTCCTGCCAATTATTATTTGGAATAGAAAGAGATGTAGGTACATGCACCACTTCGTTGCCTGATATCTTCTGAACTCGAATAGCTTGCCAGCTGCACCAGTTAAGAGAAAGAAAGATAGTAAATAGGTCCAATAGCAAAACTGATTGGAAAACATCTGTTCAGTACTTGACCAACAAAATGCCAGTACAGTTTCATGGCACATTTTGAAAAAGGACCTTACAGGAGGCTCTCACAATGTGGAACCAGACAGCCAAAAACATAGATTACTCGCTCTTCTATTGCCAAAGATTTACTTGAAATTGGAGCATAAACCTGGAAACACAAAGAAAAAAGAGCAGGAGAAGCATTTTTAATGATTATCAATGTGCAGGAAGGGAAACAGTAAAGGATTCATGATGTAAACCTGTGCAAGGAGACAAAGATTGCTTCCACATGTACCGCACTGAAGCAGATCTGGCTTTTCACTAACAATTGGAAAGGGCCAATCCTGGTCAATAGATATAGTAACTCAGATTTGAGGAGGCAGCACATTCCAAAAGTAAGAAAGGCAATTCTCAGACTAGATTGAGCTACATACTGGAAGTCCTCCAATTTTTGTTGTGTATATGTCTGCTGCTTCATAATTACTATCAGCCCATGGCCCTGGCATCCCTAAAATGACTCCATCCATATTCTTTTGGTTCAACACTAAGTTAATAAGTGCACTAATATTAGATGCCTTCAGCTTGCGATGGTAGTGAATCACAGATGTTTTTGATGATTACTGACAAAAAAAGGCTCTGACATATGCTTGACATAAAAAGACACATCATTGCCTAAAAATGAAAGAAAATAAGAGAAACATATGAACAGAGAGCAGTAGCTACTATATATAATTCATGCAAGAAAGCGAAAAGACACTCTACAAAGACTAAAACTTTCAGGTCCAAATTGCTTGTAATGAAATCTAACTCAAGAGTAATGAATTAATACATTAGCTCGTTTCTGATAAAAATCCTAATTCAAGAGCACACACGGGTTAACATATAGACTATGTGTTATTCAACCAAGCCGCCTCCATTTACGGTCGAATGACAACCTTAGGATGAATTTTTTTCAACAACGAACACATTCAGAAGTTCATCAATGCCCATAGTTTGAGAGTCCAAAGAAATCTTCGGAGACATGCACTTCTTCCCTATCTCAAACCTGATACACTGGATACCCCAGTAGACAAAACGAACTACATGTTAGCAGAAATAATCAAATAACCCAATTCCAAAACTTATGAGCTAAAATCATAACATAAACAAGAAAAAATTCCATGGAGACAATTCAAATTCATTCAAGCATTCCGCAAAGAAAGTGGTGTGCACACACTATGCCAATGCCACATGAATACTCTGCAACACTAAGCCATCCTACACAGTAACAAAAACCAACCCCCCCCCCCCCCCCCCACACACACACACTGCATAAAAATATGTCTAGTCTTATATCTATATACACACACACACACACACACACACACGCTAAGCATTCATGCGAGAGGGTTAACAGAGAATAATTGCAACAACAAAAATAAACCAAAAAAAATTGAACTTTAATCTAAACCATAGAGCTAATAAAATCTTTAAACAAAATTAGCATATTGGACTGAGAATAAATTGATAAGGCAGCCATTAAACTAACCACGAAAATAAATTCACAGAAGTTGAAGAAGAAAATTTAGTTCCCGAAGCCCTCGCTAGCTCAGCACAAAAAACCCTATGCAGAGAGAGAGAGAGGGGGCGACGGGCGGCGGTAGGCAACGGTGTCGTTTAGATTTTAAAAACCAGATAATTAATTAATTAAATGTTGGGCATTTGCAAGTCGAATTAGGGCTTTTGTGCAATAAATATTTGGTTAAACATTCATTTTAACCACTAATTATCATCAAATAGTCAAATTAAAAATTATTTCAATACTGTAGCTGAGTTACGAATGAGAGATCAGGTTCAAACTTTGCCAACTAAAAAATAAAAATAAGGTCGAATTCAAATTAGGATAAATAGCTAAATATTAAAAATATGAATAAAAAAATAAAAATTATTATAATAGTTGAAAAATATTTATAGATATAATCTTACGTAAAGCACGTGAGTTCTCGACACATATGATGCCATCATTATTATTTATTTTTAGGAATGTGTAAATATACTACATGGTGGATGATGGGATTGAACGGATCATATCACGACTCATAAAACTACGTGCGGATCATGAACTCTAGATTAATCCATATTCAAAAATAATGGAACAAGGTATTTATCTATCAAATACAAAATTAGATGTGAATTACTGTGGTGTGCTCAATTATTATATATTACAATTATATATTTACATAGAAAAATAGATGCATCTATATATACATAATGGACACGTATATACATAAGAGACTGCACGTTAAAATATTGTATGTTTAAAAATGTAAGATTTTTGACAATTAAATTATATTTTTTAAGTGCAAAGTAATTTAATTAATTTATTTAAATTTATATTTGAATAATATAAGTATATTGTTTAGTTAATGATAGAGTACTATGCTAGAATGAAATTTGATTAAATGTAATGAGTTAACATAGATTTTGTGTATAAAAACAAGATAATTCTCTCCCCCCCCTAAATAATCTATCACTTCATATTTTCTACGTTAGTTTGGTATTTCAGTGCATTTCTTTTCATATATGCACTCAAGTATATATGATATTTGAGAAAAATATAAAAGATGCCACTCTATGAGGGAATCAGGGTCAAGTCTTTGCAAAAGACCTCTAGTCTTAGAACTGGATCGCGCGCTTCTCTTGATAAGAAGAGATTTTTTTTTTTTTCATTTTTTGAATATAAATATCACTTAGTTTTGGAGTTTTTGCCTCTTGCTCCATCTACTATTCCGACCAAAGAAAGGAATAAAATAAGGCCGGTACCTTGAGCCCTGGGCTCTTCGATCAAGTCTTTTTTTGTTGTTTTGTTTCCATTAGTAATCCGTGCATTGCAAAATCATAAATAACGATTTTGAGCCAAATTAAATTGATACGACTACATTACTATTGGCACTTGGTAGTACCCCGATCGCCAATCAACCTTACCTATCCCCTCAAAGCACTCTATGGCTCACTTCAGGTTTTACACTTGTGTCTAGGTCAAGGGAGCGGTTGACCTGAAACCTCTTCCTCGAGCTAGGGTTCGAGTCGATAATAAAATCTCATCCGTCTTTTTTTTTTTGTGATGAAAGAATGACATACATTTATAATGTATAATATAAGATAAATCATCGAATCAAATTAAAAAAGAAGATATAGACCAATAATACATGGTTCAATATGTTTGGTCTCTGCGTGAACCCCATCACAAAAATGTGCTACGTGTGACATATTGATGACATGCACTTAGGTACAACTAGCTTCTTAATTTTTACCAAATTCCATGATTAATATTAATTTCCCCAAACCAGAACAAAATACTTGGTCAAATTAATTTAATTCTTCTGATAGTTGGTTATGTATTAACCAAACTATCACCAAACTCTCCTCAACACCTTGATTAATTTAAGGATCAAAATGTCACTTCACTTTCCTGAGAAAGGGACTACTCAACTCTATTCATATTTTTCTTTTGCGTATTCTAGTCATGAAAATTAATTATCTAACTACTATTTATATTCTGTCAACATGGTTTTATTTCTTGCAATAGTTAGACAAGTATTTATTTGCCAATTTATATGAGATCAACTGCGTAATCACATATGTTGTTTGTGTAATTAAGTAAGTAATCTGATTTTGTTTAATTTTTTCAGAAAAGTTTATGTTTTGCAAAGGTCGCTTGTGACAAACTTATCAGATTATATGATTAAACAATTCATTTATATATTCTTACACTCCAAAGATTTGCATGGCTTTCTTGGCTACAAATAGACCCTGGGGGTGTTCTTGTTGAGGTATATTCATTCATAGTTATTGCAAATTTGCAAGCATGAAAATGGCCTCATTGGGCTATGCTGAAATCTTCTTAGCATTTCTGTGCTGTTTCTTTGTTTGGTGTTTCAGAAACATCAATGGGATGCCATGGAACTGGCCACTGGTTGGGATGCTGCCCAGCCTGTTTTGCCATGTCCACAGGATTCATGACCGGTGCGTCGATGTTTTCGAGATGGTTGGGGGGACTTTCCTGCTCAAGGGCCCCTGGTTTGCTAACATGGACATCATTGCCACTGCTGATCCAGCAAATGTCCACTTCATCATGAGTGCAAACTTCACAAATTTCCCCAAAGGGTCTGAGTTCAAGAAGATTTTCGACGTTTTGGGTGATGGGATCTTCAACTCTGACTCCGACATGTGGAGTAGTCAGAGGAAACATGCACGAGTTTTGATCACTCACGAGCGTTTCCGCAGGTTCTTGATCAAGACCAGCTGGGAGAAAGTGGAGCAGGGCCTGATTCCAGTTCTTGAACATGTTTCCAAGCAAGGCCTGGTGATTGATTTACAAGACTTGTTCCAGAGGTTCACATTTGATACTACTTGTATATTGGTTACTGGATTTGATCCAGGGTGCCTCTCAGTTGAATTCCCTGATGTTCCCTTCTCCAAGGCCATGGATGAGGCTGAGGAAGCTATATTCATGCGCCATTGCTTGCCCGAAAGCCTTTGGAAGCTGGAAAAGTTTCTTGGAATCGGACACGAAAAGAAACTAACTCGAGCTTGGACCGTCCTGGACAATGTCATTGGCAAGTATGTCTCCATGAAGCGCGAAGAAATAGGCAAATCCAACAAATGCAACCAAGATGATGAAGAGGGACTCGACTTGTTAACGTCGTATATCAATGGAGACGAGTCCACGGGACTGGATTGCAACGACAAGTTTCTGAGGGACACCATATTGAACTTCATGATTGCAGGACGTGACACGACCAGCTCAGCTCTAACGTGGTTTATGTGGCTTGTCTCGACACATCCAGAGGTGGAAAAGAAGATAAGAGAGGAGCTAAATTCTGTTGTACCAGACAAGGAGGCTGAAAAATGGAGGCTGTTTCAGGTGGACGAGTTGCGTAACTTAGTGTACTTACACGGTGCATTGTGTGAATCACTGAGGCTGTATCCACCAGTACCATTCCAGCACAAGGCCCCTGTTCAACCTGTGATTCTTCCAAGTGGTCATTATGTGAATCCAAAGATGAAGGTCCTGTTTTCTATGTACGCCATGGGGCGAATGGATTACATTTGGGGGAAGGATTCCAAAGAATTCAAGCCAGAGAGATGGATTACGGAACGTGGAACGATCAAGTACGAGCCTTCGTATAAGTTCTTGGCTTTCAATGCAGGGCCAAGGACTTGTTTAGGGAAAGAAGTGGCCTTCACTCAGTTGAAATCTGTGGCTGCTGCTATAGTCCATAATTACCAAGTTGAAGTGGTGGAGGGGCACCCTGTGACCCCTAATGTTTCTGTCATTCTCTATATGAAACATGGCTTGAAGGTTAGAGTTACCAAGAGATGGACTTGACAGACCATAATTATTATTACTATGTCATTGGTTCGATAAATTATGTTGGTGCAAGAATTTATTTCTAGTTTTCATGTTTGATAAGTATGTAAATTTTCATTCCAAGAATTAGATTTAGTAATGGTTTCATATATCTAAATGTAAGTGTCGTATAAATCATTGTCGGTCTTCATTTGTATCGATGATTTATTGTTTTATTTTATGAATAATATGATATTCAGATCTTTTAAAGTATTTTTCGAAGAAACATAAGTTTAGCAACTTTATAGTTTGGGTGTTTATTTTTTTCCTTTTTGTTTTTTTCCCTTTTGTCTTCATTATTACTACGATTTGTTTTATTATGATTCAACTAGGTTTAACCTCAGATTTGCGAGCTCAAATAATATAATTATTTGACTTTAATATTTACTTAAACAACACTTTTACATCGTATGAAAGATCATATGATGTCAAACATCGTGTGATTAGCGATAAACAACTTATTTATCAAGATAATGATATAATTAAGTGGTTGTATGTGGTTTGTCTAGACATTTGTTTAGCCTAATGTTGACAATTTTTATTTATATTTTTTTTGGCTCCATTAAACATTAAAAACAAATGGCAAAGCCCCCAGAGTCGATCTTATGCATATTAGAAGAGTTCTGTTCAACAGATGTGATTTTCTGATATGTATTATCAGCATATCTTATGCATTTAATGAAATATTTTTATTTACATAGGATAATTTCCTCTAAATACGTACTAAAATTCAATAATGTTAGAAAATCATATTTACCATGCTTTAAAAACTAATTTTTGGGATGCATATTCAACTTGTGATTTTTATAGACTCACAATTACAACAACTACTACTGAAACTGTTGAACTTTTTTTACTTTCTGGTGAAAAGCAGTTCAACTTTTGTATCTGCACTGATAATGATAATGGTGGAATTATTTTTAAAAGTCTAAACATCATAATGATAGAAAAGCAATATAAGCCACATAAAATTATTAAACACTGCTGATAGAATTTATCATATTCTACCACCCACCTCCACCTTCACCTCTCATTAGTTTCTATCGATTTAATAAAAAATAATTATATTTTTTTATTATATTATATAAAATAATAATATAATAAATTAATTATTATATATAAGATAAAAAACATAAATAATCAATTAAAAACACAACTCATAATCCAAATAATCACATACATATAATTAAATATTAATTTAAAATTTCTAAAATAAAAAAATAAAAAAAATTAACCGATTTTTTAACCGATTCAACTAATTTAACCGTTTTTTTTTATTTTTTGCACTAAACGAACAAACTGGCCATTAATTCGTGATTGGACAGATCGAATTGATCAGTTCGGTTCAATTTTTAAAATATTACTAACAAAAAGTTGAATTTCCTTGTACAATAATGATTTATTTATTTTCTTGTTGCTTGCATGTTAAAACTACTTTTTTTATTGCCCTATTGTATGACATAACAATAATTTTTAATTAATATAGCAATTCCACAAGTTGAAATCATTGAATTGGTTGTACTCCACTATATATAATTAAAAAAAAAGGTCATAATAACTTGATAATGTGTGACAACTCAAAACTTCTACATGTATACACCTTGTATATATATGTACTCAGGGACAAAATGAAAATAGGGGAAGAGATTTATTTTTACTTAACAATAGTCGAAAAAGATGAACATTTAATTTTTTAAGAGGAACAAAATTTTATAAATTAATAATTATATATATATAATTTAATTAATATTAATTTAAAAATTTTATGATGTTGGGACAGGTATCTAACTCCGTACTTGTATGTATCTATAAGTATAAATAGTGTAATGATGTCAAGTTAAAAGAACTAAGGATCAATCAAAATATTTTCGTGCATCAAGAAATCTTTGATTTGAAAGTTGAAAGGAATGGTGGGCTGGATGGGTGACCTTGCAACAGAAACATTACTTAAATTTTAGCCCATAAAATGATTGTTATCCTATGTAATCCACGCTAAATCATAAGCTAGAATTAACTTAATTATGAGACTAATGTTTGATTAGAAGTCGTGAGATACTAAAACAACCACAATTGTATTATGTAAGTAATGTTGGGTCTGGCAGAAGATACGGAGATCAGCTTATAAGATCACAAAAATAAGAGTTAAGAATCCTTCTTCAAAAAATAATTAAGGCACCTTAAATTATTTTTAAGATTTTAATAATATTTGTTTGTTTTAGTATATATATTTATAAATTTAGTATTACTAATTTTTTCTTGTAAGATCTTATTTTATTTAGTCACTTAAAAGCGATTTCTTGTTTGGGTTTGGCCCTCGTAGAATCATTTGTAAGAGTTTGGATCAAGATAATTGAAGCGGATTGAATGCCCATGAAGTCATAGGTTTGGACGAGAAATTATAGTCCAAACTTGGTTTAATTCAATTTTATTTGAGAATAAGATAAGTGGATTTATACTTATATGATGAGTTCATATTTAAAATAAAAAAAAGAGTAATTAATTAAAAAAATACAATTATGTGGATTTTTTGAATTACTGTTTGAATAGCGTTTACAAGTAAATTGAAAAATAAATTAAACTACTCGATAATCAACTCAAGATCGATTATTCGTTTGGGATTGATTCGCTAACTTAACAAATCAAGATTGAACATATTTTTTCGTTCGATAATATTTGAAATTCGGTTCAAACTCGACTTGATTAGTAAAAAAAAAATATTAAAAGATCAAATTACTCGAACTCGATTCGTATTCTACTCTATTAAAATTCGTTCAAATTTGAAATGATTAATTATCAAACCAAATTCAAATATAATTTTAAAAATTCGATAAAAAAATAAGCAAATCTGAGCAATAATGTGTGTACGGTTCAAGTTAATTCGTTTATATCTCTAGTAGAAGAAATCTCATATACATCCCTGTCATGAGTTGCGTGAAATTAACTTCTATTTGCCTTAATTACCCTATGATGAGAGTGAAAGGGCTTCAAAAAATTAGTATAGAACTTGTTTATTTTATCACCTTTAACAATCACAAGGAATATTAGTGGATTCATAATTATTCACATCAGTTTAAAATTGGTTCCAATGTGAATACCATGAATGTTTATAAGTTTAAAAGTCGTTTTAGCCGAAAATCCATTTCAAGATTCTATTTTATTTAATTTTTGGTTTTAGGCCCCCTTGGCTTCGAAATTTTCTTTTGCCAATGTAAAATTCTTGAAATATTATCTTTTGGCCCCCCTTAATTTCCAAAAAAAAAAAAGCAAATCCACGCAAACTCAAATTCCAAGACTATGTTTGGTTTCGTTTTAGAGTGTTTTGGAAAAAATATTTTGAAAAAATTTATTGAAAAATGTGTAGTATGTTTGATTTTAATTTAGAAAAGGTTGATTTTTGATATATTTTCGAAAAAGTTGTGTTTTAATTTTATTTTTAGGGGAGATATTTTTTATTGTAAATATCAAGTCTAATAAAAAAAAGTCTTGGTAGTAGTATCACATTATTATTTCGTATTATCATATGACATTTTTATGTTAATTAATGTGAAAATAGATGATGTATATTTATAATAATATAATAATTGAAAGATGTAAATATATATATTTTAGTGATATAAAAACTTGAATATATAACTAAAGTTCATATATATATATATATAATAATGGTTAAGATATTTTGAAAATATTTTTTGAGGAAAAAGTATTTGTGTTTTGGAAGAAAAATAGTATTAAATATTTAATTCTTTAGTTGGAGGATTGAAAACATTTCACGAAAAATAACACCAAAAAAGAAGATTTGCTCCCCTCCGCCACATTTTCTGCCTCCACCGCCACCACCACCCACTCGTTCAATATCCCGGTGGTTCTCATCTTAGGGTTTCAAAAATGAACCAATATAACAAACAAAATAGAGATTTTAATTTCTTCTAATTATAACCATTATCAAATAAAAACCATAATCCAGGACCATTATTGTAATATCAGCAATACAGCTTACACATGTAGCAACATCTTCAAGTTCCACACATAAGCAAACTCACACTATCTTTTAATCAGAAGACCATCTATTAGCAACCCTAACCTTGAATCCATTCTTCATGTAGAGGATGATGGAACAATTAGGCACCACATGGTGGCCCTCCGCCACGCGAACTCGGTAATTATGGATTAAGGTGGCGGCCACCGCCTTCATTTGAGTGAAGGCCACTTCCTTCCCCAAGCAAGTCCTTGGACCAGCGTTGAATGCCAAGAACTTGTATGAGGGCTCGTGCTTGACCAAACCCGCCGATGAAATCCACCTCTCGGGCTTGAATTCCAAGCAATCCTTCCCCCAAATGGATTCCATCCTTCCCATGGCATACAAAGAGAACAAGACTTTCATCTTCGGGTCCACAAAATGCCCACTTGGAAGGATATCTGGTTGTACAGGCTCCTTATGCTGGAATGGAACTGGTGGATATAGCCTTAGTGCTTCACAAATTGCTCCATGCATGTAAACCGACTTCTTGGTTTCTTCAACGCCAAAATATCTCCATTTTTCACCTTCTTCTGAGGGCAAAATCGATTTGAGTTCGTCCCTGATCTTCTTTTCCACTTCAGGATGGGTCGAGACAAGCCACATAAACCACGTTAGAGCAGAACTTGTCGTGTCTCGCCCTGCAATCATTAGATTCAATATGGTGTCCCTCAAGAACTTGTCATCACATTTCAAATCTTGGGTTTGAGTATCATCTCCTGCATTGATGTAAGATGTCAGCAAATCAACACCATCTTCTTTGTCATGCTCTACTGAATTACCTCCTCTTCTCATCTCTTCGCGTTTCATGGCGATATACTTACCTATGACCCTGTCCAAGACTTCCCAAGCTTTACTCAATTTTCCTTCTGCCCCAACCCCAAGCCATCTTTGCAGTTTCCATATCTTTTCAGGTAGTACATGGCGCATGAAAATAGATTCCTCAGCATCATCCATGGCTTTGGAGAAAGGAACATCAGGCAGATTCACAGATAAGCATCCGGGATCATAACCAGTGACCAGTGCACAAGTAGTGTCAAACGTAAATCTCTGGAACAAATCTTGCAAATCAACCACTCGATTTTCCAGGCACACCATTTCAAGAACCGGAATCAGCCCTTTCTCCACCTTCTCACGGCTGATCTTCACCAGAAACCGATGGAACCGCTGGTGAGTGATCAGGGCCCTGGCAACCTTCCTCTGATCTTTCCAGGAATCAGAATCAGCATTGAAAATCCCATCTCCCAGAACATCAAACATTTCCCTGAATTTCGGGCCTTTGGGGAAATTCTGGAAGTTTGCAGTCATGATATAGTGCACATTGTCAGGATCAACAGTCCCCAGCATATCCATGTTTGCAAACCAGGGACCCTGGAAATAAAAAGTCCCCCGACGGGACTTCCCAAAAACTTCAGTGCAAGTGTCATGAATCTGTCCCACGTCGAGCAGAAGCCTCGGCAGCATCCCAAACACCGGCCACTTCCAGGGTAGGCTTCTGTTATTCCTCCATGCACACAAAGCTAGAAACCACACAACTGCCAAGAAAACTTCAAAATACACAATTTCAGCCATTTTTAAGCAGAAACAAATATGATGACTGCTCCCAATATGAAACCACTTCGGGTATATATATTAGTTACAAGAAATGAAATCTCTGGTTGAATTAATATGGATCTTCTGTACTTAATCCACGTGTCGAAAGATTTCGAAATGGCTTCAAATTTATGCGCTAACAGGCCTGCTTCTGGTGCTTAACCACCCTGGAACCTGCAGCTGGTGCATTTGGCCTTATGTTCCTAATGGCTTTTGGTAGCTCAGATTGCATTAACATTTATTTGCATGTATGTGACCTGCCCCCATTAATTTCCACCTTCACTATTAAGTTTAATAGTTGAAAAAATTTGTCTGTTTTCACCAGAAAGTAAAAGCAGATGAGTTAACGATTGAAACAAAACTCTCTAACCACTTAAATTTATTGCATTATCCCTCTGCACCAGCCCTCAAATTGTGCTGATAGTAGTGTAAGAGTTCCAATGGGGCGCTTTAATTACAACTTAACCCTCTTTTTGGTATGATTTTCTGAGCAAGAGAATTTTTTGCTTATATATTTTAATTATCAGTCATCATCAAAAGAAAGAAAAATATTACAGGGAAAGATGAATTCCAATTATGTCATGATATTCTATATTCTATCTATTACGGATTAATCTTTCGATTTTCTGACATGGTTCAAAGTCGTGGTATTCAAGAACATAGATTGCGTAGGATGAGTTGTTTTTACTGCTTAAAGATTATTAAAATGTGGTAAACTATCAAAGTTAGGCCTATGAAATTGTCACTATAATAGTCAGTATTATTCTTTGCGTAGCATAACTGATCAATGACTAATTACTCGACTCATGATGCTTATGGAGTGTACTGCTCAACCTCACACCCACTATCATATAGTAAAGGATTTGCACAGACAATTTTATAAGAAAATAAAATTATAAGCACTTGATCTTAGCAGAAATTAGATTGATTTTACTTGTAGCCGTTTCTCTACAATTTCAAGAAGCCTATGTCCAAAGAAAAAAAAATTAAAAACAAGTTTATGGAATTTATAAAATTTTAATAATGATAATTTTATAATTGATATGATTAGACTAAATAAGTTTGTCAAAATTTTAAATTTTTTTTTTTTTTCTTGTAAGTTTATTTTTTAAAAATATTACTAAACACTTAGAACGTCTTATGAACTTTCAAATATTTTATAATATATTTTAAAAATCTTATAAGCTCACTCAAATTTCCTTTAATTAAAGTTTCCAAATTCCCACTAAATTATATGTCATTTAGTACATTTATTTCTTTTTAGGTGGCATCTATATTATATATAGATATGTTTTTATACGTTTGGAAATTAAATGGAATATTAGTGGATTGTGAAGGGATAAGGATAGGGACTACATTGGAAAAGAATGAAATATAGAGATCCACAAGTAAGAACTTGTTTAACCAAAACGGATTACGTGAGTTTAGAGGCATAAATTGCTGCATGCAATAATTAACAGTTTGAGAAAATTAAGTATAATTATTTATGATATTTACTTGACTTATTATTAATTTATTAAATATACTTGACTATCCATTTTAATGGCCAGTTTACTTATAGAGAATGTTGAACTTGAACTAAGTTATATATTTTTTTTCCAGTAAAACGAACAAATTAAATAGATAACGAATTATTAATTATTCATTAACAATTCACAAGTTAACTATGAGCCTTCTTTTTATTGAAACAATCAATTCCATAAATTATCAACCACCAATTAATAATCTATGAATACCAATTATCAATAATTACTACTATAAAATTAGCAAATGTTTTGGATATGGGACGAATAAGTTCAAGAGATGAGATAATTAAGGATACCCACCAGAAAGATTAATTCAATCCATAATGATGTACCAAAAAATACAACATTTTTGTTACTTGATGATGAGATAATTAAGAAATATTGTCCACTTTGTCAGGAGTTTTACAGGGTGTTTGGAAATACATTCCAAATAAACTTTTAGATATAAAAATTTATTTGTAAAAAAATTATGGGTTTAATAATTATTTTTGAATGAACTTTTAAAATAAGTCACTTCTCCAAAAGTCCATTTTAGATAAGTGCAAAATTGTGACTTTTGAATTTTTTTTCTTGCACTTCTAAAAGTACATTTCTACCAAACACTTAACAATACTTATAAGCACTTTTTAAAAAAATTCATATTTAAAAGTCTATTTTATAGATAAATTTTCATTTAAAAGGTGTTCCCAAACATGCACCTTATTTCTAAAAAGACACATTTTGGGGAGGGGGCCTATGCCACCCACGTGCTTATTTAATGGGAGATAAATTTTATTTTTTATTTCATAAATGACCATGCTGGATTTGATAGATCGATAGGTAGATTCACTATTAATTTTAAATAGATTTGTTTCTATCAATATATTTTTAAGTGAAGCAATCAATTACATCAATGTATCCATATCATATATCAGTTAATAATAAATTTACTCTCGATTAACAATTTATGAATATCAACTATCAACAATTACTGCTATAAAATTAGCAAATACCGACAAATCTGATGGATTCGAACTCTGAAAGCTTTTGAACTTCAACTTTGCCATTAGAGATGGAGACCTCGTTGGCCCAACCATGAGCATTTACTACTATAGAAGTAGACAAAAACTAATATATTTGTTAGTATTAAAAAAAAAAAAAAATACTCAAATATTAAAATCTCAACTTTATCACTTAAACTGACAAGTCATATTTATGTTTTTAATTATGGAAAACTGATATTTTCATTTTGTATTAGCATTTCGATCCAACTTGGTTCTGTTTATTTTGGGGATAATTTAGAGGGAGTGTAATGCAGACAGAATTTGACTAGGAGTACACCGTAATCTCTATAATCCTTTTTTTTAGTAGAATAATAATTATTTAGGCTTCATTGAGTCGACGGTGTGTTTTTATTTTTATTTTTTTAATCTTTAATTTACCTTTAATTTTCGTCTTATGCTAACATTTTCTTCAAGTACTTCAAACAAACACTTCCATAAGAAACCACTAAGTATCTTGAAAATGTTTAAGTTGTTATTCACTCTTATTTTTATTATTGAAAATCATAGGTTAAACACATCCCTCACTCAAAACACAATCTGGATATTAATTTGCCTTCTGGCTGAATTATTTTTATTTTTTGTGAATTATCCTTCTTTTTTTTCAGCCCAAAAGAAATGGTAATTGTTAAATGGTGTGATTGTTTGTTCTTTCATTTTCAAGATATATCATTTTCAGAGAGAATAATGAGAAAAAATTAGTTTTGTAAAAAATAAAATGAGTTTTGAAAGTGTGTTTATATTTTCAAATATATATATATATATATACATACATATATATTTATGTTGGGATGTGGAATATTTTTTGAAAATAGTATGCAGATATGAGAGATAAAAGTATTTGATTACAGATGATGTGACATATTTTTTTTAATAAAAAAATATTTAGATATAGATATATATATTTTTAAATATATATATATATATATATGAATTTGAAAAAAAAAACTCACAACCAAATAAAGTCTTGAAAAGAAATTATTCATATATAAAAATCTCTCAATTTTTTCCTCAAGCATCAAACCTAAGGAGATTGGGCTGGGTCAGGATTCAGTTCTGGATTTGGTTAGGAGAGGGCAAGATTGTATAGGGACAAACTGTTAAATTTCTGGCCCTATTAGTGTTTGGCCCATTTTCTTGAGATGCAAATTTTCTTGTCAATTAGGTGAGATAGCGTAGTTTTTATTTTGATTTTATGCGTATATATTAATGTCATAAAATAAAATAATAATATTTTTGTATATAATTCAATAATTCTTTAAATAGGGAACATCCAACGTCTCCATTTGACACCTAATCACTCAATGATAATCGACAAGTGGAGAATTTGGAACTAGCCCAAAAAAGTTTAAGTTCGATTATTATTACATCTATTTTCCACAATCAGAAAATTTATTTTAGATGTGGAAAATCAAATTATTCATCTACAAGATAATGAGAAAATTTTAATTGCAATTATACTTTGTGTTGTGATAATTTCCCTTTTATTAATGTATTTTAGAGTGTGACAAAAATTGGTCCATTGCACATAAATTAATATGTTGGCAGCCTTGAGTTGCATATCTAAGCCATTTATATGCAAAATAATGAAGCACCAATTAAAAATCTAATTAGTTAAATACGAGATCAAAAACATATATCATTTAATATATATGAGTATATTATTAAGAATTTTTAGTAAAGGTTTCGACAAAAATATTGGTTCAAAAATATGGAAACGTAACAGATTCATAGAAATACGAGTAAAAACGAATGTAAATACAAAAACACAACTTATTTTTACAGTATTTTATATGTATCATACCTATACTCACGTTTCAATTATGTGAAAAATTATTTTGTGTAAATATAGTTTTTTAGTCGATAAATATAATACAATGGATATGTAACTACTTAACAATGATCATTATATTCATTAACTATTAAGATTTATATTATGTATTGTACTCGATAATATTTATAAATAATTAAACATAATTCTTAAATTTCAAATAACAACAATAATGAACATTGTAAAAATGAGGGACGAAAATATTTTTCAATTATCATATTACAAGTATTATAAAGGTAGAATAAATTTTTTTACTAACAGAGTTTAAATATTAATGGAACTCTATAACCTAATGGAGTAAAATTCTTGATAAGAAAGGAATACATAGGCATCTCTCTCTCTCTCTCTCTCTCTCTCTCTCTCTCTCTCGTACATATGTATATATATGCGGCCAAAGACTCTGATAAGCTGTAGTCTGTAGATTTCCACCTTCTTCGGCGATCAGCATTGTCCAGCAAACTTCTTCTCTCTGGTATGTCCAAACCCTAACTCTAACTTTCCATAACACGCACACACTTATATATGTATGTATCTATGTATATATATATATATATATATATATATATATATATATATATATATATAGAGAGAGAGAGAGAGAGAGAGAGAGAGAGAGGGAGGGAGGGAAGAAGGGTTAGACACACGCACACAACCCAGAATGCACATACACAGAAAAAGGGTTTTCTATTGCTACCTTCTATACGTAAATATTGTTTCTCAGTTTCCGTGAAACCCAACTTTATTGTTTATATAATTTTTATTTACTCCAGAAAAAGTTGTATAAATACATTCTTGCTACTCGTTTGTTTTTTTCCTTGTTTTCACTATTGTTTTATGTTATTATCCTGATGTTGGGATGTATTACGAACTCTTTTTCTTATCTTAATTACAGTGAAATTCTTGACGAACGGGTGCAGTAGTGTATTCCTTTATTGATTATTTTAGTTGGTTTTTCGTAAACTAAAGCTTCTTAGAAGTCCTTTATTAGATAACAAATTTTTTAAGTTCTTGCGGAGGATATCGCATTTTATTATTTTAATTTGATATTTTATTTTATATTTGAAAGTATGAAATGCACCCTATTGGATACTCCAAATAGCTAGATTAGGACTAAACCAGCTATTTGTTCTGAATAGGTTCACAGGTCTTTGGATGTTAGATTTTAATATAATATGATTCAATAATCATAATTCACAATCGTCATGTATTTTAATATAATATGATTCAATAATCATAATTTAGAATCGTCATGTAAATTATCAAGAAATACTTTAATTGTAAATGGGAAGCGTACCTGAATCCATAGCAATGAAAGCAATCGGGGTATGCGTCAAATCAACTTAGAATACTCACTGGGTCTCTTTCTAAGATGGGAAAGAGGAGAAGAGTAATATTGTATGATATGACTTGGGGACCATAACCCAATAACCCATAATGTTCTTTATATACTAGTTCAAAGAGAATCCCATCAATCTTGAATTTGACTAGTATTAGGTCTCTATACATTACAAAGTCCATACCTAAAAATATTTCTCATATGGTAGATCACTTATTTGACTCTATCAAATTAGTTAGCCTATAATATAATTGTTGTTTAAATATGTAAGTCCATATTAAGAAATTAATTCCAACATTGAATCCAAGAATAAGGAAACAATGGCACCAACAACAACTCCATCTGAGGCAGCTACGCCACCAGCCGACGGAAAACAGTGCTGCACCACCAGCAACGGCGCAAACAAGTCCAGCATTGTCTACTTGCCTCGGCAGGAAACACCACCATCAGCCAAGAATGAATCAGAAAACAGCAGCAGCAAATTCTTAAACGACGAAGTTGGCGTTACGCCCTCCACTTCCAACAGATCAGATGATGCAAAGAAGGCTGAATGGTCACCGTTATCTGATGGCATAATAACTCTTTCTTCTACTTCAGTTCCGAGGAAATCTGATGAGGAAATAGCGAAGAGTATTGCTGAACGCATAAACAATGTTCTTTACGGTAGGGGGAGACGACGTCGTCGGTTGCCAGTTTTTGAAGAGATATGTCCCAGTAGCTTGTTTGAGTTTGATAAATGATAAGCTGATGAGGATACAGATAGATATATTCCTCCATGCACTTAATATTGGGGAACAATTCCAAAATGTGTGAATTGTTATTAAATACCCTTTAAATTTTGTTTAGAATAGGGATTGATTGGTCAATTGTAGGACAAAGTATTTTTTTTTTATCCTCATTTTATAATGTTTTTGTCTAATTTATTTGAACTCGATTCATCAAGAATATAGTTATGTCAAAAATGGATATTGAATATACTTAAAGTGAAAATAAAAGAGGAATCCATTTTCACCTTTACACAAATGGAGTTCTTTGCATGTAATCTTATGTATAAAATGGTCTAAAAAGAATTACAATAGAAGGTAATCTTAAAAACAAAATTACTCAGAAAAAAATTGCATAGTATACGAGCGTTTGTTAACATATAATCCAGAAATTGTATCCAGGGATAGAAAAAATGAACCATAAAGCTATATACAATGTAGTTTGAAAGTATACTCAGTCAGGCGAAAAAAATTGACATGAGATGATCACACATTAATATCCATACGCCTTGATCTTGCACTACTGATCTCCTGGGAACTTGACAAAGCAAATCTTGGGATGTTGTAATTATCCGGTGTTGACATGGGCTGCTGTGGATAAAGCGTGGGGGGTGGTGTCAAGTTGTGCTGAGCAGGAAGGGGAGGAAGCACATTATACTTGTAGGGGTCGCTAATCAGGCTAAAATCAGCAGAAGATGAAGTAAGAAGCATGGCAGAAAAGAAGGGAGAAACAAAAGAGAAGATGATAACTACAAAAAGATAAGGAGAAAGAAGCACAAACTATTGACGTTTCAGCCACTCAAACAACAGTATATGATCTGTAAGAGTCTAGGACAATTCCCAATTCAAGATTTCAGAAGTTTATTAAAGTTCAACATCCCATTAAAATTTAAAGTATTCATGCTTCCAGAAATCCAAAATTGAAGAAAGTTGATATCCTATGAGGCATGATGTGTTAGGTTGAACAACTTATGAGTGAGTCTAAGATTAACATGGAACAACTATGAAATGGATATCCCAAGCAGTTATGTAACTATGACAAAGTGCCAAAGCATAAGGGCTATAAACAAATGAAAATACTTAAAGCAGCTTCCCCAACAACCTCGGGGAAAATATTCACAAAATTCATACTTGTAAGTCAGTCCTACCCATTTTCATGGTTTAGGCTATGTACATCTTGCCCTTTAATGACCCGCAAGAGTGGGAGCCTAGTATACCCTTTTTTTGTGAATTTGATGCAAGACTAAAGATGCACTCAGACAGCAATTGAAAATCAGGTGTAACTCACAAGACCAACAAGATAAAATCAGGTCTGGTGAAGAAAGGAAATTATGTAGACCATTTAGATTTTCTGGGGTCTTTTAGAAAGAAGCTTTAAGAATACAAGGAATACCTGTTTCATTAAAAGAAGCAACAGAAAATTTATCAAGAATAGAGTCCAGATATTGTGTGTACATAAATCCATAAATGACACTTATGTACATCTGATGAGAAGAAATTTTAAACCATGTAGATTCTACTTGAGAATGTATCAACTTGGAATTCTTTCATACATCTATTCTCGTTCTTGCATAGAAAAATAATGGAAAGTTGTATGCATAAAATGTAACTTGAGTTCAACCAAAGTGTGCTCATACATGACATGGAAAGGACATCCAGCAGATCATACTTAGAGCAAAATCACGCAATAATAAATGGCGAATTATTCAGCAACCATAGCAGAAAACTGGAGGCAATTTGATCATATATGTCATGCATCGGCTAGGCTAAGTACATTACCATCATTATATATCTTTTGTACAATGTAAGAGATTCGGGTCTTAGGAAACAGAAAAAGCTATAAGAAAAGATTCCTATGCAGTGTTCTGCAGATCATACCTTGAACTTTTATAATGCTGGTCCTCATCACTCAAAATTTCACCAGACTCTGGCAATGGCCTGTTAACTTGGGTAGACCATGGGCTTGCACCAGGCAATTCATCCGAGAAGTATCTCCTCCTGATTAACTATACCAAATATACAACTCATTTAGATGATAGAGCCACAACAAATGTAAGCATGATGTGGGAGGAAAACATACAGACCATTCGAAAAAATTTCATCACCGCTTCCTTGTCATATCTGGCTTCCTTGGCAGCCTGTATTTAGAGACCAAAACTCATCAACTGGTAAATATGCAACTTGTACAACAGTTTTTATCTTGAAATAAACGGAATTAATTGAGTGAAATAGCAGCAAATAAGAGATTTCGTTCTCTCTATCAAGTTTATCTTGGACTGACTTTGCCACAGAGGAGTAGATATCAGTTTAAACATCACTCTAGAAACCACAACTGAAAATCAATGTTATAGCTAAGCAAAAAAAATTGGCACTCTTCTGTTGAGAACATATTTCCATCGAAATATTACCAAACTTAATTTATTGATACTGGATTTCCAAAACATTCTGAGACAAAAAAATCGGATTACCATTAACTTGTTTTGCCATTCTTTTCTGTATAATCAAATGGTCATATTTTCTCAATTTACTAGGAAATCTGTGATGGCATTACCAATTTCAGCACGAACAACACAAATGAGAAAATACACTATCAGACATAACATAGGATTATTAGCAGCTTAGCGCTTCTGGAACTCCATAAGAAACTCCTGAAATCAAATTAAGAAAAGCTGGAATGTGCACAAGATATATACCCATTAATTTCAGACAAATTAGTTTATTTAGTACCAAAAGTTCATCAAGCTATTTTATAAATTTCCATTCAGCTACTAACTTAAATTGCAAAATCTAAAGTTGCAATAGAAGCCTCAGCTTGTGCCTTCAAAACATTCATTATCAACTGCACAGCGTTCTCCAAACTTGCAATGCATTTTGACAAATAACAATGTGAAGATTAAAATAAGACTGCTCCAAAGGTTTTAAATTCATTGGTTGAACATGGAAGCTTTTGGGAATACACTTAGTCCTCACTTGTTCATTAACCACATACAAATTCACCTTCAAGTTTTTTTTCAATAGACATAAACAAAGAACAAAGAAAAGCTGCCAGTAGATGGGAAACTTTTGTTGCGTTCTAGTCCAAGGGCTAAAGCCAACAACATCAAATATTGCAAGATAATAAATATCAGTATCAAATATTGCAAGAGATGCTCCAAGTAAAACTACTGTCATCTACATTATCAAAGACTCACATATGACATCACACTGAAGCTAAGGAATATCTTAGACCATATATCCACCTTTTCAGCAACTAAACACATAACATAGTAAAGCAGAGAAACTGGAGATTTTTTCAAATGCTATTTTAGAAAGTAAATTATATTTCAACCACACTAAAGGCAAAGGATAGGAATTTTCACTGGATTTAAAAGTTTTGCAAGCTTTTCCCCCTTATGTGCATCATACACAAATATAGCTAGCTGACTTCATGAACGAATGTCATACAGCAGAGGTATTTGTGCACCATCAAGGTCACTCTGACTACCAGATCTAAAAATCAAAATCAGTGCAGTGGAAAAGATCAGACTTACTGCTAGAAGACCTCCGGCGCTAGGAAAACTCTCAGTTAAAGGAATTTCCTCACTTGATGGAAGTAGACCCTGCTTTTCAACCCATTGGCGAGCTACATCAACAAGATTACCACTGCTCCCTCGTGTGCCTTCTTTTGCAGCAATATCTGCTTTGTTTCCAATAACAATGTAGGGAACAGGAAGGCCACCAGGACCTCCAGATGCTAAAGGAGCTGAGAATGTCCCAGTTGCTGCAATCTCAGAGGCCCACTTCTGCAAGCTAGTCTTTGTCCTTCTTTGAGAAAGATCATGAACAAACATAACACCTAAAAATCAAAGTTCATGTCAGAAAAAAAGAAAAAGGACTTAAAATCAAGAATCTTACAATCAAAACAGATTACAATTCCCATAAAACTCAACTTGGATGAAGTACAACCTTGATTAGCTTCCCATAAAAAGAAAATTAGTATGATAGACTATTTGATAAGCTTTGATGCATATCAATAGCAATTCAGCCTCAGATAGATGGCAGAAATGTATAAGCACGCATTACTCACTGAAGAAAAGATGCATTTAACTAGATTTCTACTGAATGAAGAACTGTCGGCTAAACTACGTGCTCTAGATACACAATAGTCACAAAAGTATTAAGCGAGAATTATTTACCATTAATTTGAGAATAGAAAAGAGACCGACAATCTTTGTATCTTTCATGTCCTGATATATCCCAGAGTTCAACAAAAAAATCTCTATCCGTGTCCCCTTTGACGCTATTTGATGAGTTCCCAGACCTTCCATGGGTAGTATGCTGCAAAAACAAACAAAAAAAAAGAAAGAAAGAAGAAAGAAAGAAAGAAAGAAAGAAAGAAAAGAAAAGAAAAGAAAAGAAAAGAAAAGAAAGAAGAAAGAAAGAAAGAAATCAACTTCATCCAGACTGTTAGCTATCAATTCATTTTAAGAAGATTAATACAACTATTACCTTGACAGCAACAGTACAGCCAATTGTTTGAGGAGGGTAAGCAATGGAAATACCTCTCATAATCAGATGAACAAGAGAAGTTTTCCCCACACCTAAAAGGACAAAGCAATTAGCATGAAGTCGATGACATGATCTCAAACCATGGTTATAAGTATCAGAAACAGATTGTTTGGTTGTCCTCTCATTGCAGTTTTACCCAAATAATAACTGAAGAAAAACCCATTTTATAATCTCTTGCAGAGGTCTTTCTGAAGTTACAATTTTGAGAAATGCCTAGTATTTAGAACCAAAGTTCAACTTAGGGCTCGGACAAAGCCACTCCTAAAACTAGAAATGGTTTTTCTATGTATTTTTTAATCTGAAGCAAAGATGGTGAGAGTGGCAATTGGGAAAGCAAACTGCGGAGATTACTCTGAAACAGATGAAAACTACAGTGATTTGTGCTCACTGGTGAACTAAATAGCTTTCTTTTTTTCCTTCTTTCCAATAAGAGCCCATCACTGCTTGGAGACAAATCCATCTACTGGTTTGTGTTCTGTAAATCGGCTGTAGACATAAGTTATTTTTTGGGATATTGTAAGGGCCCAAACAGACATATTATGTTTTCACTCAATGATAGAAAGTTGCATAAAATTAAGCAATTGATATGTTTTCTTCAAATAGCATATGGGTCGTGATAATTGTGGAGACAGTTTGGTTTCTGTTAACTCCCACCAACTACAAGAGAGATGATATAATGATGATGATAAATGTGCCCTCTATTCTCTCTCTCTGCTGCTTTTGGGGGTATTTTTATCGTCCATCCCATGGATCAGTGTGAGTGGGCTTGTCGAAATCTAAAATTATCTGGGAAAGTGCACTATAAGGGCGCTCCCAGAAAAACTAGAGAATGTTGATTATAGAAAAACAACTCAATTCAACTCAAATAAAGTCAAAATAGATTTTTTGAAATAAGAAAATAAACTAGCCATTAGAAGCTGAAAATTCTACTACAACAGACCAGCATTTGATTAACATGTTGTAAGCACTTTATTTCCCTCAAATCAAGATTTAATATGACCAAAATTCCAAAAACATACAAGAACCAAGGACTGACAGCATGCTACAGCACTCAACAGAGACCATCTATGGAAAAATTATGATTTTAAGAAATAACACCAAATAGATACCCCATAGCAGTTAGACTAAGTTGTTGCGAGAGAGTCCATTCAACAATACTGTTGTTTCGTAGAATTTCAAGACAAAGATGAACCCTTAACTAAAATAACTCACTATCAACTCTGAACCACTATCACTCCTTGCAATCTAAATCCCACATAATTTAAATCTCACATGTTCCTTCAGTAAGTTGCACACTTTTATTAATCAGAATAAAATTCTATACCAGTTATGATGTTGGCTAAACTTGAAAATAGGACCATGACTGCATTAAGCCGGTGGTAAGCAAGGATATAAGGAAGGTAATTTAAACCAACTAAATGCAAAAGTTTCAAATCCTTATTTCTATACTCACTATATACAAGAATTACAACATGGAAGTTGTCAGATTTTAAGTAACATTATGGCCCTGTAGTTGCCTTCATCCAGAATTCACATTACCAAAAACCTCAGTACATGATGAAATCGCATACAGCTAAACTCAACCCACCAAACCATAACATAAATCTCCCAGTATCAATAGCAATGAAACAGCCACTAAAAAGATCAGCTAACTTAAGATCATTCTCAACCAGCAAAATAAGGAATAAAGGTATAAACAAGAATACTTGAAAACACCAAAGATACTAACAGGGAAAAAAAATGATAAATTAGAAAATGAGAAGCTAAGATCTCTGAAACAGCATTGACTTACCTGAGTCTCCAACAACTAGCACTCTGACCTGCCCACAAGGAGGCCCACCATTCTGCTCTTTGTTCTGCCTTTCCCTTTCCCTCCAAAACATTTTTCTCCCCGCCCCAGAAAACAGAAATCTATGTTCCAAGAAAATCTCAAAAAATATCCAAAAAGTATTCACCTCAGGATTAACACAAGTCCCATGAAGGAACACACTAATCTCCACCACAACCAGCACTTTCTCAAAATGGGTTCTTTCGATTCCAATCTAAAACCCATGTCACACCAATAACGCAACAATGGCTGCGTTCAACCCAAAGAACTCAGCTATGCAAAGCCCCATAAGTTCAAAAAGGGACCTTAAATCCGGCAGATCTTTCAATAATTTCACTTGGACGTGCTTGACTCTGAATATATTAACTCACTGCCCGTCTGATTGCCTGAAAAAATCGATTCTCCTGCTTAATATCGTGAAAATCCAAAAGGGTTTATGTAGAAATTTGTTTTTTTTTCCCCTTCAATTTACATAAAATGTATAAAAAGCGCATGTCCTTTCGTGAAAATGAAAAAAAAAAAAAAAAAAAGGAGTAAGAGAAAAGAAAAGAAGAAAACACCTTCTATTAAAACAATAATCACTGTTCTGTAAAATTGATAAAAATTCCTCACTCTTATTATTTTTTGTATTCAAATGTTTGTTATACCCCTCCATTTGAAAAATATTTTTTTGAATTTTAATATGAATGTATATAAAATCTACGGTTAGATCATATGTCAAAACTTTATAGAAAGTAGATGTTATCTAAAATTTACACAATTATTAGATTCTTATAAAAAAATAAAAAAAAAATATTTTTTAATTGGTTAGTGTCACATGACTAAAGAGTTAGGTGTAGCGGGGGTTGGGCTTGAGTGGTGGGGGTGTTTTAAGAGTGTTTGCTAAAAATTTTGTTTGTAAATGTGATGCTAAATTTTAAAAAAGTTAAAAAGTGAAAAAAAAAATAAAATTTAATAGTTAAAAATATTATTTTATTAAATTAAATTAAAAAACAAAAAGAAATGTTTTCTTTTTCATTTTTACAAAATGGAGCGAAAAAAAATTATAGCTAAAAATACTATTTATTGAAATGACTTAAAGGAAATCGACAGCTCATGTTAATTAATCGCAGTTTCTTTCTTTCATATTATAAAACTTTTTAGTTCATAATGATATATATATATATATATATATATATTACATATAAGGGTATATTAGTCAATAACCAGGATGATTCAATAAAAAAATCATAAGTGAAGCAAGGATTCTGAGTAAGTGAATTAGATAAAATAACCAAAAAAAACACAAGAAAAATATTTTTTTTCACACAGTTTGAGATTTTTTTTGGAGTCCAGAATATAATGTTTCTTAGTAATGGCGGCTCGCGTGATTTAAAATAGAATAATTTATATCATTAATTATTCAAAAATTGCTATCGCATAATTAATTTTAATTTCGTACATTTTGTTATATATATAATTATTGCCGTTTAACTCTTGATGGGATTGGAGTTTTTTGCGTACTTTTTAATTTTATGGAGATTTTTTTGATAATTTTTTTAATATAAGGGGTTCACATTTTTGCAAAAAATACAGGGGAATTTTATATATTTTATCTAAAAATCAAAAGAGGCAATTGAGATCCAAACTTTGATACGGTAAATAAACTTTTATTCCCTCAAAAAACAGAGATCACTTATGTGTATGCAAAGAAAATCAAACAGTAGATCTGAAATAGGAATAATTAAGCTAAAAGTTTTGTGCAGAACTGGTGATAAATCAAGCAACATTGGCATTAGTTTCTCCTCTACATAATAACAATTTTTTTCAAATTTTTTAAAATAAATAAAATAAAACACGATGTTTTCATAAGATTTTAAATTCGTATATATATTTAATAATAGTAATGTGAAAAAAAAATATTTTAATAAAATCGCGTTATACTAAGTTATTTTTTTATTTTTTCAATACATATATATAACGTTACTAAATAATATAATTTTTATTGACATTCATACATTGATGAATTATATAAAAATAACTAAAAAATTTGTATTGATATATTCTTGAATTAATTGTGAATTTTAATGACGAATATTATTATGTAAATAAAATTTTATTAAATTGTTACCAAATCATCATTTAATAAAATTTTATTAAATTATTAAATTTTAATTAATAGTGACAAAATCATCATTTAGAAAATAGAGAAAAGGTGTGAAAAAATAATGTTAAATCTCAAAAATGAGAATATATAGCATATCATTAATTTTTTTGACATTTCAATATTAAGTAGGTGTTAGTTCTCTCGTACATAATCTTACGACTTGCCAAAACATATTGTTCTCCACAATTTTTTCTTGTCATCGGTTGTCTTCCACATCTATAAGACTACCCACTTTACAAAGACTCACTTCAATTTTGATGGGTCATAGTTTATTAAAGGCTCAATAGGTTAATTAAGTGGGTCAAGATAAATTAAGTTATAATATTTAATCTAAATCTAAAAAAATCACAAGGTTCGAACCTGATTTTTGTCCTTTTATTTTGAATCTAATTTAAATATCGAAAGATTTCCGTCGGACAAACATTCGACACCCCTAACGACTTTTGTAATGCAAGTAATAGTCCACATAACATTTCGAATAGAAAGAACGATACAACATAACGTGTTTTAATATCCAGATTTCAATATAGTATTAGCCTAAAAAAACAAATCAATCAATACAAAACCATTGTCAATATATATATATGTATATGTATGTATGTATCTTGTTTCTTGTAGAATGCACAAAAACTTGTTCAACAATGAGAATGAACACATTATTATTAAATAGTGTTTGGCTGGAGAAAAATAATCACAAAAAGTGATTATTACATAGAAGAAGAGGAAAGTAAAAGGGAATTAGATGGTTGTGGAGAGCAATAGAGCACAAAATTAGGGGTCTCATGGTTGTGGATCCCTTGATAAGTTGTAATCACATAACTTGGGTCATCCCTATCCCTTTGTACCCTTTTCTTCACACTGCATCCTCCACTTGAGCACTTGAAATAGTTCCTATTTATTCATACATCATCATCAGTAATTCAGTATCAACCCTTTTTGTCGAAAGATATTTAATTCAAAGTTATATTACAAATGAAAAAAAATATGCAATTAAAGTTGCCAAAGATAAGGAAAAAGAAAAGAAATAATTGAATGTAACATCAATATGAACTTTGTAATTAATGGCTAGGTAGGACCAAATAAGGGTATGATATGCTATGACCAATTTAAAGTTTGTGCACTTACAATAAGTACTTACATTTTATAGTTTTGTATATGTTACACTCGATTGTATATATTAGATATATATTTTATCATATATTTACACATATTCACACATACATACAAACAGAGTGTGTAAATTGTGTGGTGAGATACATACGGATGCACATTATTGAATGTAGCATCTTTTAAACCATATTTTACAAAGTTGTGAAGCTACGGATGAACCATGAATGAATTGATATATGCATATATATATATATATATACACACACATGCGCATTACCAGGATATAGTAACGTATATGTGCATATATACACACAAAAGACCTGCGCAGCTTGAGGGCACATTCTTTGTCTCTTTTTTTTAGCATTATAATAAAAAAATATCATGATTTGATGACAAAATAGGTTTATGAAATACATAGGCTAATGACTCCAATTGCATACATAACAAAAGAGATAATGTCCAACTACAAGTAAAAAAGGAAAAACAAACTCAATAACTTTTATACATACATATATATATATATATATTTGTATGTGTGTGTATACTTATGAGTAACTTATATTAATTATTTTCATGTCTCACTTTATGATCATTAATAGTTAGTACTTATGTTATTCAAGGAGCATTGTTTCTATTTATATCATAAAAATGTGATATTCAATATTTAAGACATATATGTGCATATATTTTTATTTTATTTTTAACTTCTTCTTTTTTTTTTGTGGGGTGGAAGGGTGGGGTAGGGGAGGGAATAATCGAATTACGTTTATACCTGAGATCATAGGTTGCTTGCTGATAAAGATAAAAATCTGGTGCTTACTCATCTTTTAGTTGTTGTATTTATCTTATACTGTAGATTATGATTATCTATTATTAGGGATACTCTTGCATGTATAAATAGGCATTGTGTAACACACCTGGAAAGTAATAAAAACAATGGATTCAATTCCATCTTTTACTTTCTATTAATACATATATAGTTTATTTGCTAATTGATTATGTTTTGATGGATTTGGATTATTTATTATAATAAGTATTTCATCTCTTATTACAATACCATCAGTACACAACAACTGTATATTAATGTTGGAATAATAGGAGATGAAATATATATTGTAATAAAGAATATGAAGTGATGACCATGGGATTGAAATGCACTTAATTAGTTAGGAAAAAATGCTTTTTCAAGAACTTTGCAACTTTGATGTCATTTTTTTTTAAAAGAAAATTCAAATTTAGTTCCATAAATTAGCTTTTTAGTCTTAAGTTTTAGGCAGCAAATGCTACAACGCCTGTGACCATTAACCAACCCGTAGGGAGAAAAAATTTCACCTCAGGTTACACTAACCCTAATTAGGTATAACACATAATTTTCCATAAACTTTGGACACTTACCTAAGGCCATCTCCAACCCATTGCACCAAATTTGGTGTAAGTTTTACACTAAATTTGGTGTTTTGGTGTAATTTGGTCAAAATCATCTCCAATCACTACACCAAATTTTACACCAAATAAATATTTTTTTTATTTTTTTTATTTTTCAATTATCACTTATTTATTTTTTTATAAAATTATTTAATTATTTATATTTTATTACTACTAATTCTATTAAATAAAAAATTACATATAATTAATATTACATTTATTGATTATATTACAAAAATAAGTATTACAATTAATATCACAATAAAGAAAAATACTACATTGCACACTATATAGAACAAAAAAACTTTCACAAAACAAATATAAAGATTAATACATTTTGGTTATTTAATTCTCAGAATTAGTATATTCATCCCATAAATGATCAATTAATACATCTCGAAGTGTAAAGTGAGCATTTTTATTCTTGATTTGTTTATGTCGAGTAAGAAATTCTTGAAAACGATCATTTTCATCTATAACCATCTCAACTTCCGAAGTTGGCGCTTCCATCCAATCTTGGATCGGTGCATCAACATCGCGTTCATCCTCGATTATCATATTGTGTATAATAATGCATGTAGTCATTATATCATGTAATATATATTTTTTCCAAAAACATACCGATCCTGCCACAATTGCAAACCGTGATTGCAAAACTCCAAATGCACGTTCCACGTCTTTTTTGTATTTTATTTTTGAATTTGTTGCAAGTAATGTTATTTTAATATATTTATTTATTATTGTTAATTATTATAATTTATTACAAATGTTAATTATTTGTTAATTATGATAAATAAAATTAAATTACAAATTAATTAAATATATAATATAGGATATAAATGAAATTAAAATTGGGAGTAGAAGAATTTTGAGGGTAAAATGGGAATATATACATTACACCAAATTTGGTGTAAATGAATAATATTACACCAAATTTGGTGTAATACTATTCATTACACTAAATTTGGTGTAACATTTGGTGTTCCATTCGAGATGAAATTACACCAAATTTGATGTTTTGGTGTGAGTTTTGGTGTATGGTTGGAGATGCTCTAAGACACTTTTACACATAACTTATTCACCTGTCACAATCTATACATGTTATTGAATTAACTTTGTAATAGCAACTAGCAACTAGTGTTTCTCGTGACAACTCCAACATCAACATATACATTGGTTTACATATATATATATATATATATATATATATATGTAAATACTTAAGGGCAAAACAGTGACATTTTTGTTTATACTCTTTATTTATTTGTTGTTACTCCTTGAATACAATCAAGAATAGGCATGATAGTATATACAAATTTACATAAGGGTTCAATGTATTGACAAATTTGCCGAATAAGAGGACTGATAAAGAAAGCCTAGGATTTAGGCTGCAGACCACCACCCACTTGGTTTCCTAGCTAGCCCACCTGAATTAAAGAGTTGTGGCGGCTAATGAACGAACATAGTGTGTGTGTGTGTGTGTATATATACATACATATATATATATATATATAATATATATAGAGAGAGAGAGAGAGAGAGAGAGAGAGTTTACAATAATGGAGTTTTTAATATGCAGTATGTTTTGAGCTTATTTTCATAGTTGTACATGATTATCAATGCTGATGAAAATGGGAAGAGTTTGAACTACGAATATAAATTAATTTAAGTCAAACTCGAGTAAATTAATCCATTTTAATCTCACGAACATGGATTTTTAGCAGATAAACTTATATTTAGTTTAGTGGGTGAGTTGCACTACATCCCTAAATAATTCTACTTTTAACTCAACATTTGAGTAAGAAGTTAAAATCATGAAAATGACTACTCAAAAACATAATCACGTTGTCGTTTTAACAAAATAACACTAGTAAAACAATAGTAATAATATAGTTTGTTTGAATAATAAAACCTTGTTAAAATTAATATAGGATTTTATAGTGCAAATCCTATAGCATCATCTATTGCATTGTAAATTATGTGTACATTTTAAAGGTAAAATTTTACATGTAATAGATAATTAATATAATGCAATAAATAATGTAATAAGATTTACAATTAAAGATTGTCAAGTTGAAAGCAAAAGTGGTTCAATTCATTCAAAATATATAATTTAGAAAAAAAAAATAGAATTTTATCTTTCCTTATTACATCTCTAATAAAGGAACACCATTATATTAGCTATTTTTTCAAGTAGTTACAAGGCCATTAGAAAGCTCTAGGACAAGAGTTGAGGAATCTATGCTATCAAAGCAGCACATAAATCTACCTTGTAGAGTTACAAAATCAAATTTCTCATCCTTATGATGCATTGCCACCCTGATATGTAAACTTTGACAAGCGCGTACGACGCCTAAACAACCAACCTTATTGAGGATTCTTTCTCCTATGATTATGTCTATTTTTATAGCACAAAATCCTTAACTATCTTATACTACTCCAAACATTTTAGTCCTCGAGGTGGCAAATTATTGAAAACCGCTCACCTCTTCACATTTATAAACAGCTAGCTAGGAAATAAATTAAGCTACAGTAATATATTTATGGAACAATTAATTACTCTAAAGCCCAAACTCAGCCAAAGCAAATACATAAAGATGTATGATGATGATGATATATCATTGCATGTCAAATTGAGGGCTCCATATAAAAATGAAAACAAATACTATCACAATTAAAGTTCATTAAAATCCAACAAATTCGCTTAAGTTGTTTCGATGTGATTGTAGAAAACAACCCGTTCCCTTTCTTGTTGATATTAGCATTTTTGAGCCACTTATATCTGTGATTTGAAATGCAATCCCTTTACATGTATTTCTATGATCTCTCTCTCTCTCTCTCTCTCTCTCTCTCTCTCTCTCTCTCTCTCTCTCTCTCTCTGTCTTCAGTGTTTTCTTTTTCTCTTAAAGGATCATTTATCAAAATCTTGAAGATGGATGATCTATCCACATTTTCTTATGAATAAATGGCAAGTCCAAGCCTAGTGTTTGTGTCTCTCTAGGGGGGTGGGGTGTATCTATCTATATGCACACACACACAAACACATGTGTAGAGGTTTTGGTGTGTATTGATACATCGTGTGATTAATGTTATGGCCTGCTTCATTCATCAAATTGCAAAAAGTGTGTGTGTGTGTGTTTGATGTTCCTTCACTAGCTACCTACATGTTGATCTTATTCTTGTTTTCTTCTTTATTTTGGTTTTGGACGATAATAGTGTAATATCAATCATTATTAACACTTTCGACATATGTAGTAAAAAGAAAAATAAATGATTCAACATCATCATCATCATAATAATAATGGTGATGATGGTAATAATAATATATAGGGCCTTATTACCTCGGATTTGGGCTGTTCTTGACCATCTTTTTCCCATATTTCCTCCACTTATATCCATCATCCATGAATTCAAGATCCGTTTTTGTTCTAAATGCAAACCTAACCTCCTCTTGTGTCTTGTATTTCTTCATTTCTCTTCTACACTTTCTACAAACATGAAAGTAAGTAAATAATTAAGTGAATAACATCAGCTATATATACATATATACAAAACCCTAAAATTTCTCATTCACTAGCCTAATCAAGAGAAAGGCAAAGAAATTTGAGGGCCCAATAGAACTTACATGTTACGGGCCAATGGAGTCGAATTCGAAGATCCATCACAGCAATTGGCACCACTTTCATATACGTTCTTGTTTTTCAACAAGATATTTTTCTCGAATCTTTCATCTTCGTTGGACATGAGATAATTAGCGATATCAAAATACGGTGAATCTGTAAATTGATCTCCAACATAGGGTACTTCATGATCACAATTAGGGTTGTAAGGGTTAGGGTTTTGACATTGAGAGCCAGTGCCCATTGTGGAGTTGAAGTTGAACATATTGATAGTGTGGAAAAAGAGGCCAAGCCTTGTGGAATATTATGAGTACCCCAAGCATTTTATAATATACTATTTTATTTTTTTCAGTTTTTAATTTTTAATTTTGTCTTTGGAGTGCAGGTTCATGGATCCTTTCCAGGAGGTACACCATGAAGGTGCTGTATCTGCTACGTGGTACTAATAATATGGAGTAGTGTGACGTCATCATGCTGACATCAGAGAATTTGATGGGGCCAATAGGGTTTGGGGGCCACATGTCATAATGAGGATTGCAATGTAGTGCATATTGTCACTGTTTTGATGGAGATGAGTTTGTCACATAGCCTTTTATTCTGTGGGGGTAGAGATATATGGCTCCAAAATTGAATGGAATTCCTTATTTTTTAATTTGTCACATGATTTTTTTTGATAAATTACGTTTGATATTTATAATAAGTTAGTGATTGAAGTAATTTGGAGGATTGGATGGGGCAAAGTGTTGCGACGAAAAGTATTTTAGAGTATTAGATAGAGCAATGTGACACTACAAAAGAATGAAGGGTGCATTTTGAAAAATGTACGGGGGAATAAAGTAAAATTAATTCTATATTTTATTATTTACGCACGGTTCTATTTCTGTGTTTGTGTTGGTGCATTATTCTCACATGTTTTCTTTCCTTTATATTTCCTCTATACTTCTTCTATGTCAAAATTATGGGATTAATTTGTTTAAATACGAGTTTTATATGAGAGTTGGGAAAAGTATAAATTTTATATAATTCTGCACTTTTGTCCTTGTAATGTAGTTGAGAGTTAGTAGGGTCACAATATTATTTTAATTGAGGGGATAATTTTGACAAAAAAAAAATTATTTTTAGAAAATAAAATCTAATTTTAGACATTCCAAAAAAGAAAAAAAGAGAGCAATAAGTTTGGTGCAAATGGAGTACTGTCACTATAACAAAAAATAAATTATAATATATTATATGACAATACGAAAGTTGTCACAAATTATATATATTAAGTGACAAAAAAAATTTTGATTTACAATAATGATTTTCACACTTATTAGTGAAATTTGTCCTTATTAATAATTATTGATAGTGATAACAAAAATACTACCGTCATTAATTATAATTTAAATTTTTTATTATCATTGAATTATCACTATACATGAGTCACTAATTATCAATGATGATAATTTAAAATATCAATTTTTTTTTAATTAAGCCATTAACTATCACAAAATAAAAATTATTGTTACTAAATTTATGTCTTATAATCACTTAATTATTAGTGATAATTTTTATATTTTTACTTATCTTTTTATCGCTAATATTATTTTTTTATGATGAATTCAAAATTTGGATAATGAAAAGTAAATTAGTTGTAAAGATAAATATGTTTGCATGGAAATGTTAAAAAATAGACGTCATGTCACACATCAGAGTGTAATAAGATTAGACAGGATAATAATAATTCTAACCCACTTAAAAAAAAAATATTATTATACTTATCATATAATTTATACCTAAATAAAAATATATATAGACTTCCATATATTGAAATTGACTCAATATGGTCTTCGGTCTTCCCACCATTTTTTGTGATCACATGAATGACAGCCACTAGTGTTCAAATCTATCACAGTCAAATCAGAAATGTAAATATTGCCCAATTTCATAATTATTTTTTTTAATTTATGAACTTTGATACGTGATTATATATTATATTTGTTAATTGATGATACAGAATGTTAAAAATAAAGGCCGATCAAAATATTAATAGACACAAAACAAGAGTACACATGCCTGCTGATTTTTCAAGCAAGACATGATATTAACTTGTAATAAGTTTAGAAATATAAATATTACCCATTTTCATAATTAATTTTTTAAATTATAAAATTCGATACTTGATTATTTATATTTAATAATTAATGATACAGAATGTTAAAAAAAAAGAGTTGTCAAAATGTTAATAGGTGCGAAACGAGAGTACACATACGTGCTGATTTTTCAACGCGACGTGTTTACATCCACAAACAAGACATAATATTTACATGTATTTGAAACATTTTTTTTTATTTTATTTTTTGTGGTCAAAAAATCTATAATTGTCGGCTATTATTAGAAAGTGCATGGAAATGTCTAGGCTGCTAAAGTCCCTTGACCTAAACAAATAATTTTTTCTTCTATGTCTAGCTTAGTTTCAAGCTGTAAAAGGGAAGAAATTTCTGTTCCTCTACCATCTGGGAAGCTTCCTCAAGAGATAATGGAAAAAAAAAATTAATTAATTAACTTTAAAAAAAAAAAAAAGCATTTTTGTCAATTCTATCATCAATTCCTTACATATTGGTCAACTTTGCCCCACATGAAAGTCTTGACCTAGGATTTCGTTCAATTGAAATTTAGAATTCAAAAAATAATGTAGAAAATTCAATTATGAATTATGTAAAATTAAAATTTTCAAGGGATAAAAGATATATATGAATTTTTTTTTATTGCTATCTCTTGAATTTTTAATTTAAATTATATTATAATTGATACTGATACGTACGAAGTACGGGTGATGTCATACTAAGTGGTCTAATTGACTAATTATTATTATTATTATCTTTTCATAATGGTTGGAAAAATATCGAATTGAAATTTTATGAGTGGGGATACTTAAGACTTTGAATAATTTTATAAAAGTGTGAAATTCTTGAAAAATATCTATGTGCTAGGTCAAAGGTCATATAGCATTGTATAACCCCTATGACCAGAGCAAAGACTGTTTTTCATTTTGGTAGATATTGGAAAAAAGATTTGTGGGCATGGTTTCCTTTTGCAATCAGAGGTTGGACATTTATTTATTTATTTATTTTTCTTTTTTCTCAAAGAATTTAAATTAATATTGATTCTAAAGATGGATGAATATTCTTTAATAATTGATTTTGGGAAAATAAAAGATCAAATTATAATAGACAAAATTGTATCAAAATATAAACTATTATTAGGGTTTAATTACCTGATCTACATGCCAATATAGTTATGACTATCAAGCTCATCGACTCATTCTAAATCCATCATCTAATATTAACGTATTTTTTATTTTTTATTTTTTTCAAAAAGTCAAATTATCACCAGTTGATATTGATCGAGAATAGTAATAATTAATTTTCACGGCGATTTACCATATTAGACTAGGGCACGATTCTATTTTGAACTAAACAAGAAAGAATCATTAAGTCCCAATTCAACTAATTATAATGAAATCCATTACCACAATAAACTTTCTTTGATAATCAAAAGATACTTTTCAACGCATAAGAATTAGCATAATGGCCTAAAAGATCAAAGACTAATAAAAAACAAAATGACAATGAGCCCTAAGAAATAAAAGGACGATCAGCAACGACAATGAAATGAGTTTAAACTCGAACTTCAAATTCAATTCGTTTATAATGAGTTTTAACAATATAAATAGATTTCAGTTAATTTTTGAAATTTTTATTTTCAGACTTAATCCTAAATCTAACTGGTTTATTTTTTTAAAAAAATATAATATATATTTTTATATAATATGTTTTAGAAAATTTTAATACTATTATTGTTAAAAATATAATTTATAATATTTTTTAAATTATTAAATAGATCTAATAGGTCATCCATTGAATTTTTAATTTTTAAAAATCTTAACGGCGGATTTTGAATCTTAACGAGCCAACTCATATAATATAAAAGGCGGCTAATTTTACGAGTTTGGGCTGGCCAAAAGTTTGGGCTTAGAAGTTTCTTGTTTTCCTGAATTCATACAAATTTTAATGATTATCTTAGAGCCTAGTTTAATTTCATATAGGCCTGTTTGGAACTAACAAATCACAGTCACACAGTGCACGTGCGTACACACACACATATACATATATATATATATACATATATATATATATATGTATATATGTATGTGCAAAAAAAATTATTTCATTAACTTGAGTAGTAACAAGCGAATTTAATTATAAAATATTTTATCTGTATATAATATTATTATAAAATGAATGTAATTAGGTTGTATCGAAGAAGTAGGTAATATGGAGTGAACAAAAATATATATTAAAATATATACATATATATATGTACACAACATCCATACATATTACATACGTATGTACATATAATTTGAGATTATCCAAATAACTGAAATAAGTGCTTGCATTGAATATGCGAGGAATTTTATATATTTAATGAAATTCCAATAGATAGTTTTCAGTAATTTTATTAAAAAAGTTCAAGATTGTGTTTAAATAGAAAGTTGAAAAATCAAATACTACTACTAATAACTTTTACTTGTATAAAATATTACTTATTTAATTTAATTATCCTACTTTATTGAAACTTATCCTTAGAACATTCTATTGTGTTCACAAATTTTGACATTGTTTAGTTCAGCCTATAATTTAATTAAATCTTTTATATTTTGAATCATGTAAATTTATAAAATCGTTATTACTAATTAAAAATATCTAATAACTCTCGGGCTTTATTTTTTTTTAAAATTCAGAACACTTTTAACATTTTTTTTTTGTGGGCATACAAGAAATAACATTTTATAGAATCTTTAACATAAACTTAGCCAAAATACATTTCTAAATCATCAAAGAGATTGGATTTGAAGAGGGACAAACCCCAATTAACTTTATCCTTTTGTGTTTGATGAGATTCAAAGTTTGATCCAAATGAGAGATGTTCTTGGGGTTGACCATAAAAAGGAGTTGCCATCTCAATCCCTCTTCCACCATAACTTTTTTTACAACCTTTTCAACCACTTGACTTGTGAACTCACAAGAAAGGTTAATACAACTTTTTCACCCTTTCCTTATCAAAATAAAATTTGTATTCATGAGGTCACAAGAATGACCAACAAATTATATTCAACCTATACGTATGTATACCATTAATTGATTAAAAAAAAAAGAGACAAAAAAAAACATGATTTTATATTTTTACATACGAGCATCTCAAATGGTGTTTAAAAGAGGCCATGTATATGCATAATTTTGTTGATTTTTTGAGTTCGGAATTTATCATGTTGTCACATCTACTATTTTGACACGAAAATTAAGCTAAACTATAATTTCTTCTTCTTCTTTTTTGTTTTTCTTTCTCGTTTCTTTGTTTAGCAAAACTTAGAAACATAAAGATTGGCAAAGCAACCCTATTTGTGAACTAATTATGTTTGTGGTTGAAATTTTTTGTCTAATTAGCATCTTCACAAGGGTGTAGTAACAAATTTGCTCTTTAGACAAGAATTGTTCGTTCGTAGAAATTAGAGACTCCTATATATGAAAAAAAATATTATGCTTGTCATCGTTGTTTTCTCATTTATTTTTTAAAAAAAAAAAAAATCGTGCATACACATTTTTGGAATTTGACCATTCTAGTTGCTCCTTAAAAAGCATAGATATATAACCTTGTAAGAATTACAAAGAAAGAAGTGGAACACCACTTGATCAACAAAGAATCAAAGGTTCCAACTGTCACACAACTCTTCTTGATTGACAAAGAACATTCACCCATATAGATTTCAACATACCCAACCAGACATGGGATGCACGATTCCTAAACCAGCTACAATTTCATTCCATTCAAATTAAACTTCCAAAAATCAACTTCTGATTCCAGAACCTTTTCCCCACCTGGCTTATCTGATATCAGATATTGCATTACAGCTAAACAGAACTAATAAGATTGTGGAACAGCATTAATAGTAGAAGTAGCCTCTCCTAACTTAACCATTTTCCTGTGTGAATTCCTGAAACATAAAAAGAAAGGTGGAATTGATCAGGAAGAACAAGCTTAAAGTTTTCATTTTTCTGGCTGCCAACTGCCATGACTATGCCGAAAAGAAGTTTGCTCAAGATCATCCTCCTTGGAGACAGTGGGTATGGTTTTTTGTCCAGTTTTTACATATTTTTATGAAGTTTTTTTTGTCCCATTTAAAGGGTTTGTTCAGACAACTTTAATTTATCAAGATTAGTTATGATCATGGGTTTTCTAGGACATGTTTTTCGTTTTCTCTGATTCTTTTTTATTTTTCACCAAAAATGTGAATTTGATCTTCATTTCTCAGGGTGGGAAAGACTTCTTTGATGAATCAGTATCCTTTCATGTTATACATATCACAGATTGTGAATATCTTTTCTTTTTTTTTTTCTGACACTTTCTTGGTAAGTTAAGCAATTTAGAAGCCTGTGCTCTATTTTTGTAGTCCATTAACCGCTACTTTACCAGATATGTACATAAAAAATTTAGACCACAGTACAAAGCAACAATTGGTGCTGATTTTGTCACCAAAGAACTGCAGATTGATGACAAATTGGTCACCTTGCAAGTAAGTGAGCAGACCCAATTCTATATACATATATATTCTAAGAACATTTTTTTAAGGCATGTATCTTAGATCCTGAAACTTGAACAGATATGGGATACGGCTGGACAAGAACGGTTTCAGAGCCTAGGTGTCGCATTCTACAGAGGGGCAGATTGCTGCATTCTTGTGTATGATGTTAATATACTCAAATCATTTGAGACACTTCAAAATTGGCATGAAGAATTTCTCAAACAGGTGACACATGATGATTTGTTATGCTTCTGTATTTTTGTACATCATTCATTACATGTGTTTCTAGGTTGCTTATATGCATTTATGTTTCAGTATTCTGACTTTCTTAGGATGTATATATATCTCCAGGTAGATCCCACAAACCCTGAGACGTTCCCCTTTGTACTAATTGGTAACAAGGTGGACATAGATGGTGGAAACAGCCGCGTGGTAAGGGCATAATGGCTTATGCATACACATATATTGCAGTAACATCCTGTCTGAAAACTTTATTGCTCTTTCTAAGTTTGCAAACATTGCTTTTGTCCTGCAGGTGTCCGAGAAAACGGCTAGAGACTGGTGCATTTCCAAGGGGAACATACCTTATTTTGAGACATCAGCAAAAGAAGACTACAATGTGGATGCTGCATTCATGAGTGTAGCTGAAACCGCACTTGCCACAGATCCAGTAAACATGTAAGAAAACAGAACCCCTGGAAAATCAACCTACAGCTGATTCTTGAAATTTCTTTCTTTCTTCTGCATATCTTTCAGGCCTCATTTTTTCAGAAACCCACGATTTTCATCTGCTTAACATTAACTAATTCTTGTCTTTTTTGTTTCAGTTGGCCGCTAGACGAAGATATGCCATCCCATTGGTGAGCATGCAACTGAACAAAAGATTTTGAACTTTTCTGCAACATCCAATGTTTGAAACCATAAAATACTCGATAAAAAAGCTCATAACTCTCTAATTTTTTTTGCTGTTTGTGCAGTGATCTTCAAAGAATTCCTGAATCTATCTCTGGGACTGATCAGCCAAGAGGAGGAGGATGTGCATGCTGATAAACTAGGCAGGCCCAACATTTTACTTCGTAATATTTCAGTTGTCTGTATTGATCAAGGGCAAAGCCGATTTTGTAATAAAAGAACAAAAATCTCTCATTTATCAGTCTCATTGATCATTTAGTGGTCTATTTATTCTGCATTATCATAATGGACATTAATATTCTTTGTTTTTTAGTGCTAAAAATCCTTAAAACATTTTGTACTTGTTGCTTACAGATGCTTATATGTAAATATAGAATGGAAAGTCATTTTTATGAAAATTATCACTTGTATTTTTTTGAAAACTATTGTTCTTAATACTAAATTGTTGTACATAAAAACAATTTTGCTAGTTTTGATATGTCAAAATATCATAATATTGGATAACCAATGCCTATTACACTTATAATGAATCTACTAAGAGAAACTAAAAATGAACAAGATATTCCTTTTGTGTCAAATATATAGCTCAAATTCTTTTTTGGTATGTCTAAAAAAAAATTATTTTTGAATAATTTATTTTTCTATAACAATCCTCTTAATTAAAATAATAAAAATCATAATGTTACATCACTAACTTGAATTATAATGTTTAAGATACTAGTATGAAAAAATACACAAAACTATATTCTTTTACTTTTATTTAAAATTTCATGATGAATGAAAATAGTATATAGATACAATCTAAAACAATGCTATTAAGAAGCAAAGATTAGCAACACAACCCATCCCGCTTGGACTAGTAAACCATCAACTTATATCTAAAACTCCATAAGTTAAAAAGAAAATTATTTAAACGATAAAATCCGTTTTGCCTAACAATGGAACAATTTTTTACTTAATCATTTATACAGTGCAATAAAAATATCATCAATTATCGTAGCTTTTATTAATTGTAATAGAAAAACATTAAAAGGTTTTTGTTTAGCTCATGAGAAGGAAAAGACGAGGCAATGACTAAAGAAAAAACTTCAAAATAAAACTTTAACATGAAAATTTTATTGAAAGGCAAATTGTTATAGAGAGTTGAGAGAGAGAATATTTTTAAATTATTTCTGATAAAAATATGTACGTATGTATATTGGGATCGCATGTGTGTCGGACTTTAACGTCGGAGGTTCCTTATGAACCAAGTTTCTGCTCTGTCGCCACAATCGCGCCACCTCTTCACCAAGTTACGCCACTTCACCGACCACAAGAGCCTCCCCAATGGCAAATCCCTCCACGCCAACCTCCTCAAAACCGGCGCATTCCCCGCCTGCGCATTTCTTTCCAGCACTCTCCTCAACTTCTACGCCAAATGCCATCTCTTGCCCGAAGCCCGTCTTTTGTTCGCAGAAATCCCGAGCAAAGAGAATGCCGTTTTATGGAACGTCCTCATCAACAACTACTCTCAACTGGGCCTCGCCCATTACTCATTTTCGGCTCTCCAACTCTTCAAACAAATGCTCCGGCATCGTAGTCTCCCTAATTCCCATACTTTTGCAGGCATTTTTTCTGCTGCTGCTATTTTGGAGGACGCGGTTATGGCCCACCAGGCACATTGTTTTGTGGTGAAATTGGTTGACTCTTGTGATGTGTTTGTGTATAGCTCTATGTTGAATGTTTACGGAAAGCTGGGTTTTTTAGATGAGGGTCGTAAGGTGTTCGATGAAATGCCTGAGAGAAATTCGATCACTTGGTCTACTATGATTTCTGGTTACGCTTCGCAGAGGCTGGCGAATGAGGCTTTTGGGGTTTTCAGGGAGATGGTGTCTGGAGGAGAGGAAGACGCGAATGAGTTTGTGTTCACTAGTGTTCTGAGTGCTTTTACATCACCCGAGTTTGTGGATAAGGGGAAACAAGTTCACTGTTTAGCAATTAAGAACGGCTTGACAAAAATTGTTTCTGTGGGGAATGCTGTTGTTACTATGTACGCAAAGTGTGGGAGCTTAAGAGACGCAGTTCAGGTGTTTGAGCTTTCCACTGATAAGAATTCCATCACGTGGTCTGCAATGATTACAGGGCATGCGCAGAGCGGGGATGGTGAGAAGGCACTGGTATTGTTCAAGGAGATGCATTGTTGTGGGATGAAGCCAAGTGAGTACACCCTTGTTGGGGTGCTTAATGCTTGCAGTGATACTGAAGAAATTAATGTAGGAAAGCAGGTGCATGCATATTTGGTAAAATTGGGATTTGAGTTTCAGATGTATATTATGACTGCTTTGGTTGATATGTATGCTAAATGTGGCTTTATAGTCGATGCCCAAAAGGGGTTTGACTATCTGCATGAGGCTGATCTTGTATTGTGGACATCCATGATTGGAGGATATGTACAAAATGGAGACAATGAGAGTGCTGTTAGTTTGTATTGTAGAATGCAAATGGAAGGGATTGCTCCCAATGAGTTAACCATGGCCAGTGTGTTGAAAGCCTGTTCAAGCCTTTCAGCTTTAGAGCAAGGAAAACAGATACATGCTCACGTGGTTAAGAATGGGTTTAATCTTGAAGTTCCAATAGGAAGCGCCCTCTCAACCATGTATGCAAAGTGTGGGAGCCTTGATGATGGGTATGCTGTCTTTCGGAGGATGCCTGCCAGAGATGTGGTGTCATGGAATGCAATGATTTCTGGTCTTTCTCAAAATGGTCTTGGGATCGAAGCTCTAGACCTTTTTGAAGAGATGCAACTGGAGGGTGCAAAACCTGATTATGTTACCTTTGTAAACATTCTTTCTGCCTGTAGCCACATGGGATTGGTGGATAGAGGCTGGGAGTATTTCCAATTGATGTCCAAGAACTTTGGTGTAGTTCCAAGGGTAGAGCACTATGCCTGTATGGTTGATATATTGGGTCGTGCTGGGAAGCTCCATGAAGCGAAAGAATTTATTGAATCAGCAACTATTGATCATGGTCTCTATTTGTGGCGTATTTTATTAAGTGCTTGCCGAAACCATCGTAACTATGAGTTGGGTGCTTATGCAGGAGAGAAGTTGATGGAATTGTGCTCACAAGAATCTTCTGCTTATGTGTTGTTGTCGAGCATTTATTCAGCCTTGGGAAGATTAGATGATGTGGAACGAGTCAGAAGAATAATGAATATGAGGGGGATTAGCAAAGAGCCTGGATGTAGCTGGATTGAGCTGAAGAATCAGTTTCACGTGTTTGTTGTTGGTGACATGTTGCACCCTGAGATTAAGGACATACGTGCAGAGCTATGGAGGTTTAGCAAACTGATGAAGGAGGATGAGCATTGCCAACTGGATTATGGTTCAAGTTTAGAAGAATAGCGGTGAGCTAGTGAAGTAATGATAACTGGCTGTGTTACAAACAGAGGAATTCCCTCGTAACATCCGTCAGATGAGACTTGGAGTATGCAGATTCATTGTCATGGATAATTGTGCAAAAAGGTGTGTTTGCTGTTGCTGGGGATGCAGTGAGGAATTTGAATTTTGGGAATTTTTAAGAGTAACGTTTAATGGGAACTGCCATATTTTATGGTACCACTCTGGAAGTATTTTGTGCTACTACTTGAGGTTCAGCATTTGGCAATAATTGGAATCAATTGGTTAGCATTTACTGACACACAGCATGAAACTAAGGGCCTTTTTTTCCATCTATTGGAAATCCTATCTTGTGTACCAATGTACCATTGTGTTAAGATAATGAGACCTTCTACGTGCCTCCTCTAGTGAGCACTTTCTTTCGGTGAATATCCGTCTAATGAAATAACCATTGTAAAAGCTAAAGATGAATGCCCAGCACTCTCGGACTGATCTTCTTGCTGCAAGAAAAGCAAGCTAGGACTGCTGGAATGGGGGGAATGGAAAACCAAAGGTAAGGAAAATAGAGGTTGCTGATTGCAGTGTAGAGTCTATGCCCGTCCTTTCTTCCTAGCAGTATGGTTATCTATATGCATGGAATCAAGAAATTGCCTGGAAATCTGGTGGAAGAAAAAGGATTCAACGTATACGCAATAGATTGTGGCAGTGGTGATGGTGTCGAACTTTTATTACATTCTCAGCCAAGAAGTTTTCGAGTGAAATCCTCTGAAAATCTGTGCTAGAAACATTAGACCCATTTTTTGCAGGGCTACACATTTTAGTTCTCTAGAAGTTAATGTTGTTGACATTAAACTCATTTTCACATGGCTAAGCAAATAAATTCAAATCTATTTTGTGAAGTCTCAAATACAAATGTATGATGAATAAATTCATACTTCTTTAATATCGGTTTCCTTTACATTTTAGCTTCACTAAAATTTACAAATTAATTATTCTATTAGTAAAAATTCATATTATATTAAAATTTACTGAAGTATTAATTTATCAAATTTTATTTCATGTGCAAAGACAAAAGCTTTTGGGTTTTTACTAGCTTTCGTAAAATTCCTTAGTCTAATTTAAATTAATTACATACATGAACATGAAAAATGACAAAAATATCTACTCATTTTAGTGGCTACCATAATAATACGGATATACACAAATACTCAAACCCAAATATAATTAATTAAATAAAAATAACCCTAAAACTCCACAAGCCCGAAAAGAACAGCTCCCCACGTGCCTGCCTCCACACAAATACTGAAACACACATTTTTTTCAAGAATTTCCTCCTTTCAACTCAATTCTTGATTTTGTCATTGTCTTGTTGCCGTGTACCTTGAGGGGAGGGGTTGGAACAAACAATGGCTTTCTCTCAGACTTTGCAGTCTCCATCTGTTTCTCGCTGGAACAAATTTTCAAGCCCAGCTAGATTTTTCTCTTTCTCTTCTTCTTCTTCTTCTGTTTCTTTCCGATTTTCCCCTTCATTTCTCAACCACAAGAAACCCCTTTTGTCAATCAGGTCAGCCTCTGTGGAAGGTACGACTTTTTACCTTTGTACATATGGTATCGTATGAGCTACTCTGATTTCTTGCATTTTCTTTTTAAACTTTAGAGGATATGTTGGGCAGCTCCAAGATTTAAGTGAGAAATGATCTTTTTTTCTTATTTTTATTTTTTTGGTTGTTGCTTTTGTATTTTATCTGTAGTGGTTAGCTGTAGAAATCATGTTCTGTTGGATGTAAAAATAAGGTGATATTAGTAAAGGGCAGCTGAAAAGGGTTAAATCAACTGAGAAAAAATGTTACTATGAAGCCTTGAGAAAGAAAATTGTATCTTTTGGTGTAGTTGAAAGTCGTTCTTTTGGTGTAGTGAGGAGCCCAAGTTAGGATGTTGGATATGTAATGCTATTTTACCTTTGTTTCTTCACTGGTGTATTCTATTTTGATATTGGAGATAAAAGATTGAGGTTTTTAATTTTTTTTCTTTATTAATGGACTTTCCTAAGTATCCCATTTTTCCTCCATCTCTAATTGTGTCAAATTTAATGAAGCAGTGTCTGTTACCCATTATTCTTGAGCATAGACCTAATACATATTTACTTGATTTACCATTGGATTTCGATATAAAATTCTTTCTTGATGGTTTATCGAGATTGTTCGAAGTCTCTTCTGCATTTTGCCTCTAATGATATTTGGACTACACTCAATTCTCCATCTTTATGAAGGATCATAGGATAAAATTCTTTATATTCTTGGCTTTTTGATCTTGCTGTGTTATATCTATTGTCTGGTTAGTGAAGTTTAAAAACTGATGATCAGCAATATTTTCCCTGAAAATGAAGATTCTTTCAACACTCACATACCTGTATAACCAAATCTAGATTAAATAATGAGTATCTAGTTGAGAACTAGAATGAAATACAAAAAGGATAAAAGTGCACTCAAAAACCAGTTCAATCCTTCTAATTCCACAATCTATTTTCTTAAATTTGAATATTTAAGATTTTCTGTGCTTTAATGTATCATGTTTACTACCCTCTGCCTCACTATATATGCCAAATAATGATTGGCTATGTTGGTATTAATAAATCACAATCGAATTCCATGCTAAGATATTCAATAAATCCATTCACTTCCCAAAATGTGAGTACATAGGATGGAATGGAATTTTGGTAGTTGATTCATCTGAAAAGTCTGGAAATTTATTGTCGAAGAAACGAGTGTAAATATCATAATGCAATGACCATTTAATATGCCACTTATTATGTAGGACATACCACATGCCTTTTTGTGATGCTTTCAGTGGTATGTGGGAATAAAGTTATGATTGTAAGTACGCTAATTTGCTTGATTTGAACCTTGGGGCATTCATTTGAGTTTATTTGTCACCTTTGGTATGCTGTAGCACCATCAGCGGCTGGAGGACTCGCGCCTGCTGTTGCCTTGACAGACAATGCGCTGAGGCACTTAAATAAGATGAGATCTGAGCGAAGTGAAGATCTGTGTCTTAGAATTGGTGTCAAACAAGGTGGATGCTCGGGCTTGTCTTACACTATGGAGTTTGAGAGCAAAGAAAAAGCTAGACCTGATGATTCTGTTATGGAATACAATGGTTTTGTTATAGGTATAATTGCATGTCTTTTTTGTTTATAAGGTATTTTCAGTGATATAAGATAAAGATTAATCACATATGTGAAACCTAAGCTTTTAAAAGAGAATAAGCTAGTCCCCAAACTTCTAGTTTGGTCCCCAAGAATGGATTTTGTCACAATGAGGTCTTTTGGCTATTTTTGTCTATAAATGAGCATTAATGGTCAATTTGTGCATATGAGGGCGATAATTTAAGACAACATCTTGTAATTTGTTCCTAATAGAAATTTAAATGCTTTTGCAAATGCCTTCATGCATATAAACGTTTTGAGGAATTAAATGCAAATACTTGGCTGTTTATGTTACATGCCATTGTTCTTTGCTACATGCATATGGTGATTACTCATGGCATATTGATCTGCCTAGTAACATAAATAGAGGAAAAGAACCAAGTTGACTCAAAATCCATTGGGGGCAAACCATTGAAAAATAAAAATATTAGAATGAAAGGTAGTCTTCTTGACAACTTAAGGACCCGTAGTGTTATTGCCCGCAGCTAAATTTTTGTCAGGTTGCTTTTATACATTTTTCCTTTGAGCACATTGGTTGTATTTGAGCTGAATCAGTAGTGGTTTAGTAAGCGAAATTGGACATGGGAGTTGCATTGATGAACTATATCATGAGCCAAGATTCTTTGTCACAATAGTCCTTCTCAATAGTAAGACCTACTGCTTCCTCAAAGAATAGGACTAAGCATTTCCTCTGGCTCTGATACTTAGAAATGGAGATTGATTGATGATCATACACTTTTAACAAGCAGATCATACACTTTTAACAAGCAAAACTGAACCTGATTTAGTTTTTAGAAGCTCACCCTTTCCTATATTTTTGGTTCTGTTATTCTAAGGCTGACAGAAAGAGAGATGGAACTTAAATCCCCACTTACTCTTGAATCATTGTATATGTTTTATGACCTAAACAATTTCAAAAGGATAAGTTAATGTAATTGGCGTACTTTTGATACAAAAGATCTTGAAAATGCAAGTTGTTCGATGTAGCACTTGAGCATCAGCTTTGCAAATGCCAGCCATTGTAGTGTGTATTCAGTAAAAGTTGCTTTCATATCTTGGAGAATGTCTTAGTGCAACCTGATCCTGCTTCATTTGAGTTCAATGCTAATTAAGGCAATTAGTGTATAGAAGTTAAAGATGGTGATTCAGCCTTATAGGCATTCAGGCTAGGCTGTGCATATTTCACTGAGTTACCCTCATCAAGTTGTTGACATTCTGCTGCTATCCCTGACCATGCAGTTTGTGATCCCAAAAGCCTTCTCTTTCTTTATGGTATGCAACTGGACTACAGCGATGCACTCATTGGGGGAGGCTTTAACTTCAAGAACCCAAATGCTACTCAAACGTGTGGTTGTGGTAAATCATTTGCTGCAGAGATGTGAATGTTGCTTACACAACAATTGAATATAGAATCTGTATACAGCATGATACCATGGTTGAAATGATAATGTACTCGAACTCTTTATGCTGGTACCAATTTGTAGAAATAGTTTGATTCAAATTTAGAGTTAGTGGATGTATTGGTTGTGCTGCTGAATTATCATTTTTGTTGCATCCAACTAATTTAAACTCTTGATTCCGATTGATCATATCCAAGAATCTGGATAAATGCCACATGCATTTGAATTTGACGGTATTGTAGTGCCTGAACACTTAAATTGCAAATCAGTAAATGTGGCTGCTGCTGCTAATTTGTTCATAGTTTCACTTGATGTTAGCATAAACTATGAAATAGCAGGATTGCCTCTCTTGCTAGGATTCGGCAGCCATTGTTTATATAATTATCCTTGTTCTATGTTCTATTTCTTTTTATGCATCAAAGTATTTTGCTTCAGAGAAGTATACCATATCATTATGGATACCCCTGTTTTAGAAAAATACAACCCTTAAGATTTCCTTATTGGGTGAAATATCCAATTATTTGGAAGAAGTAATTACCTATTTAATTAGGAGAACCGCAAGCATTATTTAACTTAATTTCCTTGTTCGATAGTCATCTTCCCCTTGTTTAGATATTCTAAATATGTTGGGTTTACATAGATGATGGTTTAAATCAACTCTCATTAAAGATTATTTAGCTGATTGAATTGGTTTCCATTCTTGATTAATGTCTTTACTAGTGATTTAGTCCATCCTAAATCCAATCCAATCAGTGTTGCACCATTTAGGCTTGTTGGAGTGATACATTCATACAAGCACTTGGGCTAGTTCATTGAACTGAGAAACTTAGATTCATATCATTAATCTTGAGTAGATATAAAATTTTAAACTTTCAAGTGATGTTTTCAAATTGATTCATTTACAAGTTCTGTCCCTACCATCTGCATACAAGGCAACTAAAATGAGGAGAATCTTCAAGAAAAAGGATTACAGTATGGTTATCAATGCCACAAGTAATGTGCGTTTGCACTGAACATACCTCGCGTTATCCCTTTATTTGGCTAGCTAACTGGCATACATAATCTTTTCAAAAAATTAAAAAAAACTGGCATATGTACTTCCCAGCAGAAAAACACATCAATACCACAATGTCACATAGAAAGATGAGAAAGTGCAAAGTTAAAACTCCAGACAGCATAATGAAACTAACACAGGAATAACAATCCACCAGCATGCAAACATACATTTGTGACCATTAGGTCTCGTTGCTTAAACAGAAGACTACAACAGGAGATACGCTTGTCTATTATACCAAATTCTGCATCATCCACAATGCTAAGGTGGATGGATGTGTATTAAAATTGCAGTAAAAGTTTAAAAACAGAAAAACAAAAAAAGGGAACCTTGCATAAATATTGTCAGGACTTTCTCCTCTTGTTTGTTTTGGAACTATGGTCATGTTTATTTCTCTTCTTTTCACTCTTTTGGTTTTCTAATTGTTTCACGTGCTTCTCAACCTTAGTTCTATCAGATTTTATGCTAATCAGACCACCAGAGATAACCTTCCCACTGCCACTTTGCAAAGCATTCTCAAAATCAGCTTCTTTATCGACGATGGCGTACTGTTGAAGGAGATCTGGGTTCAGCACACCCTCTAGCTTGGATTTCATGTCATCCTGAATACAGTCTCGAGTAAGCCCAGATTGTTTAATAAGAGAAAAAAATATAATAGAAGAATAATAGTAAAAAATGTTGGCAAACCTCGACTTGTTTTGCTGCATTGTTCAGATCGTCGTCCACAGATACTGGATGAGGTTCCATTGCAATCTGAAACAAAGAGATCAGGTAAAGAAAACCCAAAAAAAAAAGAAAAAGATTTGAACTCCATACAGTATTTTAGTAGTTCACTTACATCTTTTAGGCGAGAAACAGTTGAATGAGTCTCTTTTGATGCAATACCACTTAAGTATTTGTAAAACTTCTTCATGACTTTCATATATAAAGACAATATCTGCTGCCTTTCCAACTTCATCTCTTCCTACAGACCAAACGAGCATAGCAAAAAGTGATCAAAGATCCAAGTGCTCCCAGGTAGATCAAAAAATTTCCAAACCACAGACTCATGCTTGCATTATGCCTCAGAAATTAGACTTCACAGTGACATGCATAGGTCTTTAAACACTAAAATCAATTTGTGAAATCTGGACTCTTATCAAGGGAATTATGATACAAAACCCCGACTGTCAAATCATTTTGTAGACAGAAAACTCCAAAATATGTGGTGGCTTTGATGTGGATTGCATGAACAACCGAGTTTGCTAATGGTTTATGGATGATTTCCATGGAAATGAAGCAAATTTAGTTGGATTCTAGGGCTTTGGGAGCTGATGGAGCTTTTCTGAGTTTTTGGAGCATGTCTACAGCACTGGTGAACGGTAGCTAAGATTTAGGCTGAAGAATAAGGATGAGTTTACCCTCAAAAGGGTCAGGAGCAATTGACAAAGATTCACAAAGTACAATTTCAAATTCTCAGTTATATTCATCTTATAAAGGTGAAAGCTACATGCTTGTCTTGTTAGGAAACTCAATAGATTAGCAAGTTATCAATATGGACAAGGACTCTAGAAACCTAATCGAAGACCGGGATCAAGGGATATTTATCCATGTCCATACCATGAATTAATAAAGATAAAAATACAGGTTAATTACACCATCCCCCCTTTTAATTAGGGTAATTCCCAACTCCCCTGGAAAACAAAAAATTACAATGACCTTCCCTCTAACTAATGGTCATTAGTCAATGGTGATGGCACCTGTAAAATGTCCAAAATGCCCTTTTATAAAATATTGAACAAATCAGAAAAAAAATTAACATATTCCACCCTTCCGCTCTTCACTACTTGTTTGCATAATTACCAACTCCTTCCTTCTTATTTCTGAAAAGTCAATTTTGCCCTCAAGTGTGTTAACTTTAGGTGACGCTACTACACCACCCTCCCCTGCTAGTTGGCATAATTACCAACTCCTCCATCACTATCATGAAAAATTAAATTTTGACTTCAAATGTATTAATCTTGGCAGAAGCTCTTTGGAATCCAATGCTTTCGTCCCCTCCCTCTCTCCCCCTCTCTTTCTCTTCTCAACACAAATTATGTTAGCCATTTCCAACCCCCATTTTTAACCGTAAGCACTATTCAGTCAGCTCCTTGATGTACGACCCTTTGATTGGTTTGTAGTTTAGATAAAATATTGTTTTTCTTGATTTAGAGAGAGGTTTATGAAACCGTCAAGCAACCAAATTATTGGGAGGATTATTGTGACTCTTCTTAGGGGGTGTCCCGAGAATGCATTTAGGGGTGTTCAGTTCTGTAAACTGATCAAACCGAATCAAAATCAAAAATTCAATACGTATCGAAACCAAACAGAAAAATTTGATTACGATTCAGTGTTCAGTTTTCATTTTTACAAAAATTTGGTATTTGATTTGGTTTCGATTTTTGGTTTTGGTTTACCGAACCATACCGAATACCGAATTATTAATTATATAGATTTTTTTATATTATTATTTATTATTTACTTACCAAAATTAAAAAATAAAAAATAAAAATATAATTATGACTGTAATATTTAAATTGTTTACTATTTTTTTATTTTGTTTAAAAAATACGGTTTACCGAATACCAAACCGAAATACCGAAAAAAGATTCAGTAATAACCAAACCGAACTGATTATTTTGGTTGGGTATTCGATATGCCATTTTGGCGTGTACCGAATTTTCGATTTGGTTCGGTTCAGTTGGATTTTACTGAATGAGCACCCCTAAGTGCATTTGCGTCTTTTCGCAACTATTGATTGCCAAAACCGGATTACTTCATTTTGGCACAATGCATGTTGATTGTAATGATTTGTTAGATAACTTATGCAGATAATTGTAAGATATTTTGATGAACTATACGTTAAAGCATGCTACTCATGCCTCCATAATTTTTTTAATGCTACTTGTAGAGCAATCAATTGCAATATCATAAACCTTAAAAAATATAGTAAACTGGGGATGCCCACATTTGCCATCTTTTGTCAGATATGCGGGTGAAGAAACTAGGGAAAAAACAAGTACCTCAATACAGGAGATATCTTTTCCCTGCAAGCCCATGCAGAGCAAAACAGAAGCCTGGGCATACGACAGTGTCACTGGAATCTTCTCCCAGAAGTATGCACGGGCAAGATCATCCACAAAATCTTCAGTCTGCAACATGCGAAATGATTTACAAATTACCCTCACAACTCACCAGGCAAGGAATATCAAAATGCAGGATTGTCAAAAACTAGTAAATTGTAGGAAAGAAGAAAAATATTAAGGCCAGCTTCACATCCAATCCCCATCTTGCTTAATGTTATGAAGATTAGTAAGAAAAAATTAAAAAAGAAAATTTGATCACCTCTGGCAACTTAAAAAATATAGGAAGATTCCACCAATAAGTAAACCATAGTATTCCACAAAGACAAAATGATTGTTTACCTGTAATACACGATTAACGAGATGATTACCAACCTAAGTTTCACTTCATTGTTTCCTCTGTGCTCTCAGTGTTGAAATATCATAGGAACAGAAGTGGTTTGCTTCAAATTTCTAAGGTTGGCATCCAATAACGGCAACCTCCTTGCTAGATACAGTTAGGGGGAGATGTGTTCCAGATGAATTGGATATCTCAGTGACTTATGTCTTATCTACGAAAGGCTAATTAAGATGGTTGGCTTTCCATAAGTCTTATCACTAATGCTTCACTGAAAATGGTTCTGAGGACTATGCTTGGAAAGTTATAGAATTCCAAGAGCACTAGAAGGTGACTTTATTTGCCGTCAGTGACATCTTGGATTAGTACATCTGCCCACAGATTTAGAGCACATTCCCCCAGAATGTATCGAATATGTTCAACAGGAATCAGCAAAGAAAATAGTAAAAAGAAACAAAAAGCCAATATATCCTCTGGAAAAATGCTGTTAAATTTTAGCAATTATAATGACTGCCTAACAGAATAGTGTGGCCATTGCACTCACTATTGTAGGAATACCATAAATGATACAAGGTAAAGGTAACTGCAGGTTAAGATGGGGCCAATGTTGAGGAGAGTGGTACATAGAACAACAATATTAAGTTTAGTTGCTGTGCATGGCCTGTGAGGGGGAAAAGAAAAGTTTTGATAACTTAGATAAAACCATGAATAAATCAAACAAGTCTTGTCCAATTGTTATTGCTGTTTTCAAAGAGTTAATGGACCAACATTCTTCGAAGAATGATTTTCTAGTTGTTTGTCAATGCGCTTGCTCTAAGTTGTACACTGATGACATTTTTTTACCTCAAATAAGTCCAAATTAGATATCAAAGTGATTACTACCTGCATACTTCACTTGCAATAGGTCATGGTGTTTTCTCTTCAACATTGACTATCAGGCAAAAATGCATTTTTTGTCCTATAACTTGGCTTGCTTTCACTGTTGGTTCTTTAAAATGCGGGTGTGCAAATTAACATACATCGTCTTTTTTTTGGCACATTTACTCCAATTTCACCGGAAATTCCAAATCAGTCAAAAAATCATGTGTCGGGCACGCGACTCCAAAATTGAGGACTTTGTAGTTTTGGAGGGAAAATCAGTCAATTTTCCCGTGGCATGCCAAGTGAGCCACTTTGGAGGGAAGATTTTATAATTTTTTTTATTTCTCTCCCTTTTTTTTCTCCACTTTACCATTTTTCCTTTCTCCTTATGTTTCTTTCTTTTCTTACCACTGCCGCTTTTAGCCATTGTTGCTGCACCATGCCAGCAACAACAGTATTTCATATTTTAGCATTAAAATTATGAAACTAATAGACACTTTTGAATATTTATAGGTTTATTGGCAGAGATCTCAAGGTGGTGGCCGTGCTGAGGCAACGGTGGTAGAGGGGGCAATCCTATGCAACAAGAAAGAGAGAAGACAAATTTTTGGGGTCAGGGAATAAAAGAAAACAAAATAGAAAGAAAAAGGGAGAGAAAAAGAAAAGGAAAATGGGAGAAAAGAGGGAAAAAAACAAAAAAGATGAAGAAAATAGATTTAAATTAATTATTTTTAAATCCTCATTAAATTAGTTATTTACTTAATAATACTGTATTCAGTTATTTAATTAATTATTTTCATATTTAAGTGATTTAAAGAAAGAGAAATTCTCTCTTCAAAATGGGTCCACTTGACATGGCATAAGCAAATTGGCTAATTTCCCATCTAAAGCCACAAAATCCTCAATTTTTTGGAGTCATGTGCCCGACACATCGCTTTTTCCCCGCTGATTTTGAATTTTCCAGCGAAATTGGACTAAATGTGCCGAAATTGAAAGTCACTATATAAAAATTGCCACCCCCATTTTAAAGGACCAAAAGTCATATAGGCAAAATTACAAGACCAAAAATGCAATTTTGCCTTCACTGTTGCGAACCCTTAATTATCAGGCACTGCATGCACAGAGTGGTTTTGTGTCGGGAAGGAGCATTTCTGATAACATTCTACTCGCACAAGAGAAGGTGCATGTGATTGATAATAAATGCAAAGATGGCAATATCTTGATTAAATTAGATGTGACTAAAGCCTATGATCAGTGAATTTGGAATTTTTTATACTCGGTCTATAAAAGTTAGGATTCCCCACACACTGGATTCAACTAGTACAGAATTGGGTGGAAAATGTATGGTTTTCTATTTTGGTAAATGGGACTTTTGCGGGTTTTTTACAATCATCAAGAGGGCTGCATCAGGGTGGCCTGCTTTCCCTGCGCTGTTTATATTAGCCTCGGAGGTATTATCAAGAGGGTTGCATTCATTAATTGCTCAGTCCTCGTGTATTTGCTTCGGGTGGTCCCTTGATCTCTCATTTAGCCTATGCGGATGACACTATAATTTTCAATTAAGGCTAATGAGAATGGTCTAAATCGATTGATGGATTTGTTGAATGCATATGAGCATGCTTCAGGCCAGCTGATTAATACGGAGAAAAGTTTTTTTCATTGTTGGCAAGAGAATCTCTTTTGCACAATTCCATCTTATTATGCGGATAACTCGCTTTGTGCTTAAGAAACTGCCTATGATATACTTAGGGCATTTCTCTATACGGGAAGGAAGAAAAAAATCTTTTGAAGACCTGGTGGCTAAAATCAAAAAAAGATTGCAGGATTGGGATCGGATCTCTCTCGGCTGGGGGTAGGTTGACATTGATCAAATCAGTTTTAAGCTCCATGCCTATGTTCCTACTAAAGGTTCCTCACCATCCTAAAACTGTGTTATTGCAATTGCAACAGTTATTTGCTCTATTTTTTTGGGATCAAATAAGGGTAACTCTAGAATTTATTGGACGTCATGGTCCAAGTTGCTATTCTCAGGACGAAGGGGGAATTGGTGTTCGCTCATTAGATGATGTAGCTCAAGCATATGGATACAAACTCTGGTGGAAGATGAGAACAGAATCTTCACTTTGGTCTTTCTTCATGAAACAAAAATATTGCAAAAGGAAGCTCCCATCCATGCTAAAGTCACTTTGAATAACTAACTCTTTCACATGGAAACGGATGGCAAAATTTAGGGACAGAGCTGAATCGAATATTTTCTGGTAACTTGGCTCAGGTAATGTTTTGTTTTGGAGTGAATATTTCCCAGATAAGTCTCCCATCCAATGCCGGGATCCTGCCGCATTGAGCAAAGTTTTACCGGATCCTTTGGTGCATCAGATATGTAGTATTCCAATTGATTCTACAAAGGCTGATATGGCTTGATGGAAGCTATCACTGAAGGGAGATTTTACACTGAAGTCAGCCTGGGAATCTATTCGGATAGCCAAAACTAAACAACTTATCTTTTCAGATATATGGAACCACTCCTTGACTTCCTACTATGTCAATCTTCGCTTGAAGGCTTCTCAATTGCTGGATTCCAGTTGATTATCACATGATGCAGCGAGATTTTTTTAACTTCCATCTCGGTGTCAATGCTGTGCGGCAGAGGAAACTCTTGAGCATGTTTTCTTGCACAGTCAAATTGCTCAGTCGCTATGGACATTTTTGGACCGCTTTTTAATTTGCATATTCCTCAAATCAATCACTTCCAGATTATGATTCAATTTTGGAGGACATCTATAGGTGGTGGCAACAAAGACCATGTTCATTCTATCATACCTTTTTTTATCCTATGCTTTATTTGGATAAAGAGGAACGACTCCAAGCATAAAGTAACTACCTTTTCTGAGCAGCGGATTAAGCATGGTATTATTTTTCATCTTTCATTGGTTAAGAAGCTGAATTGGAAAGGAGATTGGATGGCTGCTTCAAGTTTGGGGTTTTCTGTCCCATTAATCCAACCTATTCCTATAATCCACAAGGTGATATGGCATAGACCCCAGCAAGGTTGGATAAAACTCAATGCAGACAGGACTAGTAAGGGAACCTAGGACCATCCTAAATTGGTGGTGTTCTTCAGATTGTGAAGGAAATGTCATTTTGGCCCAACACGAGTTTACTGGGGAGGCATTGAATATGATGACTGAGCTTAAGGCACTGGTTAGGGGACTTTCTCTTTGTAAGAATCAAGAGATTTGAGTAGAGTTAGATTCTCGAGTTGTCATACAACTCTTGCATCAAACCACTCCTGGGAATTGGACGCTCCAGCACTCACTGATGCAGCTGCGCTCCTTTGATCTATGACTACTAAAGTGACACATATCTACAGTGAAGGAAATCAAGTTACAGACAAGCTTGCTAATTTAGCTTGTGAGGATCAGACACAAAAAATCTTCTTTCCTACACAGATTCCACGCCCTATTAGAGGACTAGTTCACATAGATAGATTAAATTTTCCTACTTTTCGCTTTAAAATGTAAGGGAGCAGTACTCCTTGTTTACTTTGAGTTCACTTTTAATCGTTGTAAAACCCAGTAGTATGTGGAACATCTTCTCATGAGACCATAAGAATGTGAACACATCATTGTCAAGGTTAAAAGTGAGATTCAATGATCTTCTTATAAGACCTATTACCTCTTTTGGGACCAAATATTTTGTTATTAAGAAACAAGGTCCACATAAATTAAGTTTGGCTGGAAAGAGAATATTAAAATCGTAGTTACCCTGAACAAAGGTTAATCTCTTCAAGGAACAGACTCAGAATTGCAAATTATGACAGGCTACATATTGCGGTATGGTGGGCGGTAGGTTTCCTCAGATCTCCCGGCTTAAACAAAGTTTCTTGATTTGGAGGAAGCAAGTATACAGGCAAAATCATGTATGTAGAAATGAAAGATAAAGTGATGAGAATTTTACAAATAGTAAATTGACTTCCAAAAAGAAATCAATCTGAGATAAAACATGAATTAGTTTTGAGCTAGGACATATATATAGCAAAGAAGTTCCTTACTTGCAACATTGTTGGAAAATAGATAGCACTATGTGCACAATCTGCTTAGTAACCCAGATTCAGGAATTATGACAACCCTGGTTAAGAGGGGCAGTTAAACAAGGAGAGACTATGAATTGAGAATACATTGGATTGGTTAAAGTTGCACCTATTGAAGATGAATTGCACGTAAACTGATTTACATGGTTTGATAACATTTGACAAAGGCCATGATGCACCAAACAGCAAAAAGTGATAATTTTAGTCAATTTGAAGGGAGTGGGTTCAAGCTAAAATTATATGAATTGCAGTTATAATTAGGGATATCAGTGTTTATTATTTAGCTAGGTAGATGACTGTTGAAAGAGACATTAAAAAAAGAGAATCCATACAATTTACCTCCAAAAAATTTTGCAATACAGCTCTGTGAGGTTGAATTGGTCTAACTGCAGCATAGGACTTCTGTTTTGCAGGTTCTGATCATATCATATGTATGCATATTTTTCCAATATCTGCACTATACCTAATTTCTCTTGTTTTTAATATCTTTGCCTACTTTAACTGTATCTTCCTATTTCTCAAGACTTATAAATTTAAAAAGTCAAAATGCCGACCACAAGGATGATAGTGCTTACTACCATCCAATTTCAATGAGAAACTTCTGACTTCCCTTTAACCATGTAAAAAGAATAAGAAACTGGCATAAAGAAACTGGACAGGCAACTCTGATGTACACAAGCTTGGTAGGTAGGAATTAATTTTCTCCATACCTGAAGAATTTATTGCTCAAAATACCAGCATCCTACAAACTTCTTCCTGATCAATGATATGAACAGCCCAATTCTAAAGAGATAAGGTATGCTGGGTGCTTCCAAGGCTGTGAAGTCGGCCTAAACCCTTACCATGAGCTCAATGCCCCCATATCCAAAAAATTCCAATTGAGGCACCAGTATGCTTTACATTATCTTGGCTATGGTACTTCATGGAACTGGCGCATCATCATGGTGTTCAAGGGTGACTAATCAAAACCATACTACCCAGTAGAAAATATCATCAAGAACTTAGAAATACTATTTCTTTTCACTTAGTAACAAGAAGCCATATATTAGCCAATAAATTTGCCCCTAAAAACTTACAAACATTACTTGTTCTGCCCCTAGTACCGACAAGTCAATTTTTTCACCAATAACGAGCACTGACCACATCCCAGTTCCTTTTGAAGATTGCACAGACTTTTGATTGGGCTTTAAATGTAATATAAAATCTACACACTTTATTCTACTATTTTCCCTACCAAAACTTTTATAAGAATCCATTTTGTAAATTAAAACATAGAGCAAGATTAATTATATATAACCTACTTTAAGAAATGGATTTGTCTTCAAGATGAGAAGCCATAGCCGCATAGACTATTAATGTCTGAGAATATTTTCAACAATGACAAATGAAATTATATTATCATTAATGTGAGATCATACCATATGATAGTCAGCAAGATTATTTGTATATGCTTCCAGTTGCTCCATAGCATAGGATGATAGTGTTTCACTAATTGAATTTAAATATCCACTGGAAGAGGACAAGGCAGTGTCCACCTCTGAGAGGTTGATCTTTGGATCCAAAATACTGCAAAATCCAGGAGCATAAAAATACTGAAGAATGATTTTGAAAGATGACAAAGCCAAAGACCACAGTCATACCTCATCGCAAGCTTGTATTCCATTTGACGGAATGCACGAGCCAAAAATTTAGTGAACTTCTTCCTGAACACTGATAACAGTGTGAAGAGGATAAATTTTTCATCCAAAAAAATTTAAACTCAAACTCTGAATGAAGCGACTCTCATGAAAGTGAATTGGACAAACCTTGATAAAAGGGGCTGATAAAGCCCAACTGATCCGATCCACTAGATTCAATATCATCATTATTTAATGGCTTCAGAACCATGCAAGTGTGCTCGCCAGTCACACCACTCTGATTATTGAAATGACAAATCAATTCATAAGCTAATCTATCTTCACGTTTAGAAAGAAATAAACAATAAATAAATGGGAAACGATGAAGATCAACAACCCAAAAATAAAAAAGTTACAATCTTAACTGGAACATGGCTAATGTAGAATGGAGCAAAATTATGTTTCCTCCAGAAGCGGAAAAGGTCCAGAGTAAGCCCAAAAGAGACTCCAAGGTAATGGAGCTTTTCTGGTCTCCGCTCACGAAGAGGTACAAGAAGCGGAGGAAGATCAGTTCTTGGCTTTATATTTTCTTCAAGCAGAGATGCCTGCAGCCATTGTGACTTTTAGAGCCGGTCACAAGAGAGGCAATAAAATGATTATTGCTAGCAAGAAGTTCAATAACTATGAGTCTCGCCAAATATTTCGCTACTCTAATTATTTGAGAAAACAAATTCACAAGGTCAGCACCCCTTCAGCAGTATTCTAATACTTCCCTTTTTTTAGTCAATAGTCTCCTTTTAGTGATCGTTTGTGTCTATTTGTGCACATGTGCAATTTCCTTTCTTCTGTAGTATCAACAAAAGATTCAGACAAGTTACTAGCTAGCATATGCAAAATTGCAAATGATCACATTCCTAAGAGCACAGATGAGAAAGCAGATTTTAATAAATGATGACATGAGGTGTGCATCCTCCTCACAAGAACAATAAAGAAAAAGAGCTAAAAGTCCGAAAGGTAAACCAAATATATGAGCATGTGACCAAAGAAACTATGAAATGGACCTTCTCTGCAGCCTCAATGACTCTGACTTGAGAATTCTCTGGAAATTCTTCAACATCTAATTCAGAGATTGGAGTCAGTTGACCCTCAAAGTACCTGCAAGCAGCAAAATTTTACGGTCACAAGCCCAACGAATTTTATTATTAATTGTGATTTGCAAGCTTATGATTGATTTACACCCTCAAATAAGAGGTAGAAAAATGAAATAGACATTCCTTCTTACACCTTAAATATTGCCCCAATATGTATGCTATCAGTACTACCAAGAAGATAAAATATCTAGCTTGACCTTTGTGCTCCCTTTAGATCTACGATTTAGCAAGCAACTAAAAGGGAAAGCTAAATCAATGAAAACCAATTTTCCATCACCTTCTAAAAATACAATTAATCATTTGAAAAACCTTGAATAACAATTCAATATCATTGAAAAAGAACTGAGATGAATGCCCTCATTAAAAGAATATCTCTGATGATATTATATATGCAAGTGTTCCCCTTCGTATTTTCCTTTGAAACCAAATGAAGGAAACATTTCCCACAACGATTTCCTCACTTAAATCCAAGATTCAACAGAGCTTTTAGTTACTCATGAAAACCTTAGAAACCCAATGGTAATGCAAGAGACTCAAGAAAAGTCCCCAAAAAGGCTGACATCACCCCATAGGTGTTGCATGCCCATAGATGTTAATAACTCATGAAGTTTGTCTCTTTTTATTCATTTTAGAGACCCGCATGAGAAGAAAGACAAGCCTTGGGAAAAAAATAAGCATACCTTGTCAAAAGTTCAACAGCAGCCGAACCATATCCAAGCTGCAATATTCGAAAAATGTTGTTGAGGGAGGGGATCAAGAAATACTTTTCAAGCTTTTAGTGAAAATTAACACAAGTATTACCCTCATTGCACTTGGATGTGTGGCAATGCGTACAATGCGAGCACCTGAAAGACTTGGGAAAACTGTATCCCTGAACTGTTCGCAAAATTTCCAGGGTATCTGATCTCCAAACGGCTGACGACCATCACTTAAGCTCTTCATAGCAGATTTACGAGAAATTTGTCCCTCGAAGGAGATCTACGCATAAGTTCATGAAAGATATTATCACCAGTATGATCAAGACCATTCTTTCGAATTTTAGAGAATTACATCTCGGTATGCTGTTTGAGACAGCTAAATTGTCAAAAACCCAATAAAATCCAGAAGAACATGGCAAACAATGAAAATGTAATTATTATTACTTTTAAAAATGATGCTATAAAGCAACAAAAATTATCAAAAAAGAGGTTGCACCCAGCTGATTTTTTTCATTTTTTTCAAGGTAAGATTGCATCTTAGGAATCAAATTGCTTCAGTCACACCAAAGACTACTGTTGCCTATCCATTTTAGGAAACATCTGGTTCTAAACCAATACCTCTACTGGACTATATCAAAATCCAAACACATCAAAATTATGAGAAGACACGGTTATCATCTAAGTTGGGGAAAAAAAATGAAACAACATACTTTTAAGGCATACACAAACAAAAAACGGAAAACAAAATAAAAAAGTGAACAATAACTAAATAAACAAAATTTAAGCATCATACTTAATGATAGCAAAACCCACACCATACATGTTGAAAACTAACCATAATCAATGCTTCTATAACTTACTACAGGGAAAGGGCAATGGCCAGTGTCTACACCACATTAGATGAAAGAGCATTTATTATTTGCACAAACTTCATTATTATAGCATCTACTACCATGAATGCTCCCTTGTCGCTGCTAACAAGTAAACTTGACTACTTTTTCATTTCAAACAATTAATAATTTAGTTAACTAATTAAGAAGTAAATGGATATTATTAATGACATAACAACTTTTAAATTTGAAAGTTTTACCAAAACTTTCAAAAATTAATACAATAAGATACAGGATTTCAAGCACCTTGACCTAGTATTGTAGCAAATAGAGAATTGATTTTTAGACAGTTTGGGTATCACTTAACGGACAAGAAAACACTCTATTTATGTCACATAAGAGAAAGCATACCTGGATTACACACAGAATATCAGGAAGATGATTTTTGGACTCGTCAACAGGACCTGTAGAATGATGAGTAAATATACTACCAGTAGCAAAGTAGGTTAAAAAATTAATATTAACAGAAATCATCTATACCAAGTAGCACAAACAAGTGGTGGGCTGGAGCATCAGCCATCAATTGCAAATCATTGGGAGAATTCTTGTAGTGAGAAGCAACAAAGAGAGCCATCATCCTCTGCACAAGTAAAATTGAAACAAATACACCGAGAAAATTAAAAAAGAATAAGGACAGGTACAAAAGCATACACACAAAAACTTAGGAGTACTCACACAAACATGTTTATGTATGCTTACCTGCAAAAATAATTCACTGTCCTTGTGATATGAGAAAAGTGTGTCTCGATTGACATAGTAGAGATCACATTCGCCGGGTGGGGGTAGCCTGCTAAGAAAGAAGATAGCTCAATAGAGAGAGGATATTATTCCAGCTTCCCTCAACTAACAACTCATAAAATACAACCTGCTGATACTAGGGATAGAGTTCGTTACATCCAGACATAGTAAAGCATGGAGCCAAGATTCAATTGGATCACCAGAAGCATATCTGATAGATTCACTCAATTCAATCTTTTTGAAGAGCCGACCTACAATTGAAGTTTATTGACATTAGGCCAATTACCTAAGCAAAAGATCATAGTGAGAATCTATAAACCTAGTATATGTGTATCTATATCATGGAGATGAACCAGATATCAGAAAACATAAGATGAACCAATAAGGTGACCCGATTAAAAGCAACTTTTCCTATAGAGAAAAAAGGCGAAACAGTATTTCAGTTATAACAAATATGGCATCTATGGAAGATAGAAATAATTTGGAACTAAATACTGGAATCACGGATCATCATTTTCAGCACATTTTGTCATCTTTTATATAACTCTCTAAATGGGTTTCACAGACCCAAATTTGATCTGTAAAAGTTTTGCTGCACTGACCATACATAGGCAGGCTTACACAACATCTGGAACAGTATTAAAGTAGATATGATTACATCTCTATGGAGTCTATCCAGCGTAAAAATTACCAACATGGAGAAAACTGATTACATTGCATCTCTCTGGAACTATATCCTGCAACAGTTACTAATAAAGCAGAGACCATGGTAGAACAAATTATCTTCCAGAAATCAGTCTCAATCTCAGAGAAAGACTTCATTTGGCACAGTTACAACAGATTACAGAAAGCATTGTAAAGTAGATAACTCAAAATTGAAACTACGCCACAGGCTTAAGAAAGGAAACCAGTCATGAATAAAACTAAGCTCACTTACTAAGACCAAATCGCAAAAGCAGTAATAAGTTGAGCCCTATAGCATCATTGCTTGTATGTTCTTTTATTAGATAATGTTTTCATTTTTTTCTACCATGACACAAGATTTCCCCAACAACGGATCTGATTCATGACTAGAGGTGATTACTCATCAGGCATTAACTACTTTCCACCATTTCTGCAATGTGTTCTGGATGAGTGGTCTTTGTTCTTGGTTGCAGACTACGGTTGCCAGAAGTTAACGAGAATCCAAAAACACAGGAAACTGATGAGAGAATCCACATATGAGGATGTATGCAAAACAGTAGCAGTGTAACCATTTTAACCTTAAATGGACAACTCAATAGAAAGCTTTGGGCAAAACATCGAATTAGACCAACAACTCTCTTGAAGTGCAAAACTATGCAGAAACAGCTGTTGATAAGAGGAAATCTGATTACAATGTTGGCTAGCAGGGCACGAGAAAAATGAGGACTTAAAAAACCTGAAACAGCAGTCTCTGTGCTTCTACTTGATGTCTGGTTTTGCTCCTCGAGTTGCTGCAGCAGTTTTAGAGATAAAGACCTTCCCGTACCTTCATAGCTTTGAAAAAAAGAAATTGAAAAAGAAGTAGAATGATCATCACTTGCTCTAATGCTCGAAACTAAAATCCAAGACACAGCACAAATAAGTGACAATAATTAGTTCAGTGAAGAAGAGTTCCAGCAAGGGATTTATGATTTGCAGAGTGCCTTTTATTTAATAGGGAAAAGAAAACAGTGTTAGCAACTTTGCATAAGAACATGTTGTACCCATTCACGGTTGATGAAAGGAAGACAAGATAAGGACCAAGCATGGACTTCACAACTGGTAAAGGTATAGCTGCTGCTTCATCAACAACCAACAATTCTACTTGTGAGAGCTTTTCATGTTCATGTGGCTGTATGTACTGCACAAGCAAGGGGGAAAATTATTCTTTCTTATTTCTTTATTGAAATGTAAACCAAACAAACGAACAGCAAATGACAGCAGAAGTAAAACTCTTTCCCGTTCTTCACTGAGAATAGCAGTAGCAAAAGCAGAAAAACAATTCTGTTTCTCTTCAAAGAAAAAGTTAATTACTTAACAAAGCAGCCATAAAATGGGAGTGCATTCATTCATCCTTCTAAGATTCCACATAAAAAGGGTGAACAGTGAGGAAAATGTTACTCTACCCTCCTCTCCTTCCATTAAATCCTAAGAAGTCACAAAAACTCTTCAATCTTCTCCTCCACACCCTTTCCTCCTCTCCTCTCAAACCATCCCTATGAAAAATTAACAACCTAGCAGACAAATGGTGAGGGTATACTAAAATAAGCACAAGAATTTTATGCTTGTTTCAGACTAAAGAGATGAGTTCAAATTACACAAGATAAAGGACAAGTTGCTCCTAATAATATATGCAAAAGTGAAAGTGCCAGGAAGCATGTAGGTAGCCCAAAGAGTAATGGATAAAAACAGCAGTATGGCTAATATTTTTTGTTTCTAAAAGAGAAATGAACTTTAAAACCAATTCTACTTACCTGAATAGTCTGTCTGTGCTGTTTATAGATATTGATCCGCACAGTTGCTTTCTTAAAATCAGGGTTTGTGCTTTTCACCACATCATAATCCAAGTGCTCCTACAAATGAAGACACACTAGTATGTCAAAATTTGCTTATATACTCTTATTTCTAACATATGGGTTTCCGTACAATCCCAATATCAACTATATTAAATTGTTCAATTTGAATAAAACTCAAGTAGGATTTAGGAGGAATGCAAAAGTCTCCTTGTTCAGTCAGAAACTAACTTTCAAGACAATCCTGAGCAAAAAAATATGTTTCAGCAAACAGATAATTCAATTTTTGCAACTACTGGATTATGAAGAGTAGAGTGTTGCAAAACAACGAGGAAAAACATATTAATCTACTTTTGCTCGATTAGCAACAAGGGGTGAGTGTCATACCTTGTACTCAAGCATATCGAAACCCTTGCAAACAAATTCAAACAGAGTTTTCAGATTCTCTGGGCTTGGTGCAGTCACAAAAATATTGGAATATCTATCAAGGCAATTTATTCTGGATCAGCATACGTACAAGCTCAAGAAAAGTAGGGCAGAGGGAAGGAAAGAATGACAGATGGGTTTTAAAAATGTATGTTAATTTCATACATTACCCGGCTGCAACAGCTCCAGCGATTGCCAGACCAAGAGCAGCCGACTTCCCGCGGCCACGACCAGCAAGCAAAGCTACTGTGCTTCGAAGGCTCTTGTCTAGAATTGCATCAAGGAATGTAACAACAGCTTTTCCCTATTTGAAAAGATAAGAGCACTGACTAATCAAACTGCAAAAATATTAGTTGTACTGCCAACCAAACAACTATTACCTGGTCCATTGTGCAGCATTTTCTAATTACAGGACCAACAGGAAAATCATCATTTAGTTGTTCCTTCAAATTCTTAAGTTCTCTTTCAGCTTCTGAAAGCCCTTCTGAATCCTTTGGAAACCAAAAATAAAAGTAGCAAATAATTACAAAAAGCTCCAGGGTGACCAATTTTTCTTACTAATGGCAATATATTTTACTCCAGTATCCAAAAGGTCCTCTAGCTCAGGAAGTAATTGCAGAATACTGCCACATGGCACTGAATGAAAATTCTATATAAAAGAAAGGTCGATATGTTTTGCACTTGGAAAATCTCAAGAGATGCCAATTACTGCTATAGAAAGTGATGAACATGGTGCATGGCTGAGTATGTTTTATTTCTAGAGATTATCATAATTCTAGAAAGCAAGCAGCTTACCTCTCGAACTGGGATTTGGGTAATTGATTTCATATGGGAAGAAATTGGTAGAATGTTTAGTTCATCATCCATGACGATGCAAGCTTTGCATGAAGCAAGTGAAAGTAAGAACCGTTCATTAAAGCGACCAGCAGCCTGAGAATGAGATTCTGTACGAAACCTCTCATGAACATCCTGAGATTAGTCAAGTCTATTAAGTGCCAAAACCTACAGTACAAACACAAGGGGAAAAGAGAGAGAGAGAGAGAGAGAGAGAGACGCATATCCATGAAACAAGTAGTTCTTTTTGTTTCTTGAAAAGTAACTTTTTGTTTTCAGATTATCTCTCTCCAAAAGTCGAACTCTTTGTTCTCAGAATTATTTATCCTATCGAAATTCTCATAAAAATTTAAGTAGAATTTGTGACAATACCATAACCATAGTGTAAAGACTAGTGAGTGAGGAAAGAGAGCGAAGCAGCAATACTATCAATCCACCACCTTCAACAGTTTCAATAGTCCTTGCTAGGAGATTTGGTGTCAAAGCTTCAAAATCCTTGCATGGAAAAACAGAAAAATGAGTCAAAATCCCACAGAGAGGAGAATTAGACACTTATGTTTAAGAGATATTTTGCTAATAATTTAAATTGAGGATTTCACATTATACCTGTAATATACACATGCCAAAAGTATTACCAAGAATTCTATCGGAATCTCTGTATAAGCAATAAGTTATTCCTCCAGTTTCAACAAAAAGTGAGAAAGGATCAACCTTCTCAGGATCCAACAGCCCCCTCTGCATTAACTTCTTCACTTGCTTGGCCCGCTTTTTTTTATGACTAGATAACAAAAGAACCAAATGGAATTAAATCACTTGTCTTTTGGGTAAAAAGCAATGGTATCAAAAGATTCAAGACCAAGCAAAATAATGGAATACAGTCACTGTATGGAGACATATCAACAAACACATAGGCAACATGAACTTTAACTATAGAAAAAAAGTTACATGAACTGATGTCCAAGATATAATAGTCTGGGCAACACTTAGAAGGATCCACAAACAATTAACAGAAATACATAAATGTTCAGTGGCAAACGCAAAACATCAAACCTAAACCAGCACAGCATACTTCAAAAAAGCATCCACATAAATATGTATTAACAGTCTAACAGCTCATCCAATAGCTGCTGAACGTTAATTCATACAATCATAGAATTAAAAATGTCATAGGTTTTGGAGTCAAGCTCAAGGATCAGGCAATTAGTCCACATTATAACAAAGATTCTGAAGTTCAATCTACACTCTCAATTCATATCACCAAGAGTAGACCTACATTTACCTCCACTACTGTGAGACAAAAACAAGACTCATTGAAATCCAAGCTTAATAAATTAAATAATTGAAATCACTTCAGTTTCCACCTCACCAAATTATTAAAGGCATATTATTACTACTTTCCGGGGGGGGGGGGGGGGGGGGGGGATCAGGACACCTGCTAAGCTCGAGTTTGTCCTTGTAGCACCATAGCACACTCGGCCGTGACTTGACCACCGATTTGCTCAACATATAATGCAAATTCACAATCTGTTTCCAATAAAAAAAACATGGAATAATAAACTGAGTTCACTTAACATTACCATGAATAAAACAAAAATGCATACATATACATATATATATATGTACATATATATCGAAACACAAATATTAGCATATATGTTGTGTATGATATACCTGGTCGCGTGACTTGTCACCAATAATGACAAAAATAGAGCGATGACGGGCTTTGACGCCATTCTCAATGAGGGTTCTGATGCGTTCGTCTACTTTCTTCCTCATTTTTTTCCCTTAATTCTCACTTTTCTCTTCCCCTGAATTTAATGGAATTGGCGTTCTGCGGCCGAGTGTGAGGTTACGTATTTAACGGCGGCAAGCAGTGGCGAGAGAATCAGAACTCAGAAATGGCGGGTGTGGGATTTCGATTGATTGTGGCTTGTAGTTATGAGGGTTTAGCGATTAGGGTTTAGTGAACCCGGTTGACCTGTGTGCTCCGGTTTAGAGTTTGAATCCAATTGTTCTAAAACCAAACATGGCCCATATTTGGGTCCGGTTATTATCCCCCACTTCACTTTTCTCCAACTTTTTGCAATGCATTGCATTTTGCCCCTCTTATTTTTTAAAAATTATCAATTTAACCACTTAAATTATTTTAAAATGTTGGATTAGACCTTTAAATTCTTATTTTAGTGAAATAAAGTGAAACAAAAAATATTATTATATGCTACTTGTTTGTCAATGTATAGACATTGTCAGTTTGAGCTATTTAATAATAATAAAGTATTTTTATGGTTCTCTTTCTTTGAGTTTAAGTACATGAGGCAAATGAAAGTTATTTTTATAATTATTTCTAAAATTAATGTGGTATATATAAAAATTTATGTTTATATATTATTTTTTTTAAATGGTTTTGGTCATTTGTACGAGACTTAAGAAATGTGTCGCAGGTTTGGTGGATGTTAGCATCAAAAAAGAATAGATTTTATTATCAGCATCACCTATCTCATGTCTTCTAAATTTGAATTGTAAATAGTCGAGTATCTTTTACTTAGCAAATATGCATATAGTTAATAAAATGTGGTTACTTGCATCTAACTATCTTGATATTTAAGTTTTCGGCAAAGACTTTTTTTTCCTATTACTTGGCAAAGATCTGAACCTTAAAGGAGATGGACGCCAAAATAAGAACCTCACACTACAACAAAATTATTTTTTTAGTGACAAAAATTTTTGTCGCTAAAAAAGCCAAAATCATCGCTAAATGGTATTAGCGACGAAAAAATTTTGTCGCTCAGCTCATTGCCATAAGGGCGTCGGAAAATAATTCAGCGACGAATAATTTAACTTTCATTGCAAAGTTTACGATGAAATATTGACGCCACTAAATCAAAAAAATCATCGTTAAAATTTGAAGTTAGTGACGAAATACGTGAAAAACTCAACGCTAAATTATTTTAAAAAATAAAAAATAATGATTAATTTCACTTTAGTGATAACGTTTTGTATTCGTGGCTAACATAATTCATTTCATGACGAATAATGTTAAATTGTTTGTCACTAAATGAGAAAATAAAAAATATATATTTTCAGTTTTAACGACAAATCAGTGAAAAGTTTTATCGTCAAAAGGGAAAAAAATAAAAAGCAATGAACTGTCCAAAATTCATTGCTAAAATTAAATATTTTTTTAAATATTTTTATTTATTTCGATTATTAAACCCTATTTTAAACAACAAGTCTACGACTTGTTTGTCACAACCATTTACAAATATACAACAACTCTTCACAACATATCCAACAATCATTCATAACACATTCATCATTCCAACAATCTAAATATCATTAATTAAAAGAGATTTCATTAAACAACTCATCGTATATTAAATAAATTATCATATACACAAGTCATACAGAGGAACCATTAAACAAATTATCATAAAATTAATATTAAAAGTAAAATATCATCATATACACATTAAACAAAAGTCTAATACGCCTAAAAAATAGACTGAACTTAACGACCATCAAAATGAGAACTTTCAGGTGCTGTTCCAGCAGCCATAACTGCAGAATTACAAACAAAAAATGTAATTAGAAATTAACATTATATATTAAAACTACTTGTATATATCAAATCAATAGCAGACTAATAGAACAACATTGACATAATAATTTATCATTAAAAAAGCTATGAATAACTGTATAAAATTGAAACACTTACACTAAATTAAGACTGAGGCGGTAGAGGGGGTGAAGTTGAGAAAGAAAATTGTTGCTGGTGTTGTGTTTAAAGTTTATGTGGGTATGAAAAATCTATATAGGTTGGCACATATTTAAAGTTATTTTCTTTAAGATATTAATTTCTCCACTATGCATAAATGATTCTCAAGGAATTAACCTCCAAGATACAAAGTCTAAGACCACTAAATTCTGAGTTTACATTACTTAGAATTTTTTGGAGCAGAAATCACAAGTTTTTTAAAAAATGAAAAATACAAAAAAAGAAAGTGTGAAAGTTCTCAAAATTCGTTCTCTTTAGTCTGTTGAAAATAGAAGTTAATTTTCAAACTTTCAAAAATTGCTTTCAAAAATTTCAATCTTTCCCAAAAAACGTATTTTGATGAAAAAACACATCTTCACTGAAAATTTCAATTGTTTTATTTTGAAATGAGGCAGATTCAAAAAATCCACTCATTGGAAACCGTAGTTCCTATTTTCCTCATTTTCTATTTTATTTATTTATTTATTTATTTATTTATTTATTTATTTATTATTATATATATAATTTGAACTATACGCTTTTTTTAGTTTTTCCTTATTATAAGAAGATTCCAAGAAAACTTGATAAAACTTATCAAACTTACACATATTTCTACGTCAAGAAAAGCTCCATGACTCAAGCTAAAAATCAATGTAGGACAAATACATATAAACCAAAACTCAATGTGGACAACATTTTCCAATGTGGGATTTTATTATATATGAATACACTACAATATACAACAGTTGGGTCAACAACTGTACTGCTTGGGGTGCATCAGGAGACATCCTTTCAAAAATCTATAGAATCATACCTTGTTGTGTTTTCATGACATGCAATTTGTCATTATAAACTTGTAGCTCGATCCTGGTGCCTGCTAGCTTGGTCCTGGTGCCTGCTAGCTCCTCTTGTATCATCTAAAGTTGATCCCTAAGCCCTACATTGGTCAGACGATGTAGCATTAGAAGTAGTCAACCTGAGAGACTTAGACCTATTTCCATGCCCACGCACGTACCTCGAACGTGTACCGGGGACTTGGTCATACACTTGATTTGCAATCTCTATATCATCTTAAATATGGCCGTTATCTCTAGTATCTGTATCTGTCTATGTTTCTCGGTACGCCTCTCGAAGTCGTTCTATCTCTTCATAAAATCAATAAATATGTCAAAATATATAGTTAAAATAAATTGAAAAGAAACAGTTAAATGAATTAATCACTTACGTATGTGCTTTCAGCCCTATCTCCTACTCAACCATTTGTAGTGTTGTAGTGAGTTTCATTAAAATGGTGATCCGATCATTTCGACTAGATCTATTGGTCTAGAAATAACATACGTCATACGTTAAAAATTGAATCAAGTAATTATTTCAATAAAACTTAAGATTTAATATACTTACACTATCATAATTGTATTACAGAAAGGACTTTGAACCTCTGTAATGATTGTAAGGCAACTTTACTCGATATGCGAAGTTTGTTGCTGATCGTTTCTGCAAAAAAAAAAAAAGTTATTTTCCAAGCAATAAATGTAATGAGATTAAATTAATAAATATAGGATTTTATTAACGTAATTAGCTAAAACTTAATATTAAATTTACCTTAAACTCATATAACTCGAACAATGTACACATATACTGTTAATCCGCCTCAGTCTTACAAAAATCTTCGGGCACTTATTTTACTCGCTCCTCCCAAGGTAGGTGGGTAAGACTTTTGTAGTATATGTGCATCTTCAGGCGATTGCCGCAATATCGAACACTTATTAATTTGTCGATCTCTTTTTTAACTGACTTTGTTCATGGGCCAAAGTCTAAAGCAAACATAGCCTACAAAGAAAAAAAAATGTGTGTTAACATTTAATATATCAAAGAGAAAGTAAACTGACATATAAGATAGTTATTTATATTTACTGGCAACAAATCAAATATGGGTCTCTTCTGCCTTTCTCCAATCTTTCTCCAATCAACCACTTATAATGTTGCCCTATAGGACGACTATCACTTTTGCAAAATATGATCGGTATCTTCCCACTCCCCTCTATATAACATCTAAGTTTGTCACCACGTATAGCTCTTGTATTTCGATGCTGCTTCTGCGTAGAAGGTACAATAGTAACAAAAAAATATTAAATTATTATTCAACATAATTATTAATAATAAAAATATAAAATAAAAGTTAAAAAGTAAAACAAACCGCCATATGAACCCTCCATGGGAATGTTTGTATTTGCTCGATCAAATACAATTGATAGCAATTCCATTCCCATTACCATTAACCTATATTTATTGAGTAAACCTTTAAAACTATATATTGAGTAAATGTATATTGCAACAGAAAGAATGAAAAGTCAATGTTAATATTTGGATAAACATTGACTATTGAATAATTAGTGGTGGAGTTTGATGGCCGAAAATAAATGACGTTTATATATAGATTTACCACATTATAAATGATAACATATACAAGTAGACAATCAAAAGCAAAACTAGAGAAACAACATCCTAGTTGCTATGTGGTAAAGTTAATTTTCTCTAGAGATAAGGAAACAAAAAAATTCAAAAAAGTTAAAGGTTTATTGAAGAAATAAATCATTTTACAAAGGCTAGTGATATTGAAGCCCCACTTTTTGCTTCAACTCCATTTTCACTTTTTTTTTTCAACTAAATGACAATTTTTCTTTATCACAAACTTTTACTTCCTTAGCCAATAACACTAAAAATCATATTTATTTTTTTAAAGAAAATTTCTTTGAACTAAAAAGACAAATGGAAAAATAACTATTAGTTCCCCAAAATAAACATAAAAAATAACTTAAAACTAAAGGATAAATTATATGGAGTTATAATTTTACGTATAGTATCTAATTTTATTTTTATTTCTTTGAAGATATATCTATTTATACATTGGTACTCCAATTTCTATTAATCTTTCTGAATTCCTCTATATGTAGTTGAAGATATCTATTTATGAATTGATAATTCAATTTTATTGATTTCTTACGAGAAAAAATAAATCAAATGGATGCTTAAGATACTTCATTTTTATTTATTTTTTATTCTTGCACAACTTAAGATTCTTATGAGAAAAAGTATTGCAATAATTTAAGCTCTTCTTCACTTCTGCTAAGGTCTCTTTAATTCATCACTTATGTACTAACTTTTTGTTTTTGACGAATAGTATGTTGAAATTTATCAATTTATTATCACAAACTCGTTTCTAAGCATGAAATAATCATCAAGATATTGCACATCGCCAAGATATAGCAATCTGCACTATGGAAAAAAACGTGCTTAACAAGGATATATAGCTACATGAGATAAGAGCATTTCCATCAAAATTAAAACCTAAAATTTATATAAAACAGGTGAACTGGGTTGTGAACTCTCAGCCAGTCCAAATTTCATTCAGATTCATTGTGAAGATAATTTGAATTGCAGCTAACTTTAAAACTTAGTGACGATGTATGACGTTTGTTGCTAAGTTATTTTTAAAAAAAATTAATTATTTCCAGCGACAACTTTTTCATATCGTCGGTAAGTAATTGAGTTATATCATGTTTGGACAACTTTTTGTAATTTCGTCGCTAACATTATAGTTTGCGATGAAATTATTTTTTGTTGCTAATATTTTTGTTGATGTTTCCTTTTTTTTTTTTAGCGTCAAAATGTAATTAACTTTTAATTATCTCACACACTTAAACTAAGGAAAGTATAGTCATAATTATTTTATAATTATAAAATAAATCTAAATATTCACATATTACCTAGCAAGCAACGCATTGCTATATTTCCATTTTGTTGTCATATTTTTTTAAGTGGTTAAGTATATTTCTTTTAAAAAGTCACGACACAAAAAACAACATGGCCAAAGTTTCAGCACCGGCAAAATATTCTTCTAGAAAAATGGGATCAAAGGCGTTGAGACAAGTTTTAATAAGGTTGGAGGTTATCCGACATTTCAAAAGATTAACTTGACTTTATGCTTTTCAGTGAAAAATCAGAAATATAGAGCTAATTAAAGTCATCCAAATTAAGAATAAAATGTACACAAACGTGGATATCTTATTGATTTTTACCACTTATGAAATTAGATATACGTTTTAAATTTGAATAAATGTTTGGTTATTCATTTTTATCCAAAATAATTCAAATTTTTATCTAAATAAAGTAGTTGATGATTTAATTTGCATTCAAATAATCAGAATACCTTCTTCATACATAACATAATTTATTGATCAGTTTAGATTTTAAAATTTGAATGAATTAAGTTTCACACCCTCCATTCCAAAATTACAGGCTCGTTTTTGCATGTTTTTTACCAATTAATTTGACTATTTTCCTAAATGCAATAATAATATTTTTCAATAAATCAAAATATTTAAAATTTTAGTAACATTAAAATTGTCAAACATAAAACTAATCCATTAAATAAATCCCAAAATTAAATGGTTTCAGTGATAACATTAAAAAAATTGTATTCTTATGCAAACCCCAGTAACAAAAAATATTTTTCCACTAGCAGCATGTTCATAATATCTAACTTTTTTGTACTAGCCATTTTGGTCAAATGACTCTACATTTAATACTTTTGATAAAACTCTAGACTTTTATCTCATGTTCAAGGTCAGTACTACATGACTGCAAAGGTTAACTCTATTATGTGCTTGTATAAAGCAAGATTTCCAATTTATATTCTTGTATATAAGAAACTGCAAAAGTTAACTCTATATTACTTAGTGGAGGGAGTACAAAATAAAATTGCTATACATTAGAAAATTTTCACCATTTTTCACTTCCTTTTGTTTGGAAACTATTGATTCATACTGATTAAAATGAAGTAATTACGATGATTTTTTACCATTCTTAACGAACATAATCTTTTATTTTAAATCTTATTAGATTTTCTGTTGCATTATTCTGCAGATAAAATTTTATTTACACGAAATGAATAATTAATGTGATGCAATAAAGGATTCATAGGATTTGCAATATAGAACCTTATATATCATATGAAAAATATTATTTATCACCCGTCATCGACCTAATTCTGCACTATTTTTTCACCTCATCTTAAGTTAAAAAATATTAGTTCCTTATATTTATCCAACGGAACTAATTACAACAATTTTTTACTGAAATTAAATGAGGTGGAAAAAAAAAAAAAAAGGTGAAGAATAGGCAACGATGTATAGACCACTGATATCACATGATTGATGCAAGACCATGCCTTCAACATGCATATGTCCTAAGCCAATTCCAACAAAAGAATCAACAGCAAAGACAAAAGCATTGCCGATGCAGAAGAAAATCCACGTAAGCAATCCCCAATCTTATTTGTCAACCCGTCTGAATCTGCAAGCTCAGCTGCCAATATTTCGATGGGGAATTCGCATGTCCCGACTGAGGGGTCGTCGGGCACCACCGTCCCCAACCCTTCAAAATCGCATATGATGCCCTTATCGTTGGACTGGGCATTGACCTGGAAATACCTATTGAATGCGTAGGAAATATTCTGGTTGAAATCCAGGTGACTGCAAGAACCCCCTGGAGAGAGCGTCGTGCAATCAGCTTCCTGACAGGCGAAATCAAACTGCAGCTTCACCTTTGTCAAGTTTCTCGTGTCCTCATTGAACACGCACCACCTCTTCGGCATGAGTATGACGCCCTTGGCAGTAGTTGGATAGATGTCTCGTCCCTGTCCCGTGAAATCAATCTTGTATTTGGGCTCCCCACTGGACCTGTAAACCCCCCAGTGGCGCTGGAAAGCGCCTAGATTGATCTTGTTCAAGTTTTCATCCGCCAGGGAGTGGATAAAAACATCGATGGAGATCCCGGGGCGCAGTGGGGTTCCGTTATTGCCCTTAGCATAGGGTAGGAATTCTTTGAAAAACCTCTCGGCGTTGCTGGTATTGGCCCCTGGATAGCCATCTGTTGGCCAACCGATTTGGCCCACCATCAGCTTCAGATTAGGTGACCCAGCTTTGGCCATTGCGGTAAGGAACGAATCGTACACAAATTCAAACACATTTCTGTATATGAGTCCATTGTCCTCGATTGTGAAATTGGACTTGTTGTCAACGAATGAGAATTCGATGTCCCAATTGTTTTGTGCGACGAAATGAATGGGGAACATGTTCATGACGAAGGGAGCATTGCTAGTGTTGAGAAGACGCACAAATTCCACCATCTTTTCCTTCAAATCGGAGCGAAAATCGGCCTCTGATGGCTTTGTTATGTTGGGTTTCAACATATCAGTGAAATGTGGGGTGGTTGCTGTGACATTTTCATACCCATTTGCGACAAGGGATTCTTGAATCAATCTCAACGCTTCAATAGCATTGTCATAGGTGATGTTACGAGAAAATGATGAGAATGGTTCGCTACCAACGTGTAGGAACCTGTCAGAATTCAAAATGTCCAAGAAGAAACAAGAAATCAATACGTAGAAGAAAGACAAAAGTTAAACGGAGCCAGGGGCTGACATGGGCACCCGTCCTTCAGCTCCTTATAATATTAAATTCAACTACATATAATTTTTTATTCCTAAGAAAAAATTCAATCTTGCCTCTCAAACTAAGAATTTCTGGTTCCATTCCTTGATAAGCCGTCTGTGCATATACATACATATATATATATATATGTATGTAAATGTATCTTAACTACCTTATGTTAATGTTTTGATTCTGGTACTTGCGAATCCTTTCCTGCAACCAATAACTGGCTAGATCAGGATATTTAATATCTTCAAGGCTTTCATTAGGCAACGTCGTGGTGATGACAATGTCTCCCCCGGCGAAGGCTCTCAGGACATTGTCGCTGGGGCTGAAGAGCTTCAAATGACGAATGTTGTTCTGTAATAACAAATCGACCACCATGGATGGGATCAATCTGTGAGATGTTTGCCTGCCCCAGTTCACGCCGATCAAACCTTCCACCATGGTAAATGAACAACAGGAACTCATTATTATGGCCATGAAGAGGAGTGGTGGATACAACGATAATTGTTTTTCCATAGTTGATTGATCAGATATATATCTGATTCTTTTGCCTATGGTGGAGAGAGGCCAGAGACCAGAGGTGAAGGGGAGGAAAGGAAAGAACAACTTTTTTTTTTTTTGAAAAAAGGCAACTCACTGTGAGTTTAAGGAAAATGTTCTTTATAATTACAGCTTTGTCGTATTCATTAAAAAGGTTCATAATCTAAAAATTGTATTCGTAATTACTTACTTAAAATACGTAGTTATATTTAATATATTAAATATGTGTAAACAAATAATTCTTGAATAAATATTTAAGTATTTGATTTGCAATGCAGTAGAAAACGAAGATTAAGACCACATTTAATTTTGTTTATTTAAAAAATTTGTAAGCACATCTATGCAGAAATTTTAATCCAATTTGATAAATAATTGTGAGTTTTTATCAAAATATTAGAAGTTATATTAAAAATATTTATAAGTGTTAATTGGATATTATGCAATTTAACAACTTAAATTTTAATAATTGTAAAATTATTAATTATTGCTAAATAGTTATCATTATATTATACCATGATTATAAATTAATTCAAGCAAAGTAAATATAAATATAACGTGTGTTTTTTCACGGAGTAATTTCTTTATATACATATTTTACTTGTACATATATGAATCCACATGTTATCATTTTCCATATTATTGGATCGATTTTTCTTTGTAACTTTTACAAAAAATTTAACTAACTAGGGATAGTGGTATTAATTTTTACTTTGTAATACTTCTTTATTGTGCTATTCATTTATCAAGTATCAGAACATAGCAAATTTGTAGCTCCGACAACTATGAGGTTTTGGGTTTCAATTCAAAAGAATGTATGTATCTATTTATATATAGTATATGAGGTTTTGAGTTCCAATTTAAGAAATTGTATATCTGCACACAATTAACTACTACATAAGTAGACAAAAACAGTGTAATAGGATAAATACATGACTTAGAATTTTTTTAAATAAAATAAGTATCTAATGAGAGATATGGTTTATCAAAGGTTTTTAGGTGGGGTGTAGGGGCGGGGAGGGACAAGGGAGTAGGTGGATAGAAGTGAGTTTCAGTACGAGAATGGTAAAAAATTAGTAAATAGTAAAGAAGAAAAAATAAAAAAATAAATCACAAGTTATCAATAAAGAGATATGGTCACATGTCATTCTTCATCAATACGATTGATTTGTGAAACTTATACATGGACCGTATATCAATTTCATAATATTTATGGAACTTATATATAGATCATATATCAATAATATATTTGAATTCAACCAGAAGAAGATTATGGAGAAAATTATGATTTCTCTCTTGACCACCTCTTTATTTCTTACGTATATTTTTATGATGGAAAGAAAATTATCGATAAGTAGGTTGAAAGAGAACCGACTTCTAATTGATTTTATTTATAATTATACAGTCCATCAACGTATGTATAATTAGAAAATATCTCTCTATTGATCAATGAAATTTGACACATGATAATTATTAAATTATAATTATTTTTTAACTAAATTAAAAAATAATTACATAATATAAGGCGATTATCATGCCACAATTATCTTTTAATTAAATTAAAAGATTATTGTTTCAAATAAGACATGTGAGACAAAAAATATCTATCAATATGTCATCTACGTCCATTTTTTAAAGATAGGGTACCATATTTTGAGAACCTTGTCCAAGTCCATGTTACATGCATTTTATCGTGGATGAAATTTTAGTCTCAAGTCTCTACTCCTTTTAAGCAAACATCTATAAAATGGGCTGGTCTCCTAAGAAAGATCTATACTTGGCCCAATATGTGCAACCCCCCTCTAGTCAGCCACACGTACAAATGGGGCTGCTCTCGTACTTTATGAAAGTTCAATTTGAATTTTTTATTTTATTACATAATGCACTTTATGGTAATCTATGATTAAATATTTATTTAATGAAATATTTTATACATATATAGGATGTAAACGAATCGAGTCAAATTAAATATATTATTGTTCAAATTTTTTTAAATTCTTATTGAGCTTTAAAAATAATTTTTGAACTTAGTTTGATTGTTAATCGAGTCGAATTTGAATGAGCTTGATGAGGGGATTTCATACCTATTAATTGATTACCATTTATTTAACTTTTTGATAGATTTCGAGATTTTTGTTAATTTTATCATTGTTTTTAGTGTTTGTTTTGCAAATTCGAGTGTGAAGAAAGCAAGTCGATTTGGAGGTGAAAAATCTGAATTGTTCTTAAAAAAAGTTGTAGCGCCTAGGCGCTGCACAAAAAGCCACATTCCAAAGAGGCCAGCGCCTAGGCGCTAGTCGGCGAGAAGAAATATAACAGCAGGACAGAATACTCAGTGTCTAGGTCCTCTGTTCTTGATCCTAGGCCTTGCGACGTAAAAAAGTTTTTTAATCTAACTCAACTTCAATAAAAAGATGATTAAAATCAGATTTCTTTCATCATTCAAATGAGAATTCATTGAGAAACATTCAGAGAGAGAGAGAGAGAAAAAGGGAGAAAACCTTGAGAAATCAAGGAATTCATAAAGAGAAATATTGAGAAACAAGATTGGAGAAGAAGATCAGCAACCCCAGAAACGGATCTTAGCACTTTGTCGAGATTTTTCCAAAATCTAGTTTTCTCTATTTTTCTTCTACTTTTTCTTTTATCATGTCTATGAATTCTGTTAGGATATTTTTTAATTTTAGCATGAACTAATTTTATTTTTTAGGATTTTAATATAGCTTAATTATGACGTTTTAAAATTTTATATCAATTCAGTTGATGATTTACCTTTCTTAATTTAGTGTTCAATATTGTTTTTAATACTTCTAATTACTTGATCACTAATTAGATAACTTGCTAATCATAATGATCTAGGAGGTAATTTATGCATATAGTTCATTGTATTAAATACCATAAATTGCATGTAAGATATGAATATACTTGTATGGTTTGTGTAATCGCTATATGAGATCTATAAAACTTAATAAATTATTAATTGTTGTAATTCATATAGGAATATAGTGGATTAACAATTGATAATATTTTTATTAGATTTTGGGAGAGGCTAATGGATAATTAAGGAATTTTTGATCATCAGTTAGGAGAATAAACTTATACTGATAAGATAAAATATTCAATTCTGATTAATTACGGTGAAATCAGAAGCCCTAGGTTTTTAATTTATTGATTTAATCCTTATTTGATTTTGACTTTGGTTAGTTTTAGTTAGTAAACAAGACTTTACTTTTTGTATTTTAAATAAAACTGAGGTTAACATAATTTTGATACTTAATAATACGCAATCCTCATAGAAATGATACTCTACTCACCCCTACATTCCTTGTTAATTAACGTGTACTTACGTTCATAAATTTCATAATAAGTTTTTGGTACCGTTGCTGGGGATTATTTTATTTTATTAATATCAATATAACTCTAATTTTAATTTGAATTCTTTCTATTTTCTTCTACTTTCATTCTTTGTTTCAATTTTTCAAGCGTTGATCGTATGTGAAGAGAAAAGTTTCTGAACAGTCTCAAAGTACCATCACAAATGCTGGGGAAAAAGTAGAGAACAATAGGGTTTACATGATTATGCAATACCCATGGTTACTGAAACACTCTCGAGAATAAGACGCCCAACTATCAAAGCTAATAATTTTGAGATAAAACCAACTATTATTCAAATAGTTAAATTTAGTCCATTCGGCAGGCTAGCCAATGAAGATCCCAATGTTCATATTACTAGCTTTCTCAAAATTTGTAACACCTTCAAACATAGTAGCATTACGGATGATGTCAGAAGACTCAGATTGTTTTCGTTTTTATGTGCGACAAGGCCAAAATTTATTTGAATTCTTTGCCTACCGGGACAACCATACTTGGGCACACTTAGCTCAAAACTTTCTAAGTTTTTCCCACATATAAAAATGGATAAAATGTAAAAATATATTACCACCTGTACTCAATATGACTTGGAATCATTGCATGAAGCTTAGGAAAGGTACATGAATTTGTTAAGAAGATGACTACATTATGGATTACCTGACTCACTACAAGTGTAGATATTCTACATTGGGTTGAATGGCTCAACCAAGACCTTAGTTGATGCAGCAACGAACGGGGAATTAATGGGAAAGACACATGACCAAGCGTATGAACTACTTGAAACCATGACTTCCAATACATATTAGTGGCCATATGAGAGAGTGGCCTCAAAGAAAGTTTTTGGATTACATGAGGTTAATGCTCTTACTTCTCAAGTAGCTAAATTGTCTACGCAAATTGGTTTGTTAAGTGCCACTGCTATTCACATTCCTTCCAAAGTTTGTTAGTTGTGTAATGGAGCCCACACTCATACTTAATACCAAATTGGCAAACCTTTTGCTCCATCAATATGTGCAATTTCTTGGGAACTTCATTAGGCAACCCAATCTCCAATGCTTGTAAATGGGGATGGTGTAATTGTTAGGTTCGCGCGATCCCGAGAAACGTATACATAGCGGAATTTAAAATTTTTCAAAAACATAAATATATATTACATCACATGTAATTAAAATAAATCTCGGAACCCTTTCGCGATTATTCAGTTGTGCGTTTTCTGATAGTTAAAGTAAAAATGTTTCAGAAACTCTTACCTTGATTTGCATTCCGGTTGATGTAGGGATTGAAACGATTCAAATCGTTATCCCTGCATGAAAGTATCTCCATGTTCTTTAATTTAAAACCCCTTTGATTGAAATCTGATTCACTTCTAGGATCCCAAATGTTATCCCTCTAACTGTATCCACACATTGGATGCCCACTCGCAACCGAATCCTATGCTAATAGTTTTCGATTCGATAATTCTATTCTAGAACGATTTTGTTTGGAACAAGAACACACTAACAATTAGTATTTTAGGTGTTTAATTTAATTCTTAATTCAATAATTAAATCAAGAATTAAACTAGATAAAAGGCTGGTGAACATTTGAAGATTGAAAGGAAATGAGGGACGAATTTTTGGGGATGAAAGAAAACTATTTTTTTTAACAAAAATCTACAATTAAAATCCCCATAAAAATATCTAAGAAGATTGTCAATAAAGGTAACCACAAGTCCTTTCCATATAGGACTCTTCTTCCTTTTTTATCTTCAATTCTTTTGGTAAGTTTTCTTATCCCATAAGTACTTTCCTTTTTCCTTATTATCTCTTAGAAATTGAATTATCAATTCAACTTCATCTAGGAATTGGATTACCAATCCAATTTCCTAATGGGCTTCCTATAAGCCCACACCTAATGGGCTTCCTACAAGCCCACACCTAGGCCTAAGTAATCAATTAGGTTATACTTTAATCGATCCAATCAATTAAATTAATTCATTTAATTAATTAGGCCCATCTTTCTTAATTGATCCAATCAATTAATTAAATATTCTAATTGGGTTTCCTAATTCAATTAGATCCAATCAATTAATCTAATCTAATTAATTGAATTAATTCCACACTTGAATTAATTTAACCCCATTAATTAATCACATTAATTAATTTAATCCAACACTTAGATTAATTTCTAGGCTAGAAATGGACTTGTCCAAGTTTTGTGTGTGACCCTTTAGGTTCACTTTAAACTAGCCGTGGACTCACAACTCTTGTGACTTAGTTGAACAATTAATTGTTTTGATTAATTAATCCAATTAATTAATTCTCTTGAAATTAACTCATTACTTCCAAGAACCCACAAGACATGGGAAGCATCTAGCAATGCATCATGACTCCTAGTCTAAGGTGAATGTGCGAACCTATTTCAATTACGAATACCATGCAAGTACTGTCCTTCCGTCATCTAATCTTTCGATTGAGCCTAGGGCATGAATGTTAAGTCGAAACCCCATTAGGTCAATAACTATGTTTCCATTCCTAGTATCTTGACTCGATGATGAATAATTAGAAAACCCCACGTCTAATTTTCATCCAACCTTGATCAAGGATTTTAGAGTCAAGTACAGTGGAACACATAGGAGATTCACATATTCATCTAGATAGGTGACGGATCCTTTGTTGGTCACTCATTAATCTCTATACATGAAAATGTTACACCCAATATAAACCCCTTGTGATTGTTGCGATGGTTTTTACCAATCTTAGCGAACATGATCTTTTATTTCAAATTTTATTACATTCTCTTTAGCATTATCTAATTGATGTCAAATGTATACTTTAAGAATAAGATTTTATAAGTGACAGAATAATTAATGCAATGCAACAAAGAATCCAATAGGATTTACAATAAAATATCATATTATACAGAACTTTACATGTAGTAGGATTTGCAATATAGGAGATGACAAAGAAGTGAACGCTAACTATTTATACATAGCATCACTTGAGTCAAAAAACTAACACTATAAGAAACTTTATATATCATATGAAAAATATTATTTGTCACTTATCATCGACGTAATCCTTTAGTGTTTTTTCACCTCATCTTAGTTTGAAAAATATTAGTTTGTTATATTTATTCAACCGAATTAATTACAACATTTTTTTACTAAAATTCAATGACGTGAAAAAAAAAGGTGAAGAATAAACAATGTTGTATAGCAACACTGATATCACATGATTGATGCAAGACCATGACTTCAATATGCATATGTCCTAAACCAATTCCAACAAAAAAATCAAAAGCAAAGGCCAAAGCAATGCTGATGCAGAAGAAAATCCACGTAACCTATCCCCAATCTTATTTGTCAACCCGTCAGAATCTGCAAGCTCAGCTGCCAATATTTCGATGGGGAATTTGCATGTCCCGATGGAGGGGTCGTTGGGCACCACCGTCCCCAACCCCTCAAAATCACATGTGATGCCCTTATCGTTGGACTGGGCATTGGCCTGGAAATACCTATTGAATGCGTAGGAAATATTCTGGTTGAAATCCAGGTGACTGCAAGAACCCCCTGGAGAGAGCGTCGTGCAATCAGCTTCCTGACAGGCGAAATCAAACTGCAGCTTCACCTTTGTCAAGTTTCTCGTGTCCTCATTGAACACGCACCACCTCTTCGGCATGAGTATGACGCCCTTGGCAGTAGTTGGATAGATGTCTCGTCCCTGTCCCGTGAAATCAATCTTGTATTTGGGCTCCCCACTGGACCTGTAAACCCCCCAGTGGCGCTGGAAAGCGCCTAGATTGATCTTGTTCAAGTTTTCATCCGCCAGGGAGTGGATAAAAACATCTATGGAGATCCCGGGGCGCAGTGGGGTTCCGTTATTGCCCTTGGCATAGGGTAGGAATTCTTTGAAAAACCTCTCGGCGTTGCTGGTATTGGCCCCTGGATAGCCATCTGTTGGCCAACCGATTTGGCCCACCATCAGCTTCAGATTAGGTGACCCAGCTTTGGCCATTGCGGTAAGAAAAGAATCGTACACAAATTCAAACACATTTCTGTATATGAGCCCATTGTCCTCGATTGTGAAATTGGACTGGTTGTCAACGAATGAGAATTCGATGTCCCAATTGTTTTGTGCGACGAAATGAATGGGGAACATGTTCATGACGAAGGGAGCATTGGTGGTGTTGAGAAGACGCACAAATTGCACCATCTTTTCCTTCAAATCGGGGCGAAAATCGGCCTCTGATGGCTTCGTTATGTTGGGCTTCAACACATCAGTGAAATGTGGGGTGGTTGCTGTGACATTTTCATACCCATTTGCGACAAGGGATTCTTGAATCAATCTCAACGCTTCAACAGCATTGTCATAGGTGATGTTACGAGAAAATGATGAGAATGGTTCGCTCCCAACGTGTAGGAACCTGTCGGAATTCAAAATGTCCAAGAAGAAACAAGAAATCACTATGCAGAAGAAAGAAAAAGTTAATTAGCAGCAGGAACGGAGCCAGGGGTTGACACGGACGGCCGTCCCCCTACTCCATATAATCTTAAATTAACGGAATATAACTTGTTGTTCTTCCTCTCAAACCTATAATTTCTGGCTCCGTCTCTGATAAGAGTCTGTCTATATATATATATATATATATATGTTTGTACATGTATTTTAGCTACCTTATGTTAATGTTTTGATTCTGGTACTTGCGAATCCTTTCCTGCAACCAATACGTGGCATATCCAGGAACTGTAATATCATCAATGGCCTCATTAGGCAATGTCGTGGTGATGACAATGTCTCCCCCCGCAAAGGCCTTCAGGACATTGTCGCTGGGGCTGAAGAGCTTCAAATGACGAATGTTGTTCTGTAATAACAAATCGACCACCATGGATGGGATCAATCTGTGAGATGTTTGCCTGCCCCAGTTCACGCCGATCAAACCTTCCACCATGGTAAATGAACAACACGAAATCATTATTATGGCCATGAAGAGGAGTGGTGGATTCAACGATAATTGTTTTTCCATAGTTGAATGATCAGATATATATATATATATCCGATTCTTTTGCCTATGGTGGAGAGAGGCCAAAGGTGAAGGGGAGAAAGGAAAGAATAATTTTTGTTTTTCTTTTGGAAAAAAGGCAAATAGCTGCGAGTCTAAGGTGATTCTTCTTTACAATTACAGCTTTGTTGTATTCATAAAAAAGGTTCATAATCTAAAAATTGTATTCATAATTACTTAAACATATTCAATACTTTTTTATATTTAATATATTAAATATGTGTAAACAAATAATTCTTGTATAAATATTTAAGTATTAGAATTGTAATGCAGTAGAAAACGAAGATGAAGACCACATTCAATTTTAACCCAATTTTGTTTATAAACGGTTTTCTTAGGTGGGGTATACGGGCGGGGAGGGACAAGGAGCGGGTGGATAGAAGTGAGTTTTAGTACGATGATGGTAAAAAAAAGTAAATAAGGAAGAAGAAAAAGAAAAAAATAAATCACAAATTGCAAAAGACGAGATGTGGTCAACACCACATGTCATTCTTTATCAATAAGATTGATTTGTGAAACTTATATATGAACCGTATATCAATTTCAAAAAATTTATGGCTCTTATTTTTTTGAGTCCGAAGGTATGCAAGAGGGACCGCCCAAGAATTACAATGGGGCATGCGGTCTACGTCCATTTTTCAGGATAGGGTACAACATTTTAAGAACCTTGTCCAAGTCCATGTTGCATGCATTTCATCGTGGATGGAATTTTAGTCTCAAGTCTCTACTCCTTTTAAGCAAACATCTTTAAAATGGGGCTGGTCTCCTAAGAAAGATTTATACTTGCCCAATATATGCAGCCTCCTCTAGTCAATCACACTTACAACTGGGGCTGCTCTCGTACTTATAAAATTTCATTTTGGGTTTTTTGTTTTAATTTGTGTTTTATTATGTAGTGCGCTTTATAATAATCCATGTTTAAGTGTTTATTTAATGAAATACTTTATACATATGTAAGGGTGTAAACGAATCGATTCAATCTAAATACATTATTGTTCAAACTTGTTTAAATTTTTATCGAGTATTAAAAATTATGTTTGAACTTGGTTTCATAGTCGAGTTTGAACGAGCTTGATAAGTGAGTTTCATACTCATTAACTGAGTACCATTTGCTTAACTTTTTGATAGTTTTCAAGATTTTTGTGAATTTTATCATTGTTTTTAGTGTTTGTTTTGCAGATTCGAGTATGAAGAGAGCAAGTCGATTTGGAGGTGAAAAATCTGCATTGTTCTTAAAATTTTTTTGTAGAGCCTAGGGATTAGAATGCAATGCCTAGGCGCTGCACAGAAAGCCACATTACAAAGAGGCCACCGCCTAGGTGCGGGAAGGCGGGAAGAAAAAAAATAGTGGTAGGGCAGAATACTCTGTGCCTAGGCGCTTTGTTCTTGAGCCTAGGCCTTGTGATGTGGAAAACTTTTCTAATCTGACTCAATTTCAAGGAAAAGAGAATTAAAATCAAATTTCTTTCATCATTCAAAGGGGATTCATTGAGAAACATTCAGAGAGAGAGAAAAATGGAGAGAACCTTGATAAATCAAGGAATTTGCAAAGAGAACATTGAGAAACAAGATTTGAAAAGTAGATCAACAAATTCCAAAACGGATCTCAACACTTTGTCAAGAGTTTTTCAAAATCTAGTTTTCTCTAATTTTTTTTGACTTTTTCTTTTATCATGTTTACGAATTCTGTTAGGATATTTTTCATTTTTAGAATTAACTAATTTTATTTTTTAGGATTTTAATGTAGCCTAATTATGACGTTTTGAAAAATTCTATCAATTCAGTTCATGATTTAGCTTTCTTAATTAAGTGTTCAATATTATTTTTAATACTTCTAATTACTTGATCACAAATTAGATGGTTTACTAATTATAATGATTCGGGAAGTGATTTATGTGTCTAGTTCATTATATTGGATATTATAAGTTGCATATAAGATAGGAATATACTTATATGATTCGTGTAATCACTACATGAGATCTATAGAGTTTAATAAATTGTTGATTAATATAGTGGATTAATAATTAAAAATGGATAATTAAGGAATTCTCGACTATCAATTAAGAGAATAAATTTAGAGTGATGAGATAAGATATTCAATTTTGATTAAGTAAGGTGAAATCAGAAGCCCTAGGTTTTCAATTCATTGATTTAATCCTTATTTAATTTTGAGTTTGGTTAGTTTTAATTAGTTAAATCTTAATTTAGTAAACAACACTTACTTTTGGGTATTTCAAATAAAATTGAGGTTAACATGATTTCGATACTTAATAACACTTGGTTCTCATAGGCACGACACTCTACTCTATATTACTTATTAATTAACACGCATTTGCGTTCACAAATTTCGTGGCAAGTTTTTGGCTCCGTTGTCGGAGATTATTTTATTTTATTAATATCGATATCAAGTAACTCTAATTTTAATTTGAATTCTTTTTATTTTCTTTTACTTTCATTATTTGTTTCAATTTTTCAGGCGTTGATCGTAGATAAAGATAAAAGTTTCCAAATAGTCTCAAAGCACCATGACAAATGCTGGGGAAGAAGCAGAGAAGAATAAGGTATTACGTGAATACGCGATGCCTATGGTTACTGATAAGTGGATCCAATTGCTTAACTTTTTGATTAGTTTTTGAGTGTTTATGTTACTTTTTATGCATGTAATTTGAAATCTTGTAGGTAATGACAAAATGAGAAGAAAATGGAAACAAACATAAAATTTGATTTAAATTTTGAAAAATCTATTTTATGGTGTTATTGAGGAGCAGTGTTTGTATTTTAATCATAACTCTTTGCTCCAATATCATTTTGACTTGATTTTTTAACCATTAGAAAGATAAGAGATAGATCTATAAACTAAATATATATATACAAGAAAAATTCAAGTGTTTGTATTTTTTGTTTATAGCTTTTTGAAAATGGATGAATGTTGTGCTTGACTCTTGTAGAAATTTTTATCTTTCTTATAATCCTTTGACATATTGAGCCTTAAACATTTGGATTTTATGCATGCTTAGAAAAAGTTTATGTGAACTTGATACTTTTTTTTGCGATCTCATATAATTTTAGAACTTATTTGATTGTCACTCGAGGCGAAATCCTATGCCACATAACATTAGGAAAGTGATTTAGACCATTTTTAGACCGTTTGAGCCTATCAAACCATTCTATTTATGATGTATAATCCCTAATGTCCCCCATTGAGCCTATTGAGTCATTTTCTTTATCACCCTACAATTACTGAAATACTCTCGGGAATAAGATGCCTATTATCAAAACCAATAATTTCGAGATAAAATCAACTATTATTTAAATGGTTCAATGTAGTCCATTCTGGGTTAGCCAATTAAGATCCCAATGCTCATGCAGCTAACATTCTCGAAATTTGTGACACCGCTGATGATGTCATAAGACTTTTGGATTGTTTTCGTTTTCACTTCACGATAGGTCCAAAGTTTGGTTGAATTTTCTGCCTGTTGAGGCACTTGGGCACACTTAGCTCAAAGTAAAGTTTTTTGAATTCGACCTGACTTAAACATTATAGGATTTTAATTGAAAACTATCCCAACAAGCCAAACTTATTTGTAGGTATAAATCAACTTGATTATTGAGGATTGAATCGACTAAAATAGAGCTCACACTCTACATTGAATCGAACAACTTCAAAGTTCTAATGAGGTTGTTGGAATTAAGTTAGCTAAAAATAAAATGACATACATTTTTAATTGATTTCAAAGCATTTATAGTAACTGTTCAACGAGTGTCCAGATCTTTTGGAAGAAAGTGATTTTGGAAGAGGCGACACTATTTTTCTTATAATTTTTTTTTAAAAAATATTTTCTATTTTTTTATCACTCATATACTTTATAAAATAAATGAAAAAAGACCTTATGTGTCTGAAAGTTGTCGGATACATCATCAAAATATGTCTGTCATGCCATTGAATGTGTTCGATTTTTTTTATTTAATCTATGAACACGTCAAGTTGTGTATCAGATACTTGTTGAAGAAATATTATGATAAATACGATAATTGATACATGTCTAACATAATAAAAATAAATTTTCAGAATGTCGTGCATTATAATCTCTAAGATACAACATAAAATTGATGATTGGTCCCTTTCTACTATTTTTATAGCAAGAACCAAATTTTGCCTTGTCATAGTTATAAGAGTTTCCATGATAAGGATTTTTGAGTACTCTAAATTGCTCAAAATGAATAACCCTATTCAATACATATGACAACATACTTCAAGAAAAAATAATATTATTGTTAAGATGTCAAATGATAATGTTAAAATTATCACTTGTTATATATATTGTATCAAGAGTTTCTATTTTATTACAATAATAAATTTAATAATGTTAAAAGTGGTATATAAATTGCAACAATTATAAATATAGTGACAGAATAATTGTATAAGTTGTCACTATCGATAATTAATAACATATATATAATGACAACTCAATGACTAAAAATAATAATAATGCCTCTGTTATAATATTGTATTATTAGTGTATATATGTCATTAATTGTCAATAATGATAATTTACACACAAATATTATCACCACCAATTTTACAAAAATCATTATTGTGGCCAAAAAATTATTATAACTTATGTAGTATCATGAGTAATAATTTTAATATTGTGACTTAAATTTTATCACAAATATCATTTTTTTTTTCGTAATAATATTTTATCAAGTCAGATAGCATCTCTTTCATTGTTATGAGCAGTTAATGCTTGCCTTTATATTATTTCATCACATTATTGAGAATTTTCTTTTAGGTATTATTGTGACATAACATCAATATTATTATTATTTTTTTTATAATTCAGGTGTCCATGTTGGCTTGACTAATCTTGAAGGTGAACAACCTTCCCCCTGATTCGATTATCGGATAAATGCTGGTATGACAGTAGTTTATACACATTCAAAATAGACATTCGAAATGTTGACTTCTGTCATGATACAGTCGTTCACCCCACATGAGTCCAAATGTGTAGTTCGAAAATTCTCCAATCAATAAAAATACCCACAATGGGGCCAAAGTACTCCCTAAGAATTCAAACCAGTAATCCTTAACATGCCAACATCAATGTTTTTGATATAATTGTTAATAGATTATTCAGATTAATGAACATTACTCAAGGATGGAGCTGGACTTCAATTGGAACAAAGTCGAGGCCCAAATTAAACTTGTGTAGAGCTTCTTTAACTTGAAGTTTGAACTTATTTGGCTCGTTTGGGGCGTGGTCCAATTTTGGTCATCAATTTTTCTCCCCAAATAAGCTTAAAATTGAGTTCTACTCATAAAGCCGAATTAGGGGGTGCAAGGTATAACCACTAAAAATAGGGAAATTTGTAATATCTTTCTAAGTTTTCGATCTTTGACATTCACTTTTTAAGATCTGAATTTGTGACTGATATCACCCATCATTAATTAAAATCAATTAAAAAACCAAAGCAATTCCAACTCTAATACATATTAAAAATACATAAGTTTCAAAAGTAACATTGGAGTTATTTTTGGAATTTCATAATAAAAAATTAAATAATGAGATCATGTTCAAATTTCCAGCCCTCTTCACATTGAAAAACAATGCATATCCAAAATAAATAATAGGAAGTATTTGTTTTTCCATGTATAAAAGTCAATAAATATTGTTGGCATTATTAAATGTGGCCTTAGAATTTAAACTATCATGTCTTACTTTGTTTCGAATATTATACAATTCAAAAATACCTATCATTTCAATTATTTTTGAAATAATGCTTTATTTATCATAAATAGAAATTAATCTACAGGATTATAATATTGATATGGGGTTAAAATTAAAATATGGGCCTCATTTATTTTCATATTTTGAAAAATAACTCAGGTATGTAAAAATTGATTATTATTTTTTTCATATGTACTAGATGAAGGATCTTAAGATCTTTTAACTATTTTTTCTTAAAATATCTGGATACATAGTATTAATACAATTATATTTGTTAAAAATTTAAACCTCATAAAACGTAGATGCATAATTCCTCTAAATATGTATAACGACTTCAAAATTTTGCGAGACTCTAATAATTAATCATCACAAGAACAAAAATGATAGCACTCTCTTATTATCACAAGAATTTCCTTAAATCAAGAAAAAGATTGCTGAAATTGCTCCTTCTCTAGATTCTGCTAAAGGGGGACCATTGCCAGTTCTTGATCATCACTTTCGCACAAGCTCTCTCCCAAATTCCCAAAATCCCCAACCCCCAAAGAAAAAGGAATAAATTAAGAATTAAAAGAAAAGCAAAGCAGAAAGAAAAGAAAACCCATAAAAAGCAGCAACAGGACAAAAATAGCATAGAGACCAGTTCCAAAGTTTCCAATCTAAAAGCCAAGCTTATCACAACACAACACTTGGCGCCAACCTGGCCTGCCCAAACTGCCAACACAATCACATTGGACGATTGAAATTAATGTCATCAATTAAATTATAAGGTTATACAATTTATGTAGACTCAAATTAATTAGGTGTTTATAATTTGTGTTAATTCAAATTAATTAAGTTTTTATAATTTGTATGGTAAAAAATTAATTAGTTTAATTAAATGTATGGTGTGTATTTTATTTCTTCTTCTATAAATACCCAAGTCCCTAACCTTGTAAATCATCAAGAAGTGAAGAAGAAAATAAGACTAGTAATCTTATATATAAAAGTGTAGTCTTGTTAGTTTTGAGTATTTGTGATAATTGACAGTTTTCTTTGTAATATCTCAAAGTTCAATAAAGTCTTTGTTGTGTTTCCAATTTTAGAGTGAATTTTTTTTAAAAAAATAAAATTTAGAATCATATATTCTAAATTTTTCTCAACATTTGGTATCAGAGCGGTACCGTCTGGGACCGCAGAGGTGTCACATCTCTTGAAATTCTAAGTATGCTCTGTGGTTGCAGCTTTGACTAAACTTCCACATCAGAAAAAATTTATTGAGATTGTCATTGAGGGAGTTTCTTTGAGTCGTGAGGAATTCAGTGCTCTGCAAGTTTAGTATCAAAACTTGTTCGGTAATATAGAAATTCTACCGACACGATGGGAGATCTTCAAGTAGTTGGAGGAGTCAAGAAACTCAACAACCAAAATTACAACACATGGTCTACGTGCATGTTGTCCTACTTGCAAGGACAAGATCTTTGGGAGGTCGTCGACGGTAGTGAAGCTACACAACCGGCGGCAGAAGATGGAAATGGCATCTTGCGAGAATGGAAAATTAAAGCAGGCAAAGCAATGTTTGTTTTAAAGACCACAATTGAAGAAGAAATGTTGGAGCACATTAGGGATGCCAAAACACTAAAAGAAGCATGATACACTTTTGTTACACTTTTTTCAAAGAAGAATGATACAAGACTACAACTTCTTGAGAACGAGCTGTTATCGATGACGCAACGTGACATGACGATTGCCCAGTACTTTCACAAGGTGAAATCGATATGCCAAGAAATTTCATAGTTAGATTCAACAGCTCCTATTGGGAAAACCAGGATAAAAAGAATAATTATCCATGGTTTGAGACACGAATATCGAGGGTTCGTTGCTACTGTACAAGGATGGCCGATACAACCATCACTTGTTGAGTTTGAAAATTTACTTGCAGGTCAAGAAGATATGACCAAGAAAATGGGAGGAGTCTCGTTGAAGGGTGAAGAGGAAGCGCTCTACACCAACAAAAGCAAAGGTAGTTTTAAGTAGCACACTAGTAGTGGATATAAAAAGAATGGTGACAAAGTGAAAATTCATCAAGGAAAAGGAGGCTCTCGTCCTGGAGGAGTTTCAAAGAATCGCATTAATAGTAGAAAGTTCGATGGTGATTGTTACAACTGTGAGAAGTCGGGCCACATGGCGAAAGATTGTTGGTGTTGCGAAAATTTGTGAACGCAAGTGCACGTTATCGTATACAAGTAAAAAAATGATGAGTAAATTATCGTTCCCACGAGGATTGTTGAATTATTAAGTACCGAAATTATGTTAACTCTAATTTTATTTGAATAAACAAAAATGGGCGATTATGATTACAAACTAAGTCTACCTACACTAACTAATGATCAAAATCAACTAATGGTGAAATTCAATAACTAAAAGCCTAGGGTTATGATTTCATCGTCATTAGTCCGAATTGAATAATTCATCTCATCAATCTCAATTTATTTCCCAAGTGATAGTCGAGAATCCCTAAATTATCCACTAGCCTATCCCAAGGTCTAATGAAAATATCATTAATTGCTAACCCACTATATCCTATGTGAATTACAACAATCAACAATTCATTAGGTTCTATGGATTTTCAACAAGACTACACAAACTATGTAAGTATAATTCTATCTTACATGCAATTTATAATTTTCTACACATAGAACTAGATACATATATCACCTCCCGGGTCAATATAATTAGCAAATCATTCAATTAGTGGCCAAATAATTAAAAGTATTAAGAACAATGTAGAAAACTCAACTTGAAAATCAAATCAAGAATTGAATTGATACAATTATTTAAAATATCATAATTAGATTACATCACAACCCTAGAAATGGAAATTAGTTCATGATGAAAATGAAATACAAATTAACAACATTCATACACATAATGAAAGAAAGAAAGAGGATAATGAAATGAAACTAGAAAAAGGATGAAGTTCTTCCCTTGTTGATGTCTTCTTCACAAATCATGGAAGAATTCTCCTCTTCTTCTTCTCTTCTTCTCTCTTCTTCTTTCTTCTTCTTTCTTGGCTTGTTTTCTCCTCTCTCCCTCTCTTCCAATCTGATATCCTCCCCATTGGAGGCTTTTGAATACTTGAAAATCACATGGGAGATGCCCTAAATAGGGCAAAATGATGATTTTGCCCTCACTTGTCCGCCCGGCAGTGCCTAGGTGCCAATTTGCAGCGCCTAGGCGCTACAGCATGCTTCAGTCCAGTGAGGGCAGCACTGAGGTGCTGATTTCCAGCACCTAGGCGCTGCTCTTGCTGTCCAAGTTCGATATCTGCTGCGCTTATATCCTCTTTCAACTATTTTTTCACCCATTTCGAGGCTAAATTGGCTTTTTGTGTCTTCATATGAATTGTACCTCTATGTCTTGTATTTCTATAGGAACTTGAATTAACTCAATATGAAATCGGTGAAAAGATTTATGCCTGAAATACCAAGATGTATCATACCAGAAATTTTCAGTTAAGTGCAGACTATTTAACCCAATTTTTCTCATTGAAATAGAAAGAACTGAATTTTATGGTAAACATAAACATTATAGATATATCTCTTGTATTTTTAATGATTTAAGAAATAAGTCAAAATGATATTGGAGCAAAAAGTTAGGATTGAAATACGAACACTGCCCCAATAGCACTAAAAAATGGATTATTCTAAATTTAAACCAAGTTTTATGTTTCTTTTCATTTTCTCCTCATTATGCTATTACCTACAATATTTCAACTAAATTCATAAAAATTAACAAAACACTCAAAAACTAAATAAAAAGTTAAGCAAATGGTACTCAATTAATGAGTATAAAATTCACTCATCAGTTGGATCAAGAAAAAATATGTTGAAAGTAATACTGCTACTTCCAGTTCTAAGGAAAATAATGAAGATTATTGGGACACTGAAGCGTTATTCGCTACAATAGAAGAAGAATTAGCTCTCACAGTGACAACATCAGAACAAATTAACTACAAGAATGACTGGATCGTAGATTCGGGCTGCTCAAATCGTATGACAAGTGATAAACAAAAGTTGCAAAACCTGTCTGAATACAATGGAGGTCGTGTGCTAGTGACAGCTGACAACTCAAGGTTACCAATAGCTCACATTGGTAAGACAATAGTTACGCCTCGATATAATTCTAACCAGGTGCCACTTCAAAATGTTTACCATGTCCGGGAATGAAGAAAAACTTGCTATATGTGGCTCAATTGACATTATCAGGCCACTATGTCTTGTTCGGTCCCAAGATGTGAAGGTTTATCATAACCTTAAAATCTCAGAAACACCAACAATGGAGGGGCGACGATTAGAGTCAGTTTATGTAATGTCAGCAGAGTCTGCATATGTAGACAAGACAAGAAAAAATGAGACATCAGATCTATGGCACATGAGGTTGGGCCATGTTAACTACTCCAAGTTAAGTGAGATGGTGAAGAAGTCAATGCTTAAGGGGCTTCCTCAACTTGACGTGCGAACAAACACAATATGTGCGGGATACCAGTATGGTAAAGCTCACCAATTACCATACAAGGAATCAAAATTTAAAGCAAAAGAACCGTTAGAGTTAATTCACTCTGATGTGTTGGGACCTGTGAAGCAACCGTCAATTGGTGGTATGCGGTACATGGTGACATTCATTGATGACTTCTCAAGGTATGTGTGGGTTTTCTTTATGAAAGAAAAATCTAACACATTCTCAAAATTTAAAGAGTTTAGAGAGTCAGCTGAAGGAGAAGTAGGAAAGAAGATTCGTTGCTTGCGCACAGATAATGGGGGAGAATATAACTCAAGCGAATTTTCTCAATACAAAAAAGAATGCCGAATACGTCATCAGTACACTTGTGCCAACACACCACAACAGAATGGTGTAGCGGAGAGAAAGAACCGACATCTTGCAGAAATTTATCGGAGCATGATACATGAAAAGAATGTTCCTAGAAGATTTTGGGCTGAAGCAATGAGGACTGTAGCCTTTGTGATCAACAGACTTCCTTAATCGAGGTTAGAATTTGTTTCACCTTTTGAGAAACTGTGGAATATGAAACCTACAGTTAGTTATTTTTGAGTATTTGACTGTGTATGTTATGTATTTGTTCCTAATCATTTACGAAGCAAGTTTGATAAGAAAGCTGTTAGATGTATCTTTGTGGGATACGATAGCCAGAGAAAGGGATGGAAATGTTGCGATCCAACAAGTGGAAGATGCTACACTTCACGAGATGTAGTGTTCGATGAAGCATCTTCTTGGTGGTCTTCAAAGAATGATGTTTTGCCAGACTCTAGAGAATTTGGAGACAAGGTGCAACAAAAGATGGGGGAGCACACTGTTCAACTCCAACCAATTTCGGATGAATCAAGAGATTCAGACAGCGATGATGTCGAATAAAGATCGACTCAGAATCCTTAGAAAACTAGTGTGTATCAACAATCAAATGAAGAATGTGGGCTTAGTGAAATTGAGGAATCAACTCCACAATCTCAACTCCGAAGGTCAACAAGAATACAAAAGCCAAATCCCAAATATGCCAATGCAACCATAGTTGAAGAAGTAACTATAATAGAACCTGAGACGTTCGAAGAAGCATCACAGAGTTTTGAGTGGATGACAGCTATGAAAGAAGAGATTGATGCACTCCAGCAAAATCAGACTTGGAATCTGGTGCCGAAGCCAATAGATGTGAAACCTATATCCTGCAAGTAGGGCTACAAGATAAAGCGCTGTCCATATGGATCAATCGAGAGGTATAAGGCTCGATTGGTTGCTCGTGGTTTCTCTCAGCAATACGGACTAGACTATGATGAAACTTTTAGTCCTATGGCAAAACTTACAACTATACGAGTTCTACTCGCACTTGTAGCCAACAAAGACTGGAGTTTATGGCAGATGGATGTGAAGAATGTTTTTCTTCATGGAGAGCAAGATCGAGAGATCTACATGATCCAACCAATGGGTTTTCAAAACCAAGATCAACCTGAATATGTGTGTAAGTTGCGGAAAGTACTCTACGGACTGAAATAAGTACCCAGAGCATGGTATGGTAAAATTGCTGAATTTCTAATACAAAGTGGTTATTCATTAACACCTGCAGATTCCAGTTTATTTGTCAAAGCCAATGGAGGAAATCTAGCTATCGTGCTAGTGTATGTGGATGATTTAATCATAATTGGTGATGATGAGGCAGAAATTCATCGGACGAAAGAGAATTTATCAATTTGTTTCCAGATGAAGGAACTTGGAGAACTCAAGCACTTTTTAGGATTTGAGGTTGACCGTACAAAAGTAGAGTTGTTTTTCGGTCAACAAAAGTATGCAAGAGACCTGCTGGAGAGATTTGGGATGCTTGATTGCAAACCTATTTCAACACCAATGGAAGTCAATGCCAAATTGTGTGCACATGAAGGCAAAGAGTTGGAGGATGAGACGATGTATCGACAACTTGTAGGTAGTCTCATTTATTTAAATTTGACTCGACCAGACATTTCATTTGCAGTTGGCGTTGTAAGTCGATACATGCAGAATCCAAAGAAGTCCCACTTAGAAGCTGTTCTGCGAATACTGAGATATGTGAAGAGTACAATTGACTATGATATTTTGTACAAGAAAGGTGAAGGCTGCAAGTTAGTTAGTTACTGCGATGCTGACTATGCAGGAGATCACGACACTAGGAGATCAACAACTGGGTATGTGTTTAAGCTTGGTTTTAGAACAATTTCTTGGTGTAGCAAGAGACAGCCGACGGTATCATTATCAACCACTGAAGCTGAGTACCGAGCAGCAGCAATGGCAGGCCAAGAAAGTACATGGTTGATACAACTGATGAATAATCTATACCAGTTAGTAGATTATACAATTCCATTGTACTGTGACAACCAGTCGGCAATTCGCTTGGCAGAGAATCCAGTCTTTCATGCAAGAACTAAGCATGTTGAAGTGCACTACCATTTTATTAGAGAAAAGGTTCTGCAGGAAGAGATTGAGATGAAACAAATCAAAACAGATGATCAAGTTGCAGACTTGTTCACAAAAGGTTTGAGCACTAGTAAGTTTGAATTGTTTCGTCGACAGTTCGGCGTAGTGCAGAGAAGAAGTGCACTACCTTATAAATCATGAAGAAGTGAAGAATAAAATAAGACTAATAGTTTTATATATAAGAGTGTAGTCTTATTAATTTTGAGTATTTGTGAGAATTGAAAGTTTTTTTTATAATATCTCAAAGTTCAATAAATCTTGTTGTTTTTTCAATTTTAGAATGATTTTTTTTAAAATATAAAATTTAAAATCATATATTTTAAATTTTTCTACAAAAAAAATGTTAAAAAATTCTACATACCAGAATCTTGAATTACAGCTCTCTCTCTCTCTCTCTCTCTCTCTCTCTCATCCTCTGCCATTTTTTTTCATCCTGAATTTCAACTAACTTAACAGTCTTTTGAGATCCCAACTCAAATCCAACTCATTCCACCAATACAACCAATAATTTACTCAATCCTTCACATAAAATTCTTCAATACATACACAAGATATACAAAGTGTACATATAAATATGCAATCACATATACTTCCTATATCTAATTCCAACACCCCATCATCCTCTTCCTCCTCCTCTTCATCTTCTCCAATGATCAAAACTGCAGCAGCATCAGCGACAATGCTGCTCAGATCAGAAGATGATTTGGGAATGGAGAACTACAACAATTCTCATGCCTTCATCTTTTGAGGATGACAGCAAAATTGAAGTTACACAGATGCCGCCCCTTCCGCTGCTTTAACTGCCAATTCGAATTTGAATCAGAAGCAGAGACGGCGGCGCGTGGCTAGTGATACCTCCCTTGTCACCCTGTCCACAGGCCGCCGCCAGTCATTCCGGCAAATGGGGAGAGCTGCCTCTGATACTTATCTGATTACTCGCCTTAGCTTCAAGTTGTTGCGATATCTCGGGTAAAATATTCTCAGTTTTTCAATATTTCTAGTGATCTTCATTACTATGTATGAAGTACATTATATTGCTATTCTACAAATTATGGGCTTCATGTTTTGTCATTATAACTTTAGAGGATGTATTGTGATTTTATTTCTCTTTTGATGCAATTATTGATTTGAGCATCTGTATGTGCCCATGTTGCTGTTTGTGGATTGCAGGTTAAAATGTATACATATGGACAATTATATTACATGTATGATGTAACAGTTGTACATTTAACTTAAAATTACTTAATCAGGGAAAATTGGAAAATTCTTCTATATTAGTGCCAAAATAGTGGATGCATTCGTCAAATGAATAAGAAACAACCTGTTGATTCTAAGACATATGATTGTGATAGCCAAAAACTATGACCTCTTATTTGCAGCTTTGCACCTGAACTTTTTATGTATTGTGCCTACTTCTCATAAAGTTTTCTTTAAATATGTATCAAACAATGTGCATTGAGATAAATAGTTTGTGACCTTGAAACAATAGCAAGAAACTCAATATGAGCTTATTTGAAGCAAAGTTTTGCTTGTATAATGATAATAAGGACGTCTCAACTTATGGACACCAGAGAGTCCCGTATTACATGTTTTGCATGAAAATAAATCTATTGCTTGTATCTTTCATTTATCCTGCAACAGGATGAAATGTGAGGTTCTTTTTTCAATTTTTTGTCGAACCAGGGGGATCACTTTACTTGGGGGAGGGGTGGGGGGCTGATCCTTGAAATAATGAGTTCTCTCTTGCATGCAATAGCTTCTATCATATATCACACTACCTCTAATTTGCCTCTTCCTTAAACCATAACTCCCAGGTCTCACTAATTCTCTGTTTCCAAAGATGTTGTCAAAAGAAGTTTTGAAGAGGACTTGCCCCCCCCCCCCCCCCAACATCTTACCCCAGAACATCATATGAATAAGGCACATTTTATTTTGGGATTTTTTTGATCTTGACCATGAAACACTTTACTGCTTCTTCTAACACACTATTGCTTACATGTGGTAAATTCTGACTTCTAAATGCTGTCTAATCATTTATATTTATTCAGGGTAGGTTACAGACCAGATTTCTAGCCCTTGGCTGTTATGCTTTCCTTCTCATTCCTGGTTTTTTTCAAGGTTTGCACATATAGCAATCTATGCTGCAGAGATCTTTATTGGCATGCTATGTTGACTGCTTAAATTGATGTTCTATAAGTTGTTCCATATGTATGTATTTTTGCACATTAGCATTTTCTGTTTCTCCATTGCTTGTCGAAGCTAGAGTATGAGATTGATTAAAAATGCCAATTCCATTACCTAAACCTATTCACTTTTGTGGTACAGTTGGATATTATTACTTCTTCTCTAATCAAATACGTAGAGGTATAGTTTACGGAGACCAGCCCAGAAATAGGTAAGGTTTCACTAATTGCATTTGACTATTTTTTGTTTCAACTGCAGCAAGTCAAGGAACAGTACAGAATGTTATTTTTCAATATTTTCTTTTTTTTTTAATTTTATGGTTTGATGGATATTTGAATTTTCTAGTGCAGGCTTGATCTCTATTTACCGAAAAATAGAAGTGGAGCAAAGCCGGTTGTTGCATTTGTAACAGGTGGTGCATGGATTATTGGGTATGCGTTGCTTCTTTGTTTTCTCTAGGTCTAGGATAATTTGTAAATAATAAACTGACTGAATGTCTTTAGCTCAAAAGTTGGATAAGAGCTTTCTCTTTACAAAATTTTTAAAACTACGAAGAGTTTTCTCCCTTGTTCTTTGTGCAGAATGCACTTGAGTTTAAAACTGAACTCGGAAAATAGGAAAGATACCAGTACTTTGACAAAATAGGCCTAAGAAAGCAATTAGTCAGGTGATCTTAACTTGCCGAACTTGGATAAAGTTTTTCCATCATTATTTTAACAAAGACATTTGATCTGACATGTCAAATTATCAAGGTTTTTCCTTTGTTCAATTTTGAAAGAAATTTTGATGAAACAACTGAACCTAACTAAGTTGGAAGAGGAGATGAGACTACGTAATTTTAAAAAACCAAAGAACGACCAGGCAAGCAAGATCAGTTTGAATATTGCTGGAGATCAAATCTAGATGGATCAAATAAGTAATAAGTTCTCATATTCTTATCCCTGAATGTAGATAATGCGGATTCTTTATTGAAATCAGGTAGGAAGGGGTTTCTAGCTATGCATCATATAGTTATAAGCTCTTCCTAGTTCAATATCTGACCGGCCCTTTGCTGATACAGCTATAAAGCGTGGGGTTCTCTTCTAGGACAACAGCTATCAGAAAGAGATGTTATAGTGGCTTGCATAGATTACAGGTAACATATTTACTAATGAATTATCTTTAGTTGATGGAGCTATCAGGCTAACACACTATTCAGTATGAAATTTTTCGTTTATGTTTTAAAGAGTTTGGACATATTCTCTATGCCATATGCAGTGTTTTTTCCACATACTATGTGGACAACCTCTAGGTATGGATTGATCTAAGATTTCGTGCATTTTGGATAACTGGACCTCCAGCCAATATAGACATGCTAAACACTTCAAAAAATTCTCTATATTATCCATTTGCTATTCTAGGAAACATAATTACAAATCAAAGTGCAAGCAACTATGCTTGGATACTGGAATTTTATCCCATGAACATAGCCTATACAGTACTTTTCGGTCTCCAGCATTTTAAATTTTTTTGTCGTAAATGTCCAACCTATTGCAACAATTAGGGACCAGTAAATTTTTATTTCCAGTCTGACGCATATTAACAAGACAATGAAGTCCCATTATGGTAAGCTCTGGACAGCTGGGCAGGCTTAAGTTATTCCAGTATATCAAGAAACTTTTCTGATACGATATCTCATACAACCCCAATGACTCATGCCTTTATCAAATTGTTCTTCTCAAATTTGATCATAATGCTGTACATTAGCGACAACTGAGTTCAGAATGCTTCCAAGATAACATTGCAATAGGAAAAGCCTGTTAAAGGAAGTGTTCCTATAAAGATACTCCACATTGTAATTCCATTAAGAAACTTCATTCTTCTTTGACACACTTGAGACAAAGAAGCTTTAATAATTTGTCAGAATCCCTAGAGCAGTCCAGCAAATTTGACTATCTTAGGAGAATGCTGCATGGAATTTATTCACTAAACACACTTTTGCATCATCAAAGAATCAGTTCTTCTGGTTCTTCTGTTTATGGGCATGCAAAAAAGTATACACTAAGCAGCCAGCAAGCAAAATAAATTCTATCTGATTGCTTGTCTGCTTGCAGGAATTTTCCTCAAGGAACTATTGGTGATATGGTAAAAGATGCTTCTCAAGGTATCTCATTTGTGTGCAATAACATTGCTGAATATGGAGGCGATCCTAGCAGGTAGTTTGTTTTTCAAATTATTTTTTAACTCTAGGATGCTACTTATCTATGAAGAATTAATATCCTTTTTGTTATTTGCTTAGAATCTACCTTATGGGGCAGTCAGCTGGTGCACATATTGCTGCTTGTGCTCTGTTAGAGCAGGCAATCAAAGAGGCTGTGGGAGAGAAGATTTCTTGGAGTGTGTCTCAAATAAAAGCTTATTTTGGTTTATCTGGAGGGTAAGCTTGTATTCAGTAACTCTTCCAAATCAGCTAATTGACCAGAAACCACATGTAATTCTCGCATTGTCACCTCTGAGTTTTCAACGAAGTCATCTGAACCTTTTTGTCAAGGGAGAATCAAATCTATAGGCAATGCAATTGAGATATGTGCTAAGAATCTTGGTGGATTTCGACCTTTAACCCTTACAATCAAGATGATACTATAAAGATGCACCTTGTATTTGTGAGGTTGTCTGGTTCTTTCCATGCTTTTTCCTGTTTTTGTGGAAGTTGGGTTATTAAGTCTTTTAACTTTTTGGTTGCAAGTTAAAATTTGATGACATTAGCTAAATAGGTGTCAATGAAGCATATAGACTTTTACTGCCTAAAACTATGCAATCTAGATATCAATATATCCCACGACTTGGATAAATTCTTAAGAAAGAAACTTCTGTAATGCTGTATTTGCTTCCCATGTGTTAAATGCTAAATGATATTTTCCCATTTGTCAAATTCTAATTGCTTCCCATGTATTTCCTTTTGTTTTTGGTGAAAGGACCAATTAAAAAAATTTAGTGGATTGGTGAATTTTCTTTTGTTTGCAATCTTGTATCTATATGTATTAATACTTGAAGTGTATGTATGACTTTAAAACATTTATGGACAGGTACAATCTTTTCAACCTGGTAGATCACTTCCATAGTCGAGGTTTATACCGCTCAATATTTCTAAGGTTAATACTTTGCCTCATTCCTTGTTCTAATAGATGTATTACTTGCCGCAGTTACTGCCTTTGTCTAGTCCTATGTCATTTTACGGGTGGTTTATCTCACCTGCACAGCATAATGGAGGGGGAAGAATCTTTACA